>WIUZ02000021.1:0-702760 GCA_015956445.1 Thelephora terrestris | reverse complement strand
ACAAGGGGGTCATGGACGCTTTTGGTAAAATTTGTATGTCCGCGATCATTCCGCTCCCTGTTTCCATCCACTGTGCGCTAACATGATGCTCGTTGTCCAGGGCGAGAAGAGGGCTTTAAGGCTTTTGGAAAGGTGGCCTGCTCGTGTCCTTCGGAGCAGCCCACAATTTGGATTCACTCTCGTTGCGTACGAATATCTCCGAGGGTATGTCGAATGTTTAGCGCTTTAGCTGTGAACGCATCAGGGTAGTCTCTCGCAACTCCGTTTCGGTTGCACATGTTTTTTTCCGTTGCATTACTTGCCGGTGAGTCTCGACTTCTTCGATCGATCCGTTGCTGGAGAGTGATCGCCTCTTGTTCTCACAGTACCCGTGGGCAGAACCGAAGCGGCCAGTTGGAGACCGCGCTCACAACGCCACGATTGGAGGGACATTTCGCGGATACGTGCAAGGAATGCGCTCAAGATCATGTTGTGTGCAAGGGGACATTTCATCATAATGTTCATAGTTTCCTGGTCGACAGTGGGTGTTATAATCACGATGATCATGATTTCTTCGATTGGCTTACAAAACCGCGCACCTGTCGACGTGAGCTCCCTGTTCGGAGATTTTACCCTTGTGTCGGTTGATGGACCGCCCCTTGGCATGATCTGAGTTATGTTACGGTGGGAAACGGGGACGGCCTCATCCTTTGTGACCTGACGACGAGGTTTCATGGCCCGATCCCCATCCGCTTCCGGGCCAATCCCCACGCCGAGAGATGTTTTCCGCGCGTTTGTCGTTTCCACGGCAATACATACGAGTAGTCATGTTTAAGGGACCACTCGTCCATCTTGTTCAAGGCTCTTCCTCCCTCTCTTCCTTCGTTCTCTCTCACTCTTTTCTTCGACTTTTTCTTTTCGTTCTCTTTGCCGGTGACACGATTACGCCGTGGCGAGGCATGGATACTGATGGAACGAATCTTAGAACGCTTGCGTCGTGTCTTAAGCTTTCTAGCACCTCGAATCTTTGCCAGCATCGTCAGCTTGATTCTGTCGCCTCGACCCGCTTTGCTGGAAAACTTCAAGGCACACACCTTTGCGTCGACCGCACCCCCTTTCTTTTAATTTTACATTCTTTGCCACCTGCCCGTGCTCCCTCCTTCGTACACCGAGCGGTTGAATTTCTCTTAAGAACCCGCAAGAACAACGACCATTCGCTGGTCCGCATCATTTTAAGAACTGATAAGCTAAAGTACAATGGCTCCATCATCCGTCACCTCCGTCATCCGCTCTTTCGCCGTCATCCTTTCGGCGTTGAGTTATGCTACTGCTCAGGTTCCCTTGGGACTTTCCTGGTTCCGAATCCACAGATGTCGGGCAACAGCAATCCGGCTCCTCCATCATCGAGCAACTCTGGTATTCCTCCGCCTCCGTCCCCGAGCAACTCGGGTTCTGGTTATGGAAATCCGGCCCCTTCATACCCAGGCTACTCTGGTTCGGGCATGAGCTCGATGCTGCCGATGGAGACGGGATCTCCTGCTTACGGCGCTCCGCCGTCTCAATACACCCCCCCTCCCTCCCAGTCCTCGTATCCGTCTCAACAGATGCCATATTCGTCTTTTACCAACGGAGGATACTCCCAGATGGATTGTGGTTATGGATACCAGAAGGGATCTGATGGAATGTGCAGCCCGGAGAGCTGGGTACGTCCTCACCTTACTCTTGTTCCTGGCAACCCGCTGGGAGCCAAGTTCACCGGGTTGCGCGTGATCTGTGCTGATCGTGGTTATTTTTGTAGTGGGGCAACAGTAACACCTGGGGTTGTTATCAGACGACAATCATCATCAACCACGAGAATACGCAGTGAGTCAAACCGCCCATCTGGATTAACCCTTCGTTGGGTTATCTATGGATTGTTGTTGCGGCGATATCTGATCTCGCATTCTAGGCAATATTGCCCCCCCTTACACAATGACCGTCACCGAGAAGTCCATCGAGACGATGACTTCTACTGTCACTTGCACAGAGGTATTTTCTTTCTATATTCAAAGCGTTTGAGCGCGGATTTTGATTTCGGATAACACCAGACCCTCTCGACCACTATGTTCAGCACTTTGACCATGACTGATCTCAAGACAGACACTCTCTTCGTCACCAAAACCGAGACTTTGCCCGTCACCCTCACTTCGACCAGCATCATGGTCGATCCTACGACTGTGACCATGACTGACACGGTCATGAATGTCCTCACGGACTTTATCACTAAGACGGACGTCTCAATTCTCCCGACCACCGTCACCAGTATCTGGGTTTCGACGGATATCATTGACATGGTGAGTGCCCCGAGCACATCCTTGAATCGTGCTGATGGGATGCTTCCAGACCAACACTGTAGAACGCACTCTCACATCGACCGTCCTGGACGAGAAAACGATGACCAACACACTCACCTACATCCCACCTCTACCAAGACCGACGTCTCGACACAGCTCTCGGTGTCCACTTCTACCACTACCCAGGTCTTGCAGCAGAGCGGTCTCTCTGATTGCCTGTCATCATGCAACCAATACAAGTACCTGACGACCGGAAACAGCAACATGTGGAACACTTATGCTTCTCCTCCGGCTTACACCCCGTCCCCCACCAGCCAGCCTTATCAATATATGTCTCAGGGCGGAGGATACTCCCAAGGCAGCGGAGATACTACAAGAGATAGACAACTTTCTGTGTTGGTTTTCTTGTGAGCTGTTTTTGCTTTCTTTGCTTGTCAAATGCGCGGGCAGTTTGCATATTGTTTTCCGAAGCCAGGCCTCCCATCTCTCCCATCATTCTAGTCTCATCTTAGTTGCTCGCATTTGGACTTTTCACTGGCGTTGGGGATCACATACTATATTGTTTTGCGGTTCATTATTTTAACCCCGTGGCTTTGCTACTTCGTGGATCTTTTTCACTTTGATCCTCAAGGAGCTCGAAGGTTGCTTCGCTACGAGGAGGGCACTTTCTTGGCCTTAGCATGGGGCACTCTTATCGTGCGGAGTTCAAGCATTTAGTGTCAATTTCATAGCATCTAAATTGCCAACCGTGTTCAATCACACCTTTTTGAACCCCCGATGATTCGGATCCCGTACTCCCCAGCGCGAGGGCGAGAAACTCGAGGCAAACAAGTGCATGACAAATTCTCTGAGGCTTGCTGCAGAAAACGCCGTTTTCCCACCTTCTGGGTGTTGGTCTTGCGTTATCTCTTCAAACTGCGTTGGTGCCCGAACTACTCGAGGTGGGCTGACCGTGGAATGCTCGCCGTCCTCACAAAAGATGGGCTTCTTCCGGGTTACACTCAAAGACTGCTCGGTCCTACGTATTGATGGTTGAGATATGAGCTCTCACAAGACGGTATCCTGGCTTATTGGAGGAACCAACCCAAAGATAATGACATTGGAGTATCTGTTTGTCGGAGAATTCTTGGAGATAAACGACAGCGAAGAATTAAGCTGCACCAGCAGTTGGTATCGGATGAACCTATCCAGAGAGATTTATCTTTGATAATAAACTCACCCCTGTCCTCGTTCTGCATGGCGTTGAGCGACAGCATTCGCAAGCCTCCACCATACGGAGAGCCCTTCTCGCTTCCACTTCTTGAACAATCTGCGGATACAAAGCCGAATCACAGCGTTGGTGAGATCTGGGGTCCACTCATGCCGGGCCTCTTGTGCGCAGAACTACCCAAAGGTGTGACCCGAAGGAGTGACGGTACAGCTCGCTGCTTTCCTAGGACTGTGATCACGTAAATCATGCCTGGTTCAGGTGCGAAGGGACAGGATACCGCTTGCTCGCATGCTACCAACCTCTTTTTGCGCTCGTGGATATCGCCCCAACAAACCGTGGGGGTATCATTGGAGGTGCGGTGCGCTGGGCTGCATAGCAGTTGGTCACGAGGGGTTCTGAAACCGGTAGAAATATCTTGGGTGCTTTGATCAATCCATCCCCGCTGCATGAACACGTAAATTAAAATCTGACCCACACAATGGTACCGGGTCGCAGGCGTGAGCCTCCCACCGCAGTGGATGCACGAATGATGGTTCGCGCCGTGTGGTCGTTCCCTCACCCAGAACGCAAGCGAGCTCCCTGCGAACAATCACGGCGGGGACCTCAGGATGCCGATCGAGGGACCCCGTTCATCATTCTAAGAATCAATGAGCGGGCAAGAGCGAAGAAAAGATGTATTTGTACCTCATGTTCTGATGTCGGGGCATCAATCCCAGGCGGTGCACGGTCCTCATTTCCGTCCCTGCCACCCCACTCATACTTGGATCAAAACCCATCAGTTCCCACCCCTCCAGCGTTGAACCCCACACCGAAGTCAAGATGATGCAATCATCTTCCTCCGTTCCAGCGCCCCAATACCACCCGTACCAAGCCGCAACATTTGATAAAAAAGGACGGCTTCTACGCCAGCATTATTGAGGGCTTGTGCGCAAATGAAAAACGTGGGTAGTCTCCAGCAGTGGTTATAATAACCCGGATCGTTATGCTCACGCTCATCGAGTCCGGGCCCTTGCGCTGGCAATGGGTTTCTCGGCAGCGCGCGCTGGTAAGCCTGTCCGCTACATGATCAAGATTGCCTTCAATCTGTCGCAGTTCCAGGCAGCCTCTGAGCGGTGTCAGGGCTGTGACGGAGTTGATGTGATACCGTTGAAGGTTAGGGAATCGTGGCTTTGTTTCACTTGATAAAACAAAATCCACAGGTTCATTTTAGAGAACGCCGCGACCTATGGAACAGCGAAGGATAATTAATATATATGTAGCAGCTCAACATGTACCTTGGAGGTATTTACCAGTAATGTTGAAGATCACAAGTTGGAAGTCGAGAATGAAGACAAGGTGAAATCGCCGATCAGTTTTGAAATCCGATCCGTGGCTCTCTCTAATCCCTTCCTCGCGGTTGAAGACGGAAAGTGCTCACAGATGTCGGAAAAAGGACGTTGGCGAAACATGCAGGATTGTAATGGTTTTAATGGTTTTCCTTGAACCCTGCTACGGAGGCCGCCCACTATCCTCAAACGCCAACGTCCCGGAGGGTCAAGTGGCGTACGGCAGAGTGCTGATGAATGTCACGGACAGTCTTTTACAACTGGCTCCAGGTTCTCACCACAAATCTCTCGTACAGAACCATGAGCGACTTGCTTGCTCATCCGGAGTGGCGGGTTGATCTCGGAGCATCGGTCCTACTGGATTCCAGCTTAGTCCTACCGGAGTTAATATCTTATGTAAATTTGATCAGGGCCATTGCCAGTCCGATGTAATCTTCCCCACCACGCTCGTAAACCGTGCACTTACTAACATACTGAGCGCCTACGCTACCTCGGAGAGGTGTTGTGTCAGATTTTATCAATCTTGTCCCACTCAGTCAGTACCCCGCCGTGGGTGGGTATCGGTATCAAATATTCACACCCGACCTTGATCCAGAACTAGCTCGAAAACGGAGCAAACCGCGTTCTGTGAATTATCGACAGGGCCATGCCTCTTTGTGAAAGCAAGATTAAGCCTAAATCTTGGGGGGATATCGAGGAACAATTTGCGATTTTCTATGCCTCGAAGGGCGACGATGGAATCATGTGGTGTCCGGTACGTTCACCCTACTATGGCCAACACATCGGAGTGGGTTTCCTCGGTTTGTTTGACGAAATTTTGACCTTAGGATTGTCGTGCGGTGAAGGAAGTGGTCGAGGAAATCTTCGATAAGGAGGATGCTGCATCCGCGTTGATAATCTATGTCGGGCAGAAACCAGAGTGAGTGACATAATCTTGACGATCTACAATGCGGATGAGGAAAAGTCACGGACGATTCCGAGGTCGAAAGGCCTCAAGGAAACGAGCGGACTACCAATTCATTTTTTGGTTTTCAGAGAGCTCGTCCCATTGCCTCGGGTCTTTCGGCGAAACTCCCATCATTAGGGCACGACGCTACGCTTTGATTCGGCTGAGCTTGAGCATAATTCACTGACTAACCCTTTCCTCGTTCGCTCCATTTGCCCAGATGGAAGAGTCCGGAGAATGAATGGAGGCAGCAGCCTTGGGACGTCCAAACCATTCCTACCATCGTTCGGCTACGTGACGTGAGTATGATTAACTTTCATTGCGTTAACTTTGGAGGCATGAAGGTGGAACATTGCACTGAAACATCGCCTCCTATCCTCTTTCCGCACCATGACCACCCCGATGCCATGCTTGCGCTATGCAGGGGAAAAGGTTGGTAGACCAGGGTCCCATCAAGGAGGGATTGAAGGCACTGGTCGAAGACGAGCGCAAGGATTTCGACTGACTGTGAAGCTCTCAGAGTGTACGTTCAGGGCCACCGAATCACGCGTTTTCTCCATTCATCTCGATCCCCTTTACGCGTATCTTATGTATTGGGGTATCCACACGATCCCTAGGTGCCTAGATGGACCCGATTCGAGTCCCTTACATCTCCTGAAACCTGATGTACGTATGTGTGTGTAATTACTTGTCACTGAATAAGGTTTGGAGGTTTACGGTCGTTGACTACAGCGAACTTGGTAAGGTCGGGGTCCGTGCTATCACGTATAGATATCGCCCGCTGCCACGCCCCAAATTTTCATCTCCGCGGCGGGAACTCTACCATATCCTTCTTATCGCCTGGAGATAATCTTATTACGATGAAGATACTCATTTCGATCGTACATGAGTCTCGAATTAGGGTTTGCCTGCACTTTTACGTGTGGTCACTAGGTTTGTTTCTCACTTTACTCAGTGGGGAGTTGAGTATACGCCCTGTGCGTATCCGGTATAGTAGATGAACTTCTGGTGCCTTCACAGGATAGGACTTAATGGCCAGTAGTGTCGTACTCAGGTGCGCCCCACTAGCGGACCCTTTCAACTTAGCCCTAGCCCTAGGCCCGATTCCTGTGGAGCACGAGCCCAAAAGACCACGCATCACCAGAGATAAAGTTCGTAATGGCCAACGAGGAACCCGGGACCTGGAACGAGAGTACGTGAGAGCACGCCGGCACTTCGGAATTGGTCTCGTGCACCGCCCAACCTTCGGTTTTATCAGCTCGGTGGTCTGTGAAACCTTCGCAGAAACCAACTACACCAAGGGCTGAATCTGGACGTAGAATTCGCATCAGTCCATGGGGCCAAAACATATCCTCTTTCACATCTTAGGCGTGCAGAGCCACCGGCGGGAGCGAAACCGAACCGTGACTTCGAGCAAGAAAATCGGAACAGGTTAGTTTGAGCGAGGACGGGAAGAGAAGTCAGTTCGGTGGCAGGTGGCAGCGCTGAACCTCTCATCGAGTACTCGCGGGATGGCGGCATATGCTTAGAAGCAAACTAACCGGGAAACAGAGGAGAGTCCTCACATGTGAACACGCCTCGCCGCACTGTTCAAAGTCCCGTTTTTTGAAATTCCAAAATTACTGTTCTATGAAACACCAACCGTAGCCCACAGCCCGAAATCTCCTAAGATTAAAGAGGGATAATCAGTACGGATTGTAATTAGAACCCGTGGTCGCTTTGTGTGGTCAAGTATAGGAAGTAATGTTTCATTTTTGAGGGATCTTCGGGCGATGATTCAGGGCATCATACGCGATCGATCGGCAGAACGGGGTGGGGCCAAATCAGAGAAACGAATAGCCACCACGTCCGTATATCCTACAAACCACCACGAGAACCCCGCAGGGATCCGGTCTGGGGGATGTGAATCAGAAACTCCTAGGAAAGCGGGATGAACATATGCTATGTCTGGTTCGCCGGCCTCCCACGAAGCCCTGAAGCCGACGTGCATGGGAACACCCTTCTTGGAATTCAAACGGTTTGAATAAACGATCCACATTTGTGGGGATCAGGGCATCACGTACCGTTTCCAGACGAAGTCGCGGCTGGGCGCGAACATTTGAATGGAACGTGATGAGATCTCAGACGAGAATGTCCTGTTCGCTTCAACATTCATTGAACCCTCTACTGAGAGACGTCGCAGTGTTCGCAATTGTATCTGTTGAACGACAAGTGAGTTTGTACAACTTTGCCAATTGGAACAGCAAAAAACGTGTTGTGAACGCAATCCGTATGTTTGCATTGATGGACTATGCATAGATAAAGGGGGCCATGCTCAAGATCCCATCAACGGGACACACAATAGGTGTGGCGGAGCGTCGGAATTCAAAGTACCCGGTGGATATTTGTGCGAGGTGACCGTCGACATCCAGGAAGTCCCATCGGGACGCTGTGGCCAACGCTCAGGAACGGTGCGAGATGCCCATGACTGGGTGGCGGGCCGCGGCTTGATTGTGGTCGGATGAGGGGGAGGCCTCCGTCGATCGGAGGTACACGGGTGATCCGAATCTTATTGTGAAGCAGACAGACTGTTCGGTTCCTGTTATCTGTGTTTGTTCGGCAAGCGGGAGCACCGTGGAAAGCTGTACTTGCGCGCGAGATCGGAAGCCGCTCCTGCCCGAGCTGCCCCATCATGTGAAATGTCGTTGAGTAATCTTTGGGCGTGTGGGTAGAGGGATTCCAGAAGTTTGTGCGGGAAACTCAATTGGAGGGTGGAGAAATCGTCTCTTGACAGATGGTTCTGTATCCGGATAGCAGATGTTATCACCTTTCTAAATTGTGATGCTTGATAGTGCGCACAGGAAGTGACTGGTGAACGGAGCTGAGTCGGAGGGAGATCGGCAACTCGGATGGATCGCGTTTCCTGGCGCCCCACAGTGAGTCTGGACTAGGACGGGGATAACAAAAAGGTGCCCGTAGCGCACTTCACGACAATGCGGAGACGTTTCAATGTTAGAAAGCTGTGTCGGGGATCTCAGGAGAAACAGTAGCGGGGGAAAGAGCTCAACAACTCACAATTGAGTTTAGATATCGGCCGCGTGTCGGCACACCCGACGGTTCTGTCCAACAATGAGAGTCCCATAGGGGCTCCCGACTTGCGGCCTCGACTTTGCACGTCCAACATCACAAGTAAAAGTCCGATCGTGAATGTGCGAATGAAATGATGAGGGGATGGAATTACTCAAGACGTCCGCCCGGTTTGGAAAACATACATGCCGTAAGGCAGGAGGAAGGTCAGGGATGGTCACACGCTCGGAAACCTTACGTTCGAGAGCTTTCTTTCCGACCGAGTGACATACGCTGACACCATTCTGAAGGCAAAAGGCAGACTTGCATTGAACCTGCGAGCGCTATACATGCCACGCAAAGCGTCTTGATAATGTAGAACCTCCGAACTGAGACCAGGGACCTGTTAGACATCGGGGGGTTGAGATCAGGAGCACATCGGGAAAAGGGGAAAACGCTTACGACGCGGAACAAGGTTTATAAACCCTCAACGCCTTAACGAAACATTGTTAAGTTAACGGGGAGTTCACAAGGGCCGCGTCACTTTAAGAATAGGTTTATATAGGTGATCTCTAATCAACTAGGTTTTGTTTTATCGTGTACGGGATACATGAACGCCACGATTTGTTTATGATATCTTCAAAAGGCAAATTGCACCTTATGAACGTGATGTTGGGCGGGCGAACTGTTCGTCAACTCGACACGCGCCTCGTGAGGACTTTATTTAAAGCTTGAGCGCGCTGTAAAGTCGACCTGGAGGTTATGTAGGTATTGTACAATATACCACTTGGGCGTTAACTGTATAGCGCGGTCGTAATATCGACAGCCAGTATGTGTTGCTCAGTATGTAAAACAAATCATTTACAATAGCCTCAAACGGTAAACGAGCCAATTGCCAGCCTGACACGGGCCTTGTGAGGACCTGATTAGATAGTTGGGCAAACCGGAAAACTTACCAGGGTCTTATGTAGAGGCCGTATTGTGAACACCGCATTGTATACGCGGTATCGAACAGACCATTCGGTCACCAACCTGACACGGGCCTCATGAAGACCCGGTTAGTTAGCCAGGTGTACCGTAAACTTTTCTTGTGATTTATGTACGTTTTGTACGGTATACGATCTATTCGCTGATTAGGTGATCCAGTCATCATCGCGACATAGGCCTCGTGAAGACCCGGGTCACTAGTCAGGCACACGAAATAAAAGTTGTGACTTATGTAGGTGTTGTATATTGACGGTTGTCTTGCGGGCACAACGAAAAACTGATATATTTTAGGATTACCAAAGGCGGATGGTAGATATGTATCCACGTCGTTTGTACTCATTTTAACTGTTGATGAACAGTGACAAATATTTACAAGCGATGGAAGGAAGGGAGAGTAGGACTTGGTAGAAACCGCCACTAGGGCACAATGGTGTCTGCGAGTGGTTCCGGGGAAGGGAATTGTGGAATGAAAAGAGCTAATGTTGTCGGAGGGAACGTTATCGTACAAAGACACTCGTCAAGAGGTGGGAAGATGTCCGTGTGAGGCGACCGCGACCGGGAACGGCCGAGGAAAACTGCGAAAACGACGGAAAGCAAAGGGTAGCAATCTGAACGACTACCAAAACTATGAAACCGGAACACATGAAAGGCGTAACATTGGTGACATATGTAAGGGCGAGAAGGGGAAGGCGGGGATCAGCCATGGAGCAATGGAGGGAGTACACTTGAGGGCCGACACTAGCCGTGAGTCTTCAGGGATGGGAACGATGAACAGCGGTGCTGGGCGGTCAGAACACTGGCGCAGATCGGAGAATAGATTGCGGAGACCCTCTGAGTTGTCGGAGGAATCCTCCATGTTGAACGACACACCGTCGGAAGAGGCGCAATGGTGTTTGCGGGCGGTTGGGAAGGGAGTGCTCAGGCTGAAAGGACAGCTGTTGCGGACGGTTGGGGAGGGAGTGCTCGGGCTGAAAGGAAAACTGGTGGACATCGAAGACGACGGAGCGGCGCGGGGGTCGGTATTGAAAAATAGATCGCTGCTGTCGGGTAGGGACTTTTGGGGCAGGGGTGCTTGGACGGCTGCCCTCGCTATCAATATCCGTCATATCGTCACGAATCGGGAGAGGGTCTTCCATATGGGTCTGGAGGACGGTAGATTTGACATTGCTGGCGGGAGCGGAGCGAGAAACATTGGCCACGTTGGGTGAGCGCCCCTTGTTTCGGCCGAGGACTGGGATGGCGTTGGTAGGGGTCTGCGTGGCATCGATTGACCAATGACGACGGTTTGCGAGTTTACTTGAGGGCCGTTGAAGCTTTGGGGGGGGGGGGGGGGGGCATGATTTGAAGGTTGACTTCGATTTAGTGTCCGTGAGGTCCGACATCGTGGGGTTTGAAGAACGAGGCGTTCCAAAGCTCAACGAGGTCAGTAGCCGCGACCGTTCGCTTTGGTGGGCGTCCATCCTGCTTGGTGGATTCAGGGACGGTGGGAAGTCGACAGATTCGAGCATTGGTAAGGTCTTGCATGAATTGAATCCAATCCGCGTGATAGACGTCGTGGGTTTGAGAACGAAGACCGGTTGCAACGAAGCGCGAGGGGGATGTCCCGTTGTACCTGTTGATGGGGAAGAAAGCGCCGAAGGCCTCCCTATGGTGGAACAGGACGTCGGATGGAATGATTCCAATCCAGACAGAAAATGGCGGGGGAATGAGTTGCGAGCGTTTGAAGTCAGGTTGTGGTTTTAAGGGCGAGTTTGTTGGAGTCCCAGGAGACTGAGGATACCACTGCAGAGGTTCCGAACGGCGTCGCCATGGCTTGCAGCCTGGTCGAGGTACCTAGCGAGGATCTGGCGAGAGTTGTCTGTAAGGATATCAACAGCGTGTTCTCGGAGGTGAGTGAAAACATTTCTTACACAAGAGGAAATTCAACTTGTCGACGGGGATGGTGCTCCGACGCGCCGGTCGACGAGTTGGCTTAGCAGGCGTTGGAGGAGTGGAAGACTGGGGATAAGGCGAGGGGTACAGTAACCAAAGGAAAATAAAGGCGTTGACTCAATAATGCCAGGAGTAGAACGAAGCAGCCAGTCCAAAAGCTCCCTTCGGCTGGGCCGCCAGGAGTTAGAAGTAAAAAGGGTCGAATGAAGGGCTCCCTTCGGCTGGGCCGCCAGGAGGTTAGAAGTAAAAAGGGAAATGTGGAGGGGATGGCTGCTGGGGATTCTGGTGGTGGCGAGAGGAGAAAGGTGAGAGTTGAGTTGATCGGTCACGATCGGTTATTAGAATTACACGGGTTTACGTAGGACATTGTAAAATATATGATTGATATCTCAGCCTTACGGGGCGGAATATTGTCAAAAATTTAACGACGGATCTGCTGAACCATTTTATGTCTATCCCAAAGTGAACGGTACATATATGTGCACAGTGATAAATCGTGAGCCGTAGATACCTGACAATATACTATTCGGAAAGACTATTGTGAAGCTACAAGCCAGCGAACCCATACTCGCATCCAGGGTTTCTCCGTTATCTCCATTGGTTGCGTACAGCTCATCATGATCCTCATCCAAGCTATCGTTTGTGTCCTCAGACTCCGTGGTGTGGCTCGACGAGGTATCTCCCTCGTTGGATTTTCATCCTGAGAGTCTTCGTTGCTGTTGTCTTCGCGGCCATCATCTGAGTCTTCATTTTCGTTGTCCTCGCTGTCCTCTGGGCCGATATCTGAGTCCGATGCACTGGATGTTAGGCGTCATCGGCACCCATCCCGTCTCGGCAAGCCAAACCTCGATTGCACGCATGTAGAGGTGCCCGACCCCACCACGATACCGCATGAACATATCACGATCAACAAATCTGTGGAGAAGGAATTAGATTGCGGACAGATAAGGAGGTAGTATGAGGCAGCACTTACATATTCACATAATAATAATTCCAGTCGTCCATGAGGAACCTGACCGCGTGAGACTCTTCAGGAAGGGCTGAGGATCCATGAGGTCCCATTTGAAGGCCGGAATTATGTGGCTGGCACGCAGGACTTCGGACGGCGATATAAAACTGTGCCACTCAGTGGCGTCATTAGGGTTGACGAATTGCAGGCGTGGGATGCGAAGGTGAGAGAAGCCGTCCTCGTAAGTGAGATCCTGTTCAAACCAGCGCACCCAAATGACTTTGATCTCCTGCCTTCTGGAATCACCAACGGTCCTCTTTGTCCCCTGTAGTGGATGGGAACAGTGAATATATCAATCACCCGGCCGTATCGATAAGGGTGGGAGCGATCGTGGTTGGGGGAAGTAGTCATAATGTCAGGGCGTGTGCGAAGGTTGATGACGTCCGAATGCCTGGAGGTCGTATGCCGTGTAGTTGATGCGAAGCGTCTTGTGAACAGATATCTTGCCGCCCTTGCCAATATCAGTATTCAATATGTCTTCACTGGTGGCTCGTCATCCTGGGAGAGTAGCTGCAACAAAGCGTGGCTCTTGAGATTCCAGAGAAAGTCCTAAGGGTGTGTTTAGTTGGTGATTGGTATAGAAGATGTGCATACCCACCTGAATAAAGGATCTGGCCTTGTTCAGGCACCCAGTTGCGAACAGTTCTGCTCTCCTTCCAGGGCTTTGACATGGCGTAGCTTGAGGCTGAAGAGACGTTGGGAGGATCTTCATTGGAAGCACCACTGGCCATTCTTTTTCTTCGTAAGTCTTCCAAAAGACGTTGACGTGCTTCTTGATTGCTAATCGACTTAGCAACCAGTCGATGGTTTGTACGAGCATAGAAGCGTTTGACACGCCTATGCTCGCATTCACCCTAATTAACTGATTAGTATATCATAAAGTAGACGTGTAGCAAAATCTTACCATCTGTGCTATACGAATCGGTTGTTCCTCGCTGACGGATAGTGTCGGCGTAATCTCCCAGGGCGTGAAGTTTGTAGGTGGAGAGGTTGAACTTTGCTTTACCAGATGATGCCTTCCTGTTTGTCTTCCTGTCAGTGGTCGCACTCGCTTCCGAGCCTCAGCCTCCTTCGGAAGCTCCTTGGTGTCAAAGTTGTCGCTAAACTTTCCACTGAAGTAGCGAGGGCAGTTCCAAGTGGTTTCGTCAGGGCGTCGAAGGAGGCCAGTGTGTGGTCGGTGTGAAGGCGTAGCTTGGCATATGCATGCCAAGTGGAAAGGATGAAGACAAGGTCAAGGACGACCTTCTCGTCCTTTCTGGGCAGCAGCCCCTCAATCTGGGATAATACACTGAAATATATGAGTCAATCGTATCACCGCCAGTTGTGAACGTACCTGTAAGATGTCTTCAAAATCTCGGGCCGCAAGTTTTTTCATTGCCGAGACGTTGTTGGAGAATTTTCGGATCGTGTCAAGCCCGAACGTTGGAACCTGTCGGAATCTATACACATCAAAACAAGGAAAAAAGCAAGTGACAATTGCCAACTCACCGACGGTCAATTCCACAACGACCCCTGGGCCTTGGGTGTAGAGGATCCGGAGAAGGTGTATTAGTACGGCCTTCCAAACACCCAGTTCGAATTCGTGCATGAGGTCCACAACAAAGAGAGAGAAAAACTTCTGCCCAAACTTATCAAGGGCCGAAATGAATGCGCTCTGCAACGTAATTAATATTGCACTCATTTTGATAGGGGTCAATCTACTCACACGCGTTGGTGTAAATGATTCCGAGCCAATCACACTGTTGACAGCCTTCGAATTGACAGCATACCCCTTTTTGTAGATGATCTCCCGTGCTCTTTCGACTTGGGCCCGGTACCTTTCATTACATTCCCGAAGCTTCGCCCTTCTTGTCTGTCGACTGTGGTCCCCAGGCCCTTGATGTACTCTTTCTTGATGAGACATCGTGGACATGGACATGTACCCATATTCCGCACACATGTTAGAAGCACTCTTCCAAATGTACATAGCGTCAATAAGATAAACTTGAGATAGATGTGGATTTGGGACTTACTTCTCTGGGTAATCGGCCATATATGCAAAGAACCGAGGGAACACGCGACGGATTACCTGGTCAGCGAAGCAGATAAAAATCCCGAATTGATACGCATGTATGAAGTCAGGGGAACTGAGAATCAGCAACCAGAGCGCCTGAACAAGCTCTCGTTTACAGTGCGTGATTTGCGGCCGAGGGAACGATGTCAAATTTCTCTTGATACCAATCGGAAAACGAGTCAGCTATGTCACATATCAGTTATTGATGATCTATAGAGAGTGTAACGTAAATAAACATACCGAAGGAAAATAGGCCCCATGAGCCGCATGCGAGGAGGGCTGGCAGCGGATATATTTGGAGAGGTTCCCAAAATAAAATAGACAGGCCATAGGGATGCGGTTCCAAACTGTGCAAGCATTGTCGCATCTGAGTACGGAGCCATTTCCACCACAACACTCTCGGCATCAGGGTGGTCTGGATCTGGGGGAAGGTTCTGAACTTCTTGATACGCAGTGATCATCTCATCTGAGGTATACGCTTCTCCGTACAGTCGGATTGATGGTGCGTCACTTGTCGGCCTCCATCTCTCCTCGAATGGCATCGTGTGAAACGACTCTGCTGTTGCCTCATCCTGACAGGCGTGCTTGATAATGGACGTCAGATCTCGATATAGGTCCCTCGATCTCGAACTCCATGGCGTCTGACTCGCAACCTTCTCCTTGGGACATGGCACGGAGATCTTGACGTTGGCCTTGTTCCACCCCTGACCTTCGAGGCTCGACTCAAAGGCATCAAGCTTCTTGAGCTCACTAGCCAGTTTAACACCCTGGAGTTCCTCGGCCTTGAAGTCCTTGTGTAAGATGACGTCGTCGATCAGGCGTTGAACATCGGCTGTGGACTTGTGACCGGTCCTGACACTGGGGCAGGGTTGGTTTACTGAGTCAGTAAAGTGTGAGTAAATCACAAGTAAATGGAAAAAGAACCTAGCAAAATACTTGCCTGGCAAGCGCAAAGCAAATTCACAATTTACTGAGCCAATTTACCTGCAATTTACTGGGTTCAGTATGCGCTCAGTATGTTTACAGTTTACTGGGTCATGTGACCACAGTTTCCCTGTTCGGTAAACCTTGGAAAAATTCACGATTTGCTGACTAAATTTACCTGCAATTTACTGAGCCACTTGCCCAATCAGTATGTTTTCAATTTGCTGAGTGGTTTGATCACAGTTTACTGGACTCAGTAAACTGGAAAAAAACCAAACTGGTTTACTGACGATGTCCCTGATTGGTCAATTTTAAAAATAACCGAAAATTTACCTGGATGTGTCATTGTCAGTAAACTGCAAGTTTTCTTTCAGTAAATTGGAAATACATGTCAGGTAAACTGGGAAAACACGTGACAATTTGATTATGGTTACTGGACTCAGTAAATCACAAAAAACCTAACCGGTTTACTGACGATGTACCTGATTGGCTAATTTGAAAAAAACTCGAAAATTTACCAGGACGTGTCTTTATCACTAAACTGCAAGTTTTCTTTCAGTAAATCGCAAGTACACGTAAAGTAAACCAGAAAACACGTGTAAACTGTAAGTAAATTCAAAGTTTACGTGTTTTCTGGTTTACTTTACGTGTACTTGCGATTTACTGAAAGAAAACTTGCAGTTTAGTGATAAAGACACGTCCTGGTAAATTTTCGAGTTTTTTCAAATTAGCCAATCAGGTACATCGTCAGTAAACCGGTTAGGTTTTTTTGTGATTTACTGAGTCCAGTAAACCATAATCAAATTGTCACGTGTTTTCCCAGTTTACCTGACATGTATTTCCAATTTACTGAAAGAAAACTTGCAGTTTACTGACAATGACACATCCAGGTAAATTTTCGGTTATTTTTAAAATTGACCAATCAGGGACATCGTCAGTAAACCAGTTTGGTTTTTTTCCAGTTTACTGAGTCCAGTAAACCGTGATCAAACCACTCAGCAAATTGAAAACATACTGATTGGGCAAGTGGCTCAGTAAATTGCAGGTAAATTTAGTCAGCAAATCGTGAATTTTTCCAAGGTTTACCGAACAGGGAAACTGTGGTCACATGACCCAGTAAACTGTAAACATACTGAGCGCATACTGAACCCAGTAAATTGCAGGTAAATTGGCTCAGTAAATTGTGAATTTGCTTTGCGCTTGCCAGGCAAGTATTTTGCTAGGTTCTTTTTCCATTTACTTGTGATTTACTCACACTTACTGACTCAGTAAACCAACCCCTGCCCCCAGTGTGAACAGAACCACTGAATAAGGAGGGCGACGGTTGCATTCACAAACAGGCCCATCAGGCTGGATAAACCTGTCATAAACCCATTTGGCATCCGGAGACCGGAAGCAAGATTATCTGCGCATGCTTGGTGAGTTTCCCCAGATTCTATAAAGTCGTTGTGATCTGGGATGGGTGTGTTAGAGAGTTCTGATATCGGACTCGATTATAGACTCTAAAACGCCCAAACTCATCTGCCTCCGTTCTGAACCTCTCAAGTTCAATTGGAGGAGTTGGTGAGATGGGGGGTTGAGGAGGGTTGTCTTTGACGTTGACCTGACTCCGTTTTCCTGGCCCTCCGACTCAGATCCATCACCCATCCTCCCTCCAGCGATTCGGGTCCCTTCCCCACCTGCCTGCCCTTGTCGCGACGTATCGCGAGCCTCCCTCCTCGACCTGACGCTCCATCGACTCTCGCCAGTCTCCCGCCAGTCTCGCCTCCTCCCGCCCGTCTGGACTTCACCAAAACTCTCTAAGTCCACATTCCGAGTCCGGCTTCCCCGATCCCGCGTGCCCTCCGATCACTTCCGCCTCTCGACAATGACTCGACCCCTTGTTCGTCGTTGTTCGGATCCCCCGCATCGGTCCGTCGTCCCGACTCTGGAACACGTGCCTCCCGCTCCTTTGTTGCACGTCGACGCCGCCCCGATCCTCTCGCCGCGTTGCCCGACTCCCGCCTGTTCCACTTCAGCCATCTTTTGACGTCTTGGTTCGATCATCCATTCTGTAGCTTCGTAGTTTCCCACGATGCCTTCATTCCTCCCTCACCCCTTCCCGCCGCCTTGTTCGTTCCTCCCGCGTTCTTGTTCTCTCTATCCGATCCGCTCTTCGCTTTGTATGACCTCCCTACGCCCTTCACGACCTTCACGACTCCCGTTCTCTCGCGACGTTCGCTTTGTTCACTTCTCTTTCTCCCTCTTTTCATGTTCTACTTTCGACCTCTCTCTCTACCCACTATATAAGTGTCAGTAGATAGGCCTGGTTCGAAAACGAAGTGCAGTTCCCCTTTCCCTCTAAAGTTCAACTCAGCCTTGCGCTGTCTAAAGCCCTCAACACTCTTCGTTCCTCGCGACCAAGTTCTCTTTGAGCGCAGTGCTCGAAGAACCCTCTAGCTTTTCTCTTTCCTCGTCTCGACTTCTCTCGACGTGAAGCGCAGTGCTTCTCGACCTTCTCTACTCGTCTCGCGAGCGCAGTGCTCTACTCCAGTCTTGAGCGCAGTGCTCAGCTCTTAGCTCTTCGTGGCGAACGCAGTGTTCACCACCTCTACTAGTTTCTTCTCGTCTCAGGTATTCTCTCGTTCTCTCGTCTCGCGCTGATAGCTTCCTTCTTAGCCACCTATCCCGCCGCGACCCTCTTCGTCGCGACGCTTGTCTATTGAGACTCTACTCTATCGCCACCTTCCTATTCCCTCCCTACTTCTCCCTACTTCCCCTACTTCTCCCTACTTCTCTACCTCTCCTACTCCTCCCTACCTCTACCTGCTTTACCCTACCGACGTCTGCACAACCGGTCACCCACACCCTTCAGCTCCCTCTTCTTGCTACGTGTTCCCACGACTTAGCGAGACTGGGTAGTTCATTTTGGAACCCACGCCGGGACCGGTTCAGAACGTCACCTCCTTGTTAGAAGACATCAGTCATTCCCCGAGGACGTGCCACGAGCGCGCGTCATCAGCCTACTCGTCCACCCCACCCAGTTCTTACTCGCGCTCGAGCTCACGAACTCGCGACTCTCTCCCGAGCCAGGGAAGATCTTCTCGTTGCCCAGATAGCTGCTGTTGAAACTCAGGATATCCTCACCGCCATCGATAACATCATCTCTGCCCGACAAAATTTGCCTGCCGCCTTCTACTCCCCTCCCGCCTTCCGACTCTGAGGATTCACCTTTCAGCACCCCCCCTTCGTCTCCGACAGCAGCACACGACTATCTTCCCCCCTCTCCATTCTCGAGCCTATCTCGCATCCCACCTCTCCTCTATCGTCTGTAGCCCCGGATTCTCCTCTCATCTTGACACCAGCCCAGTTATCTCCCACCCTCCCACCCGTGTCACGACCAGAATCCCCCATCCCTCCCCTCGCGCCAATCGTCCCGCCACCAGTTCCAGCTATGACTACAGTAAACATGCCTATGCCGGGCAACCGCGAGGCCCCCAAATTTTCAGACGATGCAGACTTCTTCGACGAGTTCTTTATCGATGTCGCAGAGCTCGCTGCTCGCGCTGGCCTCGCCGATAAGGATGCTATTCGATGGGCTATACGCTACGCAGGCCCAGAGAGTGCCTCTTGGCGCTACCTCCCTTCCGTTGTCGATGAGGGTAACCCCACGCTCAAGCAATTCCAGGCAGAAGTTGCTAAGTGTTACCCACATCTCGGTAGCGACCGCCGGTACTCTAGAGGCGATATGCAGCGTCTCTTAGAGAGGACCCAGCGTCTCAACGACATGTCTCGCGACGATCTCGGACGATACTTCCGTCGCTTCGTTACCTACTCCACCTATCTCCTCCGAAGGAATCGTCTCTCCGAGCACGAGCGCAACGGGCTCTATCTCCAGGGCTTCCCTCTCGACGTTCGCCAGTCTATCAGGCGACGTCTCGCGATTAAGGTCCCCGACACCGTCCCGAGTGAGGGATACGAGTTCGACGACATTCACGAGGCTGCCTTGTTCGTCCTCGCAGACGAGGCTCAGCCAGCTACTACTACGATCGTAAAGCAAGAGCAGGACACCGTCGGCCAGCTCCTCCAGGCTGTCTCCGACCTCACCCGTGTTTTCACCTCCAATGCTCATACTCAGCGTCCTCGTACCCCTCCCGCGAATCCTCCCGCTCCTCGCTATCGCCCAGATACTCCTCGTCCCGCTCCGGGAGGAGCTTATCAGAGTACCCCCCGGTGGAACCCCCAGTCCGCACAACGCCCGGAGCCCTACCAGGCTCCACAGCGTTCAGATCACTACCAGCAGCAGTATCAGCAGAACTGCATGTTTTGTAGCGAGCCTGACCATTTCGTGCGCGACTGTCCACTAGCTCTCGAGTATATGCGCGACGGCAGAGTCATTCGCAACGACTTCGGGAAGATTGCGCTCCCAGACGGCCGATTCCCCCCTCGTCATATCCCCGGTAAGAACATGCGCGAGCGTGTTGACAACTGGTGGAACTCGAAGGCATTCAACGAGAGGCTCCCGCCCCAGAAGTCGTTTCTACCCACTACCTGGAAACTCTCGACGAATGTATCTTCGAGTTTGACGTCTCTCCTCACGAGTCTTCGTGCAACTTCGCGAACTGTCCCGATAGCACCGACAACACCGATGAGCAGCTCTCGATGATACAGGCTCAGATCGACTCACTCGCGAGGCCCAGGTTCTTGCAGTCAGAGAAGGGTTCCAAGAAGGTGCAGTTCGACGTGTTTAGATCGCCAGGAGAGTCGGGCCCTCCTAGGAGAGCGGTCGGCTCCCCACTCCTCCTCCCCCCAAGAGTCCCTCTGTGAACGTTCCCTCTCCTTCCTCCTCAGTTTCCCCCTCTCGCCCAGTCTCAGCCAGCTCCGCTCCACTCCCGATCAGGTCTGCTCTTAAGCCATCTCAGCCATCGACGTCCCAGCTCTCGACTTCTGAGCCCACTCCTCCTACCCCTAAGTCTTCGGAAGAACCTGGAGTTCGCGCTGGAGCTCTCCCATCCCACGTTCACAAGGACCCATGCGTCCCTTCTCGATTCCCGCCAGCCCACTGCCGAGGAACCTAAGTCCCGTTACCAAGCCGCCATCGAGACAGACGTTAACACCTCCGATATCGCCAATCGGTGCTCGATGCGAAGGTAACCCTCAGCAGTCGCGAGCTTCTCGCTGTATCTTCCGACGTCCGTCGACATATGAAGGACCTCGTTACTTCAAAGAAGGTATCAGCCAACTTAGTGGAAATCGACGACGACGACCTCCCGAACGGTGCCTACGACTAGCGGTTCTCTCCCGTCTTCCCGCTACTTCGATCTCGTGAAGTACGACCCGCTTCGTCTGCCGCCGCGCCCTCCCTACCTCTTCGCGTCATTCGTCCCACCGTCGCGCCCAGGCGTTGAGCCCGAATGCATCCTCGACGGGGAGCACAGATAGTAGTCATGCGAAAAGACATCTGGGAACGCATCAAGAAGCCACCTATCGCAGCAAACAAGGCTATGTCCATGGAGTCTGCTAACTCCTCTAGGACCACGACTCTAGGACTCATCGAGAATCACCCGGTCAAGCTTGGACCTATCACGATTCACCTCCAGATCCAGGTCGTAGACGACGCTCCCTTTGAAGTCCTGCTAGGAAGACCCTTCTTTGACGTCGTGAACTGCTCGGAAGTCAGCCGTTCCGGCGGGAACCACGAGATCCACGTCAAAGACCTAGCACCGGTACTCCCTACGTCTTCGCGACGGAGCCTCGTCCTAATAGAGCCTCTTGCTGCCCTCCCGAGAAACACGGAAACGCACAGTCCGCAAATTTTCAACACTAGACGATTCTGTACCGGCGAAGCATCCCGATACCCATCTTCCCCTTCGCTATCCTCCTCATCCCAGCCCCGCAGAATCGTCTTCCGTCCGTGTTTCCTCCCGTGGTCTTCCAGGCCATATACCCTCTTTCTCCTCCTTTCCATCTCACCAGTTTCCCTCTCGTTCCTCGGTAGTTTTCTCTCCTTTTGACTCTTGTTCCTCTTCCAGTTCTTCCTTGTCTGTAGATTCTTCGCGATCGTCCCACTCTCCTCCAGTTCCTTCCCACTCTGTTTTCACTTTCTCTCGACTGTTTCTCCTCCCGGTTCCGTTTCTCCCGCTTCGTTTTCTGTTTCCCCTGAGCATTCCCCTTTTACTTCCGCTTCCGTAGACATAGATTCCGTTTCTCTCCATCCCGTTTCTGTTGATCATTACGTTTATCCTCCAGATACCCCCTCTCGCTCTCCTCCCGTACCATTCTCGCGCGAGTGTCTCCCCACGAGCACGCAGTCCCCCGAGAGCCCACTTGTATCCTTTGTCTCCCTTCTCTCCACTTCCCCCTCTCGACGTACTCTCTCCTCTGCTCTCGCTACGCTCCAGGAAACACTCCCGAGCCCGTCTCCCGGTCCCCTCAACCAGTTCTCGGCTCTAAGCCAATGGTATACCGACCGTCACGCCCAGAGTCTATCCCCTCCCGACGACCCCTACCTTGCCTCAGCCTTCGCCTATAAGAAGGTAGCCAATAAGACTCGACCCGTCGCGACCACCCTCCCCGAGAACTTCCGGATCACTCGTCGAGACCATCCCGATCCCCTAGCAGGCATGCCCCCGCTTCCAACTCGTCCTCCCGACTTCGTCCCTACTGGTCGCCTCACCCAAGAACGACGAGACCAGATGGACTTAGGAAGAGATCTCCTTCTCCCTGAAGAAGTCAAGCTTGCTGAGTGGATCGTCTGCACCCACAATACCGCCTTCGCCTGGACCGACGAAGAGAGAGGTAGCTTTGACCCACAGTATTTCGCGCCAATTCAGATCCCCCATATCTCGCACACTCCCTGGGTTCATCGACAAGGCCCTATCCCTCGCGGTATTCTGAACGACGTCACGAAGATCATCGAAGACAAGTGGAGATCCGGTGTCTACGAGCCGTCCTCCTCCTCCTACAATAGTCGCTGGTTCTGCGTCTATAAGAAGGACGGCAAGTCTCTTCGTCTCGTTCACTCTCTGGAGCCCCTGAACGCTGTTACCATTCGCAACGCCGCTATGCCTCCCTACACTGACGTAGTGGCCGAGGACTTCGCTGCTAGGTCGATCTACACCACGCTAGATCTCTACGTCTCATTCGACCAGCGGCAACTCCATCCCTCCTCTCGCGACATGACAACGTTCAATACTCCTTTAGGTCCCTTTCGTCTTACAGTCCTCCCGATGGGCTGGACGAATTCTCCTGCTGTTCTCCAAGGCGACATCACGCATATCCTCCGACCCGAGATCCCCCACTGCACTCAGCCCTTCGCTGACGACGTCCCGATCAAAGGTCCCCGCACACGATACGAGCTTCCCGACGGTACCTTCGAGACTATCCCCGACAACCCAGGCATTCGACGCTTTGTCTGGGAGCATTTTGAGTCCGTCCACCGTATCATCCAGCGTGTCAAAGCCTACGGAGCCACGTTTAGCGGCAAGAAAGCTTTCATTGGAGTCCCTCGCGCTGACATTCTCGGACACATCTGCACCTATGACGGCCGTATCGCGGATTCCTCCCGCATTCGCGCTATCGAAAACTGGCCCGTCCCGACGAATGTCTCCGAAGTACGAGCTTTCTTAGGCACTTGTGGCGTCCTTCGTATCTTCATCAAGGATTACACCCTCATTGCCCGCCCGCTTATTCAGCTTACTCGCAAGGACGAACCCTTCGCCATCGGCCCCGAGCACCTCCAAGCCATCGCTACGCTTAAGTCAGCTATCGCGAACTCTCCCGCTCTCAGACCCATCGACTACGACTCCGAGAACCCCGTCATTCTCGCCGTCGACTCTTGCATGAATGGCGCCGGCTACATTATCTTCCAGATTGGGGACGATAAGAAGCGCTATCCTAGTCGATTTGGGTCTATCACCTTCAACGAGCGAGAGTCCCGCTATTCTCAGGCTAAACTGGAGCTCTATGGCCTCTTCCGCGCTCTGAAGCAGACGCAGCTCTACACCATCGGAGTCAAACGCCTTATCGTCGAGATGGATGCCAAATTCATCAAGGGGATGCTCAATAACCCTACTCTCCATCCTAACGACGCTATCAACCGGTGGATTGCTGCTATTCTCCTCTTCGACTTCGAGCTCGTACACGTCCCTGCCGAGAAGCATACCGGAGCGGACGGACTCTCCCGACGTCCTCGCGCTTCCGATGACCCCCTTCCCGACGAAGGTGACGACTTAGAAGACTGGATCGACAGTCAATCTGGTTTCTTTATCGAGGCTACTTCCCCACCTTCTCTCTTCGACTCCGCACCACCTCTCTCCCTCGTCTCCTCCCACATAGCCACCGAAGATCCAGACCTCGATCCCGAGTCGTCCCTCTCCTCCTCCTTCCCTCCCGCTGAGAAAGCCGGCGAGATTCCCCGTTCCGAGAAGGCTCTGCGCCGCGAGGCCAAGCTCTCGAAGATCCGCCACTTTCTCACCACCCTCGAACGTCCGCCAGACCTCTCTGATCAGGAGTATCGACAGTTCATCCGACAGGCCTACGATTACTTCATCTTGGACTCCCGCCTGTTCCGGAAACATCGAGACGGTTACTCCCAGCTGGTTCCCCCTCCCGACGCCCGCTACCCCCTCATCGAGTATGCTCACGACAATCTCGGTCACAAGGGTGTCTTCGCTACGACTAGGAACTTGCTGATTCGCTTCTGGTGGCCCTTCCTCAACGAAGACGTTCGATGGTTCGTCAAGACCTGCCGAGAGTGCCAGTTTCGTCAAACTGAGTACTTCTTCATTCCCCCTATGGTCCCCGACGTCCCTTCCCTCTTCCGCAAAGCCCACATCGACACGTTCCTTATGCCCAAGGTCGGGAACTACCGTTATGTCATCCATGCTCGCTGCGCGATGACTTCATATCCCGAAGGACGCGCTACCACCTCCGACTCCCACTCCGTTATCGCCGACTTTATCTTCCAGGACATCCTTTGTCGCTGGGGCGCTCTCGACGAGTTAGTCACTGACAACGGTACCGCTTACATCGCTGCCCTCGACCTTATCGCTGCTCGCTATGGCATTCGACACATCCGCATCTCTGGCTACAACTCCCGCGCGAATGGCATCATCGAGTCCAAGCATTTCGACGTTCGCGAAGCCGTGATGAAGACCTGCAAAGGTAACGAGTCTAAGTGGCGTCAAGTTCTCCCTCTCGTGTTCTGGGCCGAGCGTGTTACCGTCCGCAAGGCTACTGGTTACTCCCCCTACTATATGGTTCACGGTGTTCACCCCCTTCTCCCCTTCGACATTCTCGAGGCTACCTATCTTGCTCCCACTCAAGACTTCGGCGTTTCTACCGAGGAACTCATCGCCATCCGGGCTCAACAGCTCGCGAAGCGTCCCGAAGATCTCGCGACGATGCGCCAACTCGTCACTCAGTCTAGGATCAAGAACCTTGAACGGTTCGAAAAAGAGCACGCCTCCCGCATCATTGACTTCGACTTCAAGCCTGGAGCTCTCGTCTTAGTCCGCAACAACCGTATCGAGGAAGCCCTCAACCGGAAGACCAAGCCTCGCTACACTGGTCCTATGGTTGTGGTCCGCAAGACTATCGGCACCTCCTATGTCATCGCCGAGCTCGACGGTTCCCAGGCTCAGCTTCGCGTCGCTGGTTTTCGACTTATCCCCTACTTTCCCCGCACTCGCGCCACGGTTCCTATTGTTCCCGACGTTCTCGACGACGAGTTTGACTCTACCGAAGACGACCCCGAGGACACCCTGTACTTTGGCTCGTTGGACTCCGATTCCTCTACTTACATTCACTTGGACGCTCCCTCTTTATGAATCTCTTGTTATTTAATTTCTCAAGTTTTCTTTTTGGACCACCTTCACCTTATGTTTCCCCTTCCTATCCCTATATCTATCGTCTGACCCCATCCACTCGTTTGAAATTTTTTTTTTTTTTCTTTTCTCTATGTTTCCCTCTCTTCGTCTTATGCCTCCCGATTTCTTTCCTATGCTTTTTCCGTCTTATCCCGGACTCATTTCTCTTTACTTATTCTTGCAGATTGCGCTCGGACTGATCTTGTGACCGGGGACGGTCATGATTTCAAGTCCCGAGGAGCCCCATACCCTCGCGAACGCTCGCGCTCGCTGATAGTGAGGTAACTCTTCGTGAGACCCACTAGAGACACTACCTCGAGTAGTGGTCCTCACCCAATTTTTCCCTCGCTTTGCGACTGATCTTCGGATCTGGTCACACCGCATACTACTAACCTTGCGTTGTGATTCGTCGCAATGTCCCCCACTCCTTAGCTCTCCTATTTTCATTCACCAACCGCCAACGACTCCCGACTCCCTCCCGATTTACTTCCCTCCCTCCCGGCTCGCTTTCCCCTCACGACGTTACAAAACCAAGAAAACCGACATCTATTCACGACACAAAAACGAAGACACAGTATTGTTGATAGTCCAAGATATGCGCAGATTGAATTTACCTCCCCATCCTCACTCGCTCACTACCCCCTCGTCCCCTCCACCCTCCTCTTCACCACCTTCTCCTCCCGCACTATCCCCAGCCCCCGATCCCTCTCCCGCATCCGACAACTCGAAGTCGCTATCTCCCGGCGGAACGTCCGTCACGTACTCGAGGTCCGAGTCCTCGTAGACGCCCTCACCACCGTCAGCGATGATGGCCTCGTTCAACGCCGCGAGGATCTCCTTCCCGACCAGGCGACGATCCTCGACCCTCGCCACGATCTCGTTGGCGTCCGCGCGTTCTCGACGCAGGATGGAGCGAAGTTCGGTTCGTCTGAGTTGCAGATCGAACCTCGACTGTCCAGACCCTCCCGCCGCATCACCCAACGGAGCCAGGTCAGCGAAGAAGACCGTGGCAACGTCTGGAGGTCTCACACCCCCCGAGACTTGAACCGGAGCCTGAAAAGAAGCCCCAGCAGCTCCCGACCTCGATCTCGTCGACATCGAGGGCGCGACATCCCTCAGCCTCATCCTGCCCACCTCCACCGTTCCGAGTTCCGTCGCCATCGCGCTCTTCGAGCGATGTTTCTCGGCGTCCTTCCTACGCAGTGCCTTCCCGGCTTCAGAAGGCTCGATGTTCGGCCACTTCCCGATCCCAAAGCTCTTCAGCCCGAAGGAGCAGGCCTTCCTCCCGACGCCACAGGGCGCGCACTTCACCTTCTGGTCTTGGCCAGGATACCACAAAGGAGCGCACCTCCTCTGGCTCTTCTTCTTGCGAGAACAGAGACCGCAAGTCTACAGAACGTCAGCACCCTCGCTCCGGACTCTCGACTGACGGACTCACCGCCCCTCTGGCAAGAGGAATACGCTCGACGTCCAACGGATCACCCTCGACGACCGTCTCTCCACTCAGATCCAGCAACGCCGGCTCCTCCTTCTCCGACTCGTCTGACTCCACCCGCTGGTTCCGGCGCGACTTCCTCGACTTTTTCGACGTCGACGGCCCCTCCTCCTTGCTAGGCGAGCTCGAGAGCACCCGCTTCGTCCCAACGGATGGCTCCACAGCCTGAGCTCTCGTCTTCGGTGTTGGCTTCGCCCTTGGCGGCACCACAACCTCGAACCTCTCTCTAACCCTCCCCTTTCCCTTATCGACTCGCGCTGGAGCTGGTGCGATCTCCTCGCCCACCATCTCGACGTCTTCTGCAGGTTCCGTAGCCATTGGAGCCGGTTCAGTAGAAATCCTCGCGCTTGGCGCTGGCGCTGGCGCCCTATGACTCGTCGTTCCCGTCGTCGTTCCCGCCGTCGTCCCAGCCGCTGTCCCAGTCGAGTTCCCGAAGTCCGGAACCATCTCTGCTTCGATATGCCCGACCTTGTGGGCGGCCTCCGCGAAGTCTGTAACGAGCCTCAGTGGCTCAATATGGAAGGCCCTACAAACGTCCCGATGCCTCGACTACCCTCGCGCAGTTAGCTTCCGCCTCTCCTAGCCCCTAAGTAACGTCACTCACCAACCACGCCGACAAGTGATCCGCCCACGGCCCTCGTAGCTCCTTCTCTTCCTCGAGGCGCCCCTCCAGAGTCTTGAGCCGCCACACCGCCAGTACCGACTGCCAGACGAGGTTCACGCAGTCGGGAGACCCCGCGATGAGCTGCCTGATCTCCGGCTTCGACCACTCGTCTTTCTCCGGAGGAAAGAGACAGTCCTCCCCTAGTTGATCGAGCTCCGCGAACGGCGCGATCCCGTTGGGTCCCTTCGACGGAGTCCAGTCGCCAGCATAGTCCATTGAAGAGTAGAGAGGTTGTCGAGAGAGTCTGCGAAGAAGAGAGGTGATGATGTGGCAGCGAGAAGTTTTTCCTTTTGTCTCGCGCACTTACCCGATTCGAACGCCTCGTGTCAGCCTCGTGTTCGCCTCGCGCCTCCCTCGTGGCAACCAGGGATGGTTGATATCTCAAGTCCCGAGGAGATGACCTGACTCCGTTTTCCTGGCCCTCCGACTCAGATCCATCACCCATCCTCCCTCCAGCGATTCGGGTCCCTTCCCCACCTGCCTGCCCTGTGTCGCGACGTATCGCGAGCCTCCCTCCTCGACCTGACGCTCCATCGACTCTCGCCAGTCTCCCGCCAGTCTCGCGACCTCCCGCCCGTCTGGACTTCACCAAAACTCTCTAAGTCCACATTCCGAGTCCGGCTTCCCCGATCCCGCGTGCCCTCCGATCACTTCCGCCTCTCGACAATGACTCGACCCCTTGTTCGTCGTTGTTCGGATCCCCCGCATCGGTCCGTCGTCCCGACTCTGGAACACGTGCCTCCCGCTCCTTTGTTGCACGTCGACGCCGCCCCGATCCTCTCGCCGCGTTGCCCGACTCCCGCCTGTTCCACTTCAGCCATCTTTTGACGTCTTGGTTCGATCATCCATTCTGTAGCTTCGTAGTTTCCCACGATGCCTTCATTCCTCCCTCACCCCTTCCCGCCGCCTTGTTCGTTCCTCCCGCGTTCTTGTTCTCTCTATCCGATCCGCTCTTCGCTTTGTATGACCTCCCTACGCCCTTCACGACCTTCACGACTCCCGTTCTCTCGCGACGTTCGCTTTGTTCACTTCTCTTTCTCCCTCTTTTCATGTTCTACTTTCGACCTCTCTACCCACTATATAAGTGTCAGTAGATAGGCCTGGTTCGAATAACGAAGTGCAGTTCCCCCTTTCCCTCTAAAGTTCAACTCAGCCTTGCGCTGTCTAAAGCCCTCAACACTCTTCGTTCCTCGCGACCAAGTTCTCTTTGAGCGCAGTGCTCGAAGAACCCTCTAGCTTTTCTCTTTCCTCGTCTCGACTTCTCTCGACGTGAAGCGCAGTGCTTCTCGACCTTCTCTACTCGTCTCGCGAGCGCAGTGCTCTACTCCAGTCTTGAGCGCAGTGCTCAGCTCTTAGCTCTTCGTGGCGAACGCAGTGTTCACCACCTCTACTAGTTTCTTCTCGTCTCAGGTATTCTCTCGTTCTCTCGTCTCGCGCTGATAGCTTCCTTCTTAGCCACCTATCCCGCCGCGACCCTCTTCGTCGCGACGCTTGTCTATTGAGACTCTACTCTATTGCCACCACTTCCTATTCCCTCCCTACTTCTCCCTACTTCTCCCTACTTCTCCCTACCTCTCCCTACTCCTCCCTACCTCTACCTGCTTTACCCTACCGACGTCTGCACAACCGGTCACCCACACCCTTCAGCTCCCTCTTCTTGCTACGTGTTCCCACGACTTAGCGAGACTGGGTAGTTCAACGCGCGTATGAGTCTAGCCACGAATTAGAAGAACTTAGCTTGTTGGCAACGAACGAAGAAGGATTGATTAAAGAACCTAGCACAAAACGGGTCAGGTCAAAAGACGAAGGAAGAAGATCTCAGGACGTACCAGTTGACGCCGCCGAAAACTCGTCAAAGGCGGACGAATCAAACACCGCGAACGAGACAGGGTGCCGTAACCCGGAAAGGCTGTGCGACGAACAAGGTACACATGGCCTCGAAAAAAGAGTAGCTGAATCCGGACTGACAGCGGAATCAGGCGACATGGAAGATGAGCCTAAACCACAAATCAGTAAAACCGTCCCACGAAGGCCGGAGGTATTCGCCGCAAAAGGCGATAAACCATGGGTACAAACCGTAGAAAATATGGAGTGTGTCGTAACGCCCAAAAGCGACACCGATCCGCAGCGCCAATATATTGACGAACATAGAACGGATAACGAACCCGACCTAGGACCAGAAAGGAAAGGAACATCAACGCCGGAGCCAGGTGATCGTCTTAATGAAGACGGATTGAGTCGAGAAGAAGACACGGAAGCCGGATATGGAATGGCGGAAGACGGAGACGGACGCAGTAGTCTGGTAGATAGTGAGTTCAGCGATGAACGAGAACCATTTGGTATGAAGTACATACCGAAGCCGGACTACCTGCCAAGAGGACTATTGGCGTCCAAAGAAATGACGATCTACGGCATCGACGATGCCCGGCGCGAACGACACATCTTCACGAAAGATGTGACTCTGGCCTTAGAAGACCCAACCGGCGAACCTGTGATGTATCATGGGGACGTCACAATGCGGTTAGACGAGCCAGAGCCAGGGTCAGTATTATATGTGCCTAAAAAAGACAAGGTCAAGAAGGCGTATAACTTCGTGTTCAGCAAGAGCCTATCCCTCAACCAATCAATAACACTACTGACGGAGACAAGGAAAACCGACACACCTGAAGGTAACGAGATCAAATGGAACGGCCTAACCCAGTATGAGCTGGAGGCCGTGATCGATGAATTGGAACGGGACCCGCTGATAAAGAGTGGAGAAATGCGGTCGTACTCGATTCAAAAGAAAAGTGATGGAACGGTCGAGGTCAGGAACGGATTCAGTCACATGAGAACCTGGAAACAAAAGAAGGAGAAGCCGCAAGAGAAAGAAACGACGGATGAGGAATGGATCGACGACAGACTCCGCTATGGCATTGTGGAAAACCAGTTGAAACGTTTACCGACTTCCAAATCGGGAAGTGACCCACCGGCCTCCGATCGAAAGTTAGACGCCAATGGACAAGGAAGGGATAGCGATCCAAGTCACGGTGAAACGAGCCGTTCGGTCGGTCTGGGAAACTCGCGGACTTGTAACGAGGGACCAGACGACCTACGAAGTCAAGGAGAAAAAGAATTAGTTAATGTATTTCGTATAAAAGAATCTGAACTCACGGATGAGGAAAATCCGGCTACCCCTACACCTCTCACCCCAGGATCTGCAAAGACGGAGTCAGCAAATAATGGTAAGTGTTCTTGTGGACGTTTGAACGTCCCCGAGCTCACGAGGGCCTCTGTACAGACGGAATTGGCTCCTTCTATGAGGGACAGACCCCCCAGTCCGCCTTCCCGATACCGTATTATCGACTTACCGGTCCCCGAGAACGTCCCCAGCGTGGGCGAGGTAGTCGACGTCGATATCCTGCCACCAGAGGAACGAAGCCCAGGTATCCTAGCAGTGGCGCACATAACCCAGCTCCCCGACCCTACTCTGGGCCCCGACGAGATCTCATACTTCGCGTACGGCGCCATAATCGTCGGTGGCGGAAAGGACCAGCCCCCATTCGTACGCAGGGGACAAGCTTATGTCCGCCTCTTCACCTCAAACTTGGACAACTTACCCGATAGACCCCTACCCCCTCCTGCGCCTCGAGTCCTGGAAGCATGCTCCAGCATCTTCCAAGGGTCGAGGAACCCTACGCCCGACACCCAGGTGTACCTTCAAGTACCCCGGAACACCCCCTTCGAAGATCAGTCCGTTGTACGACAATCAGCTTCCGTGATACCGCCGCCCTTCGACCCACGCCAAACAACGGCTGTCGACGAACACAACAAGACATTAACAAGGAACGAGATTATCGAGCGAATCAGGAAAGTGCAGCAACTGCGAGTGGACAGCCCGAGGGAAGACGAAATGGACCTAGAATCCAATACCGCGGGTAAGCAAGATCAGATTTTCGACGAACAAGTCGAAACTGAGGAAAACTTAGCTTCTGACGACGAATCCGACGCCCCCTTGCTGCAACGACCAAGGACGCCTCACCCGATGGCCAATGCCCGACGATCTTTGGAGATCGCAAAAGATCTCGATGCTAAGAGGCATGGGTATACGCGGGTCAACAACGAAAGCCTGGACACCATGCCAGACTCTCCTCCGCCACCCCCGAAGGTCCTAAGCTGCTTGCTACCACCTATCGAAACGCTCGACGCGTTGAACACCGGACCTGATTCGCCCAAAATCCGCTATTACCAGGATGATATCGAAGATGACGAGCTGGACGACGACGAAGTCATGACGGACGGCCACGATAGGTTCGTCAACACGAAGGACATCCCTTCGTGCGACTTAGGCGAGTCCAGGACGACGGAATTAAAATTGAAGAAAACATCGACCCCCGACGACCCTCGAGAACAAGCTGAGATTGACCGCAATCTCAGCTTCCTCGCACCTTACCTCGATTACCTCCAAGAATGTGGAGATCGCGCCGAGATCTTCCAGTGTCTCGCAAGCCTAGGACTCCTCCAGATTGCCTACGACATCGGGACGGAGCGATGGTACGGGAAAGAGCCCGACCGCGAGTACTGGGGCGCCAAGATCAGCCACGAGCTTGAGGAACGCAAGTACCGAGCCTCGAAACTCCTGGCGTCGAAGGAGAAGGAGGCTGAGGAAGGAGAAAAGATGAGAGGAAGGAAGAGGGAAGTGGACTACGAAGGAAGGAAGAAGAAAAGAGTTAAAGAAGAAGAACGAGACGAGTTCGGCAACCGAGCCTACACGGCTGGCGATTGGTTCCCCGACGTCCAGGCCCCTCCTTACCCAAGCGATAATGAAGAAGAAGAAGGAGGCGCTTACCTGGACAAGATCCCGGGACCCTCGGAACGTGGCACGTCTGACCCACCGTCCTCCCCCGAACCTGACGACTTTGAGGACATCGCGACACGAGTCTCGATGCTTGAAGATCGCGTGTACGCCACGACCGAAAGCCTCAAGGAGAAGATCACCTCGCTTGAAGATCAAGTTTTTGCCGACGGATGCCTGCTTACCGAGCTCCAGTGGAAGATAAACGAAGCCAGGAGGGCCGATAATGAGCAGCGCGCAGACCAGATTAGGATGAATCGCCGACAGGACCCTAGGGTAACTCACCGATATCTGACACGATCAGTGACAGCTGCCGAAGGACGGACCCTAGACACGAAGAAGGTGATCGCAAGAATTAGCGGGGAAATTAAGACTTTGGAAGGAAAGATCGAAGACACCCGTGCCGAGATCACGTCAATCAAAGGCAAGATGGATTCGGTGCTGTGTTTGGCGCCCGACATCGAGAAACTCGCTAAGGTTGTCGAGGAAAATTACAAGATCCAGAACAAGACGACTGCAGCCCTATGGGAAGAGTTGGACTCCCTCAAGAATGTCTACGGCCCATCGACTCTCACCGCCCTCAAGGATCATTCCCTCGATATCGCCGTTCTCGCCTCCCGCTTCCAATACACTGGGGGCAAGGGGTCACTTACCCAGCAGATACATTGTGATTACATTGTGATTTTTTAGACAATGTGTCCAGCCTTTGGCCAGGAGGTACATGCTGAGTTCTTTTACAAAGTACCCACCAATGCAACCACACTGTGACCAGTGGGTCCATCTTGATCACTTTTACAAAGTGCCCATCAATTCGATCACAATGTGCCCTGTGGGTCCATGCAGGATACATTGTAAAAGTATCCATCAAAGTGGCCACTGGGCACTTTGTGAAAGAAACCCCTGGTTTCTTTCACAATTTTGTTCACAATGTAATTTACTGGGTGCCTGAGCCACTCATTGGGAGTCCTTTCAAAAAGTACCCAGCAATGCGACCACAATGTCCCCAGGGTGTTCTTCTCAATGTTTTCACAATGAACTCTCAATGTGGTTGGATTTCACAACAAACTCTCAAAGAAACCATTGAGTATCTGGTTGAATACTTTGTGGACACATTGCTGAATACTTTATGAAAGAACTCTCAATGAGTGGCTCAGGGGTATGCTAGACACGTTGTAAGCAAAATTGTGAAAGAACCCAGGGATTTCTTTCACAAAGTGCCCAGTGGCCACTTTGATGGATACTTTTACAATGTATCCTGCATGGACCCACAGGGCACATTGTGATCGAATTGATGGGCACTTTGTAAAAGTGATCAAGATGGACCCACTGGTCACAGTGTGGTTGCATTGATGGGTACTTTGTAAAAGAACTCAGCATGTACCTCCTGGCCAAAGGCTGGACACATTGTCTAAAAAATCACAATGTAATCACAATGTATCTGCTGGGTAAGTGACCCCTTGCCCCCAGTGATACCTCTACCAGGTCGTAATTTCCGCCATATATTCCGCTAACACCCGCCCATCAAACCAAGATTGCGCCACCCAGGATTCCCCTCACCCTCATGCTAACCCTACTGTCAAGACTGTGTCCGCGTTTTAACGTAAGAAACGCCACCCCTATCCACCTCACTCGTTTATTGACGTCCAACCCACCTCGTGCGCCTTATCAACCCGACCCGTAACATAATCTTTAGTCAGGCGGATCGGATTCAGAGAAACGTTTGATCCGATCTCCGGTTCCTGGCGCCTTTCCTCATTCGTAAGTCAGCTGTCGACTTAAGCACTTTTTCTTCCGTCTCATTGACGCCCCCATCTCTCTCTCTCTCCCACGTCCTCGGACGTCCCTCTCTCTCTCACGTCCCTCGTTCTTGACGAACGTCGGACTCTCCCATCGCTGGTCGACTGTACAACACCTCCGCGGTTCCTCGCTCGTCTCTGACGCCTCCTCGCTTTGCAACCTTGCTCTGCCGCCGCCTACCAACATACCCCGACCCCGACCTTATACCTCCACCCCAACTCTATCCCGGCCTCTCAACTCTCTCTTTTCGACATTGACGACTACCCTACAACCACCTCTATCGGATAATTCCCTTTTTACGCCGCCCCGTGCCCCCCAAACAGTAAAGTCCCCCACTTAATCTCTCTCTCTCTCATTTTCGCCTACTCTCCCTCCCTCTCTCTCGAATCTCTCTCTCGCCTACCTCTCTCTCACCCGACTGCCTCGGAAACGTCTACGGCGTTTGGTACCTCAACCCTTAGACCGGGTACCGTGCGTTCGTGATTTTCCGCTAAGTCCCCATCTCTATTCCCCTTTCGTTTCGACCCTTCTATCCCGTCTCGCCTATTCCCATCTCACCTTATCACTTTCTCTTGAAATTTCCGTAGCCTACCAACTCATAATTTCTCGCGGACCTAGCCTAGCCTGGTCCACCGTCTCTCACGTATCTCACGCCCACCTTTCTCCAGATCCCGCGTCTACCGCGCCGCTCAACCGTCGCCCTTCCGTCAAACCTCCGATCTCGCTCCCCCTTCCGAAGACCTCGACCACAACCTCTCTCCACCCCCGCCGTTTCTCTCTCCCCCCTCAAACCAACCTCCCGCCGCTCCTACCGCCTCTCCTGTGCACGCCGCTGCCCTCGTCTCCTCCAAACGAGCACACCCGCCGCCACCACCCCCCGATCCCTTCGCCTTGATCTTTCTGTACCCCGCTTCCCTTTGGACTTTTTTTACCGTACCCTCACCCACCCTTCCTTTCGTTAGTTCTATCCTTCTTCCGAACGCTAGCCGTTCCCTTTTGCCCCCTTCTTTTTCTACCACCCCTTTCGGTTTCATCCCGCCTTCACCTTCTCCCCGCCTTATTTTTTTTACGGACCACTCACCCTTCTCCCACGTCATTCTTTTGTTTTCTTTGATCGCTACGTATTTGACATACAGGTTTAATTTTTGTTTCTACCTTTCTTCGCTCTTTGTTGCCGCGCCCACTATATCCATTACTTAGGTAGACTACTTTACTGTTAGTATACCTAGGTGCAACACGAGTGCCCCCTCCCCTTTTTCAACCTAACTCTCGTGTGATCAGTCCTCGGCTTATCAGCCTTCTCTCACGCATTACTGAAAGGTTAAAGTATTTTTGTTCGTAAGGCCGTTTTTCTTACTTAATATCTATCCTGCCCCCTCTCGCTTCCCGGCCTCTTTCCCGTCGTCCGCCACATACTAATCGCGCGGCGCAACTTGAAAAAAGTTCCCCGTGGATTCGGATTTTCGCCCTCCCTCTATTCAATTTTTTTTTACCTCGTTTTCACCCTTAATTAGTTCCCCGCGACCTCGTCGCCTTATTTTAATTTTTTTTATTTCCTCCGCCTGTTCTTTCCTCTCCTTTGTTCCCCCTCTCTGTTTTTCCGTGCCCCGATCATTTTCTTCCGCTCTCCCGGTTTCCCCTTCCTCTTTATTTCTTTTTCCCACGACCTCTCCGCCTCAATCTTCGTCCCGCTTCATCGAGGTCTTTACCCTTTCTTCCTTGGCTTTTTTTTTTCGGTTTCTCCCGCCCGCCCACCCTTCCGGCCTTTGCTGATTTTTTTTCTTTTCCTTCTTTTTTATTTTTGTTTGTTGTGGGTGCCCGTTGGTACAGGTGAAATAAAAATTTTATTTTACATACCATGTCCCACCAAGCTACCAAGTCCGTAGACAGGACTAAGAAGACCTGGGTAAGACCAATTTCTCCCCCTATTCCCCCTAACCCCGTTACCTCTCTTAGGTACGACTCTGACTCAGACTGGGATACCCAAGCTGAGCAGGAGATTTCTGACCAAGAATCTTGGAAAGAATTACCTGGCTTAGTGCCTCAGTCTGATGACTCAGATGAAGATGAAGAGTCGAACATAACCACCCTCCCTTATGATACACCCCGTGCTGTGTTCAAGTACAAGAAAGTACGTGACAAAGTGAGACCTGTAGCCATACAGATCCCTGAACATCAGAAACCCCGGCGTACCATTCCCCGAGACCCCCTCCTCAATCTCCCCAAGTTACCCTTTCACCCTCCAACATTTTCCCCTACTCCCAAGATTACCTCTGAACGTATGAAAGAGCTAGCAGTAGATAGTCATGAGGAACTATGGCCTGAAGAACGAAAGCTACTTCAGCATGTACTCTGTATCAATGAAAGGAGCATTGCCTTTGATGAGTACGAAAGAGGAACCTTTCGTAGTGATTATTTTTCAGACTATATTATTCCTACCATAGAGCATGAACCATGGATAGAAAAGAACATACCCTTAGGATTAGCCCACAAGGATGAAGTCCTACGGTTACTAAAGGAGAAAATCAATGCTGGAGTCTATGAGAGAGCTCAAACTGCTTATAGGTCCAGATGGTTTTATGTTCTCAAGAAAGATGGCAGCTTACGTATAGTTCATGACCTCCAACATCTAAACGGCATTACGATCAGGGATTCCGCAGTTCCCCCTATTATTGAAGAATTTGTAGAAGCCTATGCTGGACGTAGTGTCTACACTGTATTGGACATGTACTGGGGATTCCATGCCAGAGTACTTGACCCTCACAGTAGAGACTTAACTGCATTCCAGTCTCCTATAGGTTCCTTTAGGATTACGTCATTACCAATGGGATATGTAAATGCCCCAGCGGAATTTCAGGATTGCATGATGTTTATCCTTCAAGATGAAGTCCCCGATGTAGCAGGTGTATTCATTGATGACATACCAATCAAAGGACCAGCTACGAAATATATTCAACTAGATGGCAAGGAGGAAACTCTCCAAGAAAATCTAGGTATCAGAAGATATATTTGGGAACACATTAATGATGTACACAGAGTTCTTCATAGGATTGGAGAAGCTGGAGGAACAGTATCAGCTAAGAAGATGCAGCTCTGCCGTGCAGAAGTAGAAATAGTAGGACACAAGTGCAGTGCTAAAGGCAGAGAACCAGTAGATTGTCGTGCCCAGAAGATCAAGAATTGGCCAACTCCAATTAACCTGAAAGAAGTTAGAGGATTCCTAGGCCTCTGTGGAACAGTGCGGATTTGGATTAAGGACTTTAGCCGTTTGGCTAGACCCTTGGTCGATCTAACCAGAAAAGAAACAGAGTTCCATTGGGACACAGAGCAACAGGAAGCCTTTGAAAAGCTAAAAGACTTGGTATCAAGCGCACCAGCTTTACGATCAATTGATTATTCCAGTGACAAACCTGTTTACCTATCAGTAGACACTAGTGTGCATGGAATAGGTATGATTCTCTCTCAAGACGATGAAAATGATCGCCGTATCCCAGCAAGGTATGGATCTATTCCCCTAGGAGGATTCAGTGATCGCTATGGCCAATCTAAACTAGAGCTATACGGACTATTCCGTGCATTGCATAAGTTTAGAGCTTATCTTTCTGGAGTTAAGAATCTGATTGTAGAAGTTGACGCTTCTAGTATTGGAGGTATGCTAAAACACCCCGATATTGTCCCAGGAGCAACAATGAATCGATGGATCAAGGGAATCAAACAGTTTCTGTTTGAACTTGTCCATGTTCCTGCTGACAAACACAAAGGACCAGATGCCTTGTCAAGAAGAAGACGTGCCACCGACGAAGAAGACTTCTCCCAAGAATCAGACCCAGAAGATTGGATAGATAGAATTGCTTTAGCAGCTGAAATCCGAGAAGACCCCCTCCCCTCAAGATCCCCCTCTTTCCCCTCACAACCTACACCCGCTCCAATCCACCTAACCCCTCGACCCCCTTCACCCCTCCCTCATTTGGAAGATGCAACCTTCCTGGACGACAGTGTCAAAGCTTCGTACGCTGTCTCCTCAAGTCATCAGTATTCTGATGAAGATCTAGTCGCCATCCTTAGATATTTAGTTACGAAAAAGACTCCGAACTTTAGGTTTTCCAGGCAGAGGAAAGCTTTTCTCAAGAAGGCAGAACCCTTCTACATGGAAGAAGCCCACATGTACAAACGTCGCCTAGGCTACCCTACCCAAGTAGTAATCTTCCCCAAGCAACGAAGGAAAGAAATCTTATGGGAAGCTCATGAAGACATAGCTCACCATGGAGTATGGGCTGTGGAGCAGTTCGTAACCCTTCGGTACTTTTGGCCAGGAATGAGACAACAGATCAAGGAACACGTACAAAGCTGTCATACCTGTCAAATCAGAAGCACCAAGAAGATGCATATTCCTATCACCGTTTCCCACCCTCCCCGTTTGTTTAGCAAGGTCTATGTAGATGTAATGAGTATGCCCTTAGCCAGAGGTAAGCGTTGGTTAATCAACTGTAGAGATGACCTTTCCGGTGTTACGGAATGTAAAGCTATAGCAAGGGATAAAGCCAAAGTCATGGCTAGGTTCTTCCTAAAGAAGATCATCCTGCGTTATGGAATAGTTCTGGAAGTAGTAACAGATAACGGTCCTTCCTTCGGGAAAGAATTTTCTGATCTACTGGAAAAATATGGAATACGTCATATCAAGATTTCTCCCTACAATTCTCAAGCCAATGGACCAGTAGAACGTGGTCACTATAACATCCGTGAAGCACTAGTAAAGTTGTGCAAAGGAGACTTATCCAAATGGCCTCTCTTTGTCTCAGCAGCTAACTATGCCGACAGGATCACAGTACGAAAGTCTACAGGATATAGCCCGTATTACTTGTTACATGGAATTCACCCCTTACTACCAGGAGATCTCACTGACGCTACGCTATTGGTCAATGACTTTAAGCCAGGAATGACCAGAGATGAACTTGTCCAGGCCAGAGCACGCCAACTGCTCAGGCTTCCAGAAGATATAGCTAAAGCACGGAAAATTCTCCAGAAGTCAAGATTCAAATCCAAGGAAGCTTATGAAAAGAAGTTTGCTAGGCGTCTCAGGAAAACAGCTTATCGGTCAGGTGATCTGATCTAGTACTAGTACGAAATAACCGGATTGAAAACAGTGTGTCTATTGAAAGGAAGACTGCAGATAGATACATGGGACCCTACCGTGTCATAAGACGAACTCAAGGAGGATCTTACATCCTGGAAGAAATGGACAGTAGTGAACTAGCAGAACACATAGCCGCTTATAGACTAATCCCATACGTAAAAAGACAGGATCTAGGCCAATGGGCTGAACTAGTCACCTCAGATAACGAAGTTGAAGATGAGAACCTCCAGGAACAATCAGGTGAAGATACCCAAGGATCTCAGCAAGAAAGCAGCTCGGAATCATCCACTCATTAAACCCCCTACCCCCCACTGTCATTACACCCTGTATACGGTTATCTTAGCAACTTATCCCCCACCAACAATCCAAGACTTTCCCTCCCTTACGCCTGGAAAGCAAACAGTGGCACAAGAAGGCCGACATCAAGTGACGCATGAAACCATCAATAGTTATGTCAATAACATCATCCATACTAATCTGCTTATGGGAATATGATCCGATCAAGATAACCTTATCAAGAACGGAGCGCCCACACCAACGGCATGTTCACACGAAGCGGCGAACTGGCCTCTCCGCTAACCCTTTTTCCTGTCCCTCCCCACTCTCTCTACTTAACTGCTTGAAGAGACCACACAATCGTTACCCCTCCCCTCTCCTCTCCAACCCCTATACCAAAGGTGCGGCCAAGTCCGTCCCTCAGACATCCCCAGGACCTGACTTCAAGATCCGCGACATAGCCACAACACTGGTATTTGGCCAACCGTTCATTACAACGCCAAAACCCCTCCCCCTTCCTTTGAAAACCATGGAGTGTAGTTACGCTGAAGGAAATTGCGTACTTATCACCCTCCCTCCCAACACCTGCCTCACCTCCGTCTCCCACATCCTCCTTTACCTCCTCAAACACAAGAAGGCCCGCCAGCAAATTTACATGGCTGCTGAAAAACGTCGCTCCACGACCTGGGAAGCCATCTGGGTCGACCACGAATCCTTCCTCTACCCCTTCCTCCTCGAACGCAATACCCCAGACAAAGTATTTATGGAAGACATCAAAAACCAGTATCTCGCCAGCATCTGTTCCCAAAAACATCGAATTGCGAAGTCATACCGTAGTTTAGGCATAATCTAAACTACCAATCAAAGTAGATAGCTGCCCCCCCCCCCCCCGCGAATTTAAAAAGTTCCTTTTCCCACCGTCATTAATTTACCCCGAATGACTAAGGAAGATAAGAATGCAGAAGAATATTGCCTAGGACGGCAGAGGCCAACAATAGGAAACTGACTCCAGCCAGAAAAATCGACATCCTACCTTACGAACTTAATGACTTAACGACAACGCAACACGGTAACATTACGACTTATGACCCATAGAACCTTACGACATCATGACCCAGCAACATTACGACCCCCAACCACAAACAACCGCCACCTCCTACGTATCCTCCCCATCGAACTTTACCCATCAAGCATGTTAATTGCACGACGTTACAAGAAACAAGTTGATGTTATCGCCTACATGAAACGGTAGGACTTGTACACAAGCGAACCAAAGGAATAGCTAAAGAGGTCCTTGAAAAAGCCACTACAAATTCAGGATCATCCGGATGACCCCCGTGTCAGAACGAACAAGAGACCACATTCCCATCAAGAACTATATGGGAGAATCCTGGAACTCTGCAAGCGACGTCTTAAACTACCTACTCAAGAACAAGGGCCTACGCCAGTATCTACTCAAAGAATCTCTCAAGCGGAGGACCATAACCGGATGTGCCGGATGGTTGAACCACCCTCTCCTTCATTCCTACATTAATTTGCGACTAGTAGATAATGACAAGAAGTTTGTAAGGCAGGTGAAACGGCACATACGTCAGTTAAACCTTAAACCTTGTAGTTAGGAACGTCTCCTTAGCAATACCTTTGCTCGTCTATACAAACGTCCGCTCCGCCCGCCAGCAATACATGTTTTGTCCCGTTTTCCATCCCCCCCCTCCCTTCCAATCAAATTTCGTCCCGATTTTTATATATCCTCAATCACTTCACCATTCACGCGTCCAATCCCTTTGCCCCTTCACCCTTCTAAGAACCGTCTCTTTTCCCCTCCCTCCTTCTTATTCAATTTTTATGTAACCTTCTTCGATCGGCACCTCTGATGGCGCCTGGTCACATCGAATGCCAATTTGTCAATTTGCCTGGACCCGACCCAAGGTCTCGGCCCCATTCGGTTATTTCTATTTTTAGTTATATTAGTTTCCCCTTTTGTATTCTGAACGTCCTAGCTACTAACCATATTAAGCCGTAACATTCCGCCCGTTAGCATTCCGCCCGCTTGACACCCTCACCTGTCAAATGTTCTGCCCTTCCAGCGCCCAGCTGTCAAAAACTAAATTAAGTCTAGAACCTATCAAAGCATTTGTCTTACCACCTTGCCCCTTACATGAGGCCGAACCCATTACAAATAAAAAGGTTTGGATGCGATCACGAATGGAACCGCCAGCTCATCGCCTTCAACGGCAAGACCCTATCACAACCAACATCCCTTCCCAGAAAACATGCACATCATCGACTACTGTGTAGAGCCAGAAGGAATAGACCAGTATTGGACTACCTCCCTCGAACTCTATTGCTACCTCTACTACAACAAACAGGAACGGGTTCGCTTGCAGACGCTAGTCAACTTGATAGGAGAAATCGACGGACAATTCTTCCACCTCTACCACCGATGTGATCCATTCCACCTACGCCTCAGAAAAGGACAAAGTGATCTGGAATTCCAGTACCATCTCAGAGTCCTCTTCTATTCAATCAGGATTGAGATGGTCAGGGTCTATCCCTTGGAATGTACGTCCACCTCTATTGTGTTTACAATCAGTAAATATAAAATAATGAATCCCAGACTTGTTGGGATAATTGCGATCAGGGACGATCGTTTAAAGTTTCCCGCGGATGTCGGACCCCAGGATTATCATTATTTATTTTACGATTTTACGCACAATTTATACTCAACAGACTGGTCAATGGGTTATTTAAATGATTTAAATATTGTTTAATCCAGATAAGATTAGATAACAGAAATCTAATTATAATCCATTGTAGATAAGATAAGATAAGGATCCTACAGATTAGATCAAGAGATCAGATAGCCATGGAAAGCCCTAGAACATCATGGAACTTCCTGGAACATGCTGGAAAGTGCTGGAACATTCTAGAAGGTGACGGAACGTCACAAATGTGATAACTTGTCACACCAAGAATGCTGTGGAAGCAGATGGAACATGACGGAATATTATGGAACATTGTGGAAAGTGCTGGAATGTTCTAGAACATTCTTGTGTAAAATAGTATATAGACCTCAACCCCACTTCTAAGAGAAAAACAGGTACCTACTGCTCAGGAGAAAAGCACAGTTTGCTCTATCCTCACATCAGCTAAGCATCCTTTTGCTCAGTGTCTCTTTTCCCCCCCACTTTACATCTACCCCCTCTCTCTCTACATCTACCCCCTAAAGTATCTACCTCAATTCCCTTAGGACTGATTGGTTGAGTGATTTGAGCAATCACATACCATATTTTAGCCCTACCCTCTGTGAGAAGAAGTTCTAAGTCAGAAGAACTGAATAAGCTTAGTACACTTGAGACGTTGGAATCTTGGTATCTGTAGTACTAAAGTCTGAAACTTTAGGCAGATAACCCCACCTCAGAGAAGTGACTGACTGAGTGACAGCCAGATTTAGCAGTACCACAAGGATTTACGACATATTTTACGACATAGGTTTATTATCTGAAGATTATTGAAGACATATCAGTTAGACGTACTAGACGTCATCTGCAGCAAAGTTTAGGGTATCAGTTATACCCTCCCAGTTTTACGACATATCTTGTCATCTTTACAACATATCTAGCACAGCCCCAGGTGTAAGTGTACACCTTCCCTTTTAGGTCTAGTCACACGACACAGCCTCAACACAGCCTTAGGCATAGCCCTAAGCACAGCATCAATACACAGCCTCAATACACAGCCTTAGGCACAGCCCTAAGCACAGCCCTAAGCACAGCATCAAAGCACAGCCTTAGGAATTCAGCCTCAAACACACCCTTTGAGCATCCCCCTCTTTCCCCCTCCCCTTTGGTCTACCCCAGTAGATCATTCCCTCCACTCTTGATCTCCCCTTAGATCAGGAACTCCATTCCCATCAAATCACCACCAAACCCCCACACACTAGATAAGTGTCTAATCAAGGAACAGGAACAACTGAGTGATATAGTACGTCTGATTCCCTTGGAATAATACTGAAGGACACACTCACAGAGTAGATCCCTCAGCGAACTCATCAGGTCCGAGAGCCGGAAAGAGGAACCCCGCTCACCCTGTGGAGTTGTTAGTCGAGTTCATAGACTACTCAACCAGCCTGCTTAGCTTCTATACACTTAGTCTCTAAGCGAACCAACTGGGTCTAGTTATCTTCTGTATAGAACATAACCCTACACCACCCACGAGCACGACAGCGAACACTCTTCCTTATATACCCAATCCTCTACAGGCTTAGTAATGGTACAATGAGTCAAACGAGAATCAACATGGTCTGTGCGTAGTTTAGGGCAGGGTAAATGAGTCAGAGAAGTGGGACTTAGAATGATCAATAGCGAGTGCAGAACAGGGGAACAATAGATAATGAGTCATTAGGAGTACAATGGGGATTTCCCACGTTTCAGGGTAGTAATAGAAGACTGACGGGGATTTCTCATGATCGATAGGGATTTCTTGCGTTTCATGGCAGCAATAGAAGAGTGATGGGAATTTCTCATGATCAATGGGGATTTCTCGAGGTTTGATGAGTCGTGATTAGGGTTAAGGGTCCATTTATCCTTTTTGGGAAAATAATGAACAATGTGTCAGGGCCACTCTACCCCAACAACTACCAGTGCACTGAGCCGACTCTGCAGAGTACTCACTAGTCCGACTAGCTTGGGAGAGAACGATCACGTCTCTATTCTTCCGGTAGGTTGTCCGAGGTCACTGCAAGTCAGGTCGAAATCCTAAAGAGAAACCCAACCTAAACCGTACTTCGTTCGGTTTAACAAGCAAGGGTTGATCCCTACAACAGGATTGATGACTCCACCAGTTGATCGACTGGACGCTCGAGGTGTTCTAATATGACTGCGGAGAGTCTATAGTTACGAGGCGCAGTTGACGCGCAGAGCGGGAGGGAGAGCAGATGGGGGATGTCTTGGATCAAACAAGAAACTCTGACTTGGCCTTAACTGCAACTGGGCTGAGAAGGGCAGAGGATTTCCTGAGGTAACAAAACTAAGGTACTACGATACAGCCACAGTTGCTACTTATACTAAAGGAGTGGCCATGACGTCAATACCCTAATATACCCTTATCAAGTCCAAACAAAGGGAGATAAGGAGTGTGAGAACGCTAAGTAAGGGAAGCGAACAAAGGTGACGCGTGGGAGAATAAAAGACAAAGGGCCTTACTAGCGTGTGAAGGATTGCATAAGAGATAAGAAATGTCTGCATGAAACATAGGGGTAAAGATAACACTAGTCCAAAAGGAATAGGAGCATGGGGTCGTAAAAGTTCGTACCTGGGGATCTCACCCAAGGGCCAGGTGTCAATCTCCCTTTACATGGCCTCTGCCAGCTGGATTCGGGAGTAGAGACATTCAACATCCCTTGTTGTCTGTAGGCGGTAACAGCATCACGGACAAGTGGTAACCTCAACGTACGTCCGAACATGAGGAGGTCGGGCCTAGACTCATGGGACATGAGGGATTACAGATTCGCCGGCGTTTCACGCTAACGGCTACTCCACATGCGCTGGGCTAACCAGAAGGATCCTAAGGCGATGCTTCCGAATAGCGGCGAGTCCTTCCTCCGGTTAGGAGACTGTGATGTGACTGTCCACGTGTGTGATCAGGGTCCAGGGTTGATCGTAATCGTAAAGTCATGAGGGGTCGTAAAAAGGGGTTCGTGATGTCATAAAGGGGTCATCAGGGTCTTGAGACCTATTTTTAGTGCGCGCGCGTTCTAGGCGTTCCGGAACGAAGTTCTTCCAAGGCCGTCCCGCGGGCCGAGGTGTCAGCTTGATGTAGTAAGCCGACGATGATGGTACAGGGGCGGAAGTTGATGTGACCCGGACCAATGAGGTTCGTCGAGGTAGGTCACGTGAAGGATCACCGATCTAGGCTATAAGAAGGACGTCTTCTTGGAGCCATCCTTGATCAGCAACACCAGCAACTTCCCCATCATCTTACCAAAACATGTCCTTCCCCAACAACCATACCTACAAAGTCGCCAATGGTATCTCAACCATCTCTCGCATCGACCGTCGGGCCGCCGCTCGCAAGACCTATGCCTGTGCGGCTGGGACTCCTTATACCACGGATGACCAGGTATGGGGGAGAGCTAGAGCTTTTGTTGACTAGCACTAACGCCTTCCTCTAGGTAGAGGAACGTTCTTTTGGGCGTTGATGTCCAGCTAACGGCTTCTAGATCTTGGAGGTCGTCACGGAAGTGGACGCCGAACGTCTCAGGGAGACGATGCCTCATTTGGTGGGGTTGACCTGGGACGACGAGCTCTGGGTCCGTACGATCATCGCCGAGAAGGTGGCCTTCCGAATGAGGGGTAGGTTCGGGGAGTTGGAGCATCCGATCAAGAAGGAGCTCTGGTACACCCTGCAAAGGGGAATCTACGATCAGGACCTATTGGAGCACGGAGCGACCGTTCCTCGGGCCGTACGCCATGCTACTGCCGCCACGTCGTTGTTGTGGTCGCTCGTTCGGGAGGGGGAGAGCAAGGTAGGTTCTCCGTTTGAATATTCGAGTATGACTCTCGACTAATCAAACTGCCTAGGTGGAACGTTTGGAGCGTGAGGTGAAGGAGGCGAAGGCAGACGTCCTTCGTTTGTCGACAGAGGGTCTTCAAATGAAGGAGACCTTGGCAGCCTTCCAACAAGGGACGAACGAGGCGTTGGAGGCAATGGTCGCCAACCATCAAGAGTTGATCGCCGGGTTGAAGGTTCGGGACAACAACATTAAGGGGGCATTGGCCAGAAGGGATGAAAAGGTAATGCTGCTTTCATCATTGCTTAGAATGATGGAAGCTGACATTTCCTAGACCAAAGAACTCGAGAACGTGGTGGCTGTGTTGACAGCGCAGGTCGAGTCCTTGCAGGACAAAACCTGCAACTGCAAGGAGGGTCCCAAATTGGTTGGTCAGGGGACCGCCGATGTTCCGTTCGAGCTGGAGTACGCCGACGAGGTGGTACTGCCATCGCCTAACCCGTCGTCCTACGCGATGCCTCCGATCGAGAACGCGGTTCCCGTTCCGACTCCAGCTCCGGCTTCCACTTTGGCCGCTTCCGACAAGGAGAACTGTGGGCGCTGCGTCTTGCAGCCAATCCATCAGTTGGTGAAGATCGAGGATGAGGTCATGGAGGTTGACCGAGCCGAAGATGCTCCGAGGGTCGCCGAGGTACGTCCGGTGACAAAGGGGCAACGATGCAAACGCTCTCGACGCCGTCCTGCTCATCGCATGGCTCCATCGGCTAATCCCTATCCTCGTCCAGTCGAGTCGGATGGTGACCAGTCTGGTCGAGGTGGGGGACGAGAGTTCCGCTATCGAGTCAACCGTCCCTACCGACAGGTCGAGTCGGAGATCCAGCTTCGCCACCAGCTACGACTCGCAAGACAGGATTCCGCCCAGGGGTCCGATGAGGGAGACGGAGGGTCGCTTGCCGACTACGTCGACAGTACTGTCGAGCAGTCACCCGGTGATGGAGATGTGGGACCAGGTGTTCAGCAGTTCGGTGACATCTGGGAGGCTGATCGGTCCGCTCGAAGGTATCTCTTCCTATCGGCTTGAACTGGTCGTTCAGCTGAGTGCCGAAGATGGTGACGCCATGTTTGGGGAGGTCCTTGCAAGGAGGGGCCAGCACTTCGATCTCCGGGATGGAAGGGTGATGACCATGAGGCCTGCCGTAGATAGCGTTGATTTTTGATGGGATTGGATAGCACTTGTATAGCTCGTTGTGGATTCGCTGGGAATAGTACGCGCGTGTGTGTGTTTCGAATGATTGGTGTGAAGGATAAGGAGTATGAAGCATTCGAAACATAAGAATTGGTAAGAAGAGTTCGAAGAAAGGGTGTGTTATAAAAAGTTTAAAAATACCATGTTCCTGACACAATGGCGCATTGTCTTTACCCGTTTGGGTTGTTCATTGATCTGGATGTATTTTGTCAGGGTTGTAGGCCTGCTTACTGTTTGTGGGGCGCTAGAGGATTAGCAGTGGGGTGAGGGGTGTCGGGTCTGGTTTTGAAGGGGGTTCCGGGCGTGGAGACGAGGGGAGGAGGAATATCAAGAGAGAGGGGTGATTCGGTTTGATACGGATGAACGGGCGAGTGGTAGTCTTGGCAGAACTGATTGAGTTGCTGTACGAACGGTTCGAAGTCTTGATCACTAAGTCGTTCGAAGTTGACGAGGTATTCTATGACAGAGTAAGGTAATTCAGTTGGGATTTCCCACCAAAGAACGATAATAGCAGGGGAGTGGGTGTGGATGTTAGTCGTGAGATGAACACGTGGAGAAGGGAAGTAAAAGGCTGGGCTGATACTGAAGTAGACAGTCGCAAGGACGCTCTCAGTAAGATCTGAATTCCAGAGGAATTGATGATCTGCTCCTAGTAGAAACGGAGGGGTAGTGACTCCGGCGTCAAGAGCTGCAAAGGGTCGGTAGTAGGGAAAATGGGTAAGTAAACCGGCGGTTCGGTTTACTTGAAGACTTCTGATGAGCTTATACTCCCAGATAGATCTTCTGGCGTCAGGGATGACGGGTCGCTGGACGGGACTGGTAGAGGGAAAGGGGTTTGGGGCACTGAACATACACTGGCAGGAGGATTCCTGCTGAAAGGAGTCAGAGAAGGTAATGTGTGAGGAGAATTCCTCAGCTTACTTTTATTCAGGTTGTGGGTAGAGGAGTACAGAAGAGATTGAGAATGGGGAAAGAAAGGAGCGAACGCTCTTCCTTATATACCCAATCCTCTACAGGAGTCATTATTCTACAACGAGTCAAACAGGAGTCAACATGGTCTGTGCGTAGTTTAGGGCAGGGGGAATGAGTCAGAGAAGTGGGACTCTAGAACGACAAATGACGAAATGAAATAGGGGAATAGTCGTAAGGAGTTTATTAGAAGCACAATGGGGATTTCTCATGATCGACGGGGGTAGTAGAAGACTGATGGGGATTTCCCATGATCGGTGGGGACTTCTCTCGTTTCAGGTAGCAGTAGAAGGCGGATGGGGATTTCCCGTAATCGATGGGGATTTCTCTGGTTTGATCGTGATTGGGGCTGAGGGTTCGTTTACCCTAATGGGGACGTTTAATGGATAGTGAGTTTTTGTTTTCCCTTTTCGGTTTCCTTTGAGTCAGGATGTATTTAAGTCAGGGGGATTAATGATCGTTTCCCCTCATCGTCTCTTTTCCACTCCCACCAAACACCAGTACTACTTTTCAACGATCCCCTTACTACTATGTCTTCTTTCACTGCCAACAATGCCGTGCTCAATGCCGTCGCCACCCCCTTCACCCCGTCCTTCGAGACGGATGCTCCTTACAACGTGGAGCAACACCTGTACGACTCTGCCGCCAACATCGCCCATGACAACCAGGTTGCCATCAATTTCCTTACCGCTCATAACGCCCCTGCCGAGTTCTGGGAACAGGCTGGGTACGAAGACCCCAGGCTTCCCTCGCCTCGGATGCAGGCTCAACACCCTGCGGCCTCTCGCTTATTGGACGTCATGGAGAGGGAGAGGGAGGATAGGATCGCGAAGTTGGAGAAGCGCGTGGACCGCATGTACGTCATCATGAACAGTTTGAATGATGACTTCTCTCACTTTGCTTTGGAACATTGGGGACCTTTCCAGGCATCTCTCTTCCGATATTTCGGACACCAATGCCACGGGGCCTATTGCACCGACCCCCCTTGCAAGTCCCCAGTCGTCCCTTCGCCACCGCCAGGATCAGGGTGTTCCTCTCCCTCCATCCCCTCCCTGGAGTCCTGCCCCAGTTCACCAGATGGTGGAGAGGTCCCAGAAGAAGAAGACCCGCAAGAGTCCGATGACTCGTTCTGGTCAACGCTGTCGTCCCTCCGACAAGTCACGGCAGGTGAAGATGAAGTTGAAGGTGGAAGTGGCGGGTCTCCAAGACCGCTATGGGTTCTCCTTAGTGAGCGGGGCCTTGCTGGACGTGCGACGAGAGATGTATGAGAGTCTCTCTCATGATGTGTTGGGGTGTAGAGAATGTTGGCAGGATCCGGTGACGCGAGAGTGGTCCTACTGTCCTGAGAGCGTTTATAACCCTCACCACTTCGCTCATCGTTGCCCTCTTCCCCAGAACTGTTCCTGCGATGTCGACCTGTTTGTTCTTGTCTGAATTTGTAGTTCTTTTTAACCACTCGTGTACTATTATTACTGCGAATAAGACCAATGTCTTGGATTACCTGTGCGATTTTGGCTACTATGTCACGCGTTCGTGACATATTTAGGCTGTGGCTTGCCTTCGTCTTTTCCCTCATCATCTCTTTTCCACTCCCACCAACTCACAACAACTTCCTCCTCTCATAAACAACCTTTTGCTACTATGTCTCTTAACGCCACTGCCACCCCCTTTGTCTCTGTCTCCTACAAGGATGACACCCCCTATGATGTTGAACAGCATCTGTATGACACTCCTACCAACATCGCTCAGGACAACAAGGTCGCCGTAGATTTCTTGACGGCCCACAACGCTCCCTCTCAGTTTTGGGAACAGGCCGGTTATGAAGACCCTAACCGGACTCAACGATGGGCTCCTGGTGTTTCCCCTTTGAGGGACGCAATGGAGCAAGAGAGGGAAGATCGTATCAGGAAGTTGGAGGGTCAGATGGATGTGATGTATGTTGTTGTGAACAGTCTTAGACTTCACTCACTTTGCCTTGGAACATTGGAAACCATTCCAGGAATCTCTCTTCCGCTATTTCGGGCACCAGTGCCGAGGGGCATATTGTACTGACCCCGTTCCTCACTCCCCCGTTGTCCCTCCGACACCACCAGGATCAAGGAGTCCCTCTTCCTCAATCCCCTCCCTGGAGTCCTGCTCCAGTTCCTCAGATGGTGGCGAGGACCTCAAAGAAAGAGTGCAAGAGTCCGATGACTCGTTCTGGACAGTGGTGTTGCCCGTCAAGCAAGAGTCACCAGGTTCAAATGCGGCTGAAGTTGGAGGTAGCGAGTCTTCAGGAAAAGTATGGATTCGATCTAGTCCATGAAGGGTTAGATTCAGTGAGGAAGGACATGTTTGATGGTTTGGAGCACGATGTTCTAGGGTGTTGAGACTGCTGGGTGGATCCGATATCTCGAGATTACACTTACTGTCCTCAGTCGATATACAATCCCTTCCACTTCGCTCATTGTTGTCCGTAGATCAGGACTGCGTTTGTAAGATAGATCTTTTCCTCCTCGTTTAGCTTCTTTCTTGTCTCCTTTTGTATCATTACTACTGCGACTGCGAATAAGACCAATGTCTTGAATTATCTGTGTGATCTTCCTTACTATGTCACGCATTCGTGACACGTCCCCCAGACAGTAAGCAGGCCTTCAACCCTGACATGATCGTTCTCTCACAGCTAGTTGGACTAGTGGGTACTCTGCAGAGTCAGCTCAGTGCACTGGTAGTTGTTGGGGTAGAGTGGCCCTGACATCAAGGAACAGGAACAACTGAGTGACATAGTACGTCTGATTCCCTTGGAATAATACTGAAGGACACACTCACAGAGTAGATCCCTCAGCGAACTCATCAGGTCCGAGTGTCAGGCCGACGCGACCTCTACAGTCCAATAGCACTCTTGCTATCCAAACCTATCACACGCAGGGGTCAAACACACAGTTATAACCCTGTTGCAAACCCAGGGATATCGGAAGTCTCTTCACAGACTAGATTGGAGAAGAGGAGAAAGAAGGAGACAAGGGTCTTCAGGCACTCTTGCTCTAAGCACACAGCAGTAGAGGTCACGGAGAGTCTGATGATAACAAATCTAAGGAGTACAGGCTAAACTACTCTGAGTATATATACTACTTAGATTTGTGACGTGACAGTGACATGTAACTACCCTAAAGATACAAACACAGACAAACATGGTCCGTGCGCAGCACTGCATGGTCTGTGCGTTACGTGGTGACTAATGCTACAAATTATCAGCTGATAAACGGAAGTGTGGCGGCCAATAGCAATTTGAGAGCATTACAGAGCAATTACAAAGCATGACGTATCCTGAGAATGTTCGGAAGGAATGTGGGTATGGCTGACTAACAGCCAATGGCAAAAGGGGAGCATATGACTAAGAAATAGGGGCATATGATGTCATGTGGGTCATGCGCAGTAAACAATAGAAATGATGACTCAACTCCTGAGTCGTGGAAGGGGCGTGGCATTTGGTATATAACCAAAGGGGGTTGGATGACTGGTCTTCCAACAAACCCACCTTTGTTACACATAGTCAACATGCCTCGTGCCTCTACTCGCAATCCCACTCGTCGCTCTTCTTCCTACTCTCCTGTTCAGGAGAACAATTACAATATCGACCGCTTCTCCCATGCCCGCCGTGATCCGTCCCGCCCTTATCCTACTTTGGGAGCTGTCATGGACCGGACCGCCACCGCCGACCCTAATGAGGGGTTCTCTGATTTAGGTGGGGGCCCTGCTTGCGAATTCCGATCTAGGAAACCAAGCTAACTCCTTTTAGGTTTCAGGGATTTTATCCAGGCTTCTCGTAGGGTGTCTCGGCGCAAGTTGGCGCGTATCGAGACAAACCCTTATGCGACCGAACTCCTCAATAGGGGTGTCGAGTTCGTCACCGAGACCAACGAGACCTTCAACTCCGTGTTGGAGGCTAGCGTTATCCATACGGGTAACGTTGGGTCTATGTTGATGGACGAGATAGCTCATGTTAATGAGCGAGTCGATGGTCGTCGCGAAGAGATAGAAGCCTTGGAGAATTGGAAAGAGGATATGCAGGGGGTTATTCATGGACAAGAGGATAGCGTTGTTCGACAGGGGGCTGATATTGATTTGCTGAAGGTAAATGTGGGGTCGGGAGATAATTGACTTTTCTAACCCAACATTTCCTTTAGGGAGAAGTGACCACTCTTAAGGACTTGGTCCGGGCTCTGGTCACTAAGACCGGAGAGTTGGAGGACGATAAGGTAAGGGGTAGGGGTTGAAGGTTTTTTGATATCTTCTAACCCTATTCCTTTAGGTTCGCCTTACTCGTCGTGTCTCCGAGTTGACCGGAGAAGTCCGGGATCTCCAGAGGAGGTGTAACGAGCCGGAGGTCCAAGTCGAAGAAGAGGAAGGGGATGAGGTTCTGCATCGGGCCGGGTCGCCGATCATCCCTAACCGGGCTGAGTCGCCGCCTGCTCGTCTGTTGGTTCGTCACGAGAACAGGTTGGTTCCCGTTGATGATGAGGTTATCGAGATCGGGAGCGACGAGTTCTACCAGAACATAGGAGTCGTCCGTAGGGACACTCCTCGTCCTGGGTTCGTATCTACTCCTTGGGGTAGTCGCCGTCAATGGCCTGCTCTGGAGTATGATCCGTATGCCGAGTTCGTTCCTGATAGCGAACCGAACTCTGACACAGAGCTTCCAGATTACGACGACCTATCGGACGTAGACCCGAACGAGATCCGGGAGCAGAACTGGGTGAATGAGGAGTTGGTGAGGTCGGCGTTGGAAGTAGTACAAAGGATCCGAAGAGATATTGATTAGATAACTCTTTTGTACTATTGGCTTCCAATGAATCTTCTATATTGTTCATTGCGTGTGATCCATGAGTCGTAAAGCATAATGGTTTTCATAAGTCCAATCCAAGGGTCAGATTAATAAGTCGGTTGACTTCTGCGAGAGGTCAGCGCGCGTTGCTTATTAATACATCCCTTGTTGTCGGTAGCCTGAATATCTACTAGTCGTCCAGGGGCAACGGAGGGCCAGGTAGGGGGGATCTTCTTATGAAGGTCCGCCGGTACATGTTCACGTATTATACCTCGGGTCTTCTGGGGTATCTTGACTAGTAGCACGTTCCACGTATTGGACTTTGAGTCGTTAAGCATAGGGCATATTGCATAATAAACAGTTTACCGCCGTGTTTAGGGCAGGGCACCAACTGACTTAGTGGTGATGAGGCGTTAAATAAAGGGAATTAAAGTGGGTAAAACGGCGAAATCATCACACCGAGAGCCGGAAAGAGGAACCCTGCTCACCCTGTGGAGTTGTTAGTCGCGTTCATAGACTACTCAACCAGCCTGCTTAGCTTCTATACACTTAGTCTCTAAGCAAACCAACTGGGTCTAGTTATCTTCTGTATAGAACATAAAACTACACCACCCGCGAGCACGACAGCTGCAGATCACGAATGGAGGCACACCAGGGTCATTGACCTCAGTGGCACTCTACACGAATCCGAAGGGACCTTCAGCCTCGAAATGCGGCAAGAAGAAGCCCAACCGCTGTACAAACGAGAAGTGCAAGTACCGCCATACCCATGACTTTAAGGACTGTCGATCCGAGGGAGGACTGCAGCATGCGTCTAACCTGCTTCCCATTTGCAACCCACAGAACTCAAACCAAGGCCAAAATCGTCCCCAGAACCAAAACGGTCAAGGAGGACGTAACACGTGTCAGATGATGCGTGCGAATGCCGCACAGGAGGCCACGCAACCCGCCGAGCCCATTGAAGTCAACCTTGCTCTTAGTTCCACCACATCGATTGGAATCGCGGGAATCGCCGCTAGTGGTGACCCAATGGAACACCTCGAGGTCTACGACAGCGGAGCAACATGCCACATGTTGCCATACATCGACGCCTTCACTGACTTTGAGTTCATCACTCCCAAGCCAATCTGCGCTGCCAACAATGAAATCTTCGAGGCGATTGGCAAGGGCAATGTCCAGGTGCAAATCCCTAATGGAGATACCTTCACCTCAGCTACCCTACACGACGTACTCTACGCTCCAAACATTGCGTTCACCCTCATCTCCCTGAACCGAGTCGACAAAGCCGGTTATTCCACCCTCATCGAAGACGGGGAACTCCGCCTCATCGACCAATTGAACGGCAACGTCGTCGGGAGAATCCCATCCAACAATGACCTTTGGAGTGTTTGTTCCACCAAAGCCCTGAAGAATGGTATTAACCTGCTCCCAGGCAATCACTCCCTTACCACGGTATCCCTCATGGACCTACACCGTTGTCTCGCACATGTCTCACCCTCCACCATCGCCCAACTTGTCAACAAGGGAACCCTTGCAGGAATCACAGTCAACGACTGGGACGTTGGTTTTTGCGAAGTCTGTGTGCTCGCAAAGATCAAATGCCACCCATTCCCAAAGTCCCGTTCTGTTTGATGAGCATTTTACCCCTTGAACCCCAGTGGTGACTTGGCTCAATACGACGTACCTACCAGAGCTACGACAGGGCCCATGCCGTTTGTATCATCAACGTTGTTGGCTCTCGTTGAAAATGCCAACGTGTTGACTGAGGGAGGTGCCGCAGGGATCAACTGCCGAGTTCTTCCCATCACTCGCCCCGCCAGGTGGTTTATGGTCGGGACCGCTGGTCTCAATTCCAACGCTCACGTATTTATGGCGTCCATCCAGGCCAACGTTTCCGCCATGCTATGGGATCCTTCCACCTTACGTGATACCTGCTCCCCCAGTGGCAGTATTCGAGTCCACCCTGCCTCTGGAGATGCCGCCATGCTCCCGTTGACCCTGGCGAATAACAACGACCTTGAAATGCTCTTCTGTGGTGGCAGGGGCATGCCAGATTATGGCTGAGGTAACCGTTCCGGCCTTCCGTCGATAACTAGCTGAGAGCTCATTCCCACTTTCAGCAACTGCCGACACATCACCCCTGAGCCACTCGATCGGCCCAATCCCACTTTGCAGCAGGATGATGACCCGTTTGAGTCCAACATGTATGTTGAGCTCTACCGGCGTGCCACATCTAATAGTTGGATTGCGACCATACACTTGTCTGGCCACGTATATGGTGGAGCATATCACCTTTTTATGCAGGGTTTACACCCACCCTATATTATCTTTTATATACGTATATTTCCTTTGTACATTGCATGAGTTCCCCCTCTCAAATATACTGGTTTTAAATTTTAAAACTCATCTGGATGGCAATCACGAGAGCAAGTTTACCTACGACCATGCTAGTGGGGTCTAAGAGACGCTACGAGTGCTATATGGGATAGCTATCGGCTCGCTATCGAATAATGATGGGCTAGGAGGACCGCTATGCTATAGCTATGGACCCGGGATCACATAGTTTCGCCTAGCTTCGCCTAGTGTCGCGTAGCCTCAGAGGTTTTTCCTGATGGGGGAAGTCAGCCATCTGGTGCCCATTCTTGACATATGCCAACACAGTAGGTATGAGTGGATGCCTTTCTTAACAAGTCAGAGGGATCATTCCAGATCATCCTCCGCTCATGAGGCCTCCATATCTCCTCCCTATTGGGGGATGACATGTCCATAATCCGCGGTACTGCACGGCGTGGGTAAATATCTCACGACTTACCTCTTGCTACTGAAGCGGCCGTACCCAGCGAAATTTGGGGACAGAAGGCTTCTTCAGACCAGGACCAGAGCCTGGCCCAACCCGGCGAGTTTTTGGGGAAGGGATGGCTGCGGTACATTTTGGTGATGCCCAAAGGTTTCAATCGAGGCTCGGTTGTAACTTTTGCGAGAAGCACGAGAGTCGGGGGATTTGCAGCCCTCCATTTTTAACCAGTGTCCAGTATATGTATATACGCGAACAACGATGAAACAAACGCAAGTCCCAGCGGTACTGCTGAAGTCCAAACGAAAGGATATGCGAGCGACACACTATGACATCGAAAACACGACGAACGAAAGCAAGAATAATGAAGCCGTGGTCACCAAAGATGGTGCGGTATATCGTCCGATTGACCCACTGCTGGTCCACCCGTACGGAACGCCTAGAGAGGCTTGGTCATCCATCGCGGTGCTTACGCTCGTCGAAACGCTATTATGGTTCGTGACGAGGAGCGTGATCACATTGGGTGTCAAACTGACTGTCGGGATCGCTGTCGGCTGGGGAGTGGGCACGGTCCCGAACATTGGCGAGTAGGTACTCGTTCCCAGTTCGGATGATACAATTTCCCCTGGTTCAGCAACGACAGAGGTATTGAAAGCGTAAGGGGGGGTTGTGTAGGAGGGCGGGGAGAGTAATGAATTGGGAAGTGTTGTGGCGATGGTCGCGGTATTGAGGGAGAAATATGAAGAGAGGAAGGTAGAGTTCTGCTGGAGGGTTGTTTGATTGTTGAGGGGGTACAGCCCAATAATAGGGGGCTCCATCGTATCGATACCATAGCTGACCAGAGACTATTGAATGGGGTGATCCCTGAAAGTGAGGGACACTTACTCATAGATACTGTATACGGAACGAAGAAACGCGGAGCCTGGGAGGGAATGAGCATGAGCGCATATCCAATGACAGCAGTCCAAAACGTACCCAGTTGCCAGTCGACGCCGTCTGGGGTAGGGGGGCTCGCACGAGGCCACGTCAGGCACATGTTAGGGTTTCCAGATGCGGGACCAATCATGTAATCAGTTGGCTGTAATGTGAAGTTTTGACCCCTTGGGTAGGTGACGTTAGACCACCGTTTTTGGCTGCAACAACGCCAAGATTCCTCACCCGAATGAGAACGACATGGTGACCAGAGTGTCGCAAGGAATCGCCCATTGCCCTCCTGTGTTTTGTTAATCTCCGTCAACCAAACACGACGTTTGCACTTACCCTCATCCACGAGCCTACTACCGGGTATAAGGGAATAAATATTTGAAACGTCATTGTAGGGACCATATATCCCAGGGGTACCCCTGTAGTGAAGTTGCGCTAAATTTGGTGGCGATCGTTACTGGGTAACGAAAATACTTACACATCAAGGATTGCAAGGGAGCCGATATCTGGGGTGACGGACGGATATGTGGGGACAGGGGTAAAGCTGGTGCCGTTTACCTGTGTAGAACCAATTAGCGACGTGCTCAAGCTATGTGCTGATCGTAGACTTACGGAAATCGAGGACAACTGGAGCGCCCAATATAGATAGCTGGACACATTATTGGAGGCACCCTGAGGTGCGAAAGGAACGACATCGTGCCATTCGATGTTGCTTATGTTGTTCACGACGCCCGAATCGATAGCACCTTTTGATGGCGGTCCGCTGGTAAGTGCTCTCGCTATCGTGACAATAGTGTTGATAGACTGACCAAGGGAGAGCGTGCCCGTATAATTGCGTGTAAGATAGATGCCAAAGATGGGATAGTCAACGATCGCACGCTGCGCCAAGGCCGAAAAGAACGGAGTTCCTATCATGCCTCACGTCAGGAAATTGCTTCTCGGGACTCGTGTGGCAGGGAAATCATTACCGTGCGCACTGGTGTTATAAATCTGGGACAGGCGAGGGAAGCCAAGGCCCAATATACCACTGATTTCGTTGGTAAAGGAGACGGTCGTCTCGTTGACAACGCCTGAACCAACAGAAGTCAGCTGATCGACCAAAAGACAGCGGAGGAACGGGGCATTACCGAACGCTTGGTCTGGTACAGTAAGGTTTGCAACCCTCACGGACTCGCGAGCGACATACCCGCTCGAGACTGCAGCATATAGGGGGTGAATCACAAATGAAATGGGGGGCCGGTAGACGCTATCAAAATTGCACGCACAAGTTCCGTCTGCGTAGCTCACGTTGAACGTTGTCGAGTTTCCGTTGAGAGAGACGAACGTGGGGCTCTGATATTTCAGTGGGTACTTTGGGATTGAGCGACAGGCATTTGACACGCAGTCGGTCGAGGCGATAAGCGTGTCCGATGACGCCGTGTCTACCGCCAGTCTGAAGGTGATGTTCCCCGCAGCAATGGTGGCATAATATGAGCTGTCATCGAGCTGAGCATTGAAGGCCGCTCGAAGTAGGGTAGGATAGCTCAAAACGCACCTCTGATCACTGGCCAAAACGAGGCGGGTGATCCCTGACCCCGAGGTATTGTTCGATGAACCCAACCTGACCCCTGCAATATTCTGGCGGGGCGCAAGCCCGCGCGGCCTCCTCACGTCCGCTGCATGATTTGGATTGGGATCCGTACTTGACGCGACGCAACCAAGAAAGGTAGTTAAGGAGACGAACAGAGCAACTGAGAGCAGCATTTGAGAACCGAGCGCGATTTGTACACTTGGGGGATTTCAAGGGCGCACAGCTCGGGCAAAGGATGGCATCCGAATTCGTAACGAAAGAGGTCAAGGCCGGGGTGGTGGCAGAAAGGAGAGTGGGAATGGAGTTTTATTAGACTGCTTCCGCCCAGGTTGGGCGGAAGCGGTAAGCCGACGTCGGTCTCTAAGTCCCGGAGCGCCAAACTGAAACTCAAACTGTGGCTATGACCGAAGAGAGCACGCGTTTGAGATGAAATCAACTGGCACAGATTAACAGTCAGGTAAACGAGCCGTACATGCTACGCGATAGAGTATACGATACAGTCAAGGTATGAGTTCACAGGGATCAAAGGTAAGGGGGAAAGAAAGGAGAGGAGGAATAAAGGAACAAATAGAGAACCATCTAATACCTGATGAAGGGGCTCCGGCAAAACCGCAGAACATAGAATATGGACACGAAAATCCGAATGAACTGATGATATAAATCCGAGGGGGGTTGCCGTGAGGTAGCGGGGGCGGAAACTGGGCAAAGAGCAAAGGGGGTATCTATCGCTTAGCAAACACTTTCTTGAGGAGCCCCAGCACCTTTGGTACGTTCAGTTGAACATACTCGAGGTCAAGGAGATGTTTGTTGTCCTTTTGCTGATAGTGAACATGTTAGTGGAGGGGTCATAGCGGCGATGCGATGGCAACCAACCTTTTCCAACAAATCGTCAATGTTGAGATCCATCTCAAGAATCGCCTTTTCTCTCCCTTTGTAGTGCAATGCAATAATAAACGTTCCAGGCGTGGGCGAAGTGATATTGAAGTAAATGTTGGGACGCCTGATATTCGAAATCCACGGATCAGTTACCCGTCCACCTATAGCCTTGTAACGAATGGTAGAACTCACCTATTATCTGGAACGTTACTTTCAACGATGATGCCTTCCTTTTCGAGTTGCGCGTGGGTGAAACGATAGGGGCCAAGAACCTGAGGTTTAGAAGGTTTCTTTTCCTTTCCGCCAACGGTAACGACACCGACTGCAGTCGTGGAGCCCTTGTCCTTCGAGGCGGTCAGACGAACATTCTGGAGGTAAGCCTTGTACTGCTCAAGTTGTCCACGGAGGTAGTTGTTGTGGTCGCAGATGGTCTTGTACACGGCATCTAAGGATTTGGTTTCCTGGATGACCTTGTCCTTGAGGTTCCCAAGATGCACCAGCTCAGCAGCCACTTCCTCCTGCATCAACTTGTAGCCGTCGGCTTTGTCAACAATTTTCTGCTCCTCCAGCTCTCGTATCATCTCCTTCACCTTGATACCCTTACGAACAAGTGTGGCATCTTTGGTGGTAGCAGCGCGTTCGGCGATCGCTGCTAGGTTATAAGGCCTCCGCTCAGCGACGTGCGGCAGGGATCGAATGAGTTGGACAAAAATAGATTTGGCCTCCATGTAGAGCATATCACTTGAGGAGACTGAGTCCATAAGAGCACTCTGAATGTCTTGGATGGGTGTCTCCCATCGGCTGTACAGTTGGAGCTCGAGTGTGCGATTCTCCTTTCGGGGGACTTGAGCAGGAGCGGCTCCGAGTTCATCAGTGAGGATACGCAAGTGTTGCTTATCGTTAGGAGACTGAGAAAGAGTGTGAGAAGTGGACCGGGAGGTTGAAGAGAACATTTACTCACAAGCGTTTCGATGTGTTGTAGGATCAGAGAGTGTGTATTGTACAGCTCGTTGAGGGTGATGTGGATGACAAGGTCCTTCTTAGAAAGTGCCATATATTGGTCCATCTGGGATCATCCCGTCAATCAACTAGCTCGAAGGGGAAAGGTCGACGCCACGACTGCGAACCTCGAGTGTATCGTAGAAGTCTCCAACCTCGCACAAGTTGTTCAAGAACTGATTGATCCGTGCTTTGTTGTTTTCGACGAAGGGATTGAGAGTGATCATGTAGGCTTCCTTTGCATAGGAGGGTTTGTTCGCCAAATTTTGAAGCATTTTGGCAATCTACAAACGACAGGTCAGCTGCTTATTACGACTAGAACAGGCAGCCAAAACCTACCAACGTCAAAGTCCTCCTCGGGTGTTTCGCAGGAACGCCATCGACCAACATATACGCTTGCGGTGTGACGACTGCGGGATTGATGAATCGCAGAAAGAAGAATCCTCCAATAAGTGAACAGATAGCATAGTCCGTTGCCTCTGGATACTTTCGCTGTAACCGAGAAAACAAGGTCAGAGAGCCATGGACTGGAGAACAATTGACCCCGAACCCTGGTCAGACTGCGGATCTGCTTGCAGATCCACCTGATTCCGTAAGGGACGCTGTCCATACTCTCGATAATGGTCATGAGGAAGCTATTCGCAATTTCCATGAGCATCGTCAACCGTGGGGCGATGATCGCTTGGACGTCCGGGTTGGCTTGGGCAACTTCGGGCGGGACTCCGCGGGGGAGATTTGGCGGGAGAGAACCCGTTTCCTCCTCAATCTGATTAACCATCTGTTCATAAACCTGGTGTGGGGTATTAATGAATGAGTGCTGACGGCATCGTTAAATTGAGAAGACGACTTGCCTTTACAGGATTAATCTCCAGGTTTAAGTCCTTGTGTTCGATAAGACTATTGATACGCTCAGCTAGGACACTCTTCAGATAGCTTTGACCAGGGCCACGCCGTGTGTAAGTTGTCATCATGCGGGAGACGGGGGTGTTGGCTCGCAACAGAGAGCCGAACTCGGTAGCCGTTTCGAACTGAGCCGACAAAACTGACTGAAACATAGTCAATAACAAGTGTTCTTCGCGACTTTCGTACTGATTTCCGTATAGCGTGAACATGACAGTCTGGAGGAGGGTGTCGATTTCGGATAAGCTGACGAGACGGCATAGGGCGGCGATATGACGAGGTTCTGATTGTAGAAGGAAGAAGAGGTTGGAGTACTGTTGGATTTTCCTGTCGTCGGGGAAATGGCCTTCTTCTGGATCAACGTCTTCGAGATGTCGCTCGACCTCGTTTTGCTAGATGGGTTGATGAGTAACGACACCCCGACTCGAAAAATCGATTTGTCGGACTGACTTCGTCCAAGGCCATACGGTTCTGAATCAACAAGGCTATTCGGGAATCGAGAAAACGAACATCACGCTCAAGTACAAAATTCTTTTTGGATTGAGCAGAAATGCGGGCTTTGAGGTCCCTCAAACGCTTCTGGGCTGGAAAGAGCTGAGTACATAAGGCGAGTAAAAGATATTAAGAGCATGCACCTCTAGCTAGTTCGTCATCGACGTCCGCATCCTGTTCAGCGGCCATACTGAACAGAGCGGTGACGCTGTATCGGTTCGTATTTCTGTTGGTGAGGCGTCGCATGCTCCCTGGGGAGTTGGGTTCTGCAAACGTAGACATAATTGAGGGTTGGAAGGGTGATCTTCAAAGTTGACGGGTATGTGGTATAGGTCAACTATGAGAGACAAGGCGTTTTGCAGCCTGGCAAAACCGAAGGGAGGATCCGGGGAATATGATACTTGGAGGCGACGGCGGTTGTCAGGGGGTTAGAGTACAGTCGACGAAGTAAGGGAGGGGGAAGAGATAGAGTGAGGGATGGTGATACAACAAACGCGGTCGAGAGCGAAGGTACTAATCCGAACCGCTCAACGCTAGAGCGAAATGGCAACCTCGGCATCCCCCGATGGGACGCCACCACAATAAGAAGGGTCTGGTCCCCAAATAACGGTCCCGCAGCAAATGAAGATATGGGTAATTATGGGCTCACAAACTACGGTACACAACCCAAAAAATTTTGGAAAAAAAATCGGTACAAAAATGGGCCGGCAAAATATCACAGGCGGCCGTTCGCGTCACTGATCGCACAAATGCTTGCGGTTTGAGACCGACTTCAGATACATCACCACGCGGCGCGCCACTCTTCGGCATTGCCAAAGGTTACGACGCTTGCGAAGAGAACAAATCCTGTTCCATATAGGGCCACAAAGCCGGGAACCACAGCGGTTGGTGTCAAATATGCCACGGACGCCCGTCTGTCAGCATCATGAATTCAGCACGGAACCGAGGTTACCATGGCAAACGCTCAGGCAACGCGGAAGTGAGAGCGTCATTGAGTTTGCGGTGCATCCTCGTGGTGAACGTTAGCGTCCAAGAACAGTTGGTTTGGGGTTAACCAGTAATTGGGAACTGCTTACCGTGGGGACCTCGCACTACCTCACAGGTGGAACGTTTCCGGCTCAAACGCTGGGATGTTGGTGGGAGTTCACCTGGAGTTTACAAAATCCTGATAGCGATACCGGTTCTGTGCTGAATCGGCAGCGCATCAACATTGCTGAGCGCTGTTAGATTGCAGAAGTGCCACTTTGAAGTGTGACGGTTGCCACTGAGGAGAGACTGTATGTGAATCGCCAAACGAGGACGGTAGCAGACGGTAGCCCGTTTGGAGAACCGAACAAAGTCCCGCACCAAGGTACTCCCGCCAGCAAACTACAAGATACAGTGGAGCACCGGGCCGGCAAGCGCGTTCCAGCCCTCAGCAAAGACGCGACCGAGACGCGACCGTCGAGGGTTATTTGATCAAAGTTCAATCGGGGTTTGCCGAACGTCCTCTCATACACTGCCTCATCGACCACCACTCGCCCTGGTGCGCCACAAGTTTGTTGGCGACATCCGAACGTCTGACTTGCTGCCAACCCGATTTAATACGAACGCTTTCGTACCTGCACGTGGGATATCGTGCTTTCGATGTCAAACCTACTTGCGCTCCCTTTGAAGAAGACCTCGGTGATCCCCGTCGCCCAGGCTGCTCGAAAGTACATTCAAGACAACCTCCCCGATTCCAATCCAGACGCCTTCAAATGGGATTTCAAACAATGGGAATCCTTTCGGAAGCGCACCTTGAGTGACGTCATCCACGTCGATCTCATCCAACCCTTCCTCGAGTGTGTGACCATCCGAACAAAGATTACGTCGTGACTAATCTCCATCTAGCTACCACGCTCAGTTGGTGTTCATCTTGACGAAGCTTCCTGCTGATGTAGGCGCCTTCTGTTTTAATTGACCGCTCGGACTGAGGCCACATATGATTAGATAGGGCTTGAGATCCCGTATTCACTGGCGTTTGCGTCCTCTAACACAAGACCAATATCTCTGTCGAATATTGTGTACGAGAGATGCGCGGTTCTCTTCAACTTGGCTTCCCTTTACTCTCAGATTGCCTACGCCGAGGATAGGTCAAGTCCCGATGGACTCAAAACGGCGTCAAAGTATTACCAGGTAACTTTATTGTACCGCCGCCCGAATCCTGGCCTCTGACGCGGGGGTGGAAGTAGCAGGCCGCGGGCGTCTTGAAATACTTGGGAACTTCGGTCCTTCCCAGATTCTACAAGTCGTTGGATGATGCGGAACCCCCGTTGGAGTTCACAAATGCCTTCATCAACAGTCTGGAACTTCTCATGCTCGGGCAAGCTCAAGAGTGCGCCTGGCAACTAGTGCTCACGAGACCGAGTGCGTCTGCGTGGCGTTGTTTGTCGGAAGTTACTAACGCCCATCAGATAGTTCTAATAGCATAATTGCACGATTGTCTACACAGGTAAAGATCGCGTGTATCCAATCACGACGTACAGCTGGTCTGAGCTCCCCTAGGTTTCTATTTATTATGATCAAGCGGCATTGAGCGTTCGAGAGGCATCCCCTTCCATAAAGCACCTCTTCCCTTCGGTGTGTGCCTTTGCAGGTTAAGACCCTCATTGCCTGATAATATCATAGAACTGGCTCGTTCATATACAATCCAAAGCGCTGCATTTCGATGCTGCCGCCCAATATCGAAAAGCCAACGAAGAGCTGGAAGGCCGGAAGTACGCCCCAAGTCGCCGCATGCATTCGATATCTAATCTCGTGTAGGTATGGCCAAGAGATTGGCAGGCTTCAGTCCGCCCGGAAAAAAGCCAAGGAAGGTATAGACATTGCGCGAAAGGGTGGTGCCTCAGCTTCTGTACTCAATGACCTGAACGTTGGTGTTGATGAGTGGGACAAGTGGCTAAGATACTTACTGCCCCTTTTAGTCATTGCTAAGCGCTGTGGAGAATGATCTCAAGAGAGCGGAACGCGATAACGACTTGATTTACCACCAGGTCCCTCCTTCGCTTACGTCTCTTCAGCCAATTTCCCCTGCATCTATGGTCAAGTCCGACGTGCCATCTACTCTTACCGATCCGCAAAGCGTCATTCAGCGGGATGGTGTAATATTTGGAGAGCTACTTGCATTGGGAACCAGGAAAGCGATCGGTTCGTGCTTCCGCTCCAGAGCAGAGACTTAGATCGTGAACATATCTTGGCAGACATTTATAATCATAGGAAGGACGGCTTCATTTCAGATGAAATCGTTGGGTATGCGGTCGAGTTGAATGAGGAAATAGATGCGTGAGTTTATCAATTTTACTCGTTTCGCCTCTGGGCTCAAAGAACGAAAGGGTGAAAAAATCCCTGAGCCTTCCTGCCGTGCTAGACGCATTAGGAAAACCGATTAGTCTTCCTCCGAGCCTTCTGGCCAAGGCGAGGGAGATTAGAGGGCACAACACGCCCTCACTGATCGAGAACTCGTTGGATGTAATTGAAGGACTGTCTTTTCGGAATCATAGCACCCTGGAAGAGGTACCGCGGCAGATATTGTGGGTTTGACGAAATTTCTCACCCGATCCTAGGCCATTGGGATTCTTGACGATGAAGCGGAAGAGGACGAGAATTTCCGGGAAGGACACGATCTGGAGCGACCGCAGTCCCACGAAGCTAATTCGGATCTGATCGTGAAACATTCGAGGTATCTGAAGGTACTTGAACAAGCCTCTGCGAGCGACAAACAAGTGCGGAATAAGTGGGATGAGTGGAAAGAGATCATAGAACAATTGTGTTGGGACGAAGTAGGAGCCTTCCTTCTTCACCTGACAACCAACTCCTTATGTGATGCACTCACAGGAAACTTTAGAGGCATCCGTCCCGTCACCCACGGTCGTTCCCGGAAAAAATACTTCCAACGTGAACCAGGAGACGAGGAGATGCGCTAGAGATCTACGAGCTCTTCTAGAGAAGCTGGAGGACCTGAAAAACTCGCGGTCTCAGACCGTACAACGAGCAAGATTTGCGGCTGAGTCGGATGACATAACCAGTCGAGTGTTACGAGAAGCGGCAGGTGTCGAGCAATGGACCGAAGTGCAACCGACCATGTTCGAAGATACCTTTGAGCAAGAGATGAGCAAGTACGACAAGTTCAAGAGTGCCCTAGAGGAAGGGGATACAACCCAAAAGGACCTTTTGTCACAGTTGAGGGTTTGTTATCTCAGAACATTGGGAGCTTGGAGAAAATGTTGACTCATCGGACTTAGGAGCGTAATCAGGCGCTGATAGCGTCGAGGCAGGATGACCCCGTTGTCAAAGAGCGCGAACACGCGATTCAATCCCTCGAACTCGCGTATCACAAATGCAAAGAAATCGAGGCTAACCTTGCCGAAGGCACCAAGGTTCGTTACCGACTTGTCTTGCGCTGAAGTAGAGCACGGGCTCTAACGTCACCAGTTCCACCAAGAATTCTTAGCTCTCCTGAAGGGATTCAAGGATGAATGTCAGCAATGGACGAACCAACGTTCATCTGAATTGGAGTATGTTTGTTCTTTGTGGGTCCCCCTCCAGACAATTGGGAGCTGACCCGCCCCCAGGCTCATCACACGGTCGATGACTTCCATGTCACTCGATAACTCGCACAAAGAAACAGACTCCAACAATCCGCTAACAGCACCCTTGTCTCCAAGTGAGCTCCCCTCAAATATTCAGGGGCTAGGTTTGCCGCCTCCGGACTCCGATGATTGGGAGGAATTGGCATTGCCTCCCCCGCCTCTGGTAACCAACCGTTCTAAAACCATGGCTCGTGGTGGGAGGTAATCAGAATTCTTGGCACTCAGGGTAGGACTGTCGTCGTATAATCTTCCCAACGTTTGTACGATATCCTTCCAAACATCGACGCAGGATCCGTCGATCGGAACTTCCATGTTTTACGGATCACTAGAAGGGAACACCGATATGATCATCGTTTGTTTCAGCTGTGTGGAGGGTGCATTACAGTTTTGTCTGTCCACTACATCGGTGAATCCTCACATGGCCCACGGTCAAGGCTGCTGACAATTTCTCAACGAGATTATGACTACGACGGCTTTGGTCCCAGCAACTGCGGCGAAGGCGACGGCTAACACACATATACAGGGTCCGACCACCCAAGTTTACATCATGAAAATCTCGTGTTCGCCAGGAGAAGCCCGGCACACCACACTTGAATAGCTCCATCGCAGTCCTCGTAAAAATGGCACTTTCGCCGCCTCCCCTCACCAGCGTAGTCAAAACAGACGGTGACTTGATACCGGAGAGAGATTGGTTGGATCTTTCGAGGCTGTCGCAATGGATCGCCGGAAGCCTCGTCGAAGATTTTGAGGGCACTATGTGGCATCGAGAAACAACAATGAACCAAGATACAACCAAAATATCTCATCAACCTTGTCGATGGATGCACCAGGGAGACTGTAATCATGCTCCCATGATTACGACGTCATTATGTTCATGTTGAATTACAGTACAGTATATAAACAGTATTCGACCTCGATTACAGTAGGATACCTGTCTCTCTCTCTCTCTCTCTCTCTCGCAAGACAAACCGTTGTCCCTTCCGTCGCCGTTCTGAGTGTTGCCGCCTCACGGCGGCTTCCAGAGACCCTCATGATTCATCATTCGGACACAGAATTGTGCTTACACGAGATCGTGTGCCAGACTCTGTGTTCAACTACGCTAAATCACTACTACACCCTACTCAAGAATGGTAACCTTGAGCGGCATCTGCGGTCCCTTGTGGACTTCTCCGACCACCATTGGCGCTACGCCCCCCAGTCTCGTCTTCTTGATTTCCCGTCCGTCCTCCGCAAGGGAAAAGTCAAATTGCCTGATGAGGGTAACCAAGAACGTATGCAACTCAGTGATGCTATCAACCATTGGATCAGTTGGTTCACTTCTATTCAGAGTTTGACCGCAGCACTGTGAGACGTACGCGAATCGCCACCCAATGCAACCCCTGTGGCCTCCGCCGAATGTAGCGCTGAATCAAACGGTCTCAGCCCACACATGAAGGACGTAGAACTATACCACGCACAGGTTTCCGTATACCCCGACGGGCGACTCAGGTTTTTCGTTCATTTCGAGCCATCGTTCCGGTCGGAATTCATAAGCGTCCGGCCCCCAGACGTCCTTGTTCCTGCGAACGTTTCACCGACCGCCATGACTCCCCGGTGGCTGTAGAACAGTGAGGGGAAACGTACAAGTTATATCCGACTGTTGAGATTGTTACGGTAGTCCCTGCTGGAACTGGTAATTCTTCGTATTGCTTTCCAGACATACCAACGAGGGGCTTAGAGAGGGGCAGGACGTCATCTTTGCTGGGTGTACGTTGGACTTCAGGCTGGATAGGATACACCCTCAAGACTTCCTATGCGGAGTGGAGGGTCGGCTCTCGTCAACAGCTGAACAAAATCTTGACAAACCTTTCCCACAGCGAGCAAGTATGGCATGGAGTCGAAGTCGTTCGCTGTGAAATCAATTTCATCTCTGGCTCTGATTCGTCCCAACATCTCCGTGATCTCTGCTCGGAGTCTTGCTTGGACATGACGTTTATTCGCGAGCTCCCAGAGGACAAATGTCAGCTACGGGACCGGTTTAGATTGGTCGAGAGTCGAAATGTGGGAGAAGCTGACCGTTTTTGCTGTAGTTTCGTGGCCCGCCAACATGATTGTCCTGCATCAAGATTGAAAGGGGGTAATTATTTGTCGCAGATGCTTCTCTTACCGAAGTTGAGCGATAATTTCGTCATCTCTCAGCCGCATATCTGGTCGCAGGGCCGAATTCGCCTTGACTAAAAGGCTGGAAATTGTATCATCTGCCGTGCTGTACAAAAGAAAGGCAAGACAAACCGAGCAAGCTGAGGACGTCCTTCCGAGAGGCACCATCCTTCAGTTCTTGTCTCTTCTCCTCAATCAGCTTCGCAGCGACCTCGTGCGCGTATTTCTTGTTCTCCCGAAGTCTTACCATCCCCGGGCTCTTATTTCTGTCAACAAACCAGACACCTGTGCCCTCCGGAGCCCACGCGAAGGCATCAAACCAAAATAGTCGAGCTTTAGAGGGTTTCCCAAATGCATCAAAACTGTGAACGACATTGGTCACTGTTGTCCTTGAATTTTGAGGGAAGGGATCCTCACAGCAGGTTCACATAGGACTTGGTGAACTTGTTGTCGGTGTTTTCTAAAGCGCCAAAGTCGTAATCGAAAGCACCTGCGCCAATGCTGATTTCTAAGGTCAGTGAAACCCATGTGCAAATGCTCTCGATTCGGCGACATACGCGTCAAGCGTTGCTTTGCTAAGCCAGGTGTTGACGTTTATAATCGCAGCTTGTTCTGACCCTGTGGTCGAAATAACCTCGCGCCATTTGTCCGCGAGCTATCGAGTGATGTGAGACCGGGTTCAGACATCAATGGTCGCTTGTGAGTATGACTTTGACTTACGGAGTTAGAACACCGGGCGAAGCAGGAGTACAAAGCCTTGGCTTCGGCGAGACCGAAGGCTGGGTTCATGGCTCTTCTCTGGCGTTTATGTGCATCTCCTGAGGCCGGAGTCAGAAGATAGAGTACATGAGATATGAGAGGCAAATCACCCGCGACCGAGGCGACACCCCAATCTATGACCATTGCACCTCGTTCCCTGATGAAGCTCGGTTTATCGTATAGACGATTGGACCCATGGAGGATATGATGGATGGCCTTGGGGTCGGCAACCCACAAGCGTTCTTCCTGCGTGAGGACATTGGTGAAGGGCTCACTAAGCCTAACTACCGGAGAAGAAACACACCCCAAGAGACCCGTTCCAACGAGATATGGTTCCGTATTCTTCCAGAATGCTCTTCTCTACGACCGTGAACTCCTCACACATCCACCACCACGCATGTCCTGTTCCGGATTTCATGAGAAAATGCCATTGGTTTTGCTGGGAATGCAGAATTACCGTAAATCCAAGATGGATTCTTTGGTCCTGGGACATCGCTGATCGCAAAGGTGCGATTTCGTTTGTACCAGACGTAGGCCGCTGTGGCTCCGCATATCGCTAGTGCTGCTTGTTGTGAGACCATCCTTAGGTGGGCACTTCCTATCGGCGAGTCCCAACTTATATGGGGACGGTCACCCGAGCCGGCTTCGGCAATCAGGGCATGACAAGGTATACTGCACGTTGAGTATCCACGGCCCGTGAGGAGGTTCTGAACTTCAGTAGGAGTGGCTTTCCAATAAAGGGAGCGGGCATTTGCATTGAAACGGAGAGTGAAGGTCCGACCTATAAAGCTTCGGTGGCCATTCACATAGTTTTTGACTAAGGGATGATTACTTCGATGCAATCCTTCGGAGGAATACTCCGTTCGCGAGGTCTTGATGAAAGCACGCATCACCTGGATTTGGTGCGACACCTTCGACCGCTGGAGGTAAACAAGTGATATAGATTTCCACCAATGCGAAGTTCGCCACATACTAGTTACGGTGGAAACGCTGCGGGGAAGTCGATGCTTAGGCTATTAAATAACAAGCCAAGCACCTCAGCAACCGAGGCCGCCAGTTTGCCGGTGCTTCGGTGCCATCGTTGCCGTTGAGTTAGGAGTGAAATCCTCCGGTGATTCACTTGCGGAGCCCTGCGCGGCCGGAGGTTGGCACTGCAGTAGGAATGCTCTTCAAAGCGCAGCACGTGAACATGCCGTCATCCAGAGACACTCGATCATTATGCATATGCAAATTTTACTGACCGCTTTATTCTTTGAATCTGCGTTGGTGCCGTGGTCACATCAGCCTGCGAGCCTCCCGCGTACTGAGGCCCAGTAGGCTTCAGAAAACGAAGTCGTCGCTCGTAGATGACCTTCCTCTAGACAAGTCATGTTTCATGTGCGGTTCCACGTCGTATGAAGCTCTCTTCCGGCTTCACAGACCGAGACGTCGCCAGTAAGTAGCAGAAATGCCACTTCCCTTCGCCAGTCAAGGTGTCCGAACATCACCCGAAGTCAACGATCACCTCCGCGCGCACGTCTGTGTTCCACCACCACACTCCGCAGTTGAGCACGATCTTGGGCCCTCTAGTGTACATAATTCAGTGGATTTAGAGGCTCGGCGACTATTATCTGACAGAAAACGAAAACTCCGGGTTTGAACGGTACATATACATATTACAAATGTGTCGGGTTCGATCTCTACCGTCTCCCTGCAATCCGAGCCAATTGGTCATAATTCCCCTCCATGGTGATCAAGCGAGCTTGTATTTCCCTCCCAGGAAAATCCCGCCTGCTTTGCTCAGTGAGCGTGTTTAGCTCTTGTTGGATGCTCTTGAGTTCTTCTTGCATGAGGCTGAGGTACAGGTTAAGGTCTGAGAGACCATCGTCGCGCAACATGACCGCTGCGATCTTCTTGACCTCATCCCGAACCGTGGTATCAAGCCTGTCGTAGCAGAGCCACAGCGCTCCGCACCACCACTTCAACCCTTCCCCTCCAGGCAACCCCCTCGTAAACTCCAACAACTCGATAGCATTTTGCAGACACCACCCGATGGATTCCGTGTTCCCAGCCTCAGTGCAGTATTTGAGCACTTTCCACAACCTGGTGGGTATGTGCTTCCTCCACTCCGGAGAGCAGAACATTCCAAATAGGACAGTGACACCTGCCTTCCTGTCAACTGACCATTGAATAATCTCGTCCATCAATATGCCAATGCCTTCACAGAATTCAGACATCTCCTCTTGCTCCAGGACGAGCGCCGAGCCGTGGAACCAGGCATCCGATAGGAGGGATACCAGAAAAAGGACTTTTTCCCGAAGTGCGGTGGGACGGCGAGGTTCCATGATTGAACAAACCCCTCTCACAAAGGATGGGCTAGTCCAGTCAAAATTACTGACGCGTTCAAACGTCAGAAGGCCGGGTCCATCGAATTGGATAAGTGGAATCAAGGCGGACATGATGTATGAATCGTGATCCCCTTTTGCGCCTAGGAAGCCGACATGGTAGTTGAGGAACTTCAGGATTTTCTTGAATCCCCCTGGATTTGCTTTGTGCCCATAGTGACGAAATGCTGCATAGATTGCAAAGCGAGCAGCTGCCCAATGCTCATCCGTCAGGTCATCGGGAGCCATTATTGTTTCGAACAGCCGATAGCTAGCGTTGCAGACGCCGAAGCCTGAGATCATTGTTGCGAGTTCGAGCGCGCGAAGGGCTGACGGTATTTGGATGGAGGTGGAGGAAAATATCTTCGCAAAAGTTCCAAAGACACCCTCGATGATAGATTCCATCTCAGAACTAGATGGTAAGAGGTCAGCGGGTACCATCCATGGAAATTCCAGACCCAACCTTTTGTCCTTCACAAGGATGTCATCGACGTGAAAGGAGACTCCGATTGTCAACCCAATGATGAAGAAGCAGTCTGCGGTGACGGTTTCACTCGGTGATACAAGTGAAAAAGAGTTCTCCACGAATTTTAGCACGACCTCCGGCACTTGTCGCTCGTGGTAGGCATGGTAAAGCAACACGTGGGTCATCCATGTGCGGTGGGGTAATGTCATTTTTGATTCCGCCCAGGAAAACCTGTTATTGTACCCGAGCGCCATATCGACCATGAAGAGGACTGCTTCAAGGTCAGGGTCGAAGCGATTGTTCGTGGACAACAGGGGGCGGTGGTTGGCACAAAGGGCTTCCCAGCTGTCCCGCTCGTGATCCTCGTACTGGGCAATACATCGTCGCTGGAGTTCTATATGAACGAAGGCCCTCGCGCTGAGGTAAGCTACGCCTCGTGACTTGGGAACCACAACCGGGTCGGCGCCAGAGAAATCGAAACAGTCCATGAGCATGTCGTAGATACGTTTGCGAGGAACGTCTTTGATTCCGCTGTGCCAAATGATCTCTGGTATGAAATCCATGTTCGAAATGACGACGTCAATGTCGGTAGACATCTCGAACAAAAGATTGATACACTTGGCGTCGAGTCTATCGCCCTCCAAATCATTTTCCCAAACGAAGAGAGGGGTACTCGGCCAAGAGAACTGGGTCGTTGTGGAAGCGAGTGCGGTTCTTGAGTTGTGGCCTCTGCTGACAGTGAAAATTGAAAGGGGCAGACTGATTCCCGCCTGCTGCACTCTGGGCTGGAGCGATTGCCGGGTGGATCTAAAGGTGTGTCGGAGGTTCCGTAAGTGAGGAGTAGCCCATTTGACCGCTAAACGAATCAGAAGCGAAATTGGTGTTTGGAACGGGCAATCAAAGGAGAACACGGAGGCCGTGACGATGGACGTGTAAAAAAGGAACCCAAAACCCGTGGAAACGATGACAACTGACGAGACCGAGGAGTTGACCTCCCAGAGGTACCGGGAAAGCGCAAATCCCAAAAGGAACAAAGCGAACTGGAGGATGAGGGGCAGGGACTCCAAAACAAGATGGAGTTTCCAGGTCCCGATTCCTCTTAACTTCCGCTCGCGCAATCTGCTCCTGTCTGCGGCTGACCCGCGGGTCTCATTCTCCTTGTATCGGCTGAGCCACTGTTTCCCGAGCATGGCGAGGAATGCTGCTAGGAGGGTCGCACACAGGGTCGCGTAGAGAATGGATTGAACCTGGACGACGACGGGATTGGGGCCGTTCCATCGAGGGATGGACGCCGCAGAATTTGGGGGTAGGGTTCCAGTGGTGGCGTTGAGGAGCATCTCAAGCAACACGTTGTTCGCCTGTTCATAATCTGGGCTGAGCTCGGATTGGATGTCGATGATGAATGCCGACGCCACGGCGGAGAATAAACCAGACTGCGTGAAACACCGCGGCGGTGATCGTTAGACCGAATCTTGCCTCAACAGCGCGATGCTCACAAAGATAAGGGTCGTGTTCAAGTCCTCGTCATATTTCTTTTCAAGGTCCTGATCGTGTTCCTCGACTTCCTGTTGGAAGATGTAGTGAAATCTCGCTCTCGGGTTGGCCCCAGGTCCAGCGTCGCCTTGCTTGTGGGCATTGCGAAGGACCTCCCCCAAACTTTCGGGGTTTGCTAGAAAAATGTGCAGTTTCATATAAAGTGACTGATTATATCTTTTTACCCGACTCACTCGCTTGCATCCTGGGATTGAAATCAAGTTTAGAGACGGAAGTGGGGGTGAGAGAAAGGGGAAACACCTTGCATGGTCTACTTGATGTTGGTCGTGCACAGCCAATCAGGCTATGCAGATCGTGTCTGGGTACTTGGCTGTGCTTATATCGAAAAGATTCAGTTTTGACAGTACAGCCGCGACGTGGCTCAGATGCCACAAGGAAATGGCATGGATTGGTTACATAAGATAAAGGGGCAGGCTGAGCGATACATATACTATAACGCTACATCCCTCAGCGGCGATCGTCAGTATTAGTACGTGGTCTGCTTGAGGAGACTACCGCTTTGCCATGTTCGATCTCTAACGTCTCCCTGTAATCCGGGCCAACTGGTCACAGTCCCCCCCACGGTGATTATGCGAGCCTGCATATCCATGCCAAAGGATGACCCCTCTTGTCTTCAGAGAGCCCGTTTAGTTCCTGTCGGATGCCCGTAACCTCTTCTTGCATGAGAATGAGGTACAGATTAAGGTACGAGAGACCGTCGTCGCGTAACATGTCCACCGCGATCCTCTTGACCTCATCCCGAACTGTGGTATCAAGCCTGTCGCAGCAGAGCCACAGGGTCCCATACCACCACTTCAACCCTTCCCCGTCAGGCAAGCCCCTCGTAAACTCCAACAGCTCGATGGCGTTCCGCAAACACCACCTGACAAATTCCGTGTCCCCAACCTGAGCGGAATAAGCGAACGCTCTCCAGAGCCTCGTGACTATGTGCTTCCTCCACTCTGGGGAGCGGAGCATTCCAAAAAGGATCCTGACGCCCGTCTTCTTGGTAGCTGGGTTATGGATAACATCGCCCATGAATGCGGCGATTCATCCCATTCGGGGTGTTCGGGTATCTCCTCTGGGTCCAATACCAAGCAATTGAACCAGCGGTCCGATAGGAGGGCTATCAGTCGAGCAGTGTTTCCGCGAAATACTACATCACGGGAGGGGTGCATCATGGAATAAACGCCTCTTACGAAGGGCGGGCTAGTCCAATTGAAGTCCCTGACACATTCAATTGTCAGAGGGTTGGGTCCGAGGCACCCAACGAGTGCACGCATCGTGATCATCCTTTGCGCCTTGGACGCCAATGTGGTAGTCGAGGAACTTGAGGATTTCCTTGGGCTCCCCTGGGTTCGCCACATATTGCCGGTGCTGGAATGCCGCATAGATCACAAGGCGGGCAGCTTCCCAATGCTCATCCGTCAGGTGATCGAGAGCCATTATCGTTTCAAACAGCTTATAACTGGCGTCGCAGGCACCAAAGCCTGATATCAGCGTTGCGAGTTGAAGCGCACGAAGGGCAAACACGTAATGAACAGAATTGGAGGTCAACATCGCCTTGAAGGATGTGAAGACGCTCCCGATGATGGCTTCCATCTCATAACTGGACGGTGAGGGGTCAGCGGATGACACCCAGAGTAAATTCAAATCTGACCTTTTGTCCATGGAAGTGGACTCCGAGCGTCAACCCGATGATGAAGAAGCAGTCTGCGATGACGGCGTCATTCGGTAATTCCAGGATCATCGATTTGTTCACGAAATCTAACACGACATCCGGCGCTGGTCCCTCGTGCCAGGTGTGGTAAACGAACACGTGGGACATCCATGCGCGGTGAGGCAAAGTCACGTTTGATTCCGCCCAGGAAAACTTCCCATCATGATGCCCGAGTGTCATGTCAACCATAAAGAGGACCGCCTGGAGGTCGGGGTCGGAGCGATGGTACGCGGACGACAGAGGACGATGGTTTGCACAAAGGGCTTCCCAGTCGTCTTGTTTGTGTCCCTCGTAGTGGGTGATACAACGTCACTGGAGTTCGATATGAACGAGCGCCCTCGCGCTGAGGTGTGCCACGTCTCGCAACTTGGAAAGCACAACCGGGCGGGTGCTGGAGAAATCGAAAAAAATATGTGAGGGCGTCGTAGATACGCTTGCGAGGGATGTCTTTGATGCCGTTGTGCCAAACGATCTCTGGTATGAAATCCATGTTTGCAATGATGACATCAACGTCAGTCGAACACCTCGAATAGGCGATTAATGCACCTGGCGTCGAGTCTATCGCCCTCCCAATCATTTTTCTGAACGAAGAGATGAGTAATCAACTGTGGGAACTGAGTGACATTCGGTATCATGGGACTGAGCGCAGTGATACTACCGCCTTTGAAGTCATGGTCTCTGCCAACGGTGGTAATTGAGAGGGGCAGGCCTACTTCCTCCAGCCGCACTCCTGGCTGGAGAGGGCCGCTGTGTGAATTCAAAGGTCCGCCCGAGGTTGCGCAGGTGAGGGGCAGCAAATCCAACCACGGAACGAATGACAAGCGAAAGTGGGGTTTGAAAGGGGAGATCGAAGGAGAACACGGACGCCGTGACGATGTTCAAGTAAGAAAGGAACCCCAGAGCCGTGAACGCGATGCATAACTGCCGAAACCGAAGAGTCGATCCCCCAGATGTACCGAGAAAGTGCGAAGCCCAGGAGGAACAAAGCGAACTGAAGGATCAGCGGCAGAGACTCCATAACGAGATGGAGTTTCCAGGTCTCAATATCAGTCCCCGTCAGCTTCCTCTCGCGCAACCTGTTCCTGTCTGTGGCCGACCCACGGGTTTTGTTCTCGTTGTGTCGACTGAGCCACTGTTTTTCCTAGCATAGCTAGGAATGCTGCTGGGAGGGCTACGCACAGCGTCGCGTAGAGAATGCATTGAACCTGGACTACGACGGGATCGGGTCCGGTCCATCGAGGTATGGATGCCGCATAATTTTGGGGCGGGGTGCCGCCGGTGGCGGCGTTGAGGAGCATCTCGAGCAATGGCACGTTGTTCGCCTGATGTCGATAACGAACGCCGATGCCACAGCCGAGAATAAACAACGTTAACCCAGACTGCGTGAATCACCGTGGTAGCATCCGACAGGCCCGCGATGGTTTGTACGTGAGTGCGATGCTCGCGATTATGAGGGTTGTGTTCAGGTCTTCATCGTATTTCTTTCCAAGTTCCCGATCGTATTCCTCTGTTTCCCGCTGGAACTTGTCGTAGAATCTCGCCCTGGGATTGGCCATGCTGTGAATGTGTCTGCGTAAAACTTGACCCGGTGAAGGCGGAGTTCCTCGAGGGCCTCCTTTCTAGAAACTATATCGAGGATTCTACGGGATGCACTGCGTACGCAGTGTCTCATTCAACAAACTCAGACACGAGCGTTGTACATCCCGCCTAAATCCGATGTCCGCAGCACAAGATAGTGAGAGAAAAGTTTGAGAATACCAAAGCACATTGATGGCAGTTCCAATTTTGCTTGGTGGGCGTTCCCCATCATGCATGGCTGATTCTTCAAATGATACTGTCGCAAGCCTTTGATCACCACGAGCGGGCCCCTATCCGAGTTGAAACAGGGGCGGTCTTTCGCGCCATAAACACGTATACAGGATAGATTGTTTCGCCTGCAATCTGAGTTAACTTTAAGTTTGTCGCAGGTTTCTCGCTCGATAGCGCTGCTGGTCCCAAGGGAGGATCCGGAGACAGGCTCAGATGGGACACCAGGACGGCAAAGTCCTAAATTCGAAGGGCCCGATATTAAAACCGAGGGTCATGATGTAAACGAGGGGGACGAACAAGAGAACTGAGAGAAAGGCAAAGCGTCCGAGAGTTTCCGATAGCCACATGCCATTTACATGAAGCTGCAATGAGATCCAAGAGAGAACATTGTAAGGTCGTGATTGATCCGATGAAGAAAAATTTTGTGCGTGAATGGGCTAATATCGAGTAAGAAGGCTGAACAAATTTGAGTATGCGGGATGGGAAGGGTCCAGAGCCTGTATGGGGTACGATGATGAGGGCGGTATAAAGACCTCGTGATACGTCGTAAGGACAAAGAGTCCGAGCAGCTCATAAAAAGGGAAGCAAGTTTGAACGTCGGGGCGCAACAGAAAAAGTGGAAGATTTCATAAAAACACTCAAGAGTCCGATGTAGATGATCACGGTTCAAACCAGCACTAAAAGCGTACGACTGGCCACAGGGAACTTCGGATCTTAGATTGGGCAGTTGGGAATGGTGATACCTTTGAGGGTTTTGCTGGAGAGACAATCAGCACTCGTGGTTGAGGAGGACGAGAGACGCACTTCTGGTAGAACAGGCCCCAATGACCCTCAACACCACCGTACAGCACATCCTTCCACTCCTCGTCGAAGAACTCGAAAAAGTAGTATTTGATTCCCAGCTGGTTCGTCTGACACACGAAGGTGTCGAGGAATAACTGGAGGTTTGCTTCGCTGGCATTGGAAGGTCCGTTGCTCTCATTGCCCAGGTCCTTGGAAGCCTACAAATGCAGCCGTATATCAGCGTTCATGGACAGTCATAAAAGTGAGATGTCCTACCGTTGGCCAGCCAACTTCAGCGATCGACATGTCTGGCTTGTTTGGCAACGTGTTTGCAAGGCTGACGTCGGTCTGGTTGAAAAAGTCCCACGTCCATTGCGGCCCAGCCTGGACGCTAACATTGGCAAACCAGGGGTGAACATTGGCCATCTGTTGGATTGAACGTCAGCAGGTGCAAAAGAATTGCAATGGAGGCTGAACATACGCCGTAATCTACAGCCTCCAAGACTAGGTTATTGAAGTAACTTCCAGCATCCGAGTTTCCGATAGGAAAAGTGTAACCCGCGCTCTTGACCCAGTTCCTCGTGTCGGTGATGTTGACAATCAGGAGGTTTGCACCTTGGTTTCCGATGGCGCTATTAGGATCGTCTCCTCCGCCATTTGCGGTGAGCCAGCTGTATGCAATGGGAGTACACGCGCGATCAGCGATGATCACAAATTTAGACAAGACAACGAGTTACGTACTTGAGCATGAACTGGTGAAAATTCGCGCGAGAGGGTCGGTCGCACGTCAGACATTGTTCACGAGCGAATCAACTAGAGCACGCATACCTCGTTGCCAACTGTGAGCGGAGATGGTCAGCCTGAGATTGAATTTACGAAAGGGTTGCGAGCGGACTCACCGGTGATTCCAGCGACGTTGCTGGTCCCCCATGTTTGAAGCGCGCTCTGAATTGCGGTCTTCTGCCTGGCATAGGAGGACCAATCGCCACTATCGATGTAGATAGCGAGGGTGACCTGCATGTCAACCTTGGTCTTGTTAATGGCCTCGAGGACGAGATTGGAAAGGTCACAGTCGGCACCGTAAGTGCGGATGCGCTGCGGTCACAAAGTTAGCCGACATATAAATAATGTATGTGTAAGGAAGGACATCAGATCCTCCAGTCGTCGAAAGATCCAAAAATAGCCTCCGCTTGTGTCCAGGAGGCTCCACAGAATCAAAAAGCTACAAACTCTCACCTTAGTGAGCTGAGACATCAGTTGGATATCAGTGATGACATCCGACAATTGAGCGCCGCAAGCCGGGTAAATGACGCCATTTGGTTCGTAGGCGATTCCGTAGAAGGACTGAATGAGCCTGGGGTCTTTCTGGAAAGTGCTTGGGTCATTGGGATCGGATTGTGTGACGGGGTTGCTGGAGTTGGAGTTGCTGTTGCCGTTTGAGTTGTTGCCGTTCGTCGTCGAAGTCCTGTTCTTGTTGGAAAGCGATACGCCAACGCCAACACCAACGCCAATCACGGCCGCAAGGGCAATGAGAGCACCAACGATCTGGTGAGGTAAATCAGTCCACTTGCTCGGGGCAGAGTGCTTGAGAATGGCTTGGCAATGCGCCAAGGCTTCTGCCCAACAGCCGAACCACTTCGCCGCGAACGAAATAAAGACAGGGACGACATACCAGGAGCTTTGACCTACGACTGCCGGACTGTTGCTTCTCCAGCCACTCTGAAGGCTTTCCACTGTCACCTAGATGAGTGTAGCTGCTGCTGGGACCGGGGTTTGCCATGGCGGTATAACGATTGTTTGAAGGAGTGAACGCAGTTTGTTGTGGCGGGGTTGCTGGGTTATTCTAGGAACCGGCGCCGAAGTTTACAGTCAAAGAGGATGTCCGAAGGAAGAGGTAGAAGGGGGGTAAGGGTAAGTGGTGGTGGAGGAGGAAAAGAGGGGGGACAATCCGAAGCAGTTATGAGAGAAGAGGGGATAATTATAGCAGGGAAACAGCACGGGACAGGGACGCGAGAACCCAGTGTCAAACACGCCCATAGCCGAAAATAATCGGACATGTTGAAATCCCCTTCGGGTTAATTCCAGGGAACACTCACAAAGCCATCGCTCGGACGCAGGTTGGCATCTGAGGCATCTACGTCGCCATCTTGAGGCATGATAGGAGAGTACATCGGTCTGGCTGGCATCGTTGGATTTGATGGTGGGGTTCGTGGCTGCGCAGTAAAGGTATCGTCTCCTATCCTCTACGGGTGAAAGTACAAGGGAGAGGGTGAAGAACTCCAAAGGCGATGGAAGTCACTTGGCCACTGTCTTGGTGGTTACTCGATATGTATACTTGCGTTGATGCGGGGGGCGGTGCGGGCAAGCCGTTTCGGTATAGTTCCGGAATATTGCTCAGTTTCATTACCGCGCCCGACTTTATCCAAAAAAACTACAACTGCACAACTCATACACAGTACGCATCTCAGAGGCAGGAGCTCTGCGCATCCTGGAATTCAGGCCTTGGTATGTTCAGCCTTGACTAGATCTGCCATCTTCTCGGCAACTGCCAAAGTGGGGGCTGCCGTATGTCCAGCAGGGATCCTGCGCCACAGAGTTGCGACAGTCAGCATCAGCGCTAACACGTCCCATCTTGGGAGGAGAAACTCACGTCGGGAATATACTAGCGTCAACTACCCTCAATCCCCGCACGCCGTAAACCTTGAGTTCCTCATCCACAACGCCCCCGTCTTCCCTCCTAGCCATCCGTGCAGTCGAAGTGGGATGGTACAGCGTGTTTACCCTCTCCCGAACGAACTCTTCAATCTCGGCCCTTGTTGCCTTGAAGAGATGGTGGTCTAATGTTGGATCGTCATCTCCAGCCCTATCCACCACCTTGCTTACTAGCGGTTCGGCTTGAGTGATTCGGATGAGTGCCTTGACTCCCTTAATTAGAACCTGAACATCGTGTTGCGTGCTCAGGTACCTGTAGCGACAAAAATCAATATCTCCTGGGCCATGGTGACTGGTGGCAGCAGCAAACCTTGGATCAATAACTGGACTGTCAAACGGATCATTTGATCTGAGTCTCACAGTACCCAAGCTCGTCGGCCGCAAACCCACGGCATGTACTCCGAACGCCGGCTCTGTGATCTGTTCACCGAAGAGGTTATACCCCATTGGGGTTACGAACAGCTCGATGTCCGGACACCCGGGCCCCGAGGTCGAATCTTCTGCGAGAGGCAGCTCTTGAGGGTCTGGGAATACTTTAGGATCATCCGCACGGATGAACGCCATCCCTTCCGCGAGCTACATAGCGGAGACAACGTACGTATGGTCAATGAGCCCCAAAGATACACCACACGGCACAATCGCTCACGTTTGTGGTCAAGGGCCCGTTCCCCATCCAGGTCCATTGGAAAAGAGCGGAGATAGCTTGGAAATTTACCCCAGTGGCTTTGCGCATCCATCCAAGACTGTGACCACTCTTGTCGAGGAGATTTACGTCAACGGTGGGATGATCCATCAAGTGTTCTCCGACTCCAGGAAGGTCCACCAGAGGAGCAACATCGTGGAATGCCAACTGGGCAGCTGGCCCGATACCAGACAGCATCAAGATCTACACGCCGACGTCACGCTTGAGCCCACTGAAGACAAAATATTACTCACGTGAGGCGTGTGGATTGCTCCGGCACTGGAAGGAGATATAAACATTATTGACAGTAAACTGGGAGGATAAACCTACCAGAGGATGACTTCCTTCCTAGCTCTAGCCTCGAATCTGGGTCCATCACGGCTGGTCGTAAATCCGACTCCGACAGCTCGTGGCTGGTCGCCGCTTTTGTCGAAGATTACTTTGGTGACTATCGCAGAGGTGCAAACCCTGAGATTCGGACGTTCAAGCACTTCAGGGGTGAAGTATGAGTTCTCTGCAGTAACTCGGCGCCCTCTAGGGTCTACGAAGTTGACTGATGGGGAAATTAGCTTGATTAGTCGAAAAAGTGAACAGTTTGACGAAACTTGTCTGCGGGAAGGAGTTAGGTCTTCAGTGGTAAAGGCTGCGAACTGCCGTTACCTTTGTCACACCCAATGTACCCTTTGACGTGTTAGCATCCGGCAAAGCGGGGATTCCGGCCGTCTGACATGCACGAATGAACTGTCGAGTAATGTAAGAGTTGTGACCGAAGTAGCCGGCTAAAATCGAGTGCTGATGAATTCCGCAAGCGAAGCGGCCGGGAGGCAGACTCACTCTTCATGGGCCCAGAAGATCCGCGCTCAGAGACATCGACATCTGGGTGGTCCTTGTGGGGGATGAAAGTCTCGAGCTTCAATAGGTACCTACGTCGATCTCGTATGTCAGCCCGGATCGCTTGACTGATTAAAATTGCGTCACTTTTTGAGACCCTGGTAGGACCAAATGGAGTTGTCCTTGGTCTTGCCTAAAAACTTTGGCCATTCATCGAAATCTGAAGGGGTGGCATGATGGAGGCTGGACCAATTCACCGATCAGCCACCGATGGATGCATGAAAAGAGGAAACTTGGCTGACTGACATCATAGCGTTAATCGCGGTACCTAGTTGGCCAGATAAGGACAAGGAGATTTTCATTAGCCGAGGGTGACGGTCTAGACATTTTGATCAAGCGTGATGACTTACAACCACCCAACAGGCGTGCTGGTTGCCCAAAGCACCGCAAGAGCGGTCAACCAACATGAGGCGCGCGATTTCAAAAACCGTGCGATAACACGCACCTCGGGGCCAATAGCGACTACTCCCGCCGGCATTCGGCTGCGGGACTGTGCTCAGGTCGTAGTCGTGTTTCGTTTTGAACAGCTTGTGGAATGCCGCAGGGATGTTAGATAGCTTGAGGTCAACGGAGCTAGGTGTGGCGTAAATGGGAGGATGAAGATCCGTTATTCGCCAGTCGATCGAGTGGATAAGCACCTTTCCCCAGACTCGAGTAGCAACACCCGTAGATTAGGTTCCTCGGAGAGACGAGCGGCGAGAACACAGCCCGCGGTCCCTTCAGGAGATTTTAGTCGTTTGAGGACCAAAGACGGAGACAAAGGGAAACTCGCCTCCTCCTACGATGATGATGTCGTAGTACTCAGACCCAAACAGGTGTTGTCCGGTGACATCGTCAGCGTCAACTCGAGACGCGACGTCCCTGAGATCATTAAGTAGGGGAGGTTTCTTAGGGGCTCTTTTTGTTGCCTTGAAAATGAGTAGAGCGGAAACGACACCGATGACGGCGAGGTGGGTATTTTGAGGAAAGGGAGACATGGGTGCGTGTGAGTGGCTGTGCAAGTACGCTTGTACTTTAGAAGCCAACAATTGGACGCTTTCCGCTCTTGCTACCTCGGCTCTCCTCATAATCCGTGGTCTCCTAACTAAGCTCTGGAACGTCCCCCGATAAATCAGAGAGGCTGGCCTCGAGCCAATCCAACCGACGTCCTGGTCCGCTCGGGTTCCTTTTCCCGAAACGACGACCCTCCGTTGCATCATCCCCAAGAGATCCGACCCCCACGGCGACCAGTCCAACTTCAAACCCTTTCAGACGATTTAGGTCTCCCTCAAGGGCCAGCACAGTTCCTGCTCCCGAATCACCACCACGCCCGAGGACAGCAACGACGATGACCGCCGCCCCCACCTTCGATCACTATCGGCCCCAGTCCCCTGCGGCCCTCCACACCAAGAACAACCTGAGAGCATGGTGGAAACAATTCACCTCCGCACAACGGCAAAAGAAGGAGGCCGGAGAGAGGAAAGGTGTGTGTCCCTTCATTTCTCCCTCATAGGTGTCCTCATGCAGAAGTGTCCGCAGGTTTACCTCCCCCACGCCCCGTACCCACTACCACCCAGAATGGTGTCTTCGGCAAACCTCTAAAGGAAAGCCTCAAATACGCCAGTGTACAGATATCCACCGCCAATGCCAATGGTGAACTCTACGTATGGGGTTACATCCCCGTCGTCGTTGCAAAGTCGTGCGTACCCTTCACCCTGACGTTTGCCATTATCTCGGTTACCGCGCGTTAAACTACGTAATTCCAGTGGTCTCTATTTGAAGGAACAAGGTACGTTTCATCCTCTTCACATCCACGCACACACACAAACTTCCGCTAATTCCCTTCCCTGTTTCTACCTCGTGTCCCATTCCCCTATTCCTCGGGTGGCGCAACACAGCAACCGAAATCGAAGGCACGTTTCGAATAAATGGCAGCAACAGACGGATGAGAGACCTCCAGGCGAGATTCGAGTCTCCGCCCCGAGTCAGTGTTCTAGGTTCCACTATGATGTTATCCTCCCTCTGACTTCCCACGCGTCTAAAATGACAGTATGGCAAAGATCTCAATTGGAAAGAGGAAGCTTTTACTCCTCATGATGTTGCAAGTGTCTTCCGAAGATACCTCACACAAATGCCTGTACGTCACCAAAGACATACGCTCGCAATCTACAGCCACTGATCCCGTGACTGTCCCACAGGAAGCCGTAATACCCTTTAATATGTACCACGATGTGAGCCTTCGTTTTGCTCCATTTTAAGAGTAGCTCTACTCACGGCCCCACCGCCTTTCATCCCCAAATAGTTCCGGAGCGCAATAGGTGAGCATACGATCGCTCTCCACAACTGATCTACGATGACCTCACACTCGATCGTGCGCATCTTAGCCAAGAAACCACACAATCAAGAAGAGGTGATAGCAACGTATAAACGGTTGATACGGTCGATGCCCCGACCGAACCAGTACTTGCTCTTGTACCTCCTCGACCTTCTATCTGTCTTTGCTCGTAAGAGCGACAAGAACCTGATGACCCCTGCGAGTGCGTAGCCTATCTCTATTACATCAATCCTTTTGCCGCAGTGCCACTGATCTTCTTTTCCATTACCTCTATCATATTTGACTTTCCATCTCCATTTGGTCAATTTATGTGACGCAAATGACAGATCTGGCCGTGATATTCAGACCAGCCGTGCTATCCCATCCGGATCACGAGATGCAACCCCAGGAACATAGACTCAGTCAAGAAGTACTAGAATTCTTAATCGCTCACCAGGATTGGTTCATGCTCGACGTCACTCCACCTTCTGCCTCGGGCGTGGGGTCTGACGAGGATCCGGACGTAATATTGTCATCGGATGACGAGGGGAATGGCGGTGGATGGAAGCTCGTCGGGAGCCCACAACCGACGCGAATCATGAGAAGGAGAACTTTGAACGAGAAGCACGGCAGTAAGCCTCCCACCGCGAGTTCCGAAATTTAAAAATTAATCCTTTCTTTGATCTCGTAGTACATGGCGCCCTGACAGAAGGGATAACAAGCGATGAGCTCTCACCAGTCGCCGAGGCCCCAGGGAGCCCCGTGCAGTCCGTTGTGGGCAGCATCCGGCGGAGTCGAACGCTTCCTAGTAGGAGAGGAGCGACAGAAAGTCGGAGTGGGGAAGGCGAAGTCTCCCCAACGCCTGCGAGTTCACCAACACACCCGGCTCCAACACACGAAGAACCACAGAGAAGAGTGTTGAGGAAACAGAAGAGGTCGTCGGCACAGATCCAACGGCATTCACAAGTACAAGTGTAGCGGGTCTGGTGGGCAATCACCCGAGTTGGAGATCCCTGTAATACCCACCCTCTGCCTTTCCTCTCTCGCCGCTCTTTTCTCCGTCTAAGTGCGTCCACCTGGTTTCTTTCGACCCTCCTTCGCTCAGATAGAGGTTCGCTCCTCGGTTTTCGGCCCGGGCTGTAGGGCTCTGGGTTCAATACATGGTTACGTTTTGGAAAGCTCCCTCATGTTGTTTTACCCTCACCTCCCCCCCTTTTCTATCTCCTAACGTGATTTGATGCGCCGACCCCTTTGACCCCCTATCCCCTCCATTCTCCAATCTCTTCCCACGCCACACTTTGCGTCTTTTCGCGGGTTTCTCACCTTCCCTTCTACCGACTCTCCTCTTTCGACTCTCTCCTCGGGGTTTCTTTCTTAAACGGACAACTGGAGGAAATATCCTATTTATGTACCAATTAGTTTTTCTGTCTTTTTTTTTCATTACGGACTGTGTCTTCGTCCGTTCCTTCGAATTTCTTTGCGTTTCCTATTGTCTCTTGCACATAAAACAACCTGGTACCACTTAGTTTACTTCTGCCTCTCTATCTCTTTCTCTGTGTCCTAATAGATAAGCTCCTTTTAGTAGCTCCTTCCACTCCATTTCTGTTTTCTTCATGTGTTCCTCTTCACGAGCAACGTGGTATTTTACATCATCGACGAACAGTATGATAACAGTCTAACGCTTAACGTTGGTGTGCAATGCAAATTACTACTGGTCGGTTAGAACGTCGGTGGACTGTTATTGGACCTAATTGGGACCGGGCCCACAACACTCTCGAAAAGAGATTGGTCGCAACTCGCCTGACCGGGCTACTCCGTCACTTCACCGCACCGACCGACAGGGCATCTCGTCTTCGGAGCCAATTCGCATTTGAACTTCTCAACCAGACCCCCTATCTCTTTCGCCACTTCCGGACACAGATGCGCGAGTCCACCTCTAATCTCTAGCGAAATTAGTTGCCCGTCAGATGTCTGATAGGCAAGGTACGACTTTAGATGTCCCCAGTCGTCATCTTTGACGGTGACGTCTTCCAGGAAAAGCCTTCGAAGCGATGGGAGAAGCCTCGAGCCGACATACAGCCCATACGGGTTCGGCTGCAGAAACCCTTCCGAAAGAACTACGCCATTGACCCGCAACTCCTCGATACTCGGCATCGCAAAAAGTAGGCCCTCCAACACCTTAGTGGGAAAGTTTGTGGTGAAACAACATGGGCGGCCCTGAGGAATGAATGTGACCAAGTTGAGACACGGGTCCACCATGGAATCTGAATAGTGTCTGGGCGGAGAGACCCTCAACTTTATTCGACGCAGAGACCCGCTGTCGTCGGTTATGCGAATCATGAAGCCCGTGGGGTAATGCAAGGCTTCAATTTTCAGTTGACCTTGTAGCCCACGAGCACGTCGGAGATAGTCTCGTAGGTGGGGTTCGACTTCCGAAAGGTCCTCGGCCCTGGAATCGAGTGAAATGAGCTCCAACCGATCAAATGTATCGGGGAACGATAGTCGGCCGAATAACTTCAAGGTAGGACGAAGCCCTCCCTTTAAAAAAACCTTTTTTAGGTCGGGGAGTGGTACTTGAGGGGTAAATTCATCACCATCGTCTTCGGGGATTGCGATGTCGGCCAACGAAAGATCCTGAAGGCCGGGGTTTGAATTGAGGATAGATAATAACTGGGCAGCGGTCGGGGGCGTGGTTGGCGAGATGCGGTCGATGTCGAGCGACAAGGTTGTCAGGAGTGTGGTTTGTGGTACAAGATGATCCCAGGACGGCATCCTCAATACCCCGCAAAGGAGGAGACTTTTCAACTCCGGGAGATGGAGCCGCGCGAAGAAATTAGAGATATCCAGGGTCCGGTTCACCATGCTCTGCAGATCGATAGATTCGATCGACCTGCGCTGGACGCCTTGGGTATCGGGGGTCAACCAGGTTATGATGGAGGGGATGGGGTCTTCTCGGAGGCTCAGTAGGTGAACTTGGCGTATGAGATCTCGCCCTGCGCGATCTTTGATTGAACGCTGGAGGGGGCCATAGGGACCAGGACTACTCCAGACCCCGAGCTCACAAAGCACCAGGTCGATCGGATCAGCTAGTACAGCGTGATGGTGACGTTTCCTCCATTCCGCCAAGGTGTTTCCCCAGAAACTCCAAAGCTGAGGAGTGCGAGATGCGACCTCGTACCAATGGTGGCAGACGAGGAGGAAACTGTAAGAGTTTGGGCGATAGCCATAGAAGTGTGGACCAGACCCTAAGCCCTGGCTCCTGCTCTGGATGAGGACCTGGGAAAAGATGTCCACGAGGATTTCGGGAGGCCCGCGCACGGAAATGTTCAACAATGAATTCCGGGTGCGTTTGAGTTTTATCAGATCTCCCTTGCCCTCTTTTATCTGTTCCTCCAAGGCTCTGATCAGCTCGATGTTGGCCTCTGGGCCCATACTAACGGACCGCATATGTCTTATCAGCACAAAGAGATGCCATGACCATTCTGAACGCATCGGCTTACATGGATGATGATGACTCTCCTTGATTTTCGAGGACCGGCAATCCGTCGTCCTTGGTGTCGACAGATGATAGCATGATGGGGAGGACAATGAGATTGAAAGAGGATGGTGGCGTTGACCAGGGTCCAGGGCAGGCCGAACTCCGACCACGGGCACGGGCGCTCCGCGCCTTGACCGATTCCACTCACAACTTACAAGCCATGCCTACGGCCCACCAATCCTTCGCTGTGGTGGAGGCGATTCGAAGGGGGAAGACTGAGGAGCGTGCCACTCCTGCGGGGTGGGTTTGGGACAACCCTGGGCCCCGCCGGCTCGCATATTGTCCACCCAAACTACTAGTACCATGGATTTCAAGTAGGCTTGAGTTAATTCGTATCACTGCCCAATTGGTACTAATTCTTCAACCGATGGCAAAAAGGCAATTCTCCAGGTAAGTGGCCGCCAGAACACTGGCCCACATAAATGACCGTCGCTTTTGGCACCACGAATGGATTCTCATGAGCTCCATAGAAGATTCGTGCCGCAATCCAGTCGCTTCGATTCAACAGTAGCAAGCATAGGTGAGACACCCAGGCTTGTCTCGTGTAATTCATCATTGCTATCTGAAGTCTGTCCCCCACGATGACTAGTGAGTAACAGTGGTCAGGTGCATTTTCTCCCATAACAAAAGAACAGCACAGGCATTTTTTCCCCTCTGAAACTCTGCGCGGCCCAGTGGTCTGGCTTGTGCGAATTTGCTCGAGCTGACACGGCAAGCTGCCATGCCTCCGCCTTCGTAGGAGCGCCTGACATCGCGAACGTTGGCAACTACTCCGACCCCTTCCCGCTTCAACTTCGTCCACCATCACTTCCTTCAAGTCCACATCAAAGATAGTTCCATTTTTCGAATTCGATCCAGAGATCACGCCGTCAGGAGAGGATGCCCCCAAGGACGTCGGTTGATCCACTATACGAGCACCGCCCTATCGCACAGACTAGAGCTGCCGGCGACGTTGGATCACACGAGCCTCAAGATGACTGATTCCAATGAACGACGATGCGACCACCTCCGACGAGATACCAAGTCTAAAGGCAGATTGGTGGCTGTCATCTTCCAGCTCCGCGACGATCGCCTCGAAATCGCTGAGGAATTTTTGCGACCACCTCACAATGAAACGATGGTGCCCTCCACATGCTTTACGATGCTTGTCGCCTGCCCTCGTCGTCGTCGGGGAATCAATAAATTGCTCCTAGCTAGATCTCATGAGTCCATCCGCTGGAACGTGGGTATCTTTTGAATCTTACCGGTGCTCTGGAGTGCCAGAAAACCTGTTTGTTTCGATGCCTAACATCAAGGAATTAGAGGCAAAAACAAGACGGGCCCACGCCAACTTGAGGGAACTCCTCCCTCCACTTTGGACCTTGTGCCTCTTTGACGTCGACGTAAAAAACGACGGTCGGGAGCCATCTTAAACCTACCTCGACCTCTGGTGATCAACCTATCCGCCGTTGGACATATACATATATGAGGTACCCGAAGGTTTTGGGAGGCACGCGTATGTGCAGCAAAATTTCGTACGCATCGTCAGGGTTCCCTAGCCCTCTCCCGTCTTCCCCCAAGGCTCTGATCAGCTCGATACTCGCACGAGAAATGTATGGGGGTCCTTCGAGTTTCGTCGTTCAGTTGCGCCCACCGGAGTTTACGACCTATCGACGTCGATGGGATTCTTCGGATTCCATTGTGGGGGACCACCTAGGGCGGGGCGGCATCAGCAAATCGTGGAAAGTCCGGCAATTGAATATATGGGTCTACGAAAGTCGTAGTCCGGTATATAGCCTTATAACGCATTACATAGATCGGCGCTAACGGTCACCTGGGAGGTATATAATGGCTTACAACGCATTATAACGGGTTATAAGCCCTTGTATGGGAGGTACCCTGATTACCAGACTTTCCTCAACTTGCTGATGCGCCACTAGAACTCCGTCTCGCCCCGTGGCGCCCAACCGCTGCACCCTTTAGCCACATCCAGACCGACCCTATTCTTGTCTCAGCGTAGATTGTTGCGGCCTAACGCGTACGGACCGCATGCAAACACGAAACCTCCTCTCACTATCAAGCTCCTTCATCCTGCTTGTCCGGCGCTTCCTCCTGTGGATGGTTCATCGCCACAATCTCTCGATTTCTAGCGACTGGGACGCCCCAAAATCCTCGCCATTCTCGTCAGGGAAAAGTTACACTGACAGTGGAGTTTATTGCAGATAGCATATTGTTACAACCCTTCTCGTGTATGGGGATAATCTAGGTACGGACTCGTTCTAAGACTTGGGGTTAGGTAGCCTGAGCGAAGGGAGAGAAATGTAGATCATATTTCATCGACAGCCAAGCAGAACAAGAGATAAAAAAACTTGAGAGAGAAAGTTCGCATAGGGGAAGATTCATGAGCGTGTAGGTCTCGAACGTACAACAGAGTTCCAAACAAATAATACCATCTCGTCCACCAACCTCGACATCCAAGTCACCTCACCACCACTGAGGTGAAGGCAACCAATCGCCATCACCAGTACAGACACAACGGCACGACATCCTGTTCCGAGAAAACAGGGTAAGCATTCCGAGCTGTTTTCTTCATGGATCGAATAATCCTGCAGGAGTGACCTTCTTGCCGTTACCGTTACCGCTCACACTAGGTTTCGCTTGTCTCCTCGTTGGGGAAGGGGGCTTCGATCTCGATTGCTTGTGATGCGCGCTCGAGGGTCTGCTGGGCACGGGCGGAGGAGCGCTCTGCACCCCAGACTTGCACATCGCAGATGGCGGGGAACCAATTATCCTCGAGATTGCCCACGGAATTTCGTACCCAGCCAAGCCAGCATTCTGCACATACCGCGCGATCTCGAGGTGCAAAGTGGGATAGTACACGGTTGACGCCCTCCTCCCGGTCTGGTGAAATTACAATTCAAAGCGCGGGCGTCCGCTAGTCAGTTTCTCGGAAACAACAAAAGCGACAGATAAGGCATAGTGGATGGGAGACCGACGGGAGCGGAGGGAAAAGATAGATCAGATGGATGGGCGGCTTACCATGATGATGCGCTCGAGACCTGACAGGAAGAGATCCGAATGGAAGTTGTACGCAGAGTGCTCATGTTCACGTGGCATGTTGTATTGGATTGCAACAGCGGACAGCTGGTTGATGAACTTGAAATGAAGGGTCTGACCAACGAGCATCACACATCAGCATGCACTCCAACGTGGGGAACAGGTGAAGGGCGGCTTACCATGTATCGCATAGCCTCAGCTTCAACACCGCCGGTCATGCCGCCGGGCGCCCGGGGTCTCTCAACTTTGCCCTCGTCACATTCCGCGAGGTTCCAGATCGTGTTGTTTGGATGACAGTATACCCAGAAATAGTCCCGGCAGATGTCGGAGAGTTCCTGAAGGTACGTCTTGTATACTCTAGGTTTGTGCAAGTTGCCGATAAATTCGTGAGGAGTAACGGAAACTTCTGGAGCCTCGGCGGCCCGCGGGGCAGGGGTAAGAAGCAACGAGCGGACCAGGCTAAAGACGCTTTTGTGAGGATGGGGGAGCGTAACGAGACCGCTGTGAGCCGAGACAGCGAAAAGGTCCTGATCGTCCCACTGTTCTCGACGGCGTTCATTTTCGTTGAAACTTGGTAGCGAGCCCATTGGGAAAAGGTCGAACAGCAGTTGAATAAGTTCGACGATCAAATGCCTTGAAACCACCTCTCCAGGTCTCTTGTCGGAATAGAGGAGGGTGAAGAATTGTGAAAATGGGGCAGGGAAAGCAGAACGAATGGCATCGCATCCGACGGCAGAAGTAGAGATGGCCTTGATGCATTCCAGCAGAGCATGGAGCAACTTATCGTCGTGTTGTTCCTCTCGCCACTCGAATTGCAGCACTTCGCTCAAGCGACTGAGGAGGCTGTCATAACCGCCTTCTTGAATGAACTCTTCAGTCCAGCTGTGTCAAAGAGGTTATTTATGGGACGGTGGCGCATTTGCGGGTGTATGCGTACATTGCAAGTTCGTTACGGAGATGGAGCCTCAGCTTCTTTACGACCTCGACCTCAAGGGTGGCGCTTGGAGTACTGTCGAGGATAGTGCACAACCTGGAAGGGGTCCAGCTATTCCCGGCTTTCTTGTCCTTCCCCTTACCACCCTCATCCGGAGACCTATCGCCAGCTCGTGACTTGGGCCTCGGGAAGTCAATCGACTTTCCCCTCGATCGGGTCCGGGTCTCGGGTCTCGCCGAATCATCGTTTGCTACGGGATTGACCGAGGTACGGCCAGCAGTTTTGTGGTAGAGGTTATCGTAGTCGACCGATTTCTTGGATGGTTTGGGAGATTCTAGAGATTCGATGCTGTGGGCTCTACGGAGACCACGGGTGGTTTGGGGTTGTTGAGTGTTCCCAATGGTCTTGGATGACTTGAGCATCGCAGCTTTGACGGACGACTCCATACCCGCGAGTTTTGGTCTGATAGTAGGCGGGATCTGGAGGTCATCCTACAGACAGCAAAAAAAAGATGCCGAAGTCAGAAGCGAGGTTTAATGACCCCGAAAGAAAATGATTGACTCACAAGCAGCTGTTCGAAAGCGACGTTCGTGTCTTCCTTGGGTGCAGCCTGACTGAAAGTTCTCTTATGCATCTTACTGGCTGGAGCCGACTTTGTAGGGACCATCTTCGGAGCGTAAACTTCGATGTTTTCCTTGTCCCTACCCGCCCCCAGGTCATTCACGTCGGGGTCCAGGGTTGGCGTCACCATCATGAAGTCCGAGTTGGATATCCTCTTGGAGGTACCAGGAAGAATGTTTTTGAACATGGCGAGCTGAACCGATGGAGGTAGAATGTAGGAGGGGGTGATTGAGAGAGGCTCGCAGTTAAGCAGAGTTGAACCACGAAAAGAAGTTGAACTTTCAACACTTTGATGGTAATTCGCCGCCACGCGACAGTCACCTGACCACAAGATCACGCGCGACTTCATTATGGTGTACGGCATTTGCCGGTCGTCGGAGGATGTCATCACCCGATGTAATAAAGCACGACGATGGGGTGTTGGTGTACCGTATCCCGGTGGGCTCGTGAGAGGGGGAGAGAGGGCTACGCAATTACCGCACTCTTTATAGTTTTCTCCTGAGGTGCGCGCAAGTCTCACACAGCATGTAAACTCTTCCTGACCCTGTCCGGCAGACCCTACACCGGAGACCGACCCAAGCACCCACCCAGATTTGCGCGCCAGGCCACAAAACCCCGGAACGAGGTGGCCGATTCTCTCACACCAACGCCCCCCTGTTGGTTTCCTCTTATTTTGATCCCTCCCCAAGCTCCGCAGCCGTGCGCGCAAAGCCGCCAATATACTACTAATGGGAGGATTGGGGCAGACACATAGCTCGGAAAGGGAAGGGGTAGAGCGGGAAGTATAACAGTTCGCCGCCCATGCACTGATGGTGAGACCGCGCCCAAAGGCACAAAACCCCAGGACGCTTCCCAGTTAAAAACCTCGCTTGGGCGCATTTCCCGGTCGGTCGGCCTTTCCCTCTCCCTCTTCTTTCTCACCTCTACTCACCTTCCAGAACCCCGCATCCCTCTCCCTCTCCTCCCGTCCCACTCCCCGCCTTTGAATCAGCGTCTTCACTATCTTTCCAATGCTTCCACTGTCTAATCCTTCAGAGCCGCTCGTCCACTTCTCGGCCCCCGCGTTTGAAATCTCCAGCTGTCGAAAATTAAATACCGACGCGGTCGGGAATTGTCTTTCCCCCGGCTTCTTTCGACACCCGACCACGCTCCTGGATTCTCAAGCAGCCAGCTACAGGGTTTATGTCCTCGCGCTCGTAAGTCCTGGGCGGAAGGAAAGGGCGTCGGAGATTTTCCTTCCCTCCTTCCATATATGGTAGGCTAATCCCGCCCATCTCAGCGCAACCTTCCGAACAACAGATTTAGTTCGGCCCGCGCTCCGCGTTGGCCTGGCCATACGCAATCCTGACATACACTGCGCCCATTCTTGGTGTTTCCCCACCACCACTTTATTCCCTCTCTCTGCCGGCGCACATCCCTCGTCCATTCCCTTTCAAGGTTCATACCTGCATTTTGCTTTCTCCGCTCATCGCGCTCGCTCGGATAATATCATAAGTGTTCATTGGTATGTTCGTCGATTTTTTATGGGATATTACAAAGTACATTCTAAATACTTCAGCAGGTGGACAACAATCATACTACGAACAGAGGGGACAGCAAACAGGGGGCGTGAGAGGGGATCAGCAAAGCAATCAGGCGAGTCGTCCAATAAAATAATATCCAAAAGCAGAACAAGCATTTACCACAGAACCGAACAGAAAACCCGGGCATGGGAAGGGGCATAGGGATATAATGGGTATCGAGACCCGACAGAGTAGAGTGTTCATGCGATGCGACGAAGGATGTTACACGAAGGCAAGTGCTTCCATATATGGTGCAGAGGGGAGAGGGGAGGTGGCGCTCATACGAGGAGGAGGCTCGAGGTTCCATTACGAAGGCCCTCTCGCCAGTCAACGGTTTCCCAACCGGGAGCGCCAGTTTGACGGAGGACATCCCGCTTATGCCAGACGTTTTCCATTGCGGATCGCGTCTGGAGGAGGTTCCCGAGGTTATTGTGACTTCTTAGCCGCCCAGAGAGGTACTGACGTTGAAGCAGGTTGTCGGTCATGCACCCAGCGATGTAAATCGGAAGGACGACGCTCTGATCGACCTCTCCCATGGGCTGTTGCTGAATCAGCTGGATGATGTTCGCGACAGAAGTTGAAATCTCATGGACACCTGACGTTACGACATACACATCAGCACGCGGCTCCCTGAAACAGATGAGGAAAAGAGGCCTACCTGGGTTGGGATCGCTTAACGTGGTGTGAAGGTAAAGAAGGGCGCTTTCTTTGAACAAGTCCCGCACTCCGCGTCGGGTGTCGTCGTTGAGGAACGGCGAATCCAAGTTGGAATCACCGCTCATCAGCGGCGAGAGCTCGGGGCCAAAGCCGAGATCCAGCGAGAGGCCACTGTTGGTTGCCGTTGTGTCCCTGATGCCTCGCTCGATTATATCACCTCTTCGGATCAGCTCTCTCGTGCTCAGCGTCCCTTTCAGCGACTCTTGTGACTTCCAATGGGCAAGTTCTGATGTCTGGGCGATCGCATACAGGATCTCGTCGGGGAAGCCAGTGAAGGGCTCGAAAAGGGATCCGAACGTGGCCTTGTGTTTAAACATGCGGTGATAGACGTCCATAAACCTCGGTGGCTGCATCAATGTAATGCTCGAGAATATATCAAGCCACTATAACCGCAAACAGGTAAGTCTCTGTTCGCAACAGTGATGGCAGATAGGGGAAACAGACCATGGTCGCCTTGGCGGCGTAAGCACTGCCATTGGGCAAGTTGGCGACAAACAAGCGCGGGTTCTCCTCGGTCGAGATCCCAGTCGACGCTAACCAATCTTGGGCGATCTGGAGGGTGGGCACCCAGTTGGTCCAACCGTCAGAAAGGAGCGAAAAGCTGGTAAGGTGGAGGGCCGCAATCGCGTCCGTTTCGGTATAGGCACCGTTGAGATGGTTGGCGTTGATGAGCTGGAAAAAGGCTTGATCGTAGAGGAACTTGGTGTAAGAGTGGTCCGGGTTTGGGTCTGGAAGCTCGTAGCCGGCGGCTTGGCGTGCTCGTGAACTGTGGAGGTTCGCGAGAGCGCAGATCGCGTTGGCTACAGCGCCTCTAGGCTCCTGAACGATAATCTACGATGGTCGTTAGATCAATTATGGCTCTCGTAAGGGATATGAGGGAAAGGGCGCGGGATGAAGATCCCGTGAAGATTTAGCCGAGAATGAAGCCGCATAGCGGAGATCGAAGAATGGAGATGAAGGAACAATACACTTACGGAGTAAAGGATGTTGGTGATGTCGTTTGAGCTAGAGTGAAACTTGTTGAGCAGTCCGTTGACGTGCTCAAAGAAATACAAGACGAGTTCTGACGTCTGGCCGGAGATGGGTTGGGGATCTGAGTGCCGGTGTTGAATCGGTCTTACCGTTGAGAAGTCGCCGAGTTGGACGGGAGAGGGCGTATGCCTCAGCGCGCGCGACTGCAAACCAGAGTTGTACGGACCGGGCAGGGGGTCGTATTCGGATGGGTACAATCCAAAGGGTATGTTCGGTAACGAGTCGGTGGGGAGGGAAATGATGGGAGAGCCAGGACGGTTATGGAGTAATTGGTAGGGGAGATGAGCTGACAAATCAAGTGGGTTCAGAGTCTGTTCGGGGTATAGGCTGAGACACGGCATCTGGGTGATGTGAGGGCTGTTCGAGGCTTTAGAAGAATGAAGTGTCAGTGATGGAACAAAACACAGGAGAGGAGAGAGAGAGAGAGAAACAAAGGGGGTGGGAGGTAAGGCGGTAGAAACTAACCTGATATGGGGGTCGCAAGACCCTGGGACGAGATGTACGCTTGAGAGTGTCGATGGCTGTTCACCTCCGGAGAACTCCAGTCGGTGTTCGCAGAAAGCGAGGGAGCGCTGACGTAGGATTTTGGTCTGGGTCTGGATCTGGTGGCGGCAGGAGCGGGGGTCGGGTTTGAGGAAGGCGTGCCGGGGACGGATTGGGTCTGAGCCTGAACGTAGGACTGACGAGGCTGCCCCCTTATCCTGTTTTCGCGGCGAAGCTTGTCCGTGATTTTTGAGCGGTACGACTGGACTTGTTGTTTGTCCTAACGTAAAAGTGTTGGGGTGAGTTTCTCGCCGTTTTGACGGACTGGGAATGATAGATATAAAACTTGTGGTGGGGGGGGACTTACTCTCATCCATTCGGGTCGTTTTACGCCCCAGCCGAGGCAATCAATGTTAAGCCGGATGCAAGTTTTGCACGAATTGTCAACGCGAATCTCGTCGCATTTCTAAAAAGCGCGGAGGCAGACCGGGTAAGCGAGACTGTCGATCTTTGATAATGATCAACGATGAGGGGGGGTATCACACCTTTCTGCGTAGGCGACACGTCCTATAAAAATGAGAGAGAGGGAGAGCAGCGTTCAGCATACGGTCGAGCGTTGGCGACAATAATTAATTACGTACCAGCATCCACCCTTTCCAGCGGAGTAGGAACGCGAAACGTCAAGATCAGGACGCGAAGGGGTGCTCCTTGAGCTTCTGGAGTTTGGAGAACCGCGGTCCTCTGGCTGTGGGAGGAGGGTCAGGGTGTTGTTGAGCGGGGACGGTATGTCGGAAAGGGAGGAGGTTGTTGTGGCGGCAGATGCAGAACTGCCTGGCCGTCGGGAAGGCATTAAGTGCTAGGGAGAGAAGGGCGGGGGTCGGAAGAAGAAGGTATGGGGAACGTGGGACGGGAAAGCAGAGACGAGGAAAGGCAGGAGGAGGAAATATTATAAGGGAATTGATTTCTTGTACCATGATCGTGTGTCGCTCTGTATTGTCACCCAACCGTTCATGTAAGCTGTGTGCGGTGTGAAAATGCCCGCTGCGAATAATAATAAATATTTTCTCTCGCTCATCCCCCACCCCAGATCGACGGTAACCCAGGAACTTGCCGACTGAATTCCTTTTTAGGCCCTTCACTTTGGCTGGTCCGATGATTAGTCAGCGGCCGTATTTGGGAAGTTGTTACCATATGCGGGAACTGTATCACCGCAATCCCGGCCCACAGTCGACCATCCCGTTTACCGCAAGCCGAGATGGACGCGCGTCACGGGTTCCCGGAAGCTGGGAGGGGGGATCCTGTACCCTTCCACTCGCACAGCATCCGGGTCGTGACTCTTACTGGGTCCCTTGACGTAGATAAGGTAGATAGATGGCCGACCTGTGCAAAAATGTAAAACACGTAGAGGCTATGCAGAACAGACAATCTTTCAGCTATCATTCGTTATTATGTAGATTACACAGCAGAGAGGGACTCGTTTCGAACGCGTAACGGACCTCGCTGTGGGCTTCCGCGTCTTCCGTTCCCCCCCACTTGCCGCAATCGATCTTTGGTCACCATCCGACGAATGCGGCCGGGCGAGAAAACATATATATGAAAAGATCACCTGCGCTCCACTCTGGAAGATGGCGTGACCGGCGAAGTAGGGACTAGTTTCTTACCCGGAACCTCCAACACCACGTTCGCTGCGTCAAGGGATAGGGTCACACGGGTACTTGTGCTCACCGTACGCGATCCTCTTTTTTGATGATGGGAAAAGGACAGGGGTTTTAGTTTAGCAAGGATCCTCTCAAACCTCGTCGTGGGCTCGCGAATAACCAAAGCGTCCCGGGAACGCGGGGAACGATTCGAGGCCGAGAGCCGCTCTGCGCTCGATAAGTATACATGAGCCTCCCACGGCGAAAGATCCAAGGATCAATTCATTGAACTGTACTTCAAACGCTCCCCTTGGTCAGACTGGGTCGGTACCCGCGTAATCAAACAGTTCTTTTGATCTCTGACGCAGTTCCGGCAGTGTTGAATACGATCGTCAATCGATGGTACCTATACTTATACTCGCGCGATCATGAAACAACTCGCACACGCTTCATCATCAAATATATGTTTCGCTTCCCTGCTGATAAAACCAGAGGGGATGAGAGTACGCGGGCACGAAGGGGAGGAAGCAGAACGGAGCTCAAAGCAAATGTGCGGCAGCGTGTGACGAATCTGCGAGACAGCGAAATGAACAGGAGACTTCTTGGAATGAGGTTCTCGTGGAAGCGCTTACCCACCGCAATCCTCCGGAAGTTTCCCGCCGGCTCATGAACACGGGACGGGTACCTTAACGTCCGCTCAACGTTCGCCGGGCGTCTACTACCACGAGAGTCGGGAAATCTGTGCGGTAGCCAAGGACAGCCCTCTCCCCCATTGGTCTTTACAAGGTATATCCTCGGTTGTCATAACATTTATCAAATGCGGCCGGAATTCCTTGTTTGAAAACAAAAGGGCAAGGATTGGGGGGGGGGTATGTAAGATATAAGCATATTGAATAAACGCCCGGGTAGCGAGGCGACACGTCCGAGTCAAACCGTAGGTCGGGACTTGGGGCCCAGAAAGCGCGACCCCATTTGCCTCCAAAGGGCTGTCACAGGCAGCGGAGGAAGAGAGGAGCTCGTTTTCTTGCCCTTGTCGGGAGAACCCCGTACGATTGTATGTGGGCCACTCGTTGGACAGATGCCATCAGATACATTCCCCCCTCTCTGCCGAAGAGCACACACAAACGATAAGGCAACCCCACCCCATGGCTCACAGCTACCGTCCAAGAGCGAGACCCAAACCAGATTTTTTACTCAACTTTAACGTCTTCTCAGGTCGCCTTATCGACGCCTCTTCGGGAGGCGTAGAACCAGCCTGTCTGCGCCACACACCGTATATGAATAACTTCCGACCGCTGACGAGAGTTCAAGAGGAGGATCAGGACGTTCAGAATACGATGGGGGGGGTGGCTCATGCCCTTCGGTCAGAACCCTCGGGGATCCCCGAGCGCTCGGGTGAAATAAGTGAAGGGAAGACGCCCACCTTCCCTCTCGGAACTCAAGAACCCGCTGATTGACGCCCCCACCGGTTTTCTCACGACCATCTCGCGCGTTTCGTGCCACCATGACTCTTGGAACGGACGCGGGTCCCGATCTGAAAAACGCCCCACTCGCCACGCTTACCAACGGACACAAGGGAAGGAAGGAGAGAACCACGGACAGTGAATTTAATCTCGTCGTCGATCTTCGTTACCATAGTGTAACGACCTGACGACACACGGCTCCCGAGGAAGAAAAACGACCAACGTGCTACTTACCGTACGTGGCGGTGAACGACAACGAGCACAGGTGCCGAGGTCCACTACAGCTCAAGTGAGTGCCCGTCGCCATCCTTTCTCTCTTAATCTCCACCCTTCCCATGAGAAACTATCCACAGGGCTCCTGGTGACAAACACCGATCATATCATTTACCGTTTCGACCCAGGCCACCCATTTGTCACAATACACTTCGAGTAAAACTCACCGTCAGGGATATAACACGGGCCTATACCTCCCACTTCCCCGTTCCCATTCGTGGCAAAAAAAAAAGAAAAAAACAGAAACTTACTGAGATAGGAAACCTGAACGAATTGCCACCGCATTCCTTCGTTCATCAAGGCATCCCTGGATCCCCCATCACTGAAACACCGTCGTGCCCCCCACGATCGCCGTCCCAATTCAATCTCCCTTCCCACAATCCCTTTTGTCATCTTTGTCCTCCTGCACAGCCCTACGCCACTCTCTAGCGCATACATCTGCACACCGCTTCCATGATCAGACCCTCCGAAGCCCGTCCGTTCTACTGTTTCGGGCTGTGAGCACACGATCGTTGAGGGTAAACTAGGGCAAAAATGACAAACAAAACCAGCTCTGCTGAGGAATCCTTCGAAAAAGCCGAATTCGCTTTTGCAATACAAGATAAGCAACATATATGGGGGGAGAAAAGAAAGCGTCAGAAGTACGTGGCGAAAAGAATGAGGGGTGGTATGCCGATAGTGGGATATCAGAATGGAGGAGGAGGGGGGGAAAAGATTAAGTGGATACGCACTTGGAAATTTGAGGGGGATACATCGTACAAGCACACACGTTTTTGAAAAAGAAAGAGAGAAAAAACATTGAAAAAATAACAAACCGAGGGAGAGAGAAACTACCCATGCGTTCACACCAACAGCAACTCCCTCCCACCTTCCAACATCACTTTTCTCCAATTGACCGTCCAAGGTTTCCTCCCTTCAGCCGTAGCCCTCCTCCTCCACACGTCCTCCATCAACCTTTTCACAGCCACGACGTTCCCGACGACCTCTACCTCCTGCTGCTCCAGCATTTCCCTCAGGAACGCTTGCTGGCTCGGCTGATCCGTCAAACATCCACAAATGCAAATCCCGAACACGACGCTCCTGACCACCGATCGCGATATCGACGCGTTGTTTGCCTGTGGGACCCGCCTCAGACACTCGATCGTCTCCGTGACCGCCGCGGAGATCTCTGGCGAAGACGGATAGTCGCCCGAGAGCACGGTGTGAAGGTAAACCCTCGCGCTCGCCCGGAAGATATCGTTCGTGAGCTTCCGCCGGTGATAAATCTGCCTCGCCTCCTCGTCCGCGTACGCCGTGCTCGTGGGGGGTACCAAATACGCATCCTGCGGGAAAACCCCGGTGGAAGTCCGCTGAAGGTATTTCTTCTCAATCTCCATTCCTCGCTGAACCAGCGCCGGCATCGACAATCGCCCCGTCCTCGTCTGCATCTCCTTCCAATGCGAGAGATCAGAGATCTCCGCGATCGCGAGCACGATGTGGTTCTCGCACCCCATGATGGGTATCATCGACAGTTCAGGACACGGCGCCATTTCGATATAAGCCGCTTGTTTGGGCCCGAACACGGTTCGGAAAGTGTCCAAGAACTTCGGGACGCGCATTTGAGTTACTGACGCCAACACGTCAAACCACACTTTTCGCGCCGGGGAGATCAGTCCTGTGGTCAAAAAATGAAAGAAAAAAAAAACTGGAAGCCAACGTACTCGCGGTCTTGATGATAAACCTCGTGGTCTCTGGGCAGTTCCTCAGGGCGTCCTCGGCTCCAAAGTAGGTCGGGTCCTCGAACACGCTCTGGACATACTTGATAGCGACGTTCAGGTAGGCGTCCCAATCACCCCTTCCTCCAGAGAACAGGAAACTGGAGACCACGTGCAACCCTGCCATCGCCTCGCCCTCGTCGTACGACTCACGTCTTTGTAACAAAGAGGACTTGAGGCGATAATAGAAAGTATCGGTGTCGTTCGCAGAAGCCATGAGCGTCCTCGATCCCGTAGACACCGGCACTGCGTAATTGTCCCTCACGCAGTGTCGATGAAGGGAGGACAAGAGACAGACGGCGTCACGAGCTGACGCGCTCTTCTCTATCATCTCGTAGATGAACCGTCCGATCGACCGATCTGCCTGCATGTATTGTATTTTCATAACGTTCGTCATGTAGTGCCGGACCAGCTCGAAGTCGCGATCCTGAATCATGGCCATAATCGAATTCACCTGATCGTTCTCTTTAGAATACGGCGGCTCGTCCACTACGTATTCTTGAGTGTACGTGGGCGAGAATGAACTCTGGATCGTCGGCGCGAGAACGACTGCCGATGAATCGTTGACCGTGCTGGCGCTATTGCTTAAAATGGGCGCCTGGGTGAATGTCGGGGACTCGGAAGGCGAGACTGAAGTGTTTAGCCCTGTTAAGAAACGAGGGCGTTGAGCAATGTATAAGATTACAGACTAATAACGGTACGGGGTCTTACAGGACATAGAGGGCACTAAGCTATTAGGGGATGGTAAAACATTACTGGTGGCAGGTCCATAAGGGTGTAGCATTATGTCGTTCGGAAAAGAAGGCCCTCGAGACGAAACAAAGGAAGACGAGTGTTGCGGGTGAGACTGTTGATGGTGCTGAGATTGGTGGTGCGGATGAGGGTGATGCATTTCCGGGAGGCTCGACGAATGCAAGGCTAGATAGACAACGAGAAAAATCAGAATTTTCGAGGCAAACGATGTAAAAAAAGGGAAAAACGAACATGAGCTGTTGTTGTAGGAGGGTTGGTCGATGGGGAGGTGAGAGTACTCCGTACCCTCCCTCACATAGGAAGTCACGGGAGACCTGTGCCCATCGCTCGAGGACGCGGTGGAGAGCGTTGGAGTTGGAGGACTTCGAGGCTCGACGCGGTCCGAGAGAATCAAAATTTGTGGCTGTTGTTCGGAATTTCGTGGACCAGGGCCAGAATGCCCCTTAATCATCCCCTGGGACGCGAGGAACGACTTTATCTTTTCGCGCAAGACAGGTACGCTTTCGGGCTCCTGTAGAATCGCAATGAGAAAAAAAAAATTCTTCGCGTCGCCTAAAAAGAAACACTGACCCTCATCCATTCAGGGCGCTTGGCGCCAAAGCCAAGACACTGAAGACGAAGGCGAACGCATGTTTGGCAACTTCCTTGAGAGTTCGGTTGCTCGTCACACTTCTGCAAAGGGGAGTTGTGTGTGAGCGGTTGTGGAAAGGTGGCGATGAGGAAAAAGAAAATCCGACCTTTCTCCTTATCCGACAGGTGTAGCAGCCCGACTTAGCGCGCACTGCACCTTTAGCTTTGGGCGCCCCGGGTTTCTTAGCGATTTTTCCGGAAGCAGGTCCGGGGGGCGATGGTATGTTACGACGAACGGGGGAATAGTCAGGCATTGGGGGTTAGCTGGGGGGTGAGAGGGAGAACTGTAAACAAGCGAGAAGAGAGAGATTATAAGCGAAGAGAGAAGAGGAAGGGGCCCAGTGACGGAAGAGGAGGGGCTGGGAGAATAGACGACGAGAGAAAGACAGGAGCCTTTATGTACTTATTTCCAACGGGGAGGGAAACAGAAATTGAACAGCTAGAGGACCCCGAAAACCCTTGAGTAATTCACGATCAGGGTTCATTTCCTTTTCGAGATATTACGGCGCTCAGAGAAATCGAATTTACATGACACAGCCACCAATTCAATGTCCGATTCGGAACCCACAAACCCCGTCCAACTTTCCGTCCTCTCCGGCGCCTTGAGCTAATCATCGACCACACTCATCCTCCTACGCCCTACCGAGGACGGCAACTCCGTGGTGTTCCCTGGAACAACCCCTGCCTCTGATCTTCGTGCTATTAGCGCACGCACAGCGCTCAACCATTTTATCGATTCCTCCTCGCTTGGGGCACAGAGCACAAGCGTCCGTTTCGTGGTCACAATCTTGAACGTGTGCTTGGAATCCACCCCAGTCCCCCCTTGACTGCTCGGGTTCGGCGGTTGTGGTTGTTCTCGTATGTCTTTCAGACCCAGCACACCGTGGGGAACCTCGTAATCCAGGGCATCTAATATCATCTTGAGCGGTATCTCACGATGCGGCTTCGAGTCCTAGATCGCAGTTCCTCGTTAATAGGATTCAAATCATTTCTGATCGCGTTTGAAATCCATACCATGTGGCTGCGTGAGTATGTCAGCTTGTCCTCGGCCAGGACGAACCATCGGTGATGCCAAGATGCACTCCTTCTGGAGCCGCACTTCATCAAGTATCCTGACAGAACCGGTTTGCTTCCGTCCTTGCCGATCCCCGGCGCCTTGACCGCCAACCTGTCTGGCGAGATCCCAAAAGACCTTGGCCCTGGTGTCGAACCCTCTGCCTCCGAGTCTGAGGATGTGATCCCAAGTCCATACGGTGAGTGAGACGGAGATCGGCTAGCTTCCCCAGGTCTTCGTGGGACGGGTATTGGGGCGGTAGACGAGGCAACCACCATGCCCTCGGTAACCGTGCTCGTCAGTTGTAGATCATCCCTCGCCTCATTGACGGCCTTGACCCATTCCTGAACTTCCTTCGAGGAGCCTGCTTGGAGATAGTACGTCCGGTTGGGTGAAACGATACAGAAGGTGTTCTCGTGCCTCTTAAGAGTGACGGGCGTACAGGTGTGGATATCTCCGAGGTCCAAGAGCTGAAGTAACCGGTATTCGGCCGAGGTCTTGTAGTAGACCAGGTGAACAGATCTCAAGACGAACCACCGCTTCTTCCACGCCTGGGTATATATGATAAAGACGTGGAAGCAACCAGCAAAGATAGTCGCGCACCTTTCGACGCTCGCCTTTCTTCCACAGGTACCCAGATCTGATGATGGTTTCATCGTTCGACCTGCGCTTACGAACCCCCACGTCCTCGTCTCCCTCTCGATCGTCTTCCGAATCCTCACTGGCCAGCGACCCTTCGGCGATCGAGCTCAAGGGCGGCTGTGAGACGTTTGATGCGAACAACGCACCGGCGCTGGTAGAGGTGGAGGGGGTGAGCGACGGATTATCGGGCGACAGGATCGAATCGGAGTCAGATTCGGTGCCCGACACGGCCTGTTGAGTTGAAGCGACCCTAGGCCCCAGCTGTTTCTGCAAGAGAGAGAGAGAGAGATCCCACGAAACGGCGAGCGGAAGGTGCAAAAGTGGACGGTGATGTCAGCATACACGCAATTGAAATGGAAGAAACCAGTAAACGGAAAACAGGTTCGGGGGTACAAGTCTTTTTTTTTTTTTGGGGGGGGGGGAGAAGAAGGGGACAGATCGAAAGGCTAGTCCGGTTCGTCATAGTCGTACTCACCCTTGGTTGAGTGGGCGTCGAGTGAATGGAAAGCTTTCGGTGGATTTCTTGGGGAGACGGAGGTGCGGCGGGCTTGGGCATTGCTTTGTTACAACCCTCCGTTATGGGACACTTATGGTTAGGATGCCAAGCTCAAACGGTCGATGTTCCCGAGGGTATGGAGGGTAAAACGGGGCTATCAGCTAATGATGCGGTGGTGGGAACCCAGACCGGCAAAAAGGGAGTGGCAGTCCGTCAGTCGGTCAGTGGAACGGTGGGAGTGACAATGGGCAAAGCACTGGGAGCGTGTGACGCTGCATCGTCACGGTTTCGTCACGGCCCAGAGACCGAAGGAGAGATAACCGCTTTCCCTCGTAACCCATACCCATCGACCCCAATCTTCGTCACCGGTTCATTCAAGAATGTCTACTCAAGCAAAATTCGACCGCGCCGTTGCTATCGTACAGGGTCTACCCAAGGATGGCCCAGTCAAACCAAGCCAAGATGAGCAACTCGCCGTAAGTCCCAGATATCGCTTTCCCTTCGAGGCTGACCCATCTCCCCAGTTCTACAAGTACTACAAACAGGGTAAGATTCTTCCTCCCCCATCTTTTTTTCCCAGGGAGGGGGGGGGGACCGTCCGATTACCTCGAAAATCAATACGCGTGAACGTGGCACGACAGAATGGACATCCAACCGTCGAGTACGATGCGGAGCCCCGGCCTCGTTTCAGGGGGTGGACGGCTCCCCCTCAAAAAGTTTCTGTGGAACCCGTATACGCCGATCTGCTGATCTGCGTCCGACTTTCGTAAACAGCGACCATCGGCGATGTCAATATCCAGCGACCCGGCCTGTTGGATTTTGCGGGAAAAGCGAAATGGTACGTGTGTTTATTCTTGTATGGAACTAGTCGGAGGGGGGAAGCGAGATTGGTTTTGGGACTATGCCACGAGCGTTTCATGTCCGTATCGCAGGAAGGGAGGAGTTGCAGTTCAGTTGATCGTTCGTCTTCTATGCGGGACATTGACCGTTAGTAGGATGACAGATACCGCTTTGCCTGATATGTCCTAACCTCGTGCGTTGGACGTTTACTAACCAAACCTTGTTTTGTTGGTATGATATCTAGGGACGCATGGGACTCTGTAAAGGGAACCTCAAAGGAAGCCGCCCAAGAGGCGTATGTCGCTAAGCTTCTCGAGGTACGATTCGACCTTTCTATCATCACGGGAACATGCCGTTGGCTGCACATCAGAACACACTTCACCCTTCCCGTCCCAAGTTCTGTGCATCGTGTATCCACGGAGCGCGGGCGGCGCCTTCCGGTGATGCTTGTGTGGGGGCGCCACTGGGCAGAAGATATGAACGCTATGCTGAGCCGTTTTGCAGGTCCTGGAGCGCACGGATGGCGACGAGGCCAAGAAGTGGATCGAGGAGCTCAAGTGAAGAAATGTTGACGACACGGTTGGTCTTCCAGCCGTGTCGCGGGGACGCGGAAACTGATAGAGAATGGAGAGGAGGGCGCAAGCAGCGCTTTTTCGTTCGTGATCGGGGCGGTGGAAATTGGAAATTCTTGAAATGCAGTCAAACATGTAACCCTCGGCCTAGAAAACACGTTGAAGTGAATGTGTGTGTGGCTGAGCGTGGCTGTATATCCAACGCACGTCCTGGGAAAGCACGGAAAACGGAAGATGGGAGGGGGGAAAACAATTGAAAGTCGAGTCGAGCGCCCGAACACTGAACCGGAATGAGGGGATGAAAAGTGCATGGCTGACAGGAGCGATAACTGGCTATCTAAGCAAACCTATCGAATTCAATGGGAAGCCCACGGGCCGTGGTGCCCAAGAGTCGAACCCCTCTTTTCTCTTTCATATGATCAGTTGACTTGCCCAAGGAATCCGAATAACGACAAGACCAGATGGCAGCTGCTGCGGCGGTGGGAGGGTGTGTGTGCCGGGGAACCATCTGACCAGCGCTATTTGTAGTACCCGTATCGATGACGCGCTGCACCAAAGACCGGGGGAGATAAATGTGTGCTAGTCAGCAACAAACACTTATCATCCGTCTCTTTCTGAAGATCCGGTAGATAATCGTTCTGAAAGCAGGAATTGCCGCCGTAACCGAGCACAGTGTGTATGTAGTAGGGAAGGGAATTTGGAGTGCCGAGATTGAATATTTGAATCCGTGTGTGGCTTTCCACTCTATTGTGATGCTACCCTTTCCACCCACCCAGGGCGCGAACTGTGTGGTGGATTGTATAGGGTTTCCAAAAACCTCCAAAGGTATGCCTCACGGGTATAGAATCGGCTGTGCGAATAAAAAAAGTTTCCATGCGGCCTTTCTGTTTCCAGAGTGGAAGACAGTGCAGGTAGAGAAGACGGTAGAACGGTCTATTAGCGCACAATAAGCGAAGTGGTCGTGAGAGACGGCTGGAAGACGCTTGGCGAGCTGCACTCCAGCGCGAACTGGGCAAAGAGAGAGAGTATGGGGGAGGGCCGCGATTGGACGGCCGTAATTGGGTTCGTAATCCCCTTTGTTCCTCTTCCTGAAAAAATCGATCATTGACGCCGCTCTCTCTAATCCTCATACGGCGATGTGGTATATCGGCCCACGGGCAAGGACATCACGAAATTTCCATTCCCAGACAGTGTCCGGGGTCCAAGTCGGCGAGATCGGAAATCCCATTTATATATATATCCTTTTGCTCGGCTTTGTTTGCTCGCGTTTGTGGCGGACGACTTGGAAACGACGTGTGTGGATTGATTGTTGGGATTGTAAACCACCCTCGAGCTTCCCGGTCGATAACACCATTCAGTTGTGTTTCTACAAGCACGCCCCTTTCAGACTATCCCCCACTTGGACAAAGAACCGAATTGAATGGATTTCTTTTTGGAGGGGAGTTTAGGAATTTTCGTTTGGAAGCGCTGGGAGCAATTTCGCGGAGAGCGTCGGCTGATGCCTTTTGTATTGGTTCCGCGGCCGCAAACAAGTGTGGCCGTGCGGGCCACTGGACGCTTATGAGAGAACGACCGCTCCACAGAATACATTCCCGGATTCACGTTATCAGAGGGACTTCCTCGGACTCATTGCCAATGAGCCCCGCGCAGTTTCGCTACCCGGGTCACGGGTACGCCATCTGTGGGTCTGCTTGGTCAGTGTTTGAACTGGGAGGGGGGGTGACGTGCTGATTGCTTTTCGAAAAGCGGGTCGGCTATTTTAATCTTTTTTCATTGAGAGAGAAAGAGACCCTTCCGGTGCGTGTGTGCGGGACGCCGACTCGGGGGTGGTGGTGGGGGGGGGAGATGGTTAGACTCGGCCGCCCAATAATATGTCTTTGGTTGCGGTCTTGAATGAGGGCCATCGCCACAGCCCACACAAGCAAGTTTCCCACCTTCCCGGCGTCCCGGATTCGATGATTAACAAACCGTGATGGGATGGCCCCTGCCTAATTTCGAAACCGCGTCCCTGTAAATTTGCTTCCGCTACATTGGCGCGCGCTTCTTCGCTTCGGCCTGTTTACCGTATCTGCGATAAACCGCGTACGAGGAATCCAAATACAGGGGCCAGACAGTTCCAGTGCCCCCAAATGCGCCTATCAAAGGGGAAGCCCTGCCCCATCCTTCCCCCCACAAGACCGTCCTGACCATTCATAGTGAGGGTCTAGTGAGGTGTCGATCCGAGACGCGGGCTCAGACGCCACATGGACGTCTGACAGTACAGATCAGTAACCTTTGGGGGGAACGTTCCGCGGTTTTTTGTTGTCCGCGACGAGTGCTGTCGTAACCCTGTCAACTGCCGTTCCAATGGGGCGCTGTATTGTTGTGCATGCATCCTGTCTAACCCACAGTGTTGAAGCACGTTCCCACGTCCGTCCAGGATCATGACGCGTTCTGCAGGTCACAGCACGTCGACGAGAACAAGTCGTCCAGGCTTGCTCTCCGTGTGCTCAAGCCGGTTGCTCCATCAAGCGGGGCATCTGGTTTGCCCTGAGCTTAACCTTGTTCAGGCCGGATCCCAAAAAAACAAAGGAAAGGTTCACCAGCCGATTACGCCTCGGTCTCCTATTCATCTTCCTGCGCGACAGCCGAATGAAACTTGAAATGCCTCCCCCCTGGGCCCAGGCCTTTGCCGAAAACCGTACGATGAATGCACATGGCGTGCCTGTGCAAATGGCTAAACTCTTCTGCAAACCCTTCGGCGAGTAGGTGGTTTCTCGAAAGGGAGGATGATCGCAGCAGTTGGGTAGATCGTAGTAAAATGTGATGGGACCTGCTGTCGAAACGCCAGAGATGGTGAGAGGAATGACCCCCAGCGAATCGCCGGGATCGGAAGATTCGTTACCGAAGCCGTGTGTGTATGATATCTGAGATGGTCGGGATCCCACCTTTGCCGGAATATCCGATCAGTTCACTCAGAGTTGTTCCGCTCCACCTTCCTTGAAGCGAACAAGGATGAACGGGTTAGTATGGTTAGCCGCCAGTCATTTATGCAGGGTCGACCTGGATTCCGACGTTTCATCCCAGATGATGTGGACCGCAAATGACCACAAGTCAAAGCCGGAGAACGTTGATCGTCAAAGCGCGAGACGAACGCGCGCCCTCTCCTCCCGACTGCATGCGAGGTTCTTGCGGCCCAATCCGTTTCTGTCTCCTTCTCCCCCCCCGGATTTTCAAACGCACGTCCTCGGTGACAGCTTCAGTCCGTTTGTCGCCCAAGAAACAACTGTACTACCTGTCTTTCAGGAGCAGGCGTCCGAGGGGTGGTTTTGAATACGAGGGAACCGCATTACGCCGCCATCCCCTATCCGTCCAAAGTGCATGAGAACTGCGAATACGAGAGTGCATTAGAAAGCTGCATGTGCGGCGCCACCTCTCCGGAGCTTCCCCAAGTATCGATGTCAGCTTTGCTTCTTTACACTGCAACAACGAATGGAACCAGGGCTAGAAATGTACTAGACTCCGAGACCGCTTCCAGAACTCCATTGAAGGTGCACCCACCACACACACACCCCCCTCTCATCTGATATTGTATCCTGTTTCCGGATTTCGAGGAATCCCATAACCCGAAATCCTAGAGCGAATCGTTGGAAGGCGCCCAAGAAAGAATGGCACGGTACTTGTAATCCATCCGTGTCCGCCGCACCGAGCTCAGGGTCCGAGTCGTATCCACTCACGTTGATCGCGTGATGGGGAGAATTGAATCGGATGACTCGCGAGTCCCACGGCGATTTAATTTCGTGCTCGGGCGTTCCAACGTAACGGCCAGGTCTGGTGGGGCTCTATACTTATCGATTCGCAGGGCCTCCCCTTAGGATCCTCACTCGGAACGCCCAAAAAACAAAATGGAGCGTCGATCTCTCTTTGTCTGTCTGTCGAGGAACATGTGGATCAAGGTACGGACGAGAATCACTTTGGTGGTTGGGGTGAAAGGTGCAGGTGCGTGGCTTTCTGGTCGTGCCGATGGGAAAATATCCCAACCCTCTCTCCTCTCAACTTTACCAATCCGATCAAGCCCTGTATCCCACCCTTCGCCGACGGCCAGGACCTATTATTACTTCCTGGGACTGACTTCTTATCATTTCCATCTTGGCCCCGGTTCGGTTCAAAGTGTATTCTAACCACATAACCCGTATGCGTTTTCCGCAGAGGTCATTCTGTGACGACAATCAGCACACAACACACGCTGCGGGTCTTGGGGTCCAAACGCAAAGTTGCTATCCTGATCGCAACATCAGATCCGTAAATTCGCTCCTGTGGTACTCGTATATACCGGGGGAAGCAATACCTCCCCTTCTCTCCCCTCCTAGTCCACTCTCGGCCCTCGGAAAGACGTGCTGCGTCATCGATGACGCGCGCCTCAATTCAAACCGGTACCAGGCGACGTTCTAACCCCCGAGCTCAAACAGCCCCTCACGTTCCTTCGACGCGGGGGAACACATCCACACTCTACACAGTTCGGCGGCCTGCTTGACCGCCGAGGCACTCTGCGAGAAAACCCTCGAAAGCGATTTAGGGTGTTCTCCTGAGGGCTGGAGTTCCGAGAATCATTTCATCTTTCGTGGATACGTCTAATGGTTTGATAACCTGGGAAGACCGCCTTGTAATGGTATCCCTTTCAATTCGCTTCAACAGACTACCCAGGGAATTATAACCTTTTACGCCTCGCACCACCCCTTCAGCCCCACCAACTCGCCGAACAACGAGGGATGCCCATTCATCCACACAAATCCACAAACCCCACGCGCACTGCACCAATCACCATCACAAAACGGACGAAGAACGGACGGATCCTTATCAGCATACATACTCCGAGACTCCGAACGTTCGCACCGATCGCTCCTTAGCCTTCCCAGCACAGCACACGGTACACATTCACACACGCACACCTATTCTGAGATCACTCGGCTGAATTTCAAGTGCGGACTGCGAAGTAGACTTCACGACGAACCGATCGTGGAACACATCACATCTGTTGGTGGACCTAGTTGAAATCGCAATCCAATTTTGTAGAGCCTAGGCCCCGAGAGATCACATACACAACTCCCTGTGCCTTTCTCACAACTTTGGGTCGCTTTCTCCCAAAGGAGCGACCTGTACGACTCGACCACGCCCGTCGCAGGAAAAAGATCATCATTCGCCTCACAACCGACCAGATCATCAAACTCAGGGTCGTATGTTTGAGAAAACTTGATATACGCAGATGTCGTATACAGAAGTTACAGAACAAAACATGAAACAGATGCGTGCCACCGGAGCGTCGTAAAATGTGGTCGTGAATTCCAATACAGAAATAGAGCAGATAATTACTAATCGTAGCAAAAAAGCAAAAAGAGAGATACACAGCGATAGTTGCACAAAATTTATGAGCAGGTGTGGGGGTGTCCGTTGTTCGTGATGTGTGTGGTGAAAAGTCACAGGGGAAAATTGTCAATGGAAAACAACGGCGGTCAAACCGAGTCCGACGACCGCGTTTTCCTCGAGTCAGGGTTCGCGACGAACAGCGGCTGGCGCGGTGCAAGCCCGTACTTCACCGGCTCCCTCTTTGGTTCCATATTCTCAAACGTCTTCACTCTCGACGCAACGACCCCACTCGACGTCGTACGCCTAGTAGCCAGAAGCGGTCTGTCGGGCACCGAGATCCTAGCGTTCGCGGATCCATCGTTGTCGCGTCTTCGCGCTCCAAACTCCGTCGAGACAGCTCCCTCTACCGCACCCCAAGAGTTCATAGAGGATTCGGTGACGTCCCGTTGAACGATATCCATTCCGTCAATCTTTTCGAGCGCTTCCGTGTTTGTTGTTTGCAAGCTCGAGATCGATTTTCCGTGTCCAGTGCTGGAATATATCCGTTCATGAGCTGTCGTCACAGCCCGTCGTAGCTTCGTTCCCCGAGCGTCTTCGTCCCCCTTGTTCTTGGAGTCCCCACTAGCTTGTCTGGATGGGTCCCGTAACAACTCTGGCGAGTTCTCCTCGATCGCGACAAGCTTCGGCGCCGGGTTTGGATCTCTGAAGTCCGCGACGAGAGATCCCATGGAGGTTTTCCCGGAGAAACTCCCGCTCCTCGTCCTATAGTTCAGTCCACCTCCCGTTCCACGGCTACTGGCGTCGCTCGCCCGTCGATCCAAGAACGCGTTTTTGGTAAACCTCGACCACCAGCTGTCTGATCGCTTCACCGGCTGGTAATGCGTGGGGTTCGCGTCCATAAACGAGGCCTTCGTTGGCGTAGGCGAGCCAGGTTGGCTGGGTTGGTCGTGTCCACTACCGTTACTGAGACTTGTCGAAGTGATACCCGCTGCGTCGACCAACAGCTCTCCTCGAGATCGGCCCCCGGTGCTGTAAGGACTCCGCAGATACGGGTCCGATTCCGAGAACGGCCCCGAGCCCCGGTACGAGGGCACTTCCATGACGGTCGGTAAAGCGCCCACGGTAACATTGGAAAGCGTATGAATATTCCTTCCTGGATGATGCTGGCTCAAAAGGGACTGCGGAGGGTTATCGTCCAGCGTGTGGTCTAGTTCCACTTCGGCACTCCTAAGTGAATGGGCGTCCGCGTCACCGTCCCGATAGTGGTCGATCTCGTAATCCTCGAATGGGTCGAGGTCACGATGAGCCTGTGAAGCGAGCAAGGACCACTCTGATCCTATCGATCCGCCTTTAGGTCGGGAAGCCATTCCTTCGTGCGTTGGAACGAAAGCAGCTCGGTCAGAGAACGGATCCTTTTCCCTTATCGAACTGTTTCTGGAATTCTGCGATGAACTAGCGCTACTCGGCGCCCGTCTGGACCCCGTAGTGTTGACGCCGAGAAGTGCACCAACAGAGCGGAGTGACGCCCATGAGTCCCTCACGAGAGACGCTGGCTTCTCCATGAACGAACTTGTATGAGTCGCATCCCTAATGTGTGAATAATCGTTGAAGTGCCTCGTGTCTTCGTCAGCAAGCATGTCACGTCGCTGAGGTGAGTTGCGACGATCGGTGATACCGAAGAAAAACATGGGGAAGCGGTGACGGTCTGTGGTCGATTGTGCCACCGGGATTGTGGTTGCCACGTGTGGATTTTCGTCGTCCTCGGAGGGGCCGAGCATGTGGAAACGACCGTTACTGAGACGGCGGCGCCTGCGGACAACCACGACGACGATCGATACCGCCACGAGGGCGAGGGAGCCAAGGATGACTCCAATGACGATAGCGGCGATATGTGAGCTATTACTAGTTGACGCAATACCGCTGCCGCTCGTAGTAGGGACGAGGGGGTTAGTCGTGGAACTGTGCGGGTTCGTTCTGGAAGTCGGTTGCGACGTCGGAGTTGAAACAAAGGTGTTGATTGGTGTGAAAGATGGTGAGGGAGGTGTGTAGGTTGAGGGCCAGGTCCCTGTTGATGGGTCGTAGACAGTTATCGGGGCAGATGCTGGGCCAGACGAGCCATATCCTGCAGCTGGCTTTCAGTAACTGTGTCAGAGCGATCTGACAGGGGACACACCGAAACCAAAGATGACGACAGGGCCGATCGCTACAGCCATATGATCCCTCCTTGGACCCAAAGTGGAGAGTGGACCCACTTGGCTCCAAACCATAGGATCCTTGGTTGTGTCCAAAATCCAGCCGTCACTATAGGTCGTCTGTAGCACAGCGTCTGATCCACCGTGTATCAGAATCCTGCCATCCGACAGTACGACGGCGGCAAAGTTACGTCTCGCAAGGGGTAAAGTTGTGTTGTCGATCCGGGCAAAAGACCATGTGAGAGTGTCGGCCCAAGTATCCAAAGTCCAGATGGTAGAAAACGAGAGCAAGGTATCCTGAGATTGACTGTAGCCTCCAAAGACGAGAAGAGTACCATTCCACAGGACGAGGGAGGTGTGTCCGTATATGTCTGGGGGAGCGTTCAAAGTTGGCAAGGCGGTGAAGCTTGGAACACTGTAATCAAAGCTCTCGTGTTGGCTGATAGCGGTTTGAGAACCATCAGCCTTCTGGCCTCCGATGATAAACACCTTGCCGCCAGAAGAGGAGGCGGAGTGATATATCCGTCTGGATGGTTCGCTCGCCCAGCCCTGCGGTTCGTCTACCCACGAAGGACTAGTGCTGTCCTGCACATTTAAGGTCCATGCGGAATCGGGTATGTCGGGAAGGACGATATTAGAGTTCGGATCGGGTTGGCCACCGAACAAGAGCATATGTGAGGGGTCGTAAGCCGAGAGTGAGTGGAATGCCACGAGGGGACCTTGACAACCGGTGCTGTTTCCGCAGCCGCCCTCGATGACCCATGGAGGATTTGAGAGGTCAAACGACTGGCGGAGGTCGAGTTTAAAGAGATCGTTGGTGTTTGGGGCGGAGGTGTAAGAGAATTGGTTGTAGGGGTCAGTTTTTCCACCAAAGACCCAGAGGGTCTCTTCGATGATAGCGTGTGCTTGACCCCATCTACAGGAGACGTGAATAAGGGTAGTTCTTTGGATAGGATCTCGCGTACCTTGGGGTGGAAGGTGTCTGGGCAGAGGTATCGCAGAAATGGGAAGATAAAGAGAGAAGTAAGAGAATAGAGGTGGATATTGAAGGAAACATGAGTTGGTCGTGAAGAAAGGAGAGTGGATCGTGAAGAAGAAAGTCGTAATGGAGTGGAAATAGATTGGAGTCCTGCCACGGAGCGAACTGGCGACCAACCGAGAGGGGGTTCAAGTAGTTCGGCCCAAGGCTGATCACTTCTACCTCCCGAGCCACACTGCACAGCCACCAAGCAGCTGCTTCCTCACCACCCTCCATGGCACCGGTTAATCTCTCCAAACCATCCCCTGTGTCGTACTTGTCAAACGGGCTAAATAGGTATTCATCAACATCCTCGGACCTCGGTACACTAACTCGCGGGTGTCACAGTCGGCGTTTGCTTCTTCTCCGACATGCAGATGTTCCCCTCAGAGGGGTCGGTACCGGAATAACAATGTGCACCGCTACTCCCACCATTCCCTGACGCAATAAATCACCACCAAAACTGTGTCCGCCCTGCCTCTGACAAAGGTGTATCGGGAAGAAAAATGATCATGACCGTAATTTTCAACTCTCCCAGCAAGGGTTCTATAGTGTAGCGGCTATCACACGGGATTCTGACTTCGATCAATTTCCCGTAACCCCGGTTCGATCCCGGGTAGGACCTCTTTTTCCGCCGACAGATCGACCTCTTCCTCAACCTTCTCCATCTTCTCCTTGGATGGCGGTCCTCCCCTCGTGCTGCTTCCATCTTTGTATCCTTGTGCTAACTCTTTTCTCGCCCCCCCCCCCTGTCTGAGTGCCTGGGATTTCAGAGCGGTCACGGGATCGAGACTGTGGACGCGAACTGGGGATGGGCAGCCCCACCAAGTTTGATCGTAATTTGTTTACACTTGTTTGCCGCAGGGGAAGGCTCCTCCGAGGCGCGCTCGAGTTAATAAATTCCACATATGAGACACGACAACTACAGTGTGCGGAGTTTACAGGCTAACTACTATAGCATGTGGCAGGGGGGTTTTCGTTGGTAATGATACACGGGGTAAGTGGCCGTGAGTGAAGATCAACAACAAGGGAGAGGGTAACGAGGGTAGATCAGCACTGAAGCGGGAGAGAAAACACGGACCAGGATTCAATTGTCATTGTGACGATAAATAAATGTGCAGGCAAAACGCATGCCGTTTGTGAGAAGTTCCGCCTCGGACCGGATGTCGTCAGATTGTGGGACTCCTGAGGCGATCTGACCGTCGTGCTTCCACCATCCGTCCGACCGGTCACGGAAGCGCACGGTGACCCGCTGTCTATTCGCGCGACCGTCGAATCTAGTGCTAGTCCCCAGTCCCTACCTCCCTACCCCGCTAGCTACTGACTACGCGAGCCGACGACCCCTCGATCGGTCACAGGAGGGTCACGCCCACTTGACGTCCCGATCATCGAGCCGTTCCCGCGATCCCTTCGACGCGCGTCATCGCACGCTGTTTATGCCTCCGTGGCCGTCCTCCCCGAACGGCACGTGATGTTGCGATCGGCCGATGTCTCCCGATCCCTTATCTCGCCGAGATGACGTGTCCCCTCCCTCGGTCCGGTTCCCTTCAGTCTATACACGTGTCGACTCGTTCCCTCTCGCTCGCCAATCATCTTCGACTGCTCCCGCTCTCCCGCCCGGTTACGATCTTTTGATCTCGAACCCGTAGACTTCCCCTTTCGGTCCTGTTTCTCACGATCGCTCCATCCTCTCGGTAAGACCTGTCCCAGCCTCGTTCCGGCCTCCCGATGAACCGTTTGTCTCCCTACCCTGCATCGGACTCTCGTTTATCCCCTTCTATCTACCTGTTCTTATTCTCCCACCGTTTCTCCATTTGTTCGCTACTTTTCCCATCTCTTTCGCGTAGATCGCACTGTCTTTACCTATAAATACCCTGTACTAGCTAGTTGAACGACCAAGAAACCCCTGGGCCTCTTCACACCTCTTCTCCCTTCTGCTTGAACGACCTGATCATCGAAAACCTCCAGCTCCTCGCTCTGACATCGATCCCACTAGCCCCATAGTTCCAATAGACCCCTAGCCTACTAGCCCATCGCCCACTAGCCCCTTAGCCCATCGTCATCGTCTAGCAGGAGTTTGCTAGTACGGAGTTCTCCCTTCTCGTCCCGACAACGTCGCGACCTACCGTGGTTCCCTCTCCTCTGTCTAGCTTCTCTCCCCTTCCCGACCTCTGCACAACCGGTGACCCCTCACCCCCACTTCTGCTATTCTGGTCGTGTCCCGACTCCACCCGGATAGTAGCAGTTCATTTTGGAACCCACGCCGAGACCGGTTCAGAGGTCACTTCTGGCTAGAAGCTATCAGCCATTCCACCCCGCGGACGAGGTCGTGCGCAGAAGGTTATCCCGCTAGATTTCTCCCCCCCTCAGACGCGATCTCGCGCTCGGCTCCTGGCTCTGCAAGCCCCAGCCGAGATTAACCAAGACGTTCGGGAAGCCCGACAGGCTATTCTCGACACTCGCCAAACTCTCTCTCTACTCGACAACGTCGTTTCCGCCATCGTAGCCCGGCAGATCGCTTCCTCATCGAACAACCCTCTCCCGCATCCCGAACAAGACGAGACCTTCTTCCGTACCCCACTATCTTCACCCACCGACTTGCCAGGCACCGTTCCGCCGTCGCGATCGCCCACTCCCCCAGACTCCCCGTCGCGACTCGCGCAGGCCCTCCCGATAACGACACCAACTTTTCCCACCCGCCCACCCGTATCTTATCCAGCAATGACGGCCAACATGCCCCTGACGCACAGTCGCGAGGCTCCCCGGTTTGCCTCCGATACTGAGCAAGGCTTCAAGACCTTCTTTGACGAGCTCGAGGAGGTAGCCAAGCGCGCAGGTCTAGACGACGCACAGATGATTGACTGGGCTCAGCGTTACGCCGGTCGTGCAGCTGAATCCTGGGAGCACGTTCCCTGCTTGCACCCGGACGTCCTCGCTCACACTCCCGCCACTTGGGCTCAGTTCAAGATCGAAGTTAGACATCTGTACTCCCACCTCCAAGCGGATCGCCGCTGGACCACTCGAGACCTGGATACCCTCCTGGAACGCACTCGCGGGTACCGGGACATGAGTCGCGAAGACCTCGGCGACTACCACCGGTCCTTCCTTACCTATTCCGCGTACCTCATTGCGAAGGGACGCTACACCGCTCGGGAGCGTGATGCCGCCTATCTCAGGGGATTCCCCCAGCCTATCCGCGCACGAATCCTGCATCGACTGTCGATCAAGAAGCCTGACGTCCTTCCCGACGACGGTTACCAGTTCTCTGATGTCCACGAGGCTGCGTTGTTCGTCCTTAACGCACGCGCTCCCGACGACAACCCCGACTCTCGAGCCGTCATCCCGAAGACGGAGCCCGCAGAGCAGGGGAGCGTCAGCGAGCTCATCCAGGCAATGTCAAACCTGACTCGGGTCTTCACCGCGAACGTACAGCCTCGCCGTGGGCCCCCTCCTTCTGCCCCTCCACCACGCCTCCCTCGTCCCGCTACTTCCCAGACTACTCCGGGAGGAGTATTTCAAAACGTCCCCCGGTGGAACACCCTAAACCCAGAGCAGTACACCCAGAACTGCGTGTTCTGTAGCGCCCATGACCACTTCGTTCGCGACTGCCCCATCGCAGCGGACTACCTCGTACAAGGGAAAGTCATCAAGAACGGCTACGGGAAGCTATCCTTGCCCGATGGCCGCTACCCTCCACGCAACATCCCTGGCAAGAACCTTCGCGAACGTATCGACAACTACTGGACATCAGAGGGCCTCGACGAAGGACAAGGTCGCGACGCCTTTGCAACCAACTTCTTAGAAGGCCCAGACGAGTGTGTGTTCACCATAGACATAGACCCCCCTGCCGAAGAGTATTACGCCCATCCCGACGAACAGTACGACCTCTTCGAGGAGGAATGCGATCCCGACCAAGAGGACTACGCGACTACCAGCATACCACACACTCCCGTCGAGAACCGCTACGCTCCTAACCCCCTCTCCAAGTACGACGACGAGACACTAGAACAAGTCGAACTGATGCAAGCCCAGCTCGACTCCATTCGCAACGCCCAGATCTACGCCCTGCAGACTGGCCCCAAGAAGTCAGGTTTGACGGTGTCGAGATCGCGAGAAGGACGGGCCCACCCCGAAGGGATGGACGATTACCACCTGCCCCTACGGGCCCTACCCCAGCCAGTCGCGAGTCGGGACCGTCCAAGCCCACTCCTGCTCCTACCCAGACCCAGACGAACCCCGCCAACACCTCCGGAAAGCCTGGAGCTCGAGCGGGAGATCGCCAGACACAGCGCCCCCAAGGACCGATGCGACCAGTCTCCTATCCACCTAGACCACCTCCAGACGACTCCAAGTATCGCTTCCAGGCCCCAGTCGAACACAACGTGAAGACAAGCGACATAGTCCATCGTGTGCTCGACTCCAAGGTCAACCTCAGCGCTCGCGAACTTCTGGCCGTCGCTCCCGACCTTCGAAAGCACGTCAGGGAGATTGTCACCAGCAAGAAGATCTCGGCCAACACGGTAGAAGTCGATGAAGTGGATGCTTACCTAGCTGGATGTTTCGATGCAGAACCCCCCTCAGTCTTCTTGGACCTCGTGAAGTACGACTCCTCATCCTCCGCAGCAGCCTCCTCCCTTCCCCTTCGCGTCATCCACCCGACGTTTGGGCCGGGTGTCGAACCCGAGTGCATTCTCGACGGAGGTGCTCAGGTCGTGGTGATGAGAAAGGATGTCTGGTCCCGATTGCAAGCACCCATCGTCGCGAGTCGCGCTATGCCAATGGAGTCGGCGAACGCAAGCACCACCATGACGCTAGGCCTTATTGAAGACCACCCAGTTCAGCTCGGTCCCATCACTATCTATCTCCAGATCCAGGTCGTCGAAGAAGCGCCTTTCGAGGTTCTTTTAGGACGACCTTTCTTCGATGTCATCAGCTGCTCCGAAGTCAGCAGCGCAGGAGGGAAGCACGAGATCCGCGTCAAAGATCCGAAAACGGGAAAGCTCTACGTGTTCGCGACGCAGCCCCGAATCCGCAAGTCTCCTCGACCAAATCCCGAGGAAGCGGTAAATTTTCATTAGCAGACGGCACTACGGTCGCGACAGAGCCCCAACCTCCCCCGCTCTCGCGCAAAGAGCCCCACATCTTCGTGGAGCCGTCTGAACCTACTCCCGCGTCCCGACCCAACCGACTCCCAGTGTCTGCAGTGCACGCCAAGCTGCAGGCCGCAAAACATCGGATACCCTATGATACCTCCCTGTCCCGGTCCCCTCTACCAGAACTTGCGTCAGTTTCACCTATGTCTCCTCTCCCACCTCCTCTTGTCTCGATTTCCTCCGTCCTTTCTCCTTTTCTCTCCTCTGCTCCTTTCCCCATATCATCCTACTATGCTGCCCCCACCCCTTTCTCCTCTTTCTTCATAGGATACGATTCTATAGATGGCCATCCTGAGACCCCACCGGATCGCTCCACTCTCGATATCCCCGATCCTCCCGACGTCGCGACCACCTCATCGACACCAGCTCTCACCCGCCACCTGGCATTAGAGGTCTACAGAGCTCTCAGATCGAGTGTGACGGAAGGACCGCCCCAAAACAACGCAGGCACCCAGGACGGTTACCCACCTCTCGAAGTGGCAGGAACTTCGTCAGAACGCCTAGAACATCTCTTCCTCGCGATGGGTAACGCTCCCGCCCGTCGCGACCTTTCGACAGAGTTTGCAGCCCTTCGCGAAGAGTTACCATCTCCCCCTCTCGACCCTCTTACTCCCGCACGAGCAGCCAGCATGTGGTTATCGGAGCTCTACTCCCAGATCCCGCTCGCTAGCGAAACCTTCGGTGGATCCACGTTCCTGTACAAGAAAGTAGCGAACAAGACTCGACCCGTCGCCACCACCCTGCCAGAGAACTTTCGGATCATTCGGCACGACCATCCCAACCCCCTTGCCGACATGCCTCCCTTGCCTACGCACCCTCCCGAATACGCCCCCGTCCCCCGCTTCACTCCCGAACGCCGGAAGCAAATGGCGCTTGGCAAAGGACTTCTGCTACCAGAAGAAGTGAAGCTCGCGGAGTGGATCGTTAGCACCCATCACACGGCATTCGCATGGACTGACGACGAGAGAGGGACATTTGATCCCAAGTACTTCGCCCCCATCGAGATCCCGCACATCGCGCACACGCCCTGGGTACTCAGACAAGGCCCCATCCCTCGCGGGATCCTCTCTGAGGTTACTCAGATCATCGAGAACAAGTGGCAGTCCGGTGTCTACGAACCCTCGTCCTCCTCCTACAACAGTAGATGGTTCTGTGTCTACAAGAAGGATGGGAAGTCATTACGTCTGGTTCATTCCTTGGAGCCTCTCAACGCCGTTACGATCAAGAACGCCGCTATGCCTCCCTACACCGATGTGGTTGCCGAAGACTTCGCTGGTCGCTCCATCTACACCACGCTCGACCTATACGTTTCCTTCGACCAGCGTCAGCTTCATCCCGACTCTCGCGACATGACCACGTTCAACACTCCCCTCGGCGCGTTCCGACTCACAGTTCTACCGATGGGTTGGACGAACTCCCCAGCCGTGTTACAGGGCGACGTATCCCACATCCTTCGACCCGAGATTCCACACTGGACCCAGCCTTTCGCCGACGACGTCCCCATCAAAGGCCCAAAGTCGCGATACGAGCTTCCCGACGGAACGTATGAGACTATCCCCGAAAACCCAGGCATACGACGATTCGTCTGGGAGCACTTCCAAGCAGTCCACCGGATCATCCAGCGCGTCAAGTCCTACGGGGCTACGTTTAGCGGGAAGAAGGCCTTCATCGGAGTACCTCAGGCCGACATCCTTGGACACATCTGTACTTACGAAGGTCGTATCGCGGATCCTTCGCGAATCCAGGCCATCCAGGACTGGCCAGTCCCGACAAATGTTTCAGAGGTTCGAGCTTTTCTGGGAACCTGTGGAGTCCTTCGAATCTTCATCAAGAACTACACTCTCGTCGCAAGGCCCCTCATCCAGCTAACACGGAAAGACGAACCCTTCGAAATCGGACCCCCGCAGTTGGCAGCTATCGAGAACCTCAAGGCCGCGATCGTAAACTCACCAGCTCTACGCCCTATCGACTACGAGTCGCAACGCCCAGTCATCCTAGCCGTCGACTCCTGCATGAACGGTGTTGGTTTCATTCTCCTTCAGGTCGGTGAAGACGGAAAGCGCTACCCCAGTCGATTCGGGTCCATCACGTTCAACGATCGCAAGTCGCGATACTCCCAGGCCAAGCTCGAGCTCTTCGGGCTGTTTCGCGCACTCAAGCAGACGCAGATTTACACCATCGGCGTGAAGAAACTCACTGTGGAAATGGATGCCAAGTTTATCAAGGGGATGCTCAATAACCCTACGCTCCATCCCAACGATGCCGTGAACCGATGGATATCCGCCATCCTGCTCTTTGACTTCGAACTCGTCCACGTCCCCGCTGACAAGCACACCGGAGCTGACGGTCTCTCCCGTCGTCCTCGCGCCCCTGAGGATCCGCCTCCCGACGATCCGGACGAACTAGAAGAGTGGATAGACCTCGGCGCAGGATTCTTCCTTGAAGTCAACACACCTCGATCCCCCCTAGACCCAGCACCTTCTATATTATTCGCCATTGAACCCGAACCAGCTCTGCATGCCTCCTCTCCTTCCCCTCGACCCTCTCCAGAACCTCCCGACGACTCTGCCGCTCCGTCGCGATCCTCCTCACCGGATTCTGAGACTGGTGTCGCGATCCCCCAGTCCCCCAAAGGCCTCCGTCGCGAAGAACGGCTCGTCGTGATACAGAAGTTCCTGTCCGACTTGGAGCGCCCTCCAGACCTCTCTGACCACGACTACCGGCAGTTCATCCGCCAAGCCACAGACTACTTCCTCGTTGGCAACAAGCTGTTCCGGAAGAATCGCAAGGGTAGCCCACAGCTCGTTCCTCCTCCTTCAGATCGCCTCCGCCTCATTCGGTTTGCCCACGACAACCTCGGCCACAAGGGGGCCTTCGCGACGACAGCCAACCTCCTTCTGCGTTTCTGGTGGCCCTGCCTCAGTGAGAACGTCCGATGGTACGTCAAGACATGCCACGAGTGTCAGCTGCGCCAAACCGAATATTTCTACATCCCGCCAACCGTCCCGACCGTTCCCGGCTTGTTTTGGAAAGCCCATATCGATACCTTTCTTATGCCCAGGACTGGAAGCTACCGATACGTCATCCACGCTCGCGATGCGCTTACATCTTATCCCGAAGCTCGGGCAACCACCTCCGAGTCTGCCAAGGTCATCGCCGACTTCATCTTCCAGGACCTCCTGTGTCGTTGGGGTGGCATCGCCGAGATTGTCACCGACAACGGTTCCTCCTATATCGCAGCCCTCGACATCCTCGCATCGCGATACGGTATACGGCACATCCGCATCTCTGGCTACAACTCCCGAGCCAATGGGATTGTCGAGTCGAAGCACTTTGATGTCCGTGAAGCTGTCATGAAAACCTGTCATGGAAACGAGTCCAAGTGGCGCGAGGTTCTCCCGCAGGTCTTCTGGGCCGAGCGTGTCACTGTGCGGAAGGCGACTGGGTTCTCCCCTTACTACATGGTCCACGGTGTCCACCCCATCCTCCCCTTTGACATTCTCGAAGCCACTTACCTCGTCCCTGCCCAAGACTTTGGCATCTCTACCGAGGAACTCATCGCGATCCGGGCTCGTCAGCTGGCGAAGCGTGAGGAAGATATCGAAAAGATGCAGGAGACAGTTACCGCTTCCCGCATCAAGAACCTAGAACGGTTTGAGAAGCGCCATGGTTCACAGATTGTAGACTTCGATTTCAAGCCCGGATCTCTGGTCCTCGTTCGGAATTCCCGCATCGAAGAGTCCCTGAACCGCAAGACCAAGCCCCGGTACAATGGCCCCTATGTCGTCATTCGCAAGAAGGCTGGCCCCTCTTACATCGTCGCTGAACTCGACGGCGCCCAGTCTCAGCTCAGGGTAGCCGGGTTTCGTCTGATTCCCTACCTTGCTCGTACAGAGACTCGCGACCCAAGCTTCGCGACTCTTCCCGACGACGAGGACTCCACCAGCGAGGACCCTGAAGATGTCCACTTCTTCGATTCCTTGGACCCCGCTGTTGGATCTTATCGCGAGGTTCCCTCCCCTTCGTTCTAGGACAGACCAACCTGTCTCGTATTTATTCCGGACTATAGCTATGCACCTCTCTATTCACTTTTTCCGCCCCCTTCTAAGATTCTAATGCTGTCTCACTTTCGATCTACCTTCTAGACACCCACGTTTCCTTCGCCCGCTATTCTTCTTTCATCATCTTTACAACCCCTTTGTCTTTGCAGTTGCGCATCAATGACCAGCTAGTTCACTCTTACCTTGGGCTATGCCCCGTCACCTCTGCGGTCGCGACCCTCTCCAAACTCAGCCCGAATGCGTCGCGAGGTCTCCCCAACCACGTTCATCATGGCGTCCTCCGTGGGGTCAAGGTCATCTTCATATCCCGCATATCTGCCCGTGGATCTCGCGAACATCTCACGAGCACGGAGCATGTAGGCGACAGCGTGCTGCAGCATGCGTACACGAGCGGCCACGTCTGATTCCGCAGGAGAGAGTCGCCCGTAGTTGCGGTGGCGTGTATAGGAAGGCGGTGGACCCTCTTGCGGGATGGTGTTAGCCCCGACGACCGTCGCACCTGGCGTTGGTACCTACGATTCCCCAGGTCAACCAGTGGACGTCGCGACAAAGTTGATGAACTCACATGGTCAACACCCCCCGTGGTATCAGCGGTTTCGGCGCGCTCGAGCGGCACCGGAGCCTCCTCGCGATCCTCCCCGTGCGCAAGAACAATATCCAAGTCCTCGTCCGTCGCCTGAGCGTGGAACTCCGTAACCACAGGCGGATCTTCCACCCCACCAACGGCTACCGGCTCCTCCGCGGTAGCGGTGACTTCCTCGCGACGGACCCCAACTTCCCCATAGTACTCCCGACGCATGAGAGACGCCTCGACGAAGTCCGCGAGCGATTGCTCCAGCCACGTGATCCTGCCGTTCAGACCCCTGACCTGTGCTCCAGTCAGTGTCACGACCCTGCGCGGGACAGCGGGGACTCACATAGTGACTCCCGGCCTCGCTCTCTGCGGTGTAGTGCCGATCCATTTCGTCCATAGCCTGGTCCATCATTCCCACGCGGATCCTCAACCATTCATTGCGAAGACGGACTTCCTCAATCTACCATTCAAGAGTTAGCACTATGCTCGGACGCGACCACTCCCGGCGACATACCCTGTTTTCGAGTCCCTCCTGACGCCTCATGAGCTCGTTCGCGATTACAGCGGTATAACGAACGGCTTGTCGTGTCGCGATGCTTTCACGAACGTCTCCCGACATCCCATCAGCAGCGAGACCCATCTCTAGGAGGCGCCTCCAAACCCTGTCCTCCCCCAGACGCCCTGGGCGACCTCGATCGTCCTCAATAGCCCTGATAGCGAATCCGAAGAGGGCATCTGAGCTCGTGGCCCTTTCCAAGGCATCGCGATCCCCACGCTCGCTCCGAACGCGTTCCACGATATCTGCAAGAGTGATGTCGAGAAAGCCGACCCCTGGACGATCAGTGGGGGGATCGCGAGCTTCAAGGTTGTTTATCCACACAGGATTGTCGCCGTCGGTGAGATAGTGATTCCCGATGAGAGGCATTGCGGTCGTGCTGGTGGTGGTGGACTTCAAAATTTTTTTTTTCACTCGATCCCCCTCCCTGACGTTTTCCCCCGTCCTCGCGGACCGTACGGTGTTCCACGTGATTCGGAAGATGCCGGCACCGTCCCGATCATCCCGTCCGGCCCGTGTTATCGTGCCTCTGAGCCGGGTGGGCTCCCGATTCAATGCTGGCCAACCGTCCCGCCATTTCCAGGCGTTTCAGCATTTCACCCCGTCGTTGTTGTGACCGAGGACGGTCAGTATTCAAAAGTCTCGAGGAGAGCCAGTCCCCAATATCGCGCTCGCATCCCGATCATCGTTCATACCCGCTGGAAGGACGCAGAGGAGGTACCCACCTTGCAGAACTCGTCTCACGCCTTACCCAACTCGATTCCACGAGTCTCACCACACTCCACACGCTACGGACCAAGAAAACACGAGAATTCAGCAAAGAAACAGGCCAAGAAACTAGTAGTACATGATGATGATGGCTAAAAAGTTCGCGCGACCTCCTCCCCATTCCTCAGACCCTTCGCGACCCCTCCGCAACCATACCCGAGTCCTCAACGTCGTCAACATCCCGAAGCTCCTCTCCCACATCCCTCACCGCAGCCCCACCATCCAAAAACACCTCGTCGTCACTCACAGCCCCCACAGACACATCACCGTCGCCCCCTTCCTCTCCCGAACACGCAAAGTCAGAGGAGTCCCAGATCTCCTCCCCACCACGGCGATTGATCTCCTCGTTCATCCTAGCCAGGATCCTCTTCGCAATGTACCGACGACTCGCGACGAGATCAGCAATCTCGTCCACCTCGTTGCGCTCCTTGGCAAGCTGGGAACGAAGAGCTGCGCGAAGTTGCTCCACAGCAACTGGGGAATCCGTCGACGGGCCCCACTCCTGCTCGAACTCACGGAGATCGACCTCCCAGCTGTGAAGTCCTGAAGAGGGACCCCCGACAGACAGACCAGCCATCGCGACTGTGGGAAGCGCAACATTCGAACCTACCGTGGCAGCCTTAGTCTTGGAGCGGGTAGAAACGGAGAGGGAGGGCTCAGAAGCCGCAGAGGTCGCAGTCTTCCTCACGCGAGGGGCTCTCTTCGGTTTCGGGACGTTCCCACCGTCGTCGGCAAGCTCGTTCGTAGGAACCTCTGTCTTTCGACGGTCTGCGGCCTCCTTCTTGCGACGACGATCTCCCGCGGGCGTGCGAGTAACCGTGGGCCAACCAGTGATCCCGAACGTCATCCATTTGAAGGAGCAACCCTTCTTGTCCTTCCTACAGGCTGCGCAGATGAAGGTCGGACGCTCCTCCTTGAGCGCGAGGCACCAGGTTGGACGACACGCATCCTTCACCACCTTCGACGAGGACGAGTCGCACCGATCACACGTCTGGAAGAAGTATGAGACCTCCCGGATACAGCGCGAAAAGTTTAAAGACTCACGTATTTGCGCGCACCCGGAAACTTCACCGTATTCAGCTGCTCCTCCTCCTCATATGTCTCGCCGGAGAGGTCGATGGCTGGAAAGGCCGGGACGTGATCACGTTGAACGCCCTTCCCCTTCCCGGTGGTACCCGTCGTCCGCGAACGTTTTGAGGTGGACTCCTCCTTACTCGGCGAGCTGGGGAGATCCCGCTTCGACCCGACGTTCGACTCTGTGGCCGAAACATCCCTTCTGGTAGCCTGGGGACGAGGAGGGACGGCAACGTATGGGATGAGCGCACTTTTACCCCCCGTCGTGTTCCGACCACCCCCAGCGCTCCTTCTGGGCGTATCCTCCATCTCAAAGTCCTCGTCTCGCTCGGACACCTGTGGAGTTGGCTGAATGGAGGGCTCGCGACTAGTGGGAGGCGGCAGATCGCCCACCGTGCCCCTGACCGCCTGGATAGACGGCTGACGACTCATAGCTGGCATAGTAGCCCCCCCAGCACTCCCGACCGGTCGAAGCGTCGATTGACGACTAATCACGGGTGCGGGAGCCTCCTCTGCATCCTCGCCAAAAGGGGTCGAGCCCGGAGTTAACCAACCAATGGACTCTGCCGCGTCTGCCCAGTCGACGATCAACTGCAGAGGCGGGAGCCCAAAACTACGGCACACGTCCCGATGACGAGCCTACAAACTCGACGATTTAGTCCCTCCCTCCCGCCACATCGAAACGTCGCGACTCGACTCACCAGCCAAGCCAACGCATGCATCGCCCAAGGGTCCCGCAACTCCTTATCCTCCTCCAGCCTTTCCTCCAACCCCTTGAGCCGCCAAAACGGCAGGACCGTCGCCCAGACGGGCTCGAACGCTTCCGGACGTCCCTGAGCCGACACCAAGGCCTTGATCGTGGGGCGAGCCCAATCGGGATGCTTCTCGTCGTCCGGGATCTTCACCGCCTTGGCGCTCTGTATCATAGCGGCCAGGATAATCGGGTCGCTGGCAGCAGCAGGAGGAGTCCATTTAGAAGAGGAAGACATGATGAGGACCAGAAAAGAGAAGTGATGAGCTGGCGAAACCGCGATCTCGTCGTTTTGCTTCCGCGCGGCCTTCCCGATTCGGACGCCTCACGTGTGCCTCATGGCGACCTCACGCAACCAAGGGTGGTTGAATTTTAAAAGTCTCGAGGAGATGACCCGCTGTCTATTCGCGCGACCGTCGAATCTAGTGCTAGTCCCCAGTCCCTACCTCCCTACCCCGCTAGCTACTGACTACGCGAGCCGACGACCCCTCGATCGGTCACAGGAGGGTCACGCCCACTTGACGTCCCGATCATCGAGCCGTTCCCGCGATCCCTTCGATGCGCGTCATCGCACGCTGTTTATGCCTCCGTGGCCGTCCTCCCCGAACGGCACGTGATGTTGCGATCGGCCGATGTCTCCCGATCCCTTATCTCGCCGAGATGACGTGTCCCCTCCCTCGGTCCGGTTCCCTTCAGTCTATACACGTGTCGACTCGTTCCCTCTCGCTCGCCAATCATCTTCGACTGCTCCCGCTCTCCCGCCCGGTTACGATCTTTTGATCTCGAACCCGTAGACTTCCCCTTTCGGTCCTGTTTCTCACGATCGCTCCATCCTCTCGGTAAGACCTGTCCCAGCCTCGTTCCGGCCTCCCGATGAACCGTTTGTCTCCCTACCCTGCATCGGACTCTCGTTTATCCCCTTCTATCTACCTGTTCTTATTCTCCCACCGTTTCTCCATTTGTTCGCTACTTTTCCCATCTCTTTCGCGTAGATCGCACTGTCTTTACCTATAAATACCCTGTACTAGCTAGTTGAACGACCAAGAAACCCCTGGGCCTCTTCACACCTCTTCTCCCTTCTGCTTGAACGACCTGATCATCGAAAACCTCCAGCTCCTCGCTCTGACATCGATCCCACTAGCCCCATAGTTCCAATAGACCCCTAGCCTACTAGCCCATCGCCCACTAGCCCCTTAGCCCATCGTCATCGTCTAGCAGGAGTTTGCTAGTACGGAGTTCTCCCTTCTCGTCCCGACAACGTCGCGACCTACCGTGGTTCCCTCTCCTCTGTCTAGCTTCTCTCCCCTTCCCGACCTCTGCACAACCGGTGACCCCTCACCCCCACTTCTGCTATTCTGGTCGTGTCCCGACTCCACCCGGATAGTAGCAGTTCAACGGTAAAGTGGTTTCCACCGGCGTAGATGATCACGCGTAGGCTGTACCTAAGCCGCTGGGTTGGGGAGTCAAATCCGAGGGTTAGCGAAGGCCACACAGGGGAAGATCGTTCGTGCTCAAACCAAATCCATGGTACTTCCGGCATCCTCAAATCCTGCACCTCGTTTGGACCCCGGCAGTGGGGACACATAGTTCCCATATGAGCGGCTTCTGTTTTGGAGCGATTGACGAACTCTGCCCAAATTGTGTGTAGCCAGACTTGAGTTTTGTCTTTTTGCAGACCACCCAACGCGAGGAAACAGATTTCGCGTTCTGCTCGAGATGACTCCTCGCAACTTCGGCAGATGAGGCGTTGCTCGAGATATGGTCCAGTGGCTTTGCCGAACAGGAGTTCTAATATGCGACTGGCCGAGGCTGGGACTTGTCCTCTGCGTGGGAATGACCCGGGGTCTTTGCGGGACAGCTGGTTGCGAAGACGATCGCGATAACGGCAGAACCACCCCATGCGGTCCTGGATGCTAACTGGAGTGGCTGCGAGGATGATGAGATGATCAAAATTTTCGCCAAGTGGTCCATTCCACTCCAGTGCACGCTCCCTCCAATTGCAGCGCCAATTTTGGGACGATTGCTCGTACAGTGACCAGAAGGCCATGAAAACAGCATCGTATGAACACGACCAGTCTTCTCTTGACCAGGTACAGCCAGCGGTATACGGTGAAGGCAGCTGACATCCAGCATCGCGGGTTGACCGTGGTGGTACGACACCGAGCTTGACAGCGAAGGCATGATTGCTCTCCATTAGTTCCTCGTCTCCTTCATCAGCATCCTCACCTTCACAACCAATATCTTCACATTCGGAGTCAACGACTGGGTCCAGTGAGATGTGGTGGGCTGAAACCTCATCTGCAACAATGTCAGTGTTGCTGGCGACATCATCGTCGTCATCTGTGTTGGGGAACTCGTCACTGCCACTGCCTACGTTGGAACGAACGCCGTCGTTGTCGTCATCGCCTCCTGGAATAGAGCAATTGTCGTCATTAACACTGTCGCCCACGTCCGGTGTGATTTCAACGCCCACAAAGGGGTCGAAGTTTTCATCGATTTGCTCCGGTTCTGTGGAAAGTCAGTGTGTACTGAATTTTCGGGTATATTCAATGCACACCTGGGAGTTTCCGGTGTGATGTGCCAAGTTGATGCCGCTGAACGGCTTTGACCATAGCTCCCCAGGCTTTTGCCTTGCGAAATGCATGAAACCCCGCTGGGATATTCACGTCCCGGCCAATCCGTTTGTGCCAAGACAACTGTTGCTTGATGCGTTCTGATCTGTCACCATCCATTGTCATCTTCTTCAACTTCCCGAGACTAAGGATTGGGTTAAATGTGTTGAGCTTGTCCGTCCGAGCCTGGACTCGCTTCTTGCGTTTGTCTGTGGCGGCCCGTTTTTCCTTGGCAGTCTTAGTGTCTTCACGTTGTCGGACATGAGAACAACCATGTCATTATTTATGATAATTCACCACAGCAAGATTAGATTAGATTAGATAACAGTCTTATCAGATAAGATAAGATTAGATAAGGACAAGAAACTCATGGAAAGTTACAGAATGTTACAGAATGTTCAGGAACACCCTGGAATGCGCCGGAACATCCTGGAACTTGCCGGAATGTTCTAGAAGGTGACGGAACATCACACCCCATGTGACACCGGTCACACCTTTTGTGACATTTTGTCACACTTGTGACACCTGTCACACCATTAATTACCATAGAATACAGTAGAAGGACATAGAACGTTCTAGAATATTCTCACATGGAAAAGTATATAAAGAACTCACCCCCAGTTCTAAGGAGAGGCAACTCACCCATAACCTTTTACCCCTCTCTCTCTCTACCCAACAGCTGTTGGCCACTGGCCAGTAGTTGCCCCCTCTATCCCCTCTTCTCTCTATAACCCACCCTCTTTTACTCTACCCCTTTTCACCAAGACCCCTACTTTGCCTCACCTCCTTAGGCCTGAGTGGTTGAGTGATTTTCAGTAATCACATACCATTTTGAGCCCCACCTCTGTGTGAATAAGTTCTAAGTTTGGACTTCTGAATAAGCTTAGTACACTTGACTCTGTGACGTAGCAATATCCTTATCTCTGTTAGTGCTGAAGGCAGACCCTTCAGGCAGAGAGTATTCTACCTCAGACTAGTGACTGACTAGGTGACAGACAGATTTAGTAATAGTACCACATTGGTATCCGACGTATCAGTATCTCAGACATATCAAGAAGTTTATCTTATCAAGACAGGTTCTCAAGTTTCAGCAGTATCAAGTTATCAGACGTATCTCAGCAGCATTTGGACGTACCTCAGCAGTATATTGACAGATCATCAAAACTACTCAGACATATCAGCACAGCCTCAGAAGTATTAGCACAGCCACCCCCTTAACACAGCCACAGCACAGCCACTTACACAGCCACAGTGCACAGCATTCTACACAGCCTTCTTCACAGCCTCATATACAGCCTCGATCGTATCAGTTTTGCACATCATTATCTCCATTCCCGATCATCAGCGTAGATCAGGAACTCCATTCTTATCAAGATCAGCAACCCCCTTTACATTCTTACTAGGTGTTTGGACCAGGGAATATACGTGCAGTAGTGATAAAGGTTACTGAACCCCTCTGAACACATCTGAAGGACCTACAACCTCCTTCAGCGAACTCATCAGGACAAGGAGCCAGAAAGTACGAAACCCCGCCCACCCTGTGGAGTTGATAGTCAGGATAACTGACTTCTCAACCAGCCTACTTAGTTGTTAACGCTTAGCTTCTAAGTAAACCAAGAAGGACTAGTAAGAGTTCTTATAGACCTCTTCACTACAACCTCAGCCAACTCGACAACGTGCTTGTGAGAGGAGGAAGTTTTGATATGTTTTGTTTTGATCCTGTTCTCGGGCTGCGCCTCGAAGGTAACGCCGGCACGCGGGGGGAAGGTTTGATGTGTACTCGACAACACCGGGATTTAGCCTTTGTTCATGGTAAACCATGTGTTGATATATAAATTAAAGCAGCTTACTTGCACATCAGTTTTGCGTTGACCATTCCGAAGGTGATGTTGGGATATGCGCGATACTCTTGTCGGAGAGTGCCAAGTGCACCCTCATTGAGATCATTTGTTGGGTGCCTGAAGGCGAGGCGGCGTTGCTCTGGGGTAGCCTCTGTCACCTTGGGGTTCCCGCAGATGTCTTTGGCAAACTCGTTCCATGTTTTGAGGGCACCTCGAAAGAACTCGATCAGAATTTTTTGTAGGTGGGGGAAGGAATCTGCATTGTCTCGAATGAACTGAATCACATCTGCGTTGTTCCACTCTTCTCCATATAGTGTCCCAACTTCCTGCGAGGCCCCACGCCCAAGCAATATATCAGGATTGTTGATCACAGCCTCCATATGTCGTTTGATTCGGTCGTAGACCGGGCCAAGGTCTAACCCATTCAAAGATGCATTGCTTGGTGTACGGATGTGCTGCGAAAATGGAATACTGATCGCTTGGGAGTAGAGGGATAGGACGCAAAGTTCCGTGCGGGTGGGAGGGTCATTGAGGCCGGCTTGCACGTTCCGTTCGAGGTGATTTAGTTCGTTCCCCAGGGATTTCGAGTCAGCTACCAATTGTAAGAATGCGAGGTAGAGATCTAGGTGGTGGAGGATTTCAGTGGCGGCAAGGCCGTGACTCTGGTACCGGTTGTTGCTCGTGTCCGGGAACTGAACCGGCCGCGGGATCCCGAGGAATTCAACCGAAAAGGCTCGGAAGCGTTCTTGATGCCCCTTCTTTGTTTCCCTATGCTTAACCAGTGAACCAAGAAGGTCGGTTACCTTCACTCCCCCTCTGTCTCCAGGTCCAACGATGCTCCCTTCGGGTACTGATCCAGATTTTGCTGCGATAGTCTTGAACTTGTTCATCAAGGCCACCGGTGCCACTCCCTCCCCAAATTCAACCCACCATCTCGACATTCTATCTGCTCCCGCTTTCATCGCATTAAGATCTTTATGCATCGCACACCCGGACCAGACCCACCAGTCGACAACCTCCTTCTCTTCTGGCGACAGCCGTTGGTAGGCCTGTTCACCGAGGCAAATCTGCGCCTCGCGAACCAACCTCTTCGCGAATCGAATCTGCTCGTCAACAGGCAGCGCCAGATAACAGTCTGGACCACCTATTTCTTCCATCAGCTCCTTGCCTTTCTCCACCATCACCTGATTTCGTTCCTCTACATGTTCGTCCGACACCATCGCGGCTTGGCCCCGAAGCTCTCGATCGCACTCCCACCGGTACCTCTCCAACGCGGCGGAAAGCTTCTTCTGGTCCGACGCATGGTCACTGAGGTATCCTTTCAACTTCTGCCACATACGGGTAGGGTCTGCAGGTGCCTCGTTCCCAAGAGGGCTTTTGTTGAAATTGTCGCAGAGGTGTTGAAGCGTCTCCTTCCATCCCTCGAATTGTGTGGCGGTCGTGTGGTTTACCTTGGGAGTGATCCCAAGGAAGCAATCCTTTGGTGGTTGGCTGTTCAGAGGGATGACGACAGCATACCTCGACGAGTATTGGATGCTTTTATGCGAGGTTCCGTCGCCACTCATAGTCATCGCTATCAATGGTGAATAAAAAAGCGAACATGCCTCTGAGCTTAACACTGACCTATACACATTAGGACATATTCAACAATCATGAGCCCGGCTGCAATACCACCCTCACGAACAACTCGACAGCTCGTTCGGATGCTCCACGTCCCAACAATCACCACGCCTAACGCCTTCGCATTCGCACTCGTCACGTCCCACGTCTTCGACATCGGAACCCCTTGGTTAACCAGTGTCAAGATCGCGTTGCGCGCCCAGTCCTGGACAACCCCTCGCTTGTCCTTGACGTACCGGATGACCGGCTGAACCGCGCTGGTGTCATGGCTGTGTTTTTCGAACTGTTGGATTGCATGTTGGATCCTCAACGGCTCTCAACGGTCGCGGGCATCGAGCCGCGCTATGTTCTTCTTCAGGCATTCCTTCTCTTTTCTCCATTCTTCGAATCTTCCCTTATATCTTTCTTCGGCTGCTTCAGTCGCTGCCTGGATTTGATCCTCTGTCTTCTTCATCTCCAACTCCTCCCGCATTTTCCTGGTTTGTTCCCTCCTTTGGAAGTTATACTCCAACTGTTTTTTTTCTTTTCTTTCCTTCCTGAGCTCCTTCCGCACTAGCGAGAAGAGGCGGCGGTTTTTTGGGTCAATCACCTCGGCCTTCGCATCAGACCTCGGAAGTCCCCGTTGTCTCCCCATCGCGGCGGTGTGAGCCTTCTGAAGTTTTGTTCTCTGGCGGCCCACAAGAGGCATTTTGTGAAGTGTAGAGGGCTGAGTGGGTAGTGGTGCAGAGCGAAATTTTGCAATCCCCCTTTCCGCCCGGTTCACAGATCTTTATGTTTTGATTATGTAACTAGTGCATGTACATATATGGTAACCGCGCCTCAACAAACTCGCGAGTCCGCAACGAACCAACCCTGGTTCCGCAGTGCTATTCTCATCAAGGGAATAATTCAAGATACCATTCGTGCACGTAGCACGATAGCTGGGTGGATTTTCACATTTTTTGGTCGGTGAAATATGTGAACATTGTCACTGGTGCCTGGGCGGGAAAATCTAGTCTGAACCAAACTCCAGGGAATTTATGATTGCGCGGTTTCTGACATATCCATCTCACAAACGAGTGACTACATTAAACTAAAACACCTCCAACCGAGTTGCGGACTGGAGGGTTAAAATCGACGATGATCGAGACTAAAATTTTGGTGCGCGTTGCCCATCCCCACGCGAACGCGAATTGTGTCTGTGGCTGCAGTGTCGACGATACTCATCACGGTCGAATCCGTCAGAGCAATGTGAAGAAAGCTCCCAACGAGAGTGCGAGAGCTTCGGACGGTTTGAACGATTTGACCTATGTGATCGACTCGTTGAATGGAGGTCACGGTGGCAGCATGAAAAGCAATGAGGTTTTAAGTCGCTTGAGCGACCGCTGCCGGACGGATTTGCACGCGCAAAGCGCTTGCAGCGGTAAAAAAAGCCTTGGCAGCCTGGCTCGCCCCAGAGAAATGAGGTTTCAACACCAGTCCTGGAGGTATTGACATCACCGTAAACTCCCAGCTTTGTGACGAAATAGACTGATGAAGGGTCCTCCAGGACCATCATTATATACAACCACGACTGGTGAGCGGGAATGTCACTTTTCTGCCTTTGATTAGAGCATTGACGATGGCAAAGGACAGAATCATTAGACGTGTTTGTGCCACCATTGAGGGAATGGCAGGTTTTGCCATCATTTGACTCCTGGCGCCGGCTCAAGCATACAATGAGACAATGACTGACATATCAAGCATTCTCGAGGCGTGTGTATACGGTGTAACCTTACGGACAATCACCTGTTGGATCATTTTTGTCAGGACTCCAAACGTTGTAGAAGGGTGTCACTTGCAAGGTCGTGTTCCTGGCTCAACAGCATCAGCAAACCGTGGAAAGTCTGGTGATCGGGGGACTTCCCCAACAAGAGCGGTCAGAGATATGTCTAGTGTTAAGGACAGTCGCCCAAAATGTCTCACGCACGCATAAGCTAATATACCGTGACTGTTTTCAATGGCGGTCAAGAGCGCATGAGAGTGGGCGTACGAACTCTCGTGCACGTTCTCTACTAGTGATTGATATAGTATGAAGGACGTGCACGTAACCAATTCACTCAAGACAAAGTGATCAACTCAAGTGGTTAGTGGGGGTGTCATGGTGGTAGGGAAGGTTGCACCTATCTAGCTGATCATAAGCATCAAGAACAACGAGAAAAACTTTTTTCGTGTTTCTGTGCCTTGTTCGCACCTTTTTCGACCTCTTCCACTTCCGTGAGTCGATGTGTGGTTTTCAGTGGTGGACCCACACAAAATGGGGGTGACACGAGTCCGTGGGAAGACACCCTCATAACCCTCATATATCTTGTGCGATGCAGGGGCCTGGGGAAAACAACACGCCTTTCATGTCCTCCAGTGCTCCCAGACCCTGGGATGTCTATAAGCAGTATGCTCCTTTCCTTGCCTTCGTGCTTCCAAGTCATGCTCACACAACATAGTGCATTTGCTCCTTACCACCGTGGCCATCCCCTTTGGTTCACAATCATCTCCTCCGTCACCGTAAATTCAGTCTGACTCCAACTATCATAGGGATCCTAGCCCTATCTACAGCTATCACCAAGTCAGACTTGGCGATGTCGGCTATATTCGTAAAGGAAGGTTTCATCTTCTATTCTCTGCGGGAGATGAGTTAGGGTCGAGGGTGCTCGGGGTTGACGTTCCCCCTAAGTTCATTCCTTTGAAACTCGAGGGGATCGTACAGAGGTACCGTCCCCCAGGGTATCTACGCACGGCCAGCGTCAGGCAGGTTGGGGTGGAATTGAAGGTTAAAGCTGAACTTACCGTTCCTTGGTGTGTGTGCGCATGTTCTGGGCCAGTTGCCCCTACCGTGTTGATCTAACGCAACAGCCCTGTGGAGCCCAACACAAAGTTGTCTTTTGAACTCACCACCAAGACAGGTGCTGTTTTGATCACCAACCACTGGACCTACTGCGAAGACATCGAAAGGACGGGTGATGCTGGGGAATACACCAAAAGACACTACACGTCCTGGGTGAAATTTGCACGGGACAACGGTCACGGAAATGAGCGGCCTATTCTTGTGACCGGAGTCGCCTTGACCAAGCAATTTGCTTCGATGGCTTGCTCAGATCGTAAATCCCGCGTGGGATGCGATTTCACAGTGGGAGTTCCTGCCGCCGGTTCTGGGTCTCTCACCGCGTGGGGATCATGGAACACTCAGGACCCATTGGTGCACACGAACGGCGGGCCATTAATTCCTCCTGCACAGGGGAACCAGAGCCTGGGCGTCACTCCGCGATTACAGATTCTCCCTGCACAGGGAAACCAGGACCCGAGCCTCGCTCCGGGATTACGGATTCCACCGGATCACAACCAATGCATTTTCCTCAGCTACTTCACGATGAAGTACTGGATACTAAGGGCAAGGGCTGGGCCACATCAACTCCCAGGGGGAGACTCCGGGAATTATGACACAGGTACAGTGGCGGTCGAACCCTTCCGCCCCGATGATGGCGATTCGACACAAGATGCTAGCCAAAACAAGACCAACGATCCACCGCTGGTCAGTCCATTAATGCATTTGCGTGTGATCGCTCATTCAAACTCACCAAGGATGACCGTGACGACCTTGCAATTGTTGCAAAATTCATATTTGAGGTCAGAGTCTTGTTCAAGGCGCTACCGATTTCAAACCATGACCACAGAGAACCAAAGCAACATCTTTGTTATTGCATTACAATGACAATCAAGACCTCATCCACGTCCGTCTTTTGGTCATGTCATTCGCCATCGCCAGGTTTTTCACTCTTGCTTAGGCGAACGAAGACGAGATGAAACAGCGGCTAGAAGGGTCTAGAATAATCGAGCGGGTTAAGGTTGACGAAAACGGTGGTAGGCCGCTGTTTTTCCAAGTTGATATCAAAGTTCACATATTCCATAGTTGGGGAACTAACTCGCTTCGAGGGAAGGGAGGGTATCGACATCACTGTGAGTTCGCATTTACCCGATGGGGCTGAGTATACTCACGACTATTTAGGGTGAAACTAAGTTACCAGATCCGGCTACCAACGTGCCATCCCTTCCCAGTACCCCCAATAGTAGAAGGTCAACTCTCAATAGTCTTCACGGGCCTTCCCCACCTTGGAAAACCTACAAAAAGTACGTTTATTTGCCATCATTCCGAGTTCCCAGGCAGACTCACACCATGCAGTCTGTTGGATTTCCACGGCTTTGGTGACCCTCTCTGGTTGGTAACGGTCCACTTCTCCCGCAGATAAATTCTGACATCGTTCGCAGGGAGCCCAGTCCCCTTGCTGGCTATGAGCGAGTCAAATTGGGCGATGTCGGTTATGTTCGCAACGGGAGGTTTCACTTTCTATTCTCTGCGGGGGATATTTTAGGATCCAGGATGCTCGGCGTCGACGTTCCCCCTGATTTCAGCCCTTTGGAGGTGGGCCCTGCGACCGTAAGAATGCCCCGTTCCCCAGGATATCTACGCACAGGGTCCATCAAGCAGAATGGGTCAGACGTTGGTAGTGGACGTGATATTGGGTGGTGTGTGGGCACATGTCCTGGGTCGGTTGTCTAGTATCGTATTGATCTAACGCACTAGGTCCATGGAGCCCGGGTCGAAGCTTTCCTTTGAACTCACCGACGAGCGGGGCGCAATTTTGATCACCAGCCATCCAACCTACAGAATAGACGTTGAAAGAATGCACCGCGCCGAGGAGTACACCAAACGTTACTACGCGTCTTGGGTAGAATTCGCAAGGGCGAAAGGGCATGGGGACGTTGCCCCTATTCTCGTGACTGGAGTTGACTTGACCAAGCAATGGGCGTCGCTCGTCTACTCGGATGTCAAAGCTCGTACCGGATGCGATTTCTCGGTGGCGCCCGTCGACAACCTCCCGGGTACGTGGGGGTCGTGGCGCATTGTGGGCTCACCGGTGCACACAAACTGTGGACCACAGTGGTCCCATCGCCGCCCTCCTGCACCGAATGTGCAGAACATGGGTGGGAGCCTAACTTCTGCATCCTCACCCCCAGAAGATTATAGTGAATGTGTTTTCATTCGTTACATAACTTTTCGCAGGAGGTTTTTGATCCCCAGATTGTTCAAGGCTGGGGCTGGACCGCATCGACTTCCAAAGGAAGATAGTGAGGATGACGATGCTAAAGCAGTGGCGGTTGGAATCTCCGGCTCTGACGGTTTGGCAGAGGCCATTTCCCCAGAGACCGCCCCAAATGCGATCCACAATGCAGCACCGGTCAGTCCAAAACAACACACTCGCCTACAGTTGCTTACGAAACCCACCAAGGATGCACGCGACGGCTTCGACATTGTTGCACGGTTCATATTTGAGGTCGGGATTTCTTCGTAGGTGCCATCAATTCTAAGTAATATCTCAACAGAGAACCAAAGCGATGTCGGTGTTACTAAGTCATCGCGACATTCAAGACCTCATTCGTGTACGCTTTCTTGCTTATGTCTCGGCGTGATTTCTCACCCTTTCGCAGGGGAGCGAAGAAGAGACGCTGAAGTTTCTAGAGGAGTCTGCGATAATCGAAAGGGTTGAGGTCGACGAAAACGGGGGTACGCCACGGTTTTCACGAGTCGATATCCGAGTTTTCATTCATGTTCGCAGTCGGACAACTGGCACCGGTGTCTCGCCCCCGAGTAAACGAGGCTCCGACCCCAGTCCCCGGAGATATCGGCATCAACGTAAGCTGCCAGCTTTGTGAAGGTAGTAAACTGACGAAGGGTCCTCCAGGACCGTCTCCATATCCAAACGCAACCGGTGAGTGGAGCTGATACTTTTCCGCCTTTAATTAGAGCATTCAAGTTGATGACGGGAGTAAAGGATAAACCTAAGTCAGCGAATCCGACTATCAGCGTATCATCTCCTTTCGAATCCCTGGGTGCCATGACTGCCAATACGGGAGGACTTGGCCTTGTTCTCTCCACGATGAATGTGACTGTGAAATCGCTAAATCCTGCGAAGGAGATCTCAAGCCTTACACCGCTTTTGGCTCGACCGGTTTCTTCCTGACTTTGACGAGGGTACGTTTCGTCGTTTTTCCAACGTCAACTTCCAGTTCACGGACTATCCAGGACTTCACGCTCAGCAACCACGATTAGGGATTTAGGCCAATCTATTGCGATCTCTTCAATACCCCTGTGATGCTTTCTTGATATATCTTTCGCGTATGTTTTCCTTCTGCCTATGGTTCCATCGGATATCGTATGTGAGGACCGGAACATGTGTACTATAGCAAACATCCAGAACTTAGTTCCCGTTTTCTTGAACACCGTCGAACTTGTGGAGTGATCCAGGACCGATCGTCTAGAAGAAAACGGGACAGATATTGTACATACGCTACACCCTGGGTGGCCTATAACATCGGCAACGACTATTAGCGGACACCTCCTGATTGCCCACACGCAAGTCGTCAGTGAGGGAACCTAACGGTAGTGACCCGATCAGGTTTACAGTGATACCAGCAACCCAACGGTTGCGACTTGATCGTGGCGAGCAAGGGCGGCGAGGCATATACTCAGCTTGGCATTGACATTGTGTAGATGGCAGTCTCGCGGCTGTGCTATAGTAACCGCCTTATGCCAGCGTAGCGTGCGGTCTGCTGCTTGTTTCATGAACAAAGGGCTTGCCCTCCGTTCCAATGCACCTCGACCGCCCGCCGGATATATCCGATGGTAGGAATTCAGAGCCGCCAAGTGGTCACGAAATTGGTATTGATTGCAAAGAACTCGACCAGCACTACGTGGAGAAAAGCTACACTACGTGAAAAACTGAAGAATACGATGGCGGCTTCAAACCCCCACGGAGAACGTACACATTAGTACAGGGATGGAAAGTATGTACACGATGAAAGATGCGATCCACGACATGCATGTTTGAACTGGGACAAGGGATCAGGTACAGAATTAAACAGAAAAGATATGAGGAAGCGGAAGGAAGTGGGAAAAAATATCGAAATAAATTTGCAGGAGGAGATAGAAGTATGGATGAGAAACCGGTGCCGATGAAACGAGATGGGAGATTGAACAGAGCCGCCGGAAAAGAGATGAAAGATGCAACATATATACACGGCGTGAGCGGTCGTGGTATGTTCATGAAAAGGCATTGAGAGCTGATGTCCGGTAGTGCTCCCACGTGTATGGCACGATGGAAATGAGGAAGAGGAGAAAAACGACTATGTATTGGTAGGCCGTATACACACCAGGTCGTGGGAAAAAGAGGCGAAGAAAGGCGGGGTGAGGAGGTGAGAAGGAAGGCGGAGGGAACCACAGGAAAGGGTAGGTTTCGGGTCAGAGGGAGAATGGAACACGGATCGACCAGCAAGACACATCCGTCGAAGCATTGAAGCGGTTTATTCACCCTCGTAGGGTAGTACAAGACCTAAAGACAAGCCCTAGGAACCGAAGGCTCAAGGTGCAGTGGACTTTGGCGATTGCCAACTGAACTTGGATTTCAGGGCCTGCCATTTCGAGCTCGACTGCTTTTGGGGGAAAACGAATTCCCATCTATGTCAGGTTCAGTAGGTCAGTTTTATCGAAAAGACCAGGGGTAGAGGAGAGACTTGCCTGATGACTAGATCGCCTCGACTGACGACCTCGTCCTTTGCATTCCTGACCGGCATGCCAGCCTTTGGAATCCTGGTCTCCTTGCTGTCATCCGGGATCCTCGGGATCGGGACCTCGACCTTTTCGCCATGTAGCCCATCGACGAGGATGACGTCTTCCTTCTGGAGAGCTTCATCCCATGTCAGCTCAATCCGAGCCACAAGGTCGTCCTGGATCCTGATGAACCGATCGTGAAGGACCTCTTGAACGACGAAAACGATGTCCTGGAATGACCCATCGGATTTCCGTTGGTTTCCCATACCCTCGAACCGCATCTGAGTCATGTTCTTGTAGCCACCCGGTGGGATGTCGACATTGACGTGGATCGTGGAAGTGTTCGTGTCGCCATCGAGGGAAGAGTGGGTTGATTTGGGGGTGGATGTTGGGTTCGAATCGTGCTTGGGAGGATTTCGCAGTCTTCTGGTAATCTGGAACCTGTAGTTCGTGCCGGAGAAGAGTTCCTCCAAGGTGAGAGGCAGAGGGAAGATCCAATCAGAATTAGTGGTGTCCGGAGCATGGCTCGGTCGCAGAGGGATCCCAATGATCGGTCTCCGGAGGGGAGGATCGGATGTCTGAGGTGGAAGGTCATCAACTTCTTCCTCAACCTTCTCCATCTTCTCCTTGGGTGACGGTCCGCTTTCCTTGTCTGCCTTTCTGTGCACCTTGGTCGGTTCCTTCTCAACTTTCTCCTTCCTCGTCTCGTGTTCCTCCGCCCTCGCATCCTTGTGCTTACTCCTCTCTCGCTCCTTCCCCTTGTCTGAGTGCCTGTGGGGTTCAGAGCGCTCAGAGCGGTCACGGGATCGAGATCGGGACCGTGAGCGCGTACGCGAACGGTGTCTGTGGCTGCGGTGTCGACGATGCTCATCACGGTCAGATCTATCAGAGCGATCCGAAGAACGCTCCTGGTGGGAATGCGAGTGCTTCGAGGAGGAGGAGGCTTTCTCTTTTCCTTTGTCCTTGGAAGAGTGAGATCGATTTGATGAGGATGGTTCTGTGCGGTCCGATTTGTGAGATCGGCTCGAATGGTGGTGGCGGCCTGAGGAGTGATGAGGTTTCGAGTTGTTGTTTGAGCGACTGCTGCCGGACGAATCTGTGCGCGTGAACTGGGCCCTGTCGCTGTGAACTGTGATCAGTCTCGGCTCAACGTGACGACAGCGAATGACAAAATGTACCTCTTCTTTACTCTTGAGAGGGTCCTCGTCCGTGCTCTTCGGAAGCCATCGGTGGATGTCTTTGAATGTGTCCTGGCATGCTTGCTCGCCTTGGGGGTGGGCAGCTCATCGGTGGATGTCCGTGGGGTGGATGCGTTGGAAGCAGATCCCGAGGAATCACATGAGGTGGAGCTTCCGGCTGTTTGGGCGTAAAAATGAGAAGGCTTCGATGCGGGGGTTGACGTGAAATCTGGTGGGTCCCTTGTCGTAGGAGGAGACACTGGAGTCAAGTTCATCAAGGTTTGGTACGCCTCATGGATCTAAGAGCAGAAGGCAGAGTCAAGTTGAGGATACGTGGTAGAGTCGGGGAGGGTGAACTTGCCTCGACGAAACGATCCTTCGCATATTCTTTTTGAGATTTTTGTCGGTCTGGATGCCACTTGAGAGCCTGGAGAGGGTCGAAGATATCGGTGAGCTAATTGAAAATTTCGCGTGGGGCGGAAATGAAAACACACCAGTTGCTTGTAAGCCGACTTTATTTCTTCGCGGGTGGCGGATAGCTCAAGACCTAGTATTCGACAACAGACAGTCCTCTGGGAGGAACTGGAATAATTATCGATGGCCATGCTGGCTGGTCGTGAGGGAATGTAGTGAAAAGAAAAACTATGAACGGTTAAACGAAGAAGTGGCAGTGATCCGATGGACGTCGTGGCGCGGAGGAGGCGTGAGTGAGTGGTAAGAGGCTCAGAACATGGGGGGAAATACCCGGGTATAAGAGGAGAGATGGAGGATATATAAGTGGTGATGGGAGGGGCACAAGAAAACGCGTTTGGGTGCACTGCACTGAGGAAACTAGAGAAGTCAAGGGCTGGACCCTGATGGTGGGTGTGAACGGAAGTGAGAGGACCGGGAGATGTATAGTGACCAGTTCATTTAAAACTTGAGGCGTAGAGGGCGTTTAGAACGATGATCGTTGCCGATTCTTCCATCGATGACGAACTGCCTTTATTTCCGGTAAATCTGAATGGGAAAAAGATTGCAAAGATACGAACACGCCGGTGGGGCGTACATCCACAAAACAATTAGTGTCATCCATCTCCTTGAAAAACGCAAAAGCCAGGACTGGGAGCCGAAGATCACAGGATCCGGACATCACGCAGACAAAAATGTCGGTCACCAGGCGCTTGGATTGGTGACGTCCTCGAGGGTTTTGGGCAGAGGCGCAACAAAGATGACAAATAAAACACGCGAGGATGAAACGAGGGCCGCCTCGTTGCGTGTCGGCTGTGAGTGTGAACGGTCGTTTATGTCATGGCGCAAGGTTCCGCCCCGCAGGACAGTCATCCCCAGATACGAAACCTCTAAGAGATGCCCAGTATGAGCTTGGGAAGCAAAACGAGGATCACGTCGTTTTTTTAAGTTAGAGAGCGTCCATGGACGGGAGTGGCAGGAGGGGACGCGCTCTTTCAATTTTCAGCGATCACGCTCGCAGTCACATCTCCCACGAGCTTTCAAAGTTATTCGAGATCATCGATATCTGCTTTGTCGTGGCTGTGGACTGATACTGGCAAAGATTGTAGTACTGATACATTGCGGATTACGATTAAGTATACAGTGCAAATGAAAGATCGTCCATCTAAACATCAACGATAGAAGGCGCATACTGGTAAACTGCATCCCCCTCAACCCAGCACTTTCTTGATCCCCTCCTTTTGCGACGGCGTCAGGCGGTCAGGGAATACAATGTCCCACTTCACGATCAGGTCTCCCTTCTTGTGCGCCTGACCATCCTTCCGTACTGGCATGCCTTCACCGGATACCCTCGTCTGTTGCCCAGGTTTGACCACTCCTAGTGGGACTTGCACTTGTAGCTTCCGCCCGTCCAGATGCTCCACCGTTTTCCTCCCTCCTTCTCCCGTCAGCGCTTCGACGAGTGACAACTTCTGGGTAACGGTGAGGTCATTCCCGTCTCGCGTAAACCTCGGGTGTGGCTTTTCTTCAACGACGAAGACGAGATCCTGTGATTCTCCCGTAGGGTGTTCGCCCCCCGCTCGAGGGAAACGGACTTTGGTTCCGGATTTCCAACCAGGGAGAACGTTAATCTCCAGAACCTGCCGACCGGTCGTGTGGGGATCAAACCGTTACATGGAGAAAGGTGTTGGGAACTTACCTTATCCTCTGTCTCACCGGTCACCGTCTTCCGCGAAACCTTCATGCGCTTGGTCGTGCCTTGATAGAGATCCTCCAGTGAAATTGGCAGGGGCTTCAAAACTTCGCTCGGTTGTGAGGAATGAGAAGAGCGTCGTGGCGAGTGTCGGCCTGTGCTTGGCCTGCTGCCAGGCATACCTCCAGGCATGCCACTCGAGCTACCGAACGGTCCCATATCTTCGCCATCGTCGAACAACGACGCTCCCCTACTTCTTGTGCCACCCATTCCGTCCATTCCGCTCATTCCACCCATACCTCCGGATCCACCGAAGCTGTTGAAGAAATGCCTGGGCAGGGTTAGAACTTTGTGATCACGAGACGAGCGTCGCTGGGATACCCACTCAAAGATTTTCTGCGGATCCGTCGGATTAAATCCGCCTCCACCGAACGCACCCCCGGGACCAGATGAAGCGAACGAGAACGTTCCTCCCGGGAATGAGCCTCCACCACCACCACCACCACCACCAGGGAAACCTCCGAAACTTCCTCCGGGGAAACCGGAGAACCCGCCAGCACCAGGAGGAGGTCCTCCGCCACCACCTTTGAGTCCCTCTTCGCCAAGTTGATCGTAAATCGTTCTCTTCTGTTTGTCGCTTAAGACCTCGAATGCCTCGGAGATCTAGAGGAGCGGGGTTAACGTCGGGAACCGGGCTATTTGGTTGGTGGCGTACCTCTTTAAATTTCTTCGAAGCAGCTTCTGAGCCCGAATTGCGGTCGGGGTGCCACTTTAAAGCCTGGGGAAAGTGATTTCGGCGATTAACGCGGTCAATAGGGTTTCAGGAGTGGGTGCGCTTACCATTTTCTTGTACGCCTTCTTAATCTCCTCATCGGAGGCGTTCCTATCGACGCCCAGTAGCTTGTAGTAGTCTTGTCCCATAATGTACGGACAGTAAACGAGTCAAGGGGTAAATGGGGTTCGGCGGATGAGTGTCCTGTGGCGGCTTTATAGGGACCTTATCAAAGTGCGCGGACGATACAAGAGCATTCGAGACGTCACTCCCGCGTTCGAGACTCCCGCTCGGGTAACAAACCTTTATAAACCCCGTTTGTGATGTTTGTAGTCAGACTACAAACCGGAAACGTAGTCGGACCCTCAAAACCCGAAAACGCCACCACCGCTCTAGGCGAGCTCGAGGCAGCCGAATCAAGCCGAACTATCACCCGAAGCCACACGAACGTGCACGAAATTCGATCGAAGTCCGCAGGGATTTCAAAATTCCACCCCTTCTTACCTCCAGGCCCTCGTCGAGCAACGATGTCCGAACCCACCAGCCCGAGCTCAAGCACTGACGGCACCTCACGCCTGCGCTCTGGCTCAGAGCTGAGCGGCCACAGCAGGACCGACTCGGGCGACGGTCTTATCCGTCGCTCGTGGGTCGCCATGACCGATATGCTGAGCCCATTCTCGCCCGCCGCCCTCGCCTCTCTCCCGAAGGGCCTCAGGACGAGACCCAGGTATACTCGAGCTGACAGAATCCCGGATACGGACGCAGACGATGAAGGGAACATGCCTGCAGTCAGAGACTATCACGCCATCAACTCGTTGCCGCCCCAGGTCAGGGTCCCGAAGAAAATCGCAACCCCGATCAAGGTAGAGGCCAAAGTATGGTTTGCCAACGAAAGAAGTGCGTGCCTTTTAACGCCAGAGGACTCGAAAGGGGAGGGCAATTGATGGATCAGTTTGTTGACCCACTGCTCCGTTACCAGCTTGGGTTGCGTACCTCAACATTGGAGTGTTGATTGGAACATTCGCCCTCGCTCTCTTCAACGCTTCAAGGGACGAAGTCGCTAGGAATTTTGCGTATTTCTATGCCGTTGTCAGCGTTGGCATCATCGTAAGCGGTTCTGCTCGTCTACCGTATTACCTCCGGCTGACGGGAACCCCTCTAGACTTATGGCTGGATCGTGTATCAACACCGCATCAGCATGATTCGAAGGCGAGATCCTGGTCACTTTGGTAAGCCCTCACGCCTGTATCACCTCCTGGCCCTCTCAGCTGACGACCATCCCCTTATCTCTTTCACGCAGACCAAATCGTCGGACTTGTCATTGTCAGCGCCTTGCTATTCTTTGCAATTCTTGCCAACTTTGTGATTCGAGGTGAGCTACCTTTGATGTTTTGTTTCACTGTCGTCCGGTCCGTTCGAACGTCTGCGCTAACACCCACGAACCTCTACCCCACACTTTCTCAGTGCAAGAACTGTACGTTATTTCCATTTACCTGGCCTACTTTGACGTAAAGAACACCACACTCATTCACTCACTCCCTAGGCGAAGGAAGGTGGTCCCGATTCCTGACGATACCCCGTGATTGGCTCGTGCACATCAGCTCAGCCATTTCCTACCCCGCACACCATCTACACCATCTACGGCCGTGGATTTGATTTCCGAAATACTGGGACGAATGACTCTTTGCCTCGACTCCGTCTGTTACCTCAGGTCATGTGTCATGTAAACAATTCTGATTGTGTCGTAAAATAAAATGGGAACGCGTTGAATTACATCGAACGTTCGGATCGCACGTGTCGGGGAAGATGAGCGGAAGGTGAAATTGTGGGGTCCTGAACAGATTAAGGATTGGTGTACGCTTTCGAGGCATTTGCATAGCTCCAGCCTGAGTTCTACTTATTTCTTCTTCAGGATTGCCCTCAGTTGCTGTCGTGAGATTCAAATGTCAGAGGTGTGGTCAGGACCCCAAAAGTCGCGACAAGACTGACCTCGTCCATCATATCATAATCGCCGGTCTCCACCTTCGTGATCGCCCTGCCAGTGGCTTGTTGAATGGTCATCATGTCTTGGAACGTCTTTTGGTTATGCACGAAGTTGACCGAGATGCCCTTCCTGCCAAACCGGCCCGTACGACCTGTGAATCGCTCGGATCAACTTCCCATCCGATGAGCGGTTTCAGATATTCCCTTACCTATCCTGTGGATGTACGTCTCGACGTCCGGAATGAGATCCAACCGATCGTTAACCCCAGGCTCTTGCTGCCTCTCGCTCATCATCGGCAAGTCATAGTTAACTACCATGTTCACTTGCGGGATGTCGATGCCTCGGGCAATGACGTTCGTGGTGATCAACACTTTGTCTTGGCCATCTCGGAAACGGTCAATGACGCTGTCACGATCCGTCGCTTCCTTCGAACCGTGAAGTGAGGCGACCTTGTGGCCCTCGCTCGTCATCCGCTCAGCGATCTTGTCGGCGGTCTTCTTCGCCTATTGCAACGCGCTCAGCTCTCGCTACCTAAAGGAAGTAATCATAAGTCACATACCTTGCAGAAGATGATACTTTGTCCGATCGTCAAAAGGTGGTACAGTCCGACCAATGCGTCGTACTTGGCGTCCTCATTCTTACAGTCAAGGTAGAACTGGGTGATGGTGTCCACAGAGATCTCGTTCCTCTTCAACTCGATCTTGTTTGCACCCGGGGCGAGGTTATTGACATGGGCTCTAACCTGGTCGCTGAATGTGGCCGAGAACAGCACCAGCTGGCAGTTGGTCGGTAAAGCCCTATTGTAAACAAACGGTGAGCTCATGTTCGGAGAACGAATGGACCCCCTTTGTTACCTTTTAACCTTCAGAACTTGTGGCCCCAGCGCCAGCTTGTCCACCATAGTATCGGCCTCGTCAAGAACAAATATTTTGACGGCCGATGTCTTGATCACGCCTCTTGTGATCAAGCTCACGGCCGTACCGGGGGTCCCAACGATGATGTGCGCAGACACCCGAGTGGCATCTCTGGGCAGTTGCTCGGGAATGGCGAACTCGGCGACGACTTTGGTAAACTTGCCCATGGTTGTGACGACAGACATGATCTGACGAGCCAATTCTCGTGAGGGGGCTAAGCAAATTGCCTGGAGGAAGGGTGTGTAAATTTCCAAGTAGCTGGTTCGCACATCTCCCCACCTGGGGTTCGTTCTTGCTATAGTCGATTCGGGTGAGCATAGTCAACACGAATGCGGCGGTTTTTCCTGTCCCAGACTGCGATTGACCGATCATATGTTGAGGGCTGTAGAATGTTTAGATCGTAAAAGCAATTTTTAATTGTACAGCACGCACGGATCCTTGAGCAGCAGCGGCAGAGCTCGTTCTTGGATTTTTGATGGCTTTGAAAACCCCATATTGTAGATCCCCTTCAACAGATCCTCATTTCTGCAGTCGCGAATTGGAGTCGCGATCAACCATCAGCCTGTTCCCGCGCGATTGAGAACTGGTGCAAAACTCACAATCCGAGCTCCTCAAACGTCTTGACGCTGTACAATGGCGAATTTGGATCCAGCTGTTGGTCTCCGACCGTGACCTGAAAGAAAGCCAAACAGATTATGCCACGCATCGACCATCAGGACACTTCGTCGTTGGAGAGGCTGACTTGACGCTACGCACAGTAACATCGAACGTGGACTTGATGAGATCCGTTTCTAAATCGAATGTTTGCGTCTGGTCAGCGACGCCCCGCGCCAGGATCTGCGGCTAACCGTCTAGGGCCACCTGTGAGAATCGGGATACTCACTGTCTTCCTGCTCAGCCGGAGCCGGAGCCGGAGCCTCAGCCTTCGAGTCCGAGGCCGGAGTGTAGAAACCTTCCGCGTCTTTCTCCATGGCGGTAGTGGTGTGGTAGATGTGGAGAGGGGTGTGTTTGGGTTTGAAAGGTTATCTAAGTAACCTTTGGCCTTTCCGACGCACACTACTCAACGTGACTAAGCGATCAAATTCCCTTATTTGACTCGATGAGTCCGTCTTTCCCGTTCCGGTCTTCCTTCGACCTCGGTTCATACCAAGTAACCAACTATGAGCCTCAGCCTTGCACCCGCTCACCACTCCCCAACGCGCTCGAACTGGGAGGCTCTCTTGCCGATACAACGGAGATTCGTGTGTTTGTTCGATATCATTCCACACACCGGAAGGCGTTCCGTCTTTCATAAGGACACAAGTGCGGCGGCTGGCACGCACGATTTGGGCCCTAAAACAGTCACGACGAGAGGTTTCCAGAACTCATGTCTTGGATTCCAGCACCGCGTCTGAGGGGGCGAGATGCTATGACGGATCACTCCAGTCACCAGCCACGACTCGTTGAATCGGTTTACATCGTTCTCTCGATACGTCGGTCCCAAACCTGGTTTCCGAGCCTTACCTTTCTGTCTAGGAAGAGAATGCCACGTTTGCTATCGTTTTCAAATCTGTCTCTCGAGTGAGTACCTCACGCGGTCATTTTTTACCCCGGGATCCTTCGATACTCATCCTCGTTGGCAGGGCTCCGAAGCGGAAGCTGAGTTAGCTCACCGTTGTGACATTTCTAGATGCTAGAGGTATGATCAAAGGCTGTTTCGCCCATCACGCACAGTCATCTGCAAGAAGGAGACATTCAGAAGCAGAACGTCAGTACAAAGTTGGGCCAGGAGGTGTGGAACTGCATCCATATCCTTTCATCGGAACAACGGTCGCACTTGGCCAGTTACGTCACACAAACGCATGTAGAGTGAGCGTGAGAGCAAATACTGGTTTTACACTATGTTGTACACGTTTTCTATGGAATAAATTACTGTTGTCCATGCAGAGTAAGATGTAGTGGCATATGTGCAAGTGCAAGTATGGAGGTGTGACATGTGATGCGGCGTTGTCGATTTTTCAGGATCAGACCGTTGACGATCTGCACTCGGTTGGGTTTGGCGCATGCCCGAATTCGAGGCTGGTAGCGTGTCGCATCGAAGCGCGAATAGTAGGGTATGAGGGTGGCGGTGATAGACGAAGTCTGTCGGAGATGATGGATGGCGTTCGGCTGGCCTCGTTTTGTGTACCGCGCGAGGTGGCGGCTGCTTAAAGCGCTCCCAGAATCTTGTCGAAGAGGGACTTTTTGGATTTGGTAGAAGACTTGCTCTGGCGGCTGTCGCTGCGGATGAGCTCGTAGTAAGGGGAGGTGTAGCCACTCTCGCGAGGCGACTGGGCGGTCATAGAGAAGAGGGCGAAGGCATTCGGAGAGGAGGGAGTAACGGAAAAGAAGCCGTAAGAGGCGGGAGCGGAGGTAGTGTTGTGGGCCATTGTTAAACAATGAATGAGGTCGTGTGTTTATTGTCTTAGAAGACGGATGAGGAGAGACGAGTTCGTAGAACGGAGAGGAGTGTAGGTGACACTGCTGCTGATGGGGGAAATCACCCCTGGGCCGCCCAGATTATATACCGACCTTGAAACATTTGACGGAAGCCTCGAGGAGCTGGTTCCCAGAGCAGGAGTGAGGTTGCGCACCCACAAATCGTGCATCGACAACTTCTGGACCTACAGAGCGACAAGGACTCGCGAGGACACACAAACTCAAAGGCAGTGGGCTACAGTCGTCAACAAGTGAATTCGCAAACAACCAGAGCTGGTGAACAATGAGGGAAGAGATTGACAAATTGACCGATTGAGGTTGACAATCGAGAGAAGGCACACAGAGTTCGCGGCCACTCGATCATAACAAGGCCAAACAAGACTGTGGGTGAACATCCCCAGGCAGAAATGCTGGCTCAAGGGGCTCAGGGTCGGGAACGTAGGCGTGACTGACCTATCGTAGGTCCCTAGTCGAGCCCTGGGGCTAAGCCGTACGTTCCACCTGTATGGAACTCGCCGTAGATCAATATGTACGGCAAAATTCGTCGGAGAGCTTTCCGCAGAATCCCGCCTCATTCTGAATGAAGTCGAGTGGACTTGCAAACCCGAGGCCCACGCTACATTCAGTTTTCGGATGCGAAGATGAACGAGGTCTTTTTCACAACTGCAGTGAGATCGAATGCCCACTTTGAGGTGAATAGCCGAGTCGCCGTAAATCCGATGCCGCACTGGAACAGTCTTTCCAAACAGAGGGTGGCGCATCGGAGAGACTCCTACAAGTGGTTCTGCACAGACATACTCTCTAGCACGGTAACCTTGTACGCTTGTCGATACATAATCAACCGCCTCAAATTGTTACCACAACTCCTATTCGTTCCTGAGCATAGTGACCATGAGCGGCATCTGCGGCCCTTTGTGTTCTTCTCCAACGACTGTTGGCGTAATTCCTGCAGGCCTCATCTTCTTTATTTTTTGCCCATTATCCGGAAGGGCGAAGCTGAATTGCCTGACGAGTGTGACCAGGAATGTATGCAGCTCGATGACACTATCGGTGGCAAAAACCAGTCAATCAGCTGATCCACTTCTAATTTGCATCGGCCGTAACGCAGTGAGACTTACGCAAATCGCCATCCAATGCAACTCCTGTAGCCCCCGGAGAAGGTTACGCTGAATTAAGGGATCTCAACTCACGGTACATGTGGCAGCCATAAAATTACATTACGCACAGGTTGCTGTAAATCCCGACGGGCGACTCGGGCTTTTCATTCATGTCGAGCCATCGTTCCGGTCGGAATTCGTAAGCATCGGGGCCCCAAACGTCCTTGTTCCTGCAAAACGTGAAAATCAGTCTCAGCCACCACGGGGATGCAGATAGACAGGAATAACGCACAAATTGTATCCAACCGTCGAGATTGCTACGACCGTCCCTGCAGGAACAGGCAAATTCTCATAAACCTTTCCCGACAGACCAACAACGGGCTTCGAGAGGGGCAGAAAATCATCATTCTTGGACATGCGTGTGAGATTAACCACGGCCGGATAGACCCTCAAGACTTCCTATGCGGAGTCGAGGGTTAGCTCTCGTTGACAGATGGACTGGCTCCCAACAAACCTTTACTACAGCGAGCAAGTACGGCATGGAGTCAAAGTTATTGACGGAGAAATCATTATCACCCCTGGCTCTGATTCCGCTCAATGTTTCCGTAATTTCTGCTCGAAGACTTTCCTGGACGTGTTGGTTATTGGCAAGCTCCCAGAGGGTAAATGTCAGCTACGGGACCGGTTTAGAAGGATCTAGGGTTGGGATCACGGGAGGAGCTGACCGTCTTTGCGGTAGTTTCGTGGCCCGCGAACAAGATCGTCCTGCACCACAGATGAGGAGAGGACATAGGACGTCATTTTCACGATTGTTGGCTCACCGGAATTGTGCGACGATTTCGTCATCGCTCAGCCGCCAATCTGGTCGTAGGGCGGAATTTGCCTTGACTGAAGAACCGAGAGTTCTATCGTCTCCTATTCTAGAGTTTGCAAGGGAATGAAATACGCACCGAGTAAACTGAGGAGATCCTTTCGAGAGGTACCATCCTCCAGCTCCTTTTTCTTGTCTTCAATCAGCTTCGAAGCAACCTCGTGCGCATACGACCTGTTTTCCCGAACTCTCGCCACCCCTTGACTCTTGTCCCTGTCAAGCAGCCAGGAACAGAAACCCTTCGGGAACCATTTGAAGGAATCCATAAAAAGCAGGCGACCCTTTGAGGACTTGCCAAATAAATCGAAGCTATAAGAGAAAACCGTCACCGCGGTCCCTGTGTAAAGAGGTGGGGAATCCGCACAGGAGGTTCGCATACGACTTGGTGAACTTGTTATCGGTGTTCTCCAAAGCGCCAAAATCGTAGTCGAATGCACCTGCACCAATGCTGGTTTCGGGTCAATCTACGCCACGTGTAAATGTTCCCGATTCTCCAACGTACGCGTCAAGCGTTGCTTTGCTGAGCCAGGAGTGTACATCTATTATCGCAGCTCGTCCAGATCCCGCCGTTGAAAGAGTCTCGTGCCACTTTTCCGCGAGCTATCAAACAGCAGAGAGCTTGGGGATCAGTGGGCACGCGTGGGTGGGGCGGAGACTGACGGAATTGGAACACCGGACGAAGCAGGGATACAAAGCCTTGGCTTCGAAGACTCCGAAAGCTGGGGCCATGGCTCTCCTCTGACGTTTATGTGCATCTCCTGCGACCACCATCAGGAGATAAATTACATGGGATAGGAAAGGAAATCCACCCTCAACCAAAACGACACCCCAATCCAAGAGTGTTGCCACAAATTCCGACACGAAGTGCGGTTTCGCGTATAGGCGGTCGCTGTCCTGGAGAATATGGTGGATGGTTTTAGGGTCAGCGACCCACAAGCGTTCTTCCTACAGAATAGCGTCAGCGCGTGGACCACACTACGCCTGACCCCCATAGAAGAAGCACACCCCGAGCGATCCATTCCAGCGAGCTATTGTCCCGTATTCTTCCAAAATCTTCTTCTCGACTACAGCGACCTCCTCAGCCTCCCACCACCACGCGTGACCTGTTTTAAAACCTGTGAGAAAATGGAATTGATTCGTGAGGATGTGGCAGGTACCGTATATCCAAGATGGGTTCTTTGGCCCGGGGACATCCCTGATCGAAAAAGTGCGGTGGCGTTTGTACCAGATGTAGGTCACAGTGGCTCCGCAGATTGCAAGTGCTGCTTGCCACGAATCCATTTGGGGTAGGTAGGGGCAGACTCTACTCCCATTGGCAAGAATGATCACAACTTATATGGAAACGGCCAATTCAATCGAACCGTCTCTTCTAAGACCCTCGATACCGCAGTATACAATTAGCTCCAGGCAACGAAAGAATTCGAATTGTATCCGACCCTTCCTCTCGTCGGGATCTGGATCCGGAAAACTCGGTGCTTATGCATCATGGCTGACCTACCGGGTGACAGTGTTAAGTTAAAAGTGAGGCTGCATCGGAGGAACGCTCCGCCCACGAGTTCTCGATGACAATGCACGGCGGCAACCGCATTCTATATGGCAGGCTTCAACGAACGAAGCTGTAAGCAGGTAGTAGAGAAAATATCTTGCGGCGTACCTCACTTCACCGAACAAGCGAAGATCCTCGGATGTGGACACGCGAAGTTCCTGCGAGCCAAGCATAACCATGGTGAACGTGGCAGCCACTCAGTGGCCTCACCGCAGTATTATAATTATCGGTCCGCAAAGGTGTCTGGTCACGAGAAATTAATATTGACTAGTTTTGGAAGTCGCAGCCTGAGGCTGATCGCAGCGGAGTATTCTCAAACTTTTCTTTCACTATCTTGTTCTGCGAACACCGGATCTAGGCGGGATGGACAACGCTCGTGTTTGAGTTTATTGAATGAGACACTGCGTACGCACCGGTCCTTCAAATCGACGTGCTTCTCATGCACTGGGGAATTTGACGGAAACTACCTTGAAGAATCCTCCAACCGCTCGGACACACGGTACTGCGCAGCACCCGTCTCGCTGGCGGTTCTCTTATCACTGAATATCAGTAAACCCAGCAGTGGCGCCGGCCTTCTGAAAACCATCGCGATACCCTCACCATGATCTTGAGGGCTACTCAAACGCTCTATCCCAGAGCTACTCCGAGCGTTGAGTGAGAAGCTTCAAGAAGAACGCTCCTGAGTGGGAAATATCTTGCTTTCCTTTGCACTCTCGATGGCATCGCTCGAGCCAGAGATGCGTTCCACCCATCCTATGGGTACCCTTGTGTCGGAGCCGCGGGACCTGACGGTGAACCATTGGATGGAAAATATCGAGATGACGGCGTACCATATCCTGCGGCCCTTACGCTGTCTACGGAACAGGCTGCGACCAGCAAACAGACTACCTCCCGAAATCATTTCTTACATCGCTCGGTGGGTCCACAAGATCGACGACTCGTCGCATTATAAGTCGGAGTGCGCGAAGGGCTGTCGATATTTGTGCGGACTTGAAGGGGAAAAATTGTCGCAAGGGCTTTAGAGGCGGCTGAGGCGTAGTCTGCGTTCGACAGATGGCAGTGGTTCACAGAGAGCTTTCCAACTGTCCTGCTGGTGTTCCTGGTACCGTGTGATACAGCGTCGGTGAAGTTCAATATGAGAGAAAGCCATTGCGCTGATGCATGTCACATCTCGCGGCTTGGGTGTTACGACTGGCTGGGGACCGGAAAAATCAAAACGATCCATGAAGATGTCGTGTATACGTTTGAGAGGAGCATAGACCACTCACATCTCTTAATCTAATTTATCCGCCTGTCGTGCCATCCTAGGACCGAAGTCAGGTTTGGGAATGGTTGAGGTGGTGGTGAGAGGAAGTGGGGGTGAGGGATACTGTGTACGCCAAAAGTGAGCGCAGACACAGGCAAGCGCAAGCCTGAGTGGCTGCGTTGCAGTCATGAACTGGTCTCGACACCGCGCCGTTGGATGACGCGAATGATATCTCAATGATCGACTGGATTGTCTCCAACGTCGACCACCTTGCCCATCCTCAATGCACAGAGTACTTCACCTTGGTGACCTCGTTCAGGGCCTGCTGTGTGGAGAACGCGAGGTAAGTTGCCGCGTCATTGATCGCCTCCGCATGGCACTATAGTCACTCGTCGCTCGGGGTACGCGTCGTGTATGTGCTATGGCGACATCAGGCCCGTTGATTCGTGTATCATCCTTGAGACCACACCTACAGATCTCTGGACAACCACTGACGGGGTTTCCTAGGGAAGATACTGAAGTGCTTCCTCGTCGCATCCTTATTCTCAGCCCCCCTCAAGAATCTTCTTACGGGATTAACCTTAGTATCTGTGGAGACCCTCCAGGAAACCATCGATACCATACGAGAAGCGAGCATCTCAGTCCCTGGGCATCGTACCGGTGTCGGTACGCTCATTGGGGCCTGCTGTGGAGCCCTTCCCCGGTTCCTTTGGGGATCCGCGAATCCGCAGTTGTATAGCTGGGAGTCAAGAAGATCAACCCTCCAAGATCAGTCCTCCAACCTCCGAGTCTAGCATCAGTGCTTGGAGTCAGCAGAAGCTATCTAATCTTTCGTTTCCCTCCCCTCCGGGGCAACGCACCGATATGGCTGACCGTGAATCATAGGATTTGCCGAGAAGCACTTCTTCGGTGCATTGTGCCTGAGCGTTATCATTGTATTTGATACCGACGCTTAGTTGAGCGAGGGTGTGGAGTTACTGCTTCCAGCGGTAATTGGAGATTGTGGGCCACCATGGTGGCGGTTCCCTTCCCCCTTGGCGAAGAGCCGATCAGGCATAGACGCGTATGAAAATTTGCAACGAGAGGCGGCCGAATTGGCCAAGAGGGTTCACATTGACAGATCAACGGGTGGAAACTGAAGATGCTCCACGTCCGTGTGCTACCGCTCGTGGTGCTGACCATCGTGAAGAGCAAAGGATTCGAAGCCAGTCCACATGATCCTTGTTCAAATGACACATCCCCCAGCACACAGCTAACTACGCGAGGCTCCAATACCAGGCTCACAACGCGACAATTATCACCACTGTGCTCGAGGATGGCTGCGGCTAGAGAACGGCTTTCTGTGGTTTGTTCCCTGATCCGTACCCTTCTAGGGTCGCTTTCCATCTTTTGGGACAAGTCAACTGTCAGCAGCCTATAGTATGTGGGGTGCGTAGCCTGGGATTCTCATGCCACTAAGGGGAATTGTACCTCTGACCCTCTCTATCTGCCGAGTTTTCAATATGCCTTTGTCAACCTGTACCTGTTCTAGACAGATCAACCCTCCGATGGTCACCGGTCACCACGGGTCTGTGGAGCAAACATATGGTCCCGTGGCACTCCACAGCCTTGCGATTCCGTGCCACGCTCGTGCTACTTCGACCTCAGTTGATTCGGTGTGAAATACGGATATCTGGACGTCACTTAAATGTCACCGGCACCATCCGTGTCACTGCTCTCCACATCGAATGGACTTGTTACGTTCTGGGTTTGGTTGGACCTCTTTCACGGCTGTACTTGCTCGAAAGTCCATCAGACCAGTGATAAGAATTTCAAAAGGCGCAAGGCACACCGTGCGCGATTGGCAACCACAAGGCGCTCCACCGATTCGCACTGTGGAGCAGGAAGCGTTCTTTGGAGTGGGGAAGTCTACGAACGGGCCAATGCGACCGAGGTTACAGCAACCACCCGGCTTCGATCTATTCTTCGGCGCGTCTTCTCGGACGCAGCCACCACACAAAAGCAACCTTGAACACTGGAACTCGGGACCAAAAATGGTTTATCTCCGCCGAGTCATCAGGAATATGAAGAATGCAGGACGGCTGTCCGATATACTGCACTATCGAACTTACGGGAGATCGTATCACTGCGGGTGCGTAAAGCGGAGAAAGGAACCCTCGGTGTCTGGGTCTCTCCGAACTCACTTCTTCCCGCGGCATGCCTGGACATTTCAATCGCCCACCACAGAGGGTTAAAAGGACCCTCGAACACGGCGACCAGACGCCAACTCCGACATCGATCACATCAACCAAAAGACCCCTCATCGAGGCATCAGAAGAACCCCCCTTAGAGTATAAAAAAGCTTCTGCCAAAATTAAATTTAAGATTTTGAGCCATCCAGGAACAGAAAGCCATGACGTGCGAGCGTAAGCCGAAGAATCTTCAAGCATTAAACAGACCACGGTCTAGGTCACCTAGATGACGCGGTACCCAGTTCGGACCCTCTTATCTTCAGCGCGGTTGACGCGAGTAGAAGCAGCTTGTTGTGGGGTTGAAGAAGGCCACGATGCGTATTTGAAAACCCGTGAGCTAAAAAAGTTTGGGAACGCCACCCGCCCGCGTGAGTTTACATGGAATCCTAAGTTCCCTTTTTCTCGTTCATCGTCGTGATCGGATCTGGGGCTGTTATCATAGAGGAGGGTCACAGTATATTACATTTTCGCCTATCAAAAAGGGGACCTCAGATGATAAGAGAGAACAGTAGGGAATACATGACTCGGATGTGAACGGGATGACTGAGAGCGTGTATAGTGGTTACATACGTGAACGGTTGGCAACGGTGAGGACAAGGTTGGTGTCATGAACAATGGTGCTACAGATGAGGGACGCACAAAAAAAGATAACACATGAACTGCGCAAGCAAACATGGGGGAGGGTGAGCGAGGGTGAGAATGAGGGCGAGTGGTTAGTGGGATCGGGTAAAAGAGGGAATTAGGGAGCTGGAAGGAAGATCAAGGTGGCATGTACAACACCAAAAAAGCCCAAAAAGAAACTTAACGCAGATACTTCTCGTTCAAAGCGTGGACTTCCCTGGCCAGATACGGCCAGTTCAGACATCTACTCAAACCGTCTCGAAGCTTGTCCTCAGGGACTTGGACGTTGGAAGATTCATCGACGCCGTGAGCCTCCCTGGTCTCTCGCTCGCACCGCTCCTTAATCAGCCTGAGCTCCCAACCGAGGAGATTGTATAGTAGCCTCATGTTCGGTTGGATCAAAACCGAGAGTCGTCGAGAACGAACAATGAGGTACGCGTCCACCAGAGGAATTCCGAGATACTTCATCACATAGGCGATCTGGACCGACTCCGTCAGACAACAGCATCACTGAAAGGGAAAAGTGAACGTACGGTTACCGTAGCACTCCTAGATACGCCAACTCGACAATGGACCAGGACCTGTCCACCCTCCAACCTCGCCTTCTCAATCCAATCGCAAATCGGTCCCAGTTGAGGCTCGAGTGTATCGATACCGTCATCGCATACACCCTGGATGTCCAGCACCTTGATTCTACCCTCCCTTTCCTCGATCCAGAGTGATGACCTGCGTTCGCGTGGAGGTAAACTCGAAGTGCTTTTGTACTCAGGCGGCGGTATTAATGCGCACTCCCCGACGGAAACAACGTGAGTAATACCCAAAGCGTGGAGCATGTATGCGTTGGAAGCGTGATTACTGCGGATCGATGTGAGTCAGTTTGTGGAATAAAACCAACAGAATAAACCCACAGGTCTCCGAGATACAGGAATGGTAACACCCTGCTGGGGAAGCTGCCGTTGAACCTGGGGTCATTGAACCAGCTTTGATGATCCGTAAAGGTCGACATCATCGGCATAGTACTCGCCCTCTGTCTCCTATACCCAGGCGAGTATCCCATGATGTTGACGGACTTCCCAAACTGACTGACGTCCTGGCCAGGCTTGTTGTCCACCTGGGCCTGTGCTTGTTGCATCTGAACGGGCAACTCTTCGACACTCGCTGAATGTCCGAGTGTGCCAATTACAGAGTCAGCACCCACGCCTCCGCCCTTGCTCAAATGGCCTCCAGCACCTTGACCCACCACGGGTTGGGGCCAACCTGGCCTCAGACCAGGGTTCCAGCCGACCTCAGTACCACCTTCCACGATGTTCACGTACTGAACGGCGCTCATCCCGCTCCCAGGACCGGCGGAAGAGGTCGACGATGATGTCGAATCAACGGCATTCGAACCATTCATCTTCAATCGCCCGCGATCCTGGTTCACCTTTGTCTCGACCTTCCTCAACAGCCCCAGGTCGCTCTGATACACAAAGAAGCTGCGTTTCTTTACGACCTGAAGCTCGAGATACGCTTGAGGAAGGGAAAGACCCCGCAAGGCCATCAAGAGACACAAGGCGAGGACGGATGATTCGGTGTAGCCATCGGCGGAGTAAATGAGAACCTTGATGGGTCGGGTGCGAACCGATCCTGCCGGGCATCGATAGGGGGAAGAAGAGCCATCGGAGTGTGAAGAATAAGAAGCCGAAGTAGAACGGAACCTGTTTGCCGAATTGGTATATGCCGAAGGGGAGAAGAAAGAGTTGGCGAAGGAAGTTGGCGGCGGTAACGAGCTGGAACTGAACGTCACTCCGCGTTTGCGTGAAGCTGCAGTTGATTGTTGATCAGATCCAGATCCAGAAGAGGGAACACCATCGCCCGGCATCTTCAACCATCTATCCAGAAAAGCAATAAATGAGGCGAGAGCGCTGATTGTCGCCCCGTTAGCTGGCGGAGAACTCGGGAACGTCAAATGAACGATCGAGTTGGCGTTCGGAGGGGGTCGGACGGGCAACTCGGAGCCTTCTTCCAACAGCTTCGAGTGTTGCGCTGCCCACGTGGCATCAAGGGCGGAGAGGTGGTCGTCAGCGGCGCGCATGTGAGCGGGAGTGGGGAACTGGGCAAAGTCGTGACATTCAATGCAGAGATCAAAGCCACCATCCTGGGCGGGGGAATTGTAGGCACTGTTGAACGGATCTTCCGTGTAGAGTGATCCACGTGAGTGAGGGACCCATTCATCGGCGAGCGGTACGTCATTAGCGTTGCCGAGGTAAACCTGGCCAACAGCAGGGTCCCAGTGCGAAGAGGGCGATGAAGCGACGAGATTGTCTGCAAGAGAAGGTGTAGAAAAGATCTCTGTAGCCCTGGTGAGATCCCGCATCTCATCTTTCTCCCGCTGAGCAAAATTGGTGCAATTGGCTCTGAGGACCACGGGGGAATCGAAGGAGGGGTGCTTGTACTCGATGTCGTCGTGCCGACCGATCAGATGCGGGAGAGACTCCAACATCTCTGGGAAAGTCGCCGTCAAGACGAAGACGTTGTACGCGATCAGGTTGTGATCCGAATTTGAATCACCCTCCTCCTGACCCAGGCGTTGCTGCCTCTCAAGCATCTTGGCCTCGATAGCCCGCTTGAACTTTTCAGCGAGAGCGAAAGCAGATCGAGTGGCACCCTTTGCAGAGTAGACGACAACGTCTGAGATGGTGGCATAGATGGGCTGATGTTTGGAAGAAACGATAACGAGATCAGCCGAGGAAACAGGGACAAGCGAGAGGATGCGGGGTAATGATCGGCGATTCAACTTACGACTTGGATACCAAAGTTTCGGAGACTAATCCCCTCCGGCACACGTGGTCTAATAAATTCAGGGCCGTGTTGTGTATTAACCAATAATTCAGTTGGACGAAAGGAGGAGGTCAATGTCCAAGGTATCGGAGGTGGCGGAGAGGGGGTAGACATGGGCGGAATCGTATCTGTCGCCCTAGACCTGGGGTCATCCTGCGGTAATTGGGATGCCGCAGGGTCTGCGCTAAAGGAAGTAGAGGTGGAAAACGTGGTTGTAGAGTCAGGAGTGTCGAGAGAGGATGCGGTGAATGAAGAGGCGTCGGACTGTCGACGACCATTGGAGTAGCCATAATCGACGGCATACACTTGGGGTTGGGATTCGGAAGTGGAAGACATGGTACGGTGGTGTACGGGGTGCATGTGTTGGAGGTTATTCGTGTCTATCTCTAACTTTGCCGACGGTGGTCGGTCGATGTCCATTTCAAATGGTTGAGGGGCCAAGTCGTCGCCCTCCATCTCGGGGGACGAAAAGTCATCATCGTCCAGCTCGTCGTCATCGCTGTAAACGGGCGAAGAGTCGGTGGACTGTGGGGCTTCAGGTTGGTCGTCGTCACATGCCACCCATATGAGACCACGGTAGTTGGGAAGGATTGACCGCCTAGATACGCGGCCGTAAGAGGAGAAGAACTGGATCTGGGCTTCATTATCGCCTTCTAGACCATGTAGGAAGGGAAAGAGGACTGAATCAGGAGCATGGGAGAGAAGACTTTGGAGATGGATTTGTGCGAACTGTTGGGCTGATAGAGCGCGAATCGGTTGGTGAGGCGCAGGTCTCGGGAGGAGAACGTGCAGAGCGGAAAGGAAGTTTTGTGGGTAGACCAAGCCGTGAACGCTCTCATCTCGGTCTGTGTTTGTCGGCGTCGAGATTGTAGGGGAAGCTATCGGACAGGACATGGACGGAGAGGAAGGGGGTGTTCAAACGGGGATTGAGATTCGGTTCTGCTAACCACAAGCAACTCTTTAGCCACAGTAATAACTGTCGATTATTATTGGCGAGGGGGGTGACAAATACATATAAACAATCCTGAAACACTTGACCGAATAGAAATCGGAAAAGAGGGGCTTATCTCTACAAGGTTATGGAGTCCCTCATCGCCCTCCTTCTCGTATCTCACTCTGCCAACGGTCCAGCTCTTGTCTTCAGATGGCCTCCGACCCCCACCTCCTCACCTAGGCTAGCCCGTCCAAACCCAAAGAACCCGCCCGTGCTCCAGCCAGACAACCCATGGAAGGCCGCCAACTCTTCCGACACCGTCTCTTCCTCCTCAGCTCTCTCGGAGGCATCATCCGCGGGGTTGGGACTCGACGAGGGGGACCATCTGTGGTCTGGACCCCCAGATCGGTCGAGAGATCGCTCTCTATCGGACATCACCGGAAACTCCCATCCACTCCCCGCTCACTCCTCCTCCAGAGCTTCCGGAAGAACCTCGCCGATCAACCTCCCGTCTCATCACGACATCCAAGCCTCTCCCTTCCATTCCACGGTCACCACAACCGTAAATCATTTCCAGCAACCTCCTTCCTCATCCTCCGACAAGTACCGCAAACTTTTGGGCTACTCCACCGAGTTTCTCGCCGGCCTCTTGTGCCCGAACCAAGCGTTATGTCATCAAAAGTTCGAACTAATTGTGGACAATCTCGTATTCATCGGCCACCCCGTTTGCGCCGAAAAGGGTGCGACTTGGAAATTCAAAACCCCACGGACAGATAAGCACGCCGCAAAACCTTCCTTCTTCGGCCGTCGTGGGAGAGGCCCTCGCAAATCTTCGGCCTCCAAAACCGCTCCCGTCAGCGCGCCTATGACCCCGCTTCTGGATGTAGATCCGCCCACACCTGTTGCTGACGATGAGGAGTCAAGTGACTCTGACTCCTCATCAGATCCTTCCACCGCCCCCAATTCTCCATCCTCGTGGTTACAGACATTTCATTTCGTACTCGTCCTGGATCTACCCGATCCATCTTCCTCCGCTTCTGGGAACGTGTCAAAGTACTTTGACATCATCTACGAACACATCGCTTTTACGGTTACCGCCGTCCTCTATCAAGAGCAGGTCCTCTCTAACTACGTCGAACAAGAATCAGATATCTTGCTCAACCTCAAGGACCAATATACCTCACGAGGCGAGCGGTTTGCTGATTACGTCGAGCACGCCCTGCGTGTCTCGAGCCTTGCTCAAGCGATGAAGAACCTCTACGACGCTATCAAAGCAGGGGTCATAGCAAACATCACGATTCATGACTTGCCATTAGAACTTCAATTGCCCCCTTATCTAGGCTCACTCCTGCACAGCACTTCCTATGACGATTACGACGACGATTTCGTCTTGGAATATCAACAGCACGAAGAGTCGTTCTTTGGTACCGAAGGGTGGGCGAAAGAACTCGGTTTCGCGTGGAGGCTACCCACTCTTGCCCCCTGGAAGAGCTTGTTGCTACTCGACGATGAAGATAACGGAGACGGAAACGCCTTTTACGCGGAATTGATAACTGGGCCGAACGTCATTCCGGAAGATAGACAATTGGCCGAGCAGCTGATCAGATTCCTCGAGATCACGTCCATCACGCTTTCGTAGGTCTCCCTCTCTCTATCTGAGCCCCCTGTTTTGACCGCCCTCTGTGCACCAGGTTGGCAGATATGGCGAGTTTACTCGATTGGGACCTCACCACTCAAGTGTATCCCACAGTCCGTTGGTTAGTTCATCATCGCCGCGCAAAACTCGTTGATCTGGTGCATCCGCAACTCAAGACCGTGTTCACCGTCGCGCCAAAGTTCCCTGCTCCGTTGGTCCTTCCACAGTCACTCTTTTATATCTTCTGATCCGCGTCTCTCAGATTGGCAGATCTAACGGGGGATTTCGATCGAGACTTCTCTCAACATTACCCTTACGTCCCAACCCTTCCTCGAATTTTGAGCGCAATCTCGACCTCTATCCCTCCCCAAACGGCCGCGCAACATCTCACCCCACTTACAGGGTCTATCGCGTCCCTTCCCCCTTCCGAATCTGTCTTTTCTCCCCAGTTCTCTCCGGATGCACTCACCGCTGAATACGGTTTTTACCCAACGCACTCCTCGCGTTCTCACTCCAATCCCAACTCCAATTCTGCCTCTCAATCTCGGGATCCGCCTCAGCCTCTCAACCCAACCGCCGCCCAACATTTTTTCGCGACGGTAGTGCAGTCGAATAAGTCACTTGTACCGCTCTTTCGCAGCGTTGTCTCCTGGATGCTCAAACGGGATCTCCTCGTGACTCTTCATCTACACGTGAGGGTTTTCGCCAGTGTGGAGATCAAGAAGAGATGTAGGGAGGACGTTGCAAGGGAGAAAGCCGAAAGGATTGCCAAGTGGTCTGAGAGGAACGTTCGATACCAACCTCCTCTTCAGCACACTCGACGAGAGAAATGCGGTAGTGGCAGCCGAAGAAAGCAAAGCACGAGCCTAGTCTTAGTTGAGGACGTCATCGAAGAAGACGACGGGGACGCCGACGCAGAAACACCGCGTCCGCCAAGAGGGGAATACGGAGGTGGAGATGTTGATCGTGACCTTGTCAAACCGGGCAGTTTCGAGGGTTCGCCAAATTGGTTCTCTCTTTCGCCCCGTGAAGCCCGGCGAAGGACTCGTAGGCTGCCTTCCACATCATCCTCTCGCGCGTTAAGCAACGATCACGACGGTCCGCATATGTCCCGTCGTAGATCAAGCACCCAGGATCACCTTGGGAGTGCCTTAAAAGGAGACAGTCGCGTTCTCGAGGATGTGATATCGGAAGATCCGTTCTACGGGTCTGGAGAGGATGATGATGATGTTGAGGTGGATGACGTCGAACAAGATCAAGAGAGTGAGGATGAAGATGATCCGCATGTCCCTTCAATCATACCTGACCCTGGTCGTGCGACACCTAAGGAGAGAAGGTGGTTGACCAAGATGAGCGAAGGCAAGAGCCCGTGGATCTCCAAACGGTTTGAAACGTACGTGAAAGTTTGCACACCATCTGTTCGGCTCTTACGTGTACCGCAGAATACACCAATATTTTGACGGAAAGTGCACGGACGACGAGATCCTCCACCACGCAGACATAACGCGCAAGCAACTGCGTGAAGTGCTGCACCACTACGATGAATACGTGAGTCTTTTCTTCCATTCTTCCATTTCGATTTTTCTTTTCCGCGTCACGCCGTGGGCCGTCCATCATCCACCGGTCGTATCACCCGGAATAGTATTCGTGGGATCTGATCTCGACGCCATCAAAAAACGTGGGGTACGAGAGTGCGACCGCATTCATGAATGACTCGGTCATTTCGCTGCCAGCCCTTGGATCAGGGACCTCAATGCTATCCCTGGCCCACGCACGGCTCTCTCCGGAGAAGCATGCTCTTCCTTATCCGAATCGCCGCGGTTTTCAATTTAGTTCTAACACTTCCGACCGCCCCTTCTTCTCGCGTGATTACGTGCTGGGCCTCAGGCCGCTGTTGTTCTACTACTTCTACGGTTACGACATTTCATGGGGTTTTAGCCCAATGGCGTTATGTTGTTCCCTTTTGGTTTCCCAACTGTCCGCGTTTCTCACGTTCATCTGCGCACGTCTTCCCTATCTGCAGCTGCAGACGTTTCTGCATCCGTCCTAGCTCGACGGACGGCTTTCTGGGTCCTGTTATCTGCATTGGGGTCGGCGCTGTGCAGCGTTTGGATTACACGTGAAGGCGTTCGCTGGTCTCGCCATCGTAGCGGCCGCTCAAGGTTCGGAACGTCGGATGCCACAGATCGCGATGCACCGCAAGGTTCTAGCGCTCTAGACCTCGTGTTCTTTCTCTCCCATTCATCGACAGGCCACACAGCCAACCCTTCTGTACCTCGTGATTACCAGCGCAATTCAATGGGAAAGAAATCAGATGCAGGTCATCTCGGCTCGATTTCCAGACGTGACCCTGATTCTTAACATATCGGACTTCGGACATGGGAGAAAGAGTGGGTCAAAGTATTTCTGCAGGTGATTCATCGCTCGCATGCACATTCCCAGATCTCACGTCTTTTTTTGTGCGCTTTGTTTCGTTAAAGTCAAATGGAAGTTGTGTTCGTAGACCTGATCTGCTGACCTTTGTCTCGTGTGCCCTTTCAATCTCCTTTCGTCATGAGGGTCTGGAGCGAGAAGATTCGTGCCCCATAATGTATATATGCACATTCATCAATGGGTTTCCGGATTCAAGAAACCAAGGACACGACACCGCATCCCGTATAGTTCAGGAAGCGCAGAAGATTTCCGATCGACAGGTCTAAGGAACACAAGCTACTCTCCACGATGTGATGCACGCGAGTGATGCAAGGGTGTGCTCGTCGCCTCCGGGCTGTCGTCGCGGAGAGACGGTGTTTAGCTGTGACAAATCTGAGTGCGCTGATACCCACTCGATTCAACTCTACACGTTGCGAGCATTGTGTCCTCACTCACAATATCAAGGGGTTCATATAGGCAGGGCCATCATGCGGAAGTGCGAGAACTGAGAACTGGGATTGATCCATCACAAAAAACGCTAAACCCATCACGCCCACACAATAGGTCATCAAACCTACTCAGCACACTGAACCACGAGGAGGCTCTTTCAATGTAAATAATTGACCAGGTGGGAAGAATGCCAGGGGCGACGGCGGTTTTGAGTCCAACAACGGTCTCATGACCTTTCTTCTCTACTTCTTGGCCGTTTGGGGCATTTGAAAATGGTCCGTCCCACATCAAATGATCCTAAAGCCATCCTGCAGGCAGAGCGGAACGGACTTTCCCCGGTGAAAATCTAGGAGGTGGCAAGGCCTAGTCCGAGGGTCTCTTGGTCACCCCAAGGCACAAGACGTGATTGTATTGTGATATCGAATGTCAGTTGGAGGCGTTTGAAAATCCATGTGTGGTAGGGGCACTTCCAGCGATATCCTCTCTATTGGTCCCGTAACCGAATGCCTACCATCGATAAGTACATACTGGCTGCGCAACTGCGCCGGAAATCAGGAAATCGACCAACCTGAGAATCCTCGTGCGACTTTGGTGTATTCCTTTGCCCGTGGCCCTATACAGTAGTGGATCGCCCCGTTGTCCTGAGGGCCTCCGCCAGACACTCCACCTAAACCAAACTCCGCTTCCAGACGCCCAGCAAGAAGCTGATGACCAAGCAGCCTTTGAGTGGCGTTTCACTGGTTATCTTCGTAACGTTATCCCAGTATCGCTGATTTGCGACGTATCGCAAAGTAAACATAAGCGTAAGCGTTGTCGTTATCAAAACCCCACGTTAGACACCGCGAAGGCGCATAGCGGGCGTCAGATTGGGTTAGGCCCGTCAGAGGGTTCACACGGACTGGATCTGCTAGACATACATGGAAACACAGTGCAATAAATCTGGCACCCCTCGAATCTATCCGTGACAACATCCGCACATACTATCATCGGCACTAGTCCTTTCTGCGCATGGCCTGTCGATGACCGGTCGGTGCCGCGTTGAGCACATACGTACGTGTCGTTCGTGCAATGATGAAAGGGCGAGCGAAACGCAGAGCTGGAGGAAAGATGATCTGCGGTGTCCAAGCAGGGTCATAAGCTTTTTCTTCTGGACACACTCTCAATCCGAGGGATGAGTAGTATGTGTACATCGAAGGAACGACACGGCAAATCCTTGAGAGGAAAATCCCGAGCACGGGAGCATCCGCCATGATGCTTATAATGTGACAGATCGCCTTTTGGCAGAGCCGGGCCGCCCTGGTGACACATGTGTGCGTAAACTCTTCAATGAATCCGAGAAGGTGCTCTTCACGAAAAGAGCCGTGGACGCGAATGGGCAAGGTCCTGGACAACGCCGATACATCGATGACCATTTACAGCAGCACGATAGGAAGGGGTTCTGGGCTCTTGGAGCCCTCTGCAGAACCTTGCTGATTTCGTGACGATGTTCAAAAGGATTATGTGCAAGTAGCCATAATGTCACGGATGCGGGAGATCGCCGTCCTATGGATCTGTAACGCCTAGGCTCGAGCTCTGTCGTAGTTGATTAGAGTTAATTTAAGGATAGCAAGCTCCACCCGCCCAACCGGGCCAGTAAGTTGGGGACCGCTCAGATTTCTCCGAAGAAGAAGTTAGAGTTTCATACCTGATTCAGACAGTTTTCCTCGGCGGCTACAATGGAGATCGGCCCTTGCTCGGCTTCGGTCAGTGTAGATCATTCTTGTGATCAGCCAACTCATGTGGCGTCAGAGTCATCCCCTGAACGTGGGTCGCGATCTCAGAAGAAGCACTGTGCAGCTCTCGGCAGTAGGCCCCCGCACCCTTTGGGCTTCACAAATGTAGTGAACGATTGTCAAGTGGCATATGTTCGGTGTCTTGGGGCTCACCCTATTATAATAACACGCGAGCCACGATAAAAATATCAACGGCTCCTCTAAAACCAAGCCCCTCTGTGCGCAAAGTTCAGCGCTTCCCGGAAGCCAACCTTGAAGCCGAATCCGTGTTCGGTGCCCCATGAGGGCGCACAAGCGGCAAAGCCGACTTCTAGTGCCTGGACCTACTAGGGAATAAAGAGGAGTGACTGAAACTTGGAGATCACCTGCTAGGATCTCGGGGGGTCCCAGGCTATTTTAGGGTGCTGTCGGGTCAGATCAGACCATTAGTGTCACCTGTTGCCAGTTTAAGGTGCGGGCCCCGGGATGAAGATCAGAGGATGGCGCTCCGCTTTGCTCCCTCGGGCGGTCACAGGATCGTTCGCAGCCTACCGCCCATGGTGTCTCAGTGCAAGTTGGTGAAACAACAAGCTCGAGAAGTCATGGGATCATTATCTAGCCGCGTCAGAGGCCTCGGGCGGTAATGGAAACGAACAATAGGGGCGATGTTGGCGGAGGCCGACGATCGCGAATGCAGGGTTCACCTCGAATTCTGACTTGGAATGGAAGTATGGGTCGCGGCCCGAATGGCATTGTACATCCGATATGTCGTAGGTCAGGAGATCCAGTGTCATTGGAAATTGCAACATATTACCGTGCTGCTACGTGACGAAATTTGACCATCTAGGGAACGTAGGTTTGGAATTTTGAAATTTCCCCAGATCTGGAGAGGGATATACGGGGCTTGGCATTGGAACAGTGGGGTTTCTGTCTCACAGCCATTAGAGACAAGGCGTTCCCGATGATCTAGTGACCGTTACTAGGGGTTCAAGAGGTGCGGAAGCAGCCGTCTTGAGGTTCACGTTGAGATCCGACAAGCGTTAGAGGTCATCTAATAACGGGAGCAAACGGTAGGCCAAATGCGCCGGGGACAATAAATGGCCATGAATTTCGAAAGTAGGGAGAGTTTCTGTCAGAGTCAACTTTAGGGCAACTGTCAATCAGCATCTTCTGGCGTCACACAGCAGAGAGGTTCGAACCTTATTGCACGCTGAACATCCAGCCAAAGTGAGGCGGCGCAGCACGGCCATGGCCATTAATGGCTGCTCTCGAACCAGGAACCGTCGGCAGGCGACCCAGAGAAGCCAGAAACGTAGCGTGTGTGCAAAGTTTCGGATTTGAGCATTGGCGCCGATAAACGATCGAACGATCGACCGGCGCACGTGGTCACTGACCCCCGCAACTCGATGATTTCCCGCACTGCGCTCGCTCAAAACTGGGTCCAGACTACACGCTTTTCAGTGCGAACAGCCACCCAACTCTCCTGCGCGAGAGGACCCGAAACCCCACTGCTTTCCAATGAGACTTTGGCGTCATTCTACGAGAAAGAGCTGCTGACCAGGTTTTCCACGAGGCCCGCGCTTGCGTCTAGGCACGAGCGTAGTAGGAATTCCGAATACCTGAGGTGGACCTATGAAGAGTTATGGAAGGAGGCTAACGATCTTGCGCGAGGCCTTCTGGGACTGGGGCTGACGAAGGGAACTCGTGTGGGGGTTGTGATGGGTAATAACAGGTACGATACATGTGGTCTACAGGATCCCTTTGCTGACGTTTGCCGAATCTGTGCGGGATAGCGCATATGCCCAACTTCAATGGGCTTGTTCAATCATCGGAGCCATCCTCGTCACCGTCAACCCCGCGTACAAGGTCCACGAGTTGGCAAGTCCACACCTTGCAAACTAAGTCTCGTGTCTCAACCCAAATGTCGTAGATGAGAACTTTGAACCACGTCGGAGTCTCGCACTTGTTCCTTGTTCCGAATATTCGGACGTCGAGGTATCTCAGCTTGTTGGCCGAAGCCTGCCCTGAGATCGCCAATTCAGCAAGAGGTGATATCCAGGCGGAAGCATTGCCACACTTGAAGGTCGGCAGAAACACGAAAGCCCACTGTCATCTCCAGCTGATATCTGGTTCAATACCAGCGCATCATAGTCGTGGACAACACTCAGGATGCGCAGGTGTTACAAAAAGAGTTGGACGGTTGCAAATCCGCCATCGACTTCCGTGAAATACTCATCAGGGACCAGAGCTCGTGGGAGGAACGAAAACGAAAGGTGCTACAGGAGTCACTCGATAGCCATGATGTCATTAATCTCCAATTTACAAGGTATCCGTCCATCACCCACCCATGCCCTACATGCAATGAAAAGCGTACTAACCCATTTCTTACTCACAGTGGAACTACAGGATACCCGAAGGCAGTTTCACTTACACATCACAATTTGCTCAACAATGCCCTATCAATTGGCGATTGTATGCGTCTGACTGAACAAGATGTGCTGTGTAACGTTCCACCTCTGTTTCACTGTTTTGATAAGTACATTTCGAAACACCGTCTGTTTTATTGTCTAGCTCATGCTCCCTTTCGGCGTGTCCACGTTTGGTCCTAGGAAACCTTGCGGCATTTACTCATGGGTCGTGTGTTGTGTACCCCTCCGAAACCTTTGACCCAAAGAGGGTGGTCGATGCGCTTCTGGAAGAAAAGTAGGCAGCCCCGTCCCTTTAACCAGTTCTTACTTTCTACTGATTGAACGATATTCAAACCTCTTTTGACAGGTGTACAGCACTGCACGGCGTTCCGACTCACTTCCTTGGCGTACTGTCTGAAGTGGAGCGCAGAAAGAATGGAGGAGATGATGTGAACCTCAGTCGACTACGCACGGGGATCGCGGCCGGGTCTCCTATACCCATCGACCTCATGAAGCAACTGATTGAAAAAATGAATCTCACAGAGTTGACGGTTGCCTATGGAATGAGTGAGTGACCGACCTGTAATCTTTGTCGCGCTCATCGCCAACTGTCTAAGCACATGCTGATGTTAATTAATCTTGATTGTTATCTTAGCCGAAACGAGGTGAGCAACAGTTCTTGTACTTCCATATGGAGCAGCAGTAATTTTGCCGTGGGAGTTGTGGATGGCGCTCAGACCCTGAACGTTCATTCCCTTGCTTTGCCCAATATCCAGCCCCGTGTCCTTCCAAACGACAACCGCGGACCCTATTGCCAAGCGAGTTGAAACCGTTGGAAAGATCCTTCCTCACGTCACTGCCAAAATCGTCGACATGAACGGAGCCGTTGTAGCGAGGGGGATGCCAGGCGAGATCTTGGTCAAGGGCTACCTTGTGCAGAAAGGGTATGAGCAGCGACTCTAAACTATCTATCAACATCATGAGTTAACTACCCATTGTCAGGTATTGGCAAGACGAGGAACAAACAAAGGCCGTGACACGAGTTGATGAAGAAGATGGGCAGGTCTGGATGTGTACTGGTGATGAAGCGGTGATGGACGAAGAGGGCTACGTCAAAAGTGAGCACGACGTTGACATTTTAGGTTTCTCCGAGTAGGTCAGGCTAACTTGGATCGGCGTTTATCCGCACAACAGTCGTCGGGAGGGTGAAGGTAAGGTTTAAGTCACGGCAGTGTGTCTTGTTTTGAAAATCTGATCGTTTGCTCGTTCTCGCCGTAGGATATCATCATTCGAGGTGGAGAGGTAGTTCGCGCAATGCACACCAGCACCCCGTTCCCATTAACTTCGCCTTTAGAACCTCTTCCCGGTCTGCATCGAGAACGTCCTCACAGACTCCCCCGCAATTCGGGAAGCAGCGGTAGTCTCGGTTCCTGACACCAAATTTGGCGAAGTCGTCGGAGCGTGGGTCGTTCTTGAGGAAGCACATCGTGGCAAGATCCAGAAAGAGGACGTCAGGAAGGTTGTGAGCACGGGAATGAACTCCCAGGTACTGGATTCATCTGTTCTGGATCGTTACTAGAACTGACTTGGTTGAAGAACGCTCCGGCGTACGTTTGGTTTTTCGGGGATCCGCGGGTGGAAGAGTTGGTCGAGGAGAGTAAGGGAGGGCTTCCGAAAACGGCCAGCGGGAAGGTGCAGAAGCACATACTGAGAGCATGGAGTAAGGAGCTTGCATCAACAGGTTATGGGAAAGTGGCTTCGTAACGAATCGGATGACATTGGATAGGACATGATGGGCATACGTCACGGGCAGGTGGGTTCTCGGATGCCCCCAAATGTCTGGCTCAAGACCCACCCAGATTTTTTCGTTCCAGAAACATGGGGGCGATAGGGGCGGGATATTGTCGTGGTGGTTATTTGTTGCGGTAGAGTACGAATGATGTCCGTTTACATACGGCAAAGGGCGAGAGAGGTGATGTGCGAGAGGAGTGAGATTGACCTATACCCGGAATGGCCGACGGCGACCAATAACTGAGGATTGAATTGCGGGGGAACAGTGCCGAGTCTACGAGGCGTGAAACTCGTCGTTTCAGTCGTTTCGACTTGATCGTGGGCCAAACATCTACGGCCTTCGGACACGGTAAGGTCTCTCTATCGGCGAGAATATCTTGAAGTTGGCTTCCTAGAAGGCGGCATCTGCGTCGTGATAGATGGGGCCCATATGAACGAAAACCAGACGTCGCGAGTTGGTGATTCCGAAGTTGCCGAGACGAGTCGACGGGTCCCCTCTGTCGACCGCAAATCGCGCTCAGGGTCCTCGATGAACCGTGCGCGTGAAAGGCCGATCAAGAGCTTGTTCTTCGAGAAGGGCGTGAGGGTCCACGCCCACGATGGAAAGTGTGGCAGTCCTGCGAAAGAATTTTTTTTTTTGGGGGGGGATCTGACACAATTTGAACAGCCTTCGAGGATTGACTGGAGTGTATGGCCCGAAAAAAAATTGCGCGATAGGACGCGTCCTCGATGCACGGGCATCATCTTTGGTGGTCCCCTGCGGGTTCTAGACGTGGATCATACTGCTAGTGGTCGTTTACGATAGAGCGGTAAGATCGGTCGATCGTGAGTCAGGCGCCAACGCATTGATGGGTATGCGTCGCACTACTAGTTGGTCGCCTGGTATCGATATCTTGAGGTTCATGTGTCCTTGGCAGCGTATTACAAAAGGAGAATTAATGCAAAAGGTCGCCGGATAGTTGTGCACCCCAAGCTTGATGGTATCGGCTGTGAGATTCCTTTGCAATACGCGCAGACACACCATCCTTCTCTAAACGCAGTGTTGTGCCGCGTTTCGAACCAAGGAAGTGCAGTCTCAAGCCCCCAAGTCTCAATTTTGCAATATCCGTGGCTCACGGGGCGCACGCCCTTGTCGGTGATCGTCGGTTGTTATACGTGGTCTGCTTGAGGAGACTAGGCGCACGCGGGTTTCCTTGTACAAAAGAGACGGTAAGCTATGGGCCGATCCAGAGTCGAGAAACCAGCGTCGGATATGGTGTAACGGCTAACATTGCCGCCTCTCACGCGGCAGCTCGGGGTTCGACTCCCCGTATCCGAGTTCCTTTTTTCACGAGTCATGTCTATTGTTCGGCCGCAAAAGGTGTCCGAATATGGAAAAATGTAGAGGATATAGTCTAAGGTAGGGGGGTAACAGTAAAAATCCGCGTAGAGTCGCTAGTCCGAGAAAGGGTCTGATGTACGATTGAATCTCGTGGGAAAGTCTACTCATAGACGTAGCACAGCTGCTCGTTCTTGGTATCCATGACCTGGTATATCGTGGCATCCTGGAGGATCCCATCCGTTGGCATTGATTGATTGAACTGCGGCGCATTTGGGTCAGTCGCAACGCAACAGTGAAGCAGTGGAGATTATTCGCTCACGGTCAAAAAGGGTGGTCCGCCGGCCGGGTATTGCTGATACAAGCCAGGCTGAGAGTGGGCAGTAACAGACCCCCCGCCAAAAGCCCAGAAGTTTTCGGCGTGCGCGTTCTGCCACTCATACCAAATCTTGTCGATCATCTGTAGGGGAGTGCCAAACTTCGGTTTGAGTAACATTGTCAATAGGAACGCAAGCTGATAATCTCACGGCGTGGTGCATCATAAACAAGGGGTCTAGAATGCGGGAACAACTCTCAGCTATTGTGAAGGGGTTTTTTTTTTACGGAAAGACCTACCGTTGGGCGTCCACTTGGGTCCGCGATAGCAGTCAGGTGCAACAAGACCGCGAGGACAAGAACCGGACATATCACTGTTCGGGTCCCGTGTCAGCCATCGTGACCTGTGCGGAATGATTCAGAAAGAAGACTAGAACCGCTCACCCTCCCATGATCAGGTGGATCGCAGCATGAGAACCCTAGAACGTAAGGGTCAATATCTCGCGTGACCTCCTTGGCTTCTCCGACTTACGACTGGGCCCTCGAGCTTGGTCTGAAAACCCACAAAGTCACCAATGTATCCACTGACGAGCGTCTCCTGGCTCTCCCGAGTAAAGTAGTTCCAGAAAGCATCCGGTGCGGGAGGGGTTCCATCGCCGAAAGGATCAGTGCTTGTGCTCTTCGCGGTGTAGTTTCTTCTGATCGTGTGGGGGACGGGGTAAGCGACTTCAAAGTTATCCGCAAAGGCGCCGGTTGTGATCTGGTAGTCATTGGCTGGGTTACCCCATCCACCAAACCCGCTCGTCGGGGAGTCGTCGAAGATGGTTGCATCGGGGAAATTTGCACTGGCATCTACGAGATGGGGCATCAGGACATGCAAGAGCCTGGAATACCACGGGTGGGGTGGAACCGACTGACCTAGAGTCCAGTCCCAATATGGGTGAGCTCCCTTGTAATTACATTCGGACCTCAACGCATGCTCAAAATCGTTTAGATAGGCGCGGTGCCAGGGCAAAAAGAGACCGGTAAAATGTATCTGAAAGGGGGTGCGAGTGATGAGCCCACAGATCAACGCGGCACGTGAATTTCATCGCAAAATCCCACCAATGGGTTCAGATCCATGTGCACATAAGCGAAGTCTGAAGGAGGGTCAGTTTCGAAGCAAACTTGATAGGGAATGAAATTGTGCATACCGTCGAAATAGGAGGTATTGGGATTGATGGGAGGAATTTGGGTGACGGATACGTCGAAGGTTGGTTTCAAGGTTGGCTTATGGGGTATCTTATTGAGGCACTGTAACGGGATCAGCGACCTCAAGGCAAATTCCTGCTCCTTCCGAGGCCCCTACCTTTACCGCAGCGACCCACTCTTCACGCTCGGTCTCGGAGATGGACCTCCACTCCCGCCTGACACGGGGCTCCGCGCAAGGACCAGCGTGTGCAGTCGCAATGAACGAGAGAAGTAAAGCCAATAATACGTGGGCAGAAAAACCAACGGCCATCCTGAGGCACCGATAGCAATGTGCGGGAGGGAATGAAGAATGCGATGGGAGAAAAAGCGAAGATGCGGGGCAGACGGAGCTTAGGGTCGACCTATATATGAGGCATTTTCGACCACTGACGGATGCGAAGGCCATGGCTACGTTCGAATATCAACGGTGCTCAGTGTTCGAAGCAAAGCAGTTGACCCTCGTGTGGTTGGTGACATCGTGGAACCCTGCGATTGGGGTAACGTAGGTTCTAAACACAACATGTAACAGAAGCGTCGAAAAAGGAGACGCCAAGGGAATGGTGTAACAGAAGTCATAGGTCTTTCTGTCCATTAGTTCGAGGACGGCAGCATTATTCAAGAGTCCATCGCCGAAGGTGGCTCCCAAACTGAGGTTCAAAGAGCATCAACTGCATTTACCAGACATAAGATAGAGATAGGTCAACCACGGTACGGCCAGAAGTTATCCAGGCGGCGTTGTAGCCAGTCATTGATCATTCCACCGCTTATCCGAAGGTTGAATGAGACAGAATAAACCGTTGGGGGTCCATTTTGGACCTCTCACGTAATTCGGGCCAGCAGTCGACGGACCCCAGCCAAACAAATCGCAACTTAGAGAACTTGGCGATTCCGTCCGTAAGTGTAGGACAGCGACAATCGAGGTAACGCTCCATAGGAGCTATCCCCACCCTCGGAGACTTTCACCATGGCCATGATACGTTCCGGGGTAAATAACGCGTTCGGGGATTGAGTTATTGGTGGTGTTCCGTTGCCGGACCCCCCATCGGATGGAGTCGCGGCGCAATTCCTAAAAATGCGGTATGGGGCGGAGAACTGCCGCACGAAATCGAAAGCGAAAGCTCCGGTGGTGATTTGGAAGTTGTCTGATGGCCCCCCCCTCCTCCGCCGAGGCCAGTCTCGGGATCGGATCGATGATTGTTAAGTTGTAGAAGTCGTCGCGTCTAAAGCCGGATTGACGTTGAGTACGTGGGAGAAAGGAAACACAGAACGTTATGATCCAGTGAGGCTTTGTTCTGGTGAACCCACATTCATCACGCAACGCGCGTCCGAAGCTACGGACGAACGAACAATGCCACGCCAAGAGCCAATCCCCGAAGAAGTGCAGGTTATGATGAACCGTCCCGAAATGAACGAAGCAAAAGAAAACTCACCAATGGATTGAGATCTGCGTGAACGAAGCTAAAGTCTGGATGGCTATTTAGGATCGTGCGACCAAACGGTCGCTTGTCTTAACCGAGGAGCGATCCGGCCCCGACTCGGAGCCGAGATCTCTAGGCAGAAACCAACAGAGGTCAACACCACGAGCACCGGGAGAACCACGCCATTGAGATGCCTGTGCAGTAGCTCCAAGGCACATAGGATGGTCCCGCGCGGGTACAACCTTCTCCGAACCTGGTACATTCTCGTAACCCTCTCTGGACGAAAATTCGCACTGACATCGCCGCCAAATGCTTCGTCCGGTTTTTGTTCGGCCATCCAAATATACTTTGTCCCATCTCCACCCCCTCGCCCCCATCAGCCTCCGCAGCAAAAAGGCCAAAAAATCTGCTCTTCGCTTCGACGGAGTCATGAATGGCCCCCGTCCCAAACAAGACCCAGGTAAACCTAGCCAGAGCTAGACGTTCTTTCTGTAAACTCCACCGCTGGTATTCCTCGTCCACGAACCATGCGTAATCGACCAAGTTGGGCTAAAAGTAAAGCCACGCGCTGAGCTGCGCGACGTCTTGCCCAATCCTCGCGGGAGCCGCCAACTCCCGGTCGATGAATCCTATGACCGCGTCTACGGTCTAGAAATCCCCTGTCGAGATCTCGTGACGCACGACGATAGCGAGGGGTGCATCGATGATGAGTGTCAAGGAAGCTTCGATCAAATCTCCGCCATCTTTTCTTCCACATCGATCCCTTGGTAAAAATGAGGTCGCAGGATCGGCAGAACCTTCCCCACGATCTCGTCGGCGAGACAGGCTGTATCGCAGTGTTGGAACCAACCTCCCAGCCTCTTCTGCGCTAAACCGTACAGGGAGGAGGCTCAACCGTAGTGGAAGGATACATCCGCGATTCGAGGGTTATCATCCACTCCCCTGGCAGAATCTCCGAGTGCCAACACCCTTTCACCCTTCAGAAACTCGAGGACCCTTGGTGTTGACACCCTATATGCGACTTCGGCCGCTGTGATGTCTCGTCCTCAACGACCTGCGGTAAAAAGGCAAACGTGATCCGACGTTCGCGTAGACTTAGAGTCCGGGGGGACCCCAAATTTTAAGACATACTTAATTCAAAGCACCTACCTCCAGGAACCTCCCAAAATCAAAAAATGACCGATCGGACGAAACTGGCCCCTCGAAAAGGCGGGAATCGCGGCCGGGACTGGTGCCCATATCGGCTCCCGCAACCACGTGGATGGCGTCGAACTTCGGGGAGATCTTGGCCCCGACGTCGTTAGTTCGTGTATGCACCTCGGAATTGACATTATTGTCGAGGCTGGATCCAGGAAGGAGGGTCGATCAGGGGTGCGTTTTCCGCTTTTCGAATGAGCCGTAGCATGCCGTTCAAGTGACATCCCTATGGGAAAGGTGAGTCCAGCTGGCCGGCCAATACCAAACTTGAATTCACGATTGAAGTTACTCTGTCCCACGTATCATGTCGCTTTATTTGGGATTCTTCGGACATTTAAGGGTAATTATTCGCTATTCCCCAGAACATTTCTTACCCACGAAACCTCACGCGTAAACCTTCTCGTGACTGGGTGGTCTCAAGAGGTTAGATTCCTGACCTTACGGCACTAGGTCGTTCTCATTCGACCTCCCCGGGGAAATTCAATAGACGTCGTCAGCGGGCGCTGGGGCGATACCACAATGATAAGAACAATGGCATTAACCTACACACTTGACATAGTCCTAGTTGGCTTCCACAAAACCGAAGCAAACCAGATTAATAGAAACACGAAACGTTGTTGCCTGTGTTTGATGATCTCTACTCCGGTAATCAAAGAAATCAGAGCACTGCAGAACGTTGAAGCCGATGATTCGACGCGGGAGTGTGTGCACGCCAGATGACGTTTGCAGCGAATGCAAACGACCCAGGTTGCTTCGATGAATGGGCAGTACGAATGTGTAGAGTAACCCTGGACTAACCAGATGAATCCGGTCAAAGAACAAGGGCCTTGGAGTCCGCTACTACTCGCGAAGAGGTCCCCATTCATCCGCATCAGCTTCCAAAGATACGAAAGTGAGCGGGTCGACAGTAAACCCAGAAATGACGCCAGGTACATCGAGAGATAAGCTGCAGTGACGACATAGCACGGGTTTGGCCGTTGGCAACTAATCCGAGTCGAGAACCACCTTCCCATCGAAGCGATGGTTGTGGTCTAAAATGGCGGTCAAAAATTCGAACGCTTGACCCCGGTTGCCCATTTCAATATCGTGATCAAAGAGATACGATACGAGATCGCGATTCCTAGCCTGTGTGATAAACGAATTGAATCCTAATAACAACTTACATACATAAGAGTCCACAGTGTGGGAGACGGCGGTACAAGAGATGGTAGAAATTGTACAGGACACCACTAGAGTGTGATGGTGAGAGTGGGAAGGGCGAAGCTGAGGAAAGAATAGCAATTAGACAATCGAAAGCTGAGGGCCATGTGGTAACGGGCGTTTATCGAGAGACCTCACAAAGAACCAGATACCGTATACATCCTCTTCAGCACGCCCTCTTTCCTCACGATCTCTTCAAACTCTTCGTCCGGCTTTTCTCCAGCCATCGAAACATACCAACACCCGACTTCGATCATCTCCCTTTGCCACATCCCGATCTGCTCACCCCCATCAACATCCGCAGCAAAAAACCCGACAAACCTACCCTTCGCTTCGACGGAGTTATGAATAACCTCCATCCCAAACAAGACCCAAATAGATCTGATCACAGCCAAACGCTCCTTCTGATACTTGCGCTGATCGTACTCCTCGTCCACGAACCACGCGTGGCCTGGGTACTCCTTGACATTACGAGCGTATGATCTCAGCAGAGCGTCTAGTAGGGCTCCCGCGGTGGGCGGCCACCCAAGCGTCTGGCCCGTTCTGGGGTTCTTTTTGCCTTCGTAACAGATCCCGTGGCTGGTGACTGCTCCAACATCTGACAGAAGGTTATCGGGGCCCGCGTTCGATGTCGATCGGATGGCAATATTATCCATAACCGTGGGGTGACAATTGGACCAAATTGAACTCCAACCCGACGACGTTGAAAACAGGTACAGCCAAGCGCTCAACTGCGCAATATCCCGTCCGATCCTCGCGGGGCCCGCGAACTCCCAGTCAATGAACCCTATCTCAACTTCTGTTTCCGCGTCAAGGCTAGGACATGTCCCAGAAACGGGGGGAGCGCCGATGAGGAACGACCCCATCCAGAGATCCCCTGCCGAGAACATCGATCTCGTGACGCCGGTGGAAGACAATGGCGGTGGCGGGGGATGGAGATCGTCGAGGAAGCTTCGATCGAAATCCCGGGAGATGGTATCCGCGATCCTCTCTCCCACATCCGTCCCCGGGCCAAAATGAAGCTGCAGGATGGGCAGGATCCTCCCCAGGATTTCATCTCGGACATAATCCTCAGCATCGGAATTTTGGAACCACAGCTTCCCGTCGTTCGTCAGCAACTGGGATTTTGATAATAGGGCGACGTCGCAATGAACGGTCGCAAGGAAGCTTCCCAACCTCTTCCCCACTGAAGTGCACGTTTCCAACGAGGGTGGGGACTCGGTCGTAGTTGAAGGATACATCCACGATTCGAGAGGTGTCATCCACTCTCCCAGATCCCGTATTACCAACACCTTCTTATTCTCGAAGAACTTGAGGACCCTCGGGATCGACACCTTGTGCGCAGCTTCGGCCGTCGCGATGCTAGGTGTGGAGCCGAACAGGGACAAGGCTCGGTATTCGATGACCTACGTTGGAAGGCGAATACGATGGTAACCGTTGGAAAGCGACTGAGGGCGTGGGATTCGCGGCAGAAGCATAAAATGGTGCTAACCTGTCTGAAAGTTCCACAGGGCGCATCCTCGCCTACCGCAGCCACGAAGGGTGGAGCATACTTGATAATCGCACTCCTCCAGGACTTATGATCTCCACGGCGACGGACAGCTCGCACGGTGACGTTGATGAGCCCTCCACTCAGCTTCGTAACCTCCCATTTGCCGTCGTCGGGTACATGATCATGATCCGATGTTCGCGTAGACTTGGAGCCCCGGGAAATGCCAAAGACGTCGTCCAAAGCACCTCCCTCAAGGAACCTCCCAAAGTCAAACAATAACCGATCGGACGAAGTCGACCCCTCGCAAAGGTGGAAAACGCAGCTGGGCCTGGCACCCGTATCCGCACCCGTACCCACGTGGATATCATCGAAGGTCGGATCGGAAGCGATGGAGGCCGGGGTGATCTTGGTCCTGGCTCCATTAACTCGGACACGAACCTCGGGATTGACGTTCTCGTCGAGGTTGGAGCAATGAGGGCCGATCAGGGGTGTGTCCTCGCTTTCGAATGAGCCGCAGCATGCCTTTCAAGCAACATTCCTGTGGGGAAGCTGAGTCCACTCGGTCGGCCAATACCAAACTGAAACCCACGATTGAGCCGTCACCCTCTCGTTCGTATTCCGTTGCAGTATTCGGAATGTTCTGGATCTATTAGAAAATGATAAGCTACTCGCCAGAAGCAACAAGCATTTTTTACCGTCGGAAGCTCGAGTAAGCAGACAGAAAACATCATTCTCGGAACTTGACGATTTTGAGAGCCTAGAAAGGATAAGACGAGGCTGGGCTGATGACAGGAAAACGTGTATACCAAGGAGGTTAGATCAGCAACCACACCATACGGCATTCGTTCGGCCTCCCATGGGAAGATTCAATAGATATCGTCAGCTGGCGCTGAAGCGATACCACCTTGGTGCGAGAATGATGGATTAGCGCAACTGCTTGCCGTAGTCCTTGGAGGCTTCCGCAAAACTAAGCGAACCGGAATAGACATTGTCATATGTGCTTGATGATACCTGCTTCGGTAACCAAAGGGCTCCGTGCACTGAAGGTCTGGCCCATCTAGGTTGATGGCTCGAGGCAAGGGTGTATATGCGCCAAGTGACGTCTGCAGAGTATTGATGAAATCCGGGTTGTTCTATGGAGAGAAGTACATACGTATACAGAACTCTAGACTAACCAGATGAATCCGGTCAGAAAACAAGGCCCCGAGGTCTGGAAGCTGATGCAGATGAATGGGACCTCTTCGCAAATAGCACCAAAGGCACCAAAGTGGGCGGAGCGACAGTCAGGCCAGTGACAGCAAGTACAAGATCGTCAGATAAGCGAGGTGATGACATAGTACGGGTTTGGCCGTTTCATGAGCCGTAGCCACTTTCCTATCAGCGATTTTGACTGTCCCATTCCCACCTGCAGGATTGCGATCAAAGGGTTAGATAACAAGGCCACAGGCCCACAGCTTATGTTATTTGAGCTACCCCTCATAATAAAAACCTAGACACATACAAGTCCACAGCGTGGAAGAGGACGGTACAAAAAGATAGTACAAAGAACGAGGCGAAAAGTGTACAGGACGCCACAGGACTGTGGAAGTGAGAAGGGAAAAGCCGAGGAAACAATGATAATTACGACTAGAAGACGAACGCAATGATACGCCCGTGCGCAGCCAGGCGGCGATAGCGACGTACGGCCACGTCAGCGATGCGCACATCAGGGCACACAATGGTACGGGAAACCAGATGGGTAGCGCGGTAGGGTACTTTTTAGACATCACGAAACCCAAGTCATGTCCAAGAGGTCGAATGTCACCCCTCAAGCTGTTTTGAAACGTCACACGATCAATCAGTCACATCGAACGTGGCGATAGGGAACGCGTGGTTGACGGACACTCAATAAGATCCTACACAACCCTGGCACGCGTTGGTCGACTTTAATTGAAGCCATCAAAATGCCCCTTGAGAATTCGTTCCCCCATAGGAGATGGCGCCCGCCTAACGGGCTTTCTCGGAGGACTGTTCCTTCCATTCGTGGGCGAGTTTCTGTTGATGGGGCTATTTGGTAGCGCCGTGTTCGGAGGCACAGCCGGTACTTGGTCGTTGTTAGCAAAGCCTGGCTGCGGCTGATAACGTAATGGGTCAGACGGAGTTGTAAAATTTTGGACAAGGCAACAAACCCTCGTGAACGATGTGCTGAGAGAGAGACGGCGCAAGAGGCCGCTGGCACGTTCTTGACGTTCACCAGCAAGCGGATTCGCTGGTTGAGGAAGAGGGGTAGTCCAAGAGGTCGTTGCACGACGATGGACTTTACGAAGTGGAGCAGAATCGGAGTCTTGGGTATCATCTATCTTGATGTCAACGGAAGGGTGCGTATACATTTGACCAGACGACGGACCATCGTCAAAAACAGGGCCAGTGCTGCCAACCGAATCGACGGTGCCCCTTCTGAAAGGGAAAGTTTTGGCAGTACCGGGTTGCTGGCCCATGATGTAGGAAAAGAGCGGAGACGTCGAGGGGGAAACAGTGGCGACTTTGGGGGAATTAGTGCTGAGAGGGGTTTGGACAGGGTCAGGAGAACCGTCAGAACTATCAGACGACAGCGAGCCGGAGCGATATCTGTGCTGAGCGGCTGCGGTGTTGATTGAGATGGGCTTGGAATGGGGAGACTTTTCAGTTCTGTTGCTGTCCATGGTAATGTAGCGCGTTGAGATACTGGGTGAGAGCAAGAAGGCAAGGGAGAGCTAGCGATGGGGGTGAGTGAGGATGACCCCAGATAATAAATACCGAGTGGGGTTTTTGGATTCAAACTCCGCATAGCGTCTCCAGGAATTTGATTCGAAATCGGAGATTACCCCATATCACGTGGCGATTGAATTGAAGAACCTTATCTCTTGACTCAGCCAATGGCCGCTCGCTGACTAAAAGGCACTGAACCCTCTCGGACTCCCGCCTAACCATGGATAATCCAAATTTCCCGCCCCGCCTAGAGATAAGTCCATCCGAGAACGATTTCGGGGATTCTGCGATTTTCGGTCTCAGCTCACAGAAGTCTGCTATCCAAAAGTACGGCATCGCAGGAAGAGTTTGGTGAGAATGTCCTTGGAGGCAGCAACTCCGTATCCGAACTCATCAAGCAACCTAGGGAAGCATCGTATACCCTCACAACTTACTTGGAATCCAAGGACCCCCGGATTGTGTTCGACCCTCCAAGCCCCTTCTCTACACAACGACATCTTTTGTCTACACTGACACCAGAACGCTGGGGCCCAAACCTTAACCGTGATGAAAACTGGTGTCCAAACTCTTCGAAATCAAATCCGCGCTCAAATCTAGATGTCGAGGATGTTCTGAAACCTTTAACGATCCTCGAGCTTGGCTCAGGCACGGGTATAATCATCGCAAAACTCGCGGAAGTCATCAACAAGGAGGCGAGAGATGGTCCAGATGGTCAGTTTCAGGTTTTTCATTCTCCCTCTCTCATCGCGTTGAAGAGTGGCTCGAGCCTCGGTCTAGGCGATGTTATTATCGCAACCGATTTAGATAACGTCTGCCCTCTCCTAGAAGAGAACCTCTCTTCTGCGGCAAAAATGTTCTGGAAGAACGATCAAACAAATCCAAGAGTACTCGTTCGCCCTCTAGAATGGGGGGTTCACAAACACTCACTTAAAGTCCTCAATGAACTTGGTTCTCGAAGTCTCACTCATATTGTTTGCAGCGATCTTGTAAGTTTTCTTCATAATTCTCGCGGGGGAGAAGGCATGGGCGGATTTCATCTCTGATCAAATTCACTGCAAAGGTTTACTTCCCTCACCTTCTGGCCCCGCTTCTCCGGACCTTGATTCACCTCACCTCTGCGCCACCCTCGTCTTCACAACCAAGCATCATCATCTCGTACAGGATTCGCAGCCTTCCAAAGGAGCTCCTTTTCTGGTCAGCATTTGGCCTCTGGTTTTCATACGGGCCGGTACTGTATCGACGTGATTGCCAATCCCCGTTGCAGTCCCATCAAGGGGGCGCCGGCTACGAGAGCGATCGCCCTCCGTTAAATGACCATACAAACGGGGGCCCAGAGACGGAATGGGCTCGGTACCATGCCCCTTCCTCGACATACATCTTCATCGCTCGTCGGAAAACCGTGTCTCTCGGCTGGAGCGTTCCAGAGGATGACAAGGACCTTTTAGAAGGGGTAGGAGCCCACGAAAATCAACGGCAGAAGGCAGACGACACTTTCGAGTTGATGTTATTGATGGATCTGGCAGACAACGAAGATTGAAGGCAGGAGGTTTCCAGTTATCACTCAAAACACCATGGCGACTGAATTTAGCTCGCCTTCCAGGTAGGCGCCAAATTTCAGTGCCCCACGAGCCACACAGGCTGGACATGTGATTTGGGTCAAATTTAACTGGATATACGGCGCAGTCTTTTTTCACCTCATGTGCACCGTCCTTGAATCGGATTACGTTTTGCCATGACATGCGATTTGGGTTAAATCTGTGGGGAAGGCCAACGACGTAAGAAATCCCACATGGCAGGGGACAAAGAAGAAACCCTCAAAACTGTTGGGTAGAATTCCATCTGCAGAAACAGTACAACAGTGCATGAATCTATCCGATGCATTAGAGCAATCTTCGCGCAAAGCAGATAAAAATCGATTTGTATCACATTGAGAATTGCCCGGAATGCGGGCGCGTGACGATCTAGGGTGTGATGCCTCTGCTGGTAATGATACCCTTCCAGGCATCCACGATGTACTTGGCGTAGATGAAAGTTTCATCTACTGCCATTCCCAACGTTTGTGATTCTTCTAGTAGCCGATCAAGGAAGTCGTGTGCGGTTGTTGGGGAGTAGAGCTGGTGCAACTCTGCAAAATTGGAATCATCAGCATTAGGCCAATCGCACCCCGATCCAATATTGGGAATGATGGCCGGGAGAGGACTATAATAACATACCTGCTGCGGTATATATAGCCCCTATTGTGGCTCTCCGCGTGTACCATGTAGCCTGGAATGGTGAGAGCGGATCAGCAAATGAGGGAGCCCGTTGGAATTATTGAGACTAGGTGGAATCGTATTACCCCTACACTAGTGTCGCAACTCAGTTTACATGCTTCCGCGGCGACAGACATTGAGTGGGAGATCGCGGGCCGAGGATCAAGTGTTAGAGGGAATATCAACGAGGACAGCGTTGGCGGTGTAGCGAGGAGAGCAAATGCCTTAGCGGATCGGAACCCCGCATTAGCAATGGCAAACACATATCTGAATCTAGCCTCGCCCTCACCTCAGGAAGGTGCTCCAATACGCCTTCATTCTTGCTCAATCGCGTCTTGAGCACGTTGCCCAAGCTCGGGTTCCGCGCCGTCGTTGCAGTGTCACTGTCTTGACTGTAAGATTTCCGCAGCGAGACCCGCGCGTCGTCCAACCAAGCATTCATAAGCGTCCTACGCGCTTCGTCGCCTTCTCCAAACAGAGCATCGACAGCCGTGTCGTTCAAAGGAGCTGTGTGTTTCCCGGACGGCGAGTACATCACAGCGAGTGACAATGCACTCCGAGTGAAGCCATGGTCCTTGATGAGAGGTAGGGCGAGTTTGAGTAACGCGTTCCTCGTGGTCGAACTCATGATGCCCTGCGTCGGGTTTCGAGCGGAACGTTCGGCAATCCCCGTTGATCGTGCCAACCCGAGGTGGGTGAAGGGAGGTCATCAGCCAGAAAGTTTTGATCTAATCTTCATCCACCCTCTTTTACGCCTTCCTTTCCTCTTTTTCCATCCTCTGGGTCGGTGCTGCTATGTCTGATTGGGACGCTTCGGGCGATGAGACCGCAGCGAAGCCTGCCGCGGTCATTGTAAAGCCACCCCCGAAGAAAGCTAACAAATGGGAAGGCGAGGATGACGAAAACGATGGTCCTGTCGTAAGTCTTCTCCTCAGAGCATTCAATATACGCGCTTTTTCTTCTTCTGTGATCAATAATACATCTGTCTGGAACTGCTCAGAGCGACTGGGAGAACTCAGAATCCGAAGAAGAGAAACGCCCAGCGGTGGTTTCCAACGCCGCACCCCCGAAGAAAAAGGGTTCCCTGAAAGCGAAGCTGGCAGAGAAGGAAGCACTCCGTGCTTCCAAGGCAGAGGACGACGACTCGTACGATGAGGACGCCGTTTTGGACCCGAGGGCAAAGGCCTTGAGGGATAAACAGAGGGAACTAGAGAGCGACATGAAAAACGCTGCGGAGTTATTTGGCACCGATTCTTCCGGTACGCCACACTTTCTTGTTCATCCTCACCACAATGGAGGTTGTCTGATTCCACTGAATCTTTCTTCTCGAACCACATAGGCACACCGATAGACATCAGATCGATTTTGACCGCCAATCCGAAGACTAAAGAAGATTTCATCGTTCTCTCTCGTCAGATATTCGAACTCGCTATCAAACGGCATCAAGACAAGCCATTGTATGCTGCTTTCGTCGAGGCGCATGCTAAGGTGCTCGCAGATCCGCTGAGAGATGTGGAAATCAAGAAGGTAGCGAGCGGACTAACCGCCCTGGCGAATGAAAAGCAGAAAGAGGCGAAGGATAAGGGTAAGAGCAAGAAAAAGCCTCCCAAGCCTGCCCTCGGAAGCACCAAAGCCCTTGGAAAGTACGTATCAGATCCGGAGGAGCACTTGGATTGTCCATCATGGTTGCAGATGCTGATGTTTGTTGTGCCAGGGCTACTGATACCAATTTGTACGAGGAAGCTTTAGATGACTTCGGCGACGATCCGAATGACTTCATGTAAGCTGGCCAAGTCCCTCCGTGTTGTCTCCTCCCTCGGACCCCCCTCGTCGGGTTTCGCCGTTTGTCTCGCGAATAGTGCGGATGTCACCAGATTACTTTTGACAGTCTCCTTCAACTGTATCGATACATCTACATGTGTATGTAACGATAAGTTTCCGATTATTTTCCACTCAGAGTTGCGAGTGACAAGCCGACAGTCGCTATCACCAATTTTGCCTGTTGGGGCCAATGAGAAAGGCATGCACGCAGCAGGTCGGTAATGCAATGGTGAGATCCCAGGCATCTTCATTACAGAATCGTGCATGCGCACTCCCCAGCCAAGTCATACGCGGTTCGGCTTATAACCTTCATACGGGCACGCTAGTCAACATCCAACTGCTCCAAGTCACCACCGCTGTAAAAACTAGGGTGACCGGAATTGAAGACATCTATATAAGCTTTCAGGTAATAATTTAAGGCTTAGAATATTTCGCAGTGTTACTCGATCCCAAGAAAAGTAACCTTGAGCGGCATCTGCGGACCTTTATGTTCCTCCCCAACCACCATTGGTGTCATCATTGCTGGCCTCATAATCTTCACTTCTTGCCCACCGTCCGCAAGGGAGAAGTCGAATTGCCTGACAAGTGTGACCAAGAATGTATGCAACTCGATGACGCTATACAGCAGTTGCGAACGACCAGTCGATCAGTCATTTACTCTGTTTCGCATCTGGGCGTAGCGCGGTGGAACTTACGCGAATCTCCATCCGATGCAACTCCTGTAGCCACCGGAAAACGTAGCCCTGAACCAATGGATTTCAGCTCGAGGTACATGTGGCGGGCGTAGAATGACAGATCACGCACAGGTTTCCGTAAACCCCGACGGGCGACTCAACCTTTTCGTTCATGTCCAACCATCGTTCCGGTCGGAATTCGTATGCGTCCGGCCCCCAAACATCCTTGTTCCTGCGAAACGTGGAAACCGGTCTTAACCACCACGATTCCCACAGGAATGTAGATGGAGAGGAGGAACATACAAGTTATATCCAACCGTTGAGACCGCTACGATTGTCCCTGCAGGAACATGTAAATCGTTGTAAACCTTTCCAGACAAACCAACGATGGGCTTTGATAGGGGCAGGACATCATCTTCTATGGGTGCACGTTGCATTTCAACCACAACAGGGTAGACCCTCAAGATTTCCTGGATGGAACGGAGGGTTGGCTCTCGCGAACAGATAGAGGGGCTCCCAACACACCTTTCCTACAGCAACCAAATACGGCATGGAGTCGAAGTCGCTCACGGTGAAATCACTTTCACCCCTAGCTCTGATCCGTCCCAACGTTTCCATGATTTCAGTCCGGAGTCTTTCTTGGACATGTCGCTTATTCGCGAACTCCCAGAGGGCAAATATCAGCTACGTGATCCGTTTAGATAAATCGAGAGTTGGAACGCAAGGAGGAGCTGACCGTTTTTGCCGTAGTCTCATGACCCGCGAACATGATTGTCCTATATCACCAATAAAGAGAACTGTTATCACTCGACATATATGATGTCTCACCGAATTTGGGGGACAATTTCGTCGTCGTTCAGCCGCAAATCTGGTCGCAGGGCCGAATTTGCCTTGACTGAAAAGCTGAAGTTCTACCGTCTGCTGCGCTGTACGAACGAAACGCAAGACGGACCGAGTAAACTGAGGAAATCCTTTCCAGAGGTACCATCCTTCATTTCTTGTTTCTTTTCCTTAATCAGCTTCGAGGCGACCTCGTGGGCATATGTCTTGTTCTCCCGAAGTTTTATCATCCCCGGACTCTTGCTCCTGTCAGTAAGCCAGGCACCCAAACCCTTCGGGGCCCATTTGAGTAAGTCCATTATGAGTCCACGACCCTTGGAAGGCGGTCCAAATGCATTGAAGCTATGAAAGTCGATCGTCACGGTGGGCCATATGTTAGAAGGGAAGGGGTTCGTACACCAGGTTCTCATACGACTTGGTGAGCCTGTTGTCGGTGTTTTCCAAAGCGCCAAAGTCATAATCGAAGGCACCTGTACCGATGCTGGTTTCGGATTAGTAGACGCTATGTGTAAAAAAGCCCTCGACTTCGACGCACGCATCAAGCGTTGCTTTGCTGAGCCAAGAGTATACATCGATAACTGCAGCTTCTCCAGATCCCGCGTTCGAGATAATATCGTGCCATTTGTCTGCGAGCTGCGTAACGACAGAAAGTCGAGTTCAGACATCGGTGACCACGCGTGAATGGGAGGATGACTGACGGAATTGGAACACCGGACGAAGTATGGGTACAAAGCCTTGGCTTCGACGAGACCAAAAGCCGGGGTCATGGCCCTCCTCTGGCGTTTATGTGCATCTCCTAAGGCGGGAATCAGGAGAAAGATTTCATGGGATATGTGAGGCAATTCACCCTCAACCGCGAGGAGACCCCGATCCATGAGGATTGCGGCTCGTTCTCTGACGAACTGCGGTTTCTCGTACAAACGATTTGAACCTTGAAGGATGTGGTGGACTGCCTTTGGGTCGGCCACCCACAAGTGTTCTTCCTGCGTGATAGCATGAGCATGAGCAAAGACCATATCTGATCCCCAGAATGAAGCATACCCCAAACGACCTATTCCAGCGAACTATGGATCCGTGTCCTTCCAGAAGCTTCTTCTCGACGACAGCGGCCTCCTCAATCATCCACGACCACCTGTGTCCTGTTCGGGATTCTGTGAGGGAATGGCGTTAATTTTTTGGGGGGTGGAGAGATACCGTATATCCAAGATGGGTTCTTTGGCCCTGGGACATCGCTGATCGAATGGGTACGACACCGCGTATACCAGATGTAGGCCACTACCACTGTGGCACCGCAGATTGCTAGTGTTGCTTGCTGCGAGTCCATCTCAGGGTGGGTAGTGGTGGGCTGAGACCGTTGGACAAACCGGTAGCTGCTGCTTGCGTACGGCTACTAATAGTACTTACTCCCCGCAGCCGCTGACGCGGCCAGCCGGCCCACCAACTGTAGGATCGTGTAGGTCGGGCCTCGGAGTCAATAGGATTTTACCGATGTGATCTAAATCTTGGCCGCTGGCGACGCACTCGCTGGCGTCTTTCCCTGGGGCGTCACGCGGTAAGACTCGGTTTGCACACACAATATTTGGGCCGCCCGCAAACACCATAACTTACGACTAGTGGAGCTGCCAGGCAAGTCTTCGGTCTGTTCTGCTTCTACTGGAATATACTGTATCTCACGACAAGCTTGCAGGGGATCACCACTCATGCGTGCTCCTTGTCCGTTCACAGTCCCATTCCGCCGCGCAATCTTTCCTTGGACGGCGCATCTCAGTCAACAGTCTCGACCGTGTCAGCGGATGCGCTCAGATCCTGAGCAATTATCGTCAAACACATCAGCTCGGTTTTCGAGGAATGAACGGCTCAGAACGGAACCTGGTTTGATTGTCGCTTAGGGGGCGGGTGCAATTTTTCTTGCGGCAACACCAGGCAAGGACCCTCAGAGTTGTTCTCGCACTGGACGTTCCACTTTGATCAACGACCTCGGGCTGTATGGTTGCCATTCCTCGCGCTACGGGGGAATGTTCCGAGCGTTTTCCTGTTGTGACAAGCCGTACATCGAAGGCTGCATGAATGGAGGCCAGCACGTGCCGAAGGTTATTTTTTAGGATTGCTACTGCACAAGCTCTACGTCGCGAACCTGGGTATTACAGCCTCGCCGAAGAGAAAATCGTCCACCGACACCTTGGGATCTATCAAGGACGCTGATGTCGGTCGGGGGGGATCTGCTGCGTCGTTTTTGCCACTTCAGAGTACCCACACACGACGCGTGGTTCCCGTTGACTTGTCCAGGGGGTTACCAGGTGAGCACTCCAAAATTCACATGACCCGTTACCGCGGCCGGTCTGACATTTCGTCTTTACTGAACCATTCGCATCCCCGGTGTCGCCCAGGTGACGTTGAACATATGGCCCGTGTGCTACAAAGCAGATGCTGCGTCTTGAGAAGTCGCTCTCAAAACTTCCTCAAACTCTGTTACCCGAACAAAGTCGAAATCGTCACTACCTTACAAACAAGACGTTCAACACCCCTGTTGGGATCACTTCAGCTCCATCTGTCCTAGGTCGCAGCAGATATGCGCTGGATTTAACCATCGCATATGGCACACTTTTAACCTTCAGGTCGTCCGGCAGGTGGCCAACGTACCGGGGCGCACAAGTAACGCCACCCCTTTTCGTCCATTGGGAACAGTGTGATTTTTCCGACCCCCAGACCGGTACGCCCACTATTGACTATTGGTCGTGTTTTCGGCGGAACCTGATCTCCCCTCTACCGATTGTTTCTCATAATTCATTGTGTCGTTCATGCCTTGTTGCCATATCCATGGCTGTCATGCGCAGGCTATCGCCGCAAATCACGAATACAAGAAGCTAAAGCAGGACTATTCTCACCCCTTGAGATTGCATAGCCGGTCACATTAAGTTAAACAGTCGTTCCGGCCGGATTTCATAAATATTTGGTCCCACGGGACTTTTTCCCTACTACAGCATGGTGAAATCTTTCAATGGCTTCGGGAGGTTATTCCCCACCCTACCGGATGGCATTGTTGAGTTGAAAGTGAATACATTCAAGGACAGGACACATCGGAGGAACCCTCCGCTGACGATGTCTCGATGACAGCGCACGGCGGGGACCGTATTTTATGCGACGCTTGCAACCGGAAACAAGCGAGACGATAAATATCCCATGGCTTGCCTCGTGCTGTTGAATGTGATCATAGTAATGGTACTTAGTGTTATCCGCCCGTGCGATCCGCGTCCTAAAACGCACCGCATTAAACTAAGGCAAAGAGTAGATGTATGTAAGATACTGTTTGGTTTCTGATGTTTACCCAGACCCTGACTACGGGATGTGGACCGCCGAGCTTGATCTCCATAGCCCGTGCCGCGCACCTCCTTCCAGTCATGCAGCTCTTCCTTTGGAGACTAACTTCAGTTATACAATCGGTGTCTCACCAGCTATCCGCGCGGATAAGTATATTGGCGTTCGAGAGTGTTCGGGGCGGTATTTTGAATGCAATTTACTACCTAAACTCTTGCCGGTTTCCTGATTTTCCTTTATTTCCTGCTCGTGATAAAGGTTGCATTTATTTCCAAGATCCCAAGGCGAAACAAAGCGTATCAAGTCTGGACAAGCGATTGGCCAATTTACTGATTGATGGACACAACGTTAGCTGACGTCCCGCAATATGCGACCCGCTTGGTCGTATACACGTCCTAGTCCGTAGAAGCTTGCTTGAAATCAAGGTAGCACGTAGGTCCAAGGGGACCGGTCTGAAGATACGTAATGAGCACCGGGGTAGAACGTCCTCTCTTTCATCGTACACGTACCTGGTTAAGGTCGTTTCTGTTTGGAACAGGCATTTGGCTGACACGTTTCCCATCAACATCGACGAGCTCGTAGTCGTATTTCTCCAGGAACACGGCTAAAATCATCTTCATCTCCAGTTTGGCGACCTTCATGCCTGTGCAAGCGTGCCTGCCGCTGCCCCAACCAAGGAATTTATGGGTGGCATTCGGTACCGGGTCAGGTCGCAGCCATCGACTCGGGTCGAATTTGTACGGTTCGGGGTAGAACTCCGGGTTCAAGTGGAACTCAGCGATGGGATACACAACGAAATCTCCTCGTTTGACCACCTGTCCGCCAATGTTGATCTCTTTACCGAGATTCCTTCGGAAGGCCATTGGAGTTAGGCAAATCCGGTGCGTCTCCTGAAGGCAGGCATCAAGCATGGGAAGTTCATTCTGCCAACCTGAGATGGGGACGGCACCGAGCTTCTCGCCTAGCGTTGAAGAAGGAGGGCTATCGGAATGACGGAATATCAAGTCTTGGATCTCCTGCTTGCACTTTTCTCTCCACTCTGAGTGGATGGCAAGATATACGAGTGCCCAGCATGCTTTTTTGTACAGTGTCAATTTATCGTTTGTGGACCACCTCGGGCGTTGAGACTCACTGACGACACCAGTGTTGATAACACCTGCAAAAAGTACTTTCATGATGTACTGGAATGCTCAAATCAAACTCGACATATCACACAATGTTGAGAGCGAAACTTACATCGGCTATGCTTTGGGTCGACTCTCCCTCAGCGATTAGAACGTCAATAGCTTCACTGGTGGGCTCTGCCTTCCTCCTAGCTTCGACATAGGTGCAGAGTATGGTGAAAAGTTCGGTAGTAGCCTCCCTCGTTTTCTTCCTTGCCGGGCTGGGGAACCAAGGCAGGAGCACCGCGGCGGGGGTAGAACTAGTATGGAGTGTCGAGAACAGCTCTAATATCCTCTTGAGATCGGCTTCATTCTTCGTCAGCTCTTCACACGTAGTCATACGTGCAGTCAATACGAAGATAAGCTGGAAATCGAACCTCGGCAAACGTTCTCAGGAACAGAAACGGTAAAAGAGGAGACTAACCTCATAGACCTCGATGAATGGGTCAATTCTGCCGCTCTTACCACCGTTTCCCCACTTGCCAGCCTGGTCGATAATATCTTGCAGTAGGGTGGGGAGAACTGGGATGGAAATGAAACCGTTATTCAATGCTGGCGGTTTATCTGGGAGATTACGTACCGTCTTCCAAGCGATTGTGGCTGAAGAGCCTGTTCAGCTTCCTATTGAAGTGTGGTATGGTGTCCCCCTTAGCATCTGGTTCTAGTTCTATATCGTTCACATTCTCGATCTGGGGGGCCTTGGGTCTCTGAGATCAGTGGACCGTCCCGGTAGCGCACGAGGGAAACACGAACGATTCCCAGCAAAAGCTTGATACCCTCGGAGAGGTCAAAGTGAGGGGTAGTAAAAAGAACCCGGCGAGCGTCCTCCCCAGCCAAAGCGATTACATTGTGGTGGAGCACGTTGAAAGAGAAGCTCTTCCCCGAGCTTCGATTGAGGTTCGACAGCAGGAAATCGTACCGCCGATAGAAGAAATCCCAGGCATGGTACAACTGAAATCCCCGCAGCTTCGGAAATCCGTTCTCCTTACCCTTGGACCTGAGGGTAAAATAGACAGCGGTCGTTGTAAGGATAGCAGCTATACCAAGCGCACCAGCAGCGAGCTGGTTGTCTTCGCCGGCGACGGAGCTTAGGATGGTGGAATTGGAAGCAAACATGGGGTCAGCAGTAAGGGAGATAGAGCAGGGGACTCGGAGTTTTATTTGAGTCCCGGGGACTTGGGTGATGATTTTTTCCCAAGAGAACGCCGGGGACAATACAGCCCCAGTGGGTCGAGAGGCTTCGTCTGAGGGGGAGTCTGAGAACTGCCATATCGGTCAGTAAAATTCTATCGTGAATGGAAAAATGGAAAAATCTGGTTGTCTATTGGTCTTCGGGTAAACCGTCCCATCACCAGCCAACCTGAGCGGAACACGCAGGGGGAGGAATCTTTGAATGGAGATGTCAACGCTTCAAAGTCTGCTCCGCAACTGCCTGAGGTGATCGCCTCGGGAAAGGAGGCGGTCGGCTGGCCGATCGCGTGAACCTTAGGAGCGGGCTCACCCGAGGCCACCGTTGGAGCCAATCTAGAGTCTCCTCGCCCGCGGAAACTTGGATTTTTTTCCTTATTAGCGAACATTGGGAACAATACAGCGACTGAGCTTCGGCCACCCGGATCGACTGGGATTCAGTCGCCTCCCAGAGAGACGCCCTTTTCAGTGGCCATCACCGGCTGAAATTACCAGATTTAGTAACTAGCTCCTGATTTGCAAATCTCAGCAAGTTTGAGAAGGTCGACCAGGGTCGACCACGCACGCAGCCACGTTCAAAAAGTTAAGTCACAAGTGGCGGGTATCGCTGGACTCCAGCCTTGAGTTCAGAGGCGGGGTGAACATGGTTAAGAAGGGGATGATACCTAGGGCGACGCCTTAAGATTTGATGCTGATAAAGCAGGCTCAAAAGTTTAAACCTGATGTGGCAAGGCCCCTCTTGCGATCGCGTGCGTTGGGATTGAAGACTGGGCCGGCGAGGGACAGTGGACAGTGGTGCTCCCCACCAGGATATTGAGCGAGCAGAGGAAAGTCAGGTGAATCGGATTCCAGCGATGTGCTATCACAGGCTGTGCCCTGGATCTGCCAATCCGGCTCACCTGTGGTTCTGCGAAAAAACGAGGTATGTACACATGCATCAGTGCTACTAATCTGTGCCCTGCGTCGAAGTAAAAATGTTTTTGCCGCCGGAAGCACGATGCTGGACACTGGGACACCCCTCGCGGCGGCTGGTGCACCGGGGGAGCTCCTATGGTGGTCTCGCTTAATAACGTTTAACACACAACCTCGTATACGCGCAAACCCATATTTAACTGCCTTAAATCATTACAACCCCTACTCAATTCCAACAACGGTAACCTTGAGCGACATCTGCGGCCCTTTGTGTTCCTCCCCAACTACTATTGGTGAAACCCCCGGTATCTTCAGTTTCTTTATTGCCATTCCGTTTTCTGGGACAGAGAAGTCAAATTGCCCGACAAGCGTGACCAGGAACGTATGAAACTCGATGACGCTAATGACGGACAACCAGTCAATCAGTTGATTCACTCCCGCTCAGCATGTGGCCGCAACGCGACGAGACTTACGCGAATCGCCATCCGATGCAACTCCTGTGGCCTCCGGAGAATGAAGCGCTGAATCAAAGAATCTCAACCCACGGTACATGTGTAGGCGCGAAAATCCGTTACGCACAGGTTGCCATAAACCCCGACGGGCGACTCAGGCTTTTCGTTCATATTGAACCATCGCTCAGGTCGAAATTCGTAAGCGTCCGGCCCCCAAACGTCTTTGTTCCTGCGAAACACGGGAACAAGACTCAATCACCATGATTCACACGGGAATCCAGACAGAGAGGAAAAACGTACAAATTGTATCCAACCGTCGAGACCGTCACGACTGTCCCCGCAGGAATCGGCAATTCTGTGTAAACCTTTCCGGACAGACCAACAACGGGCTTCGAGAGGGGCAGGGCATCGTCTTTCTTAGGCGCGCGCGCGAGTTCAGTCGCGAGCGAGTAGTGCCTCAAGATTTCCTGGGCGGAGTGAAGGGTTAGCTTTCGTCAAAAGATAGGTCGGCTCCCGACGAACCTTTCCCACGGCGAGCAGGTACGGCATTGCGTCAAAGTCGTTCACGGTGAAATCACTATCACCCCTGGCTCTGATTCGCCCCAGCGTTTCCCGGATTTCTCCTCGGAGTCTTTCTTGTACATGCCGCTTATTGGCAAGTTCCCACAGGCCGAACGTCAGCTGCGTGACTGGTTCAGATAGATAAAGAGTCGAGATGTAAGGAGGAGCTGACCGTTTTTGACGTAGTCTCGTGGCCCGCGAAGATGATCGTTCTGCATCAAGGATGAGATGAGGTTGTTTTTTGTCATACAAGTTGTCTCACCGGACTTGGGCGGTGATTTCGTCGTCGGTCAGCCGTAAATCTGGTCGCAGGGTCGAGTTTGCCTTGACTGGAGAACCGAAAGTTGTACCCCTTGCCGTGCTACGCAAAGGAAATGAAAGACGGACCGAGTAAGCTGAGGAGATCCTTTTGAGGGGTGCCATCTTTCAGCGCTTGTTTTTTCTCCTCAACAAGCTTGGCAGCAACCTCCTGCGCATACGCCTTGTGCTCCCGGAGTTTCCTCATTCCCGGGCTCTTGTTCCTGTTGGAAATCCAGAGTCCCCCTCCTTTGGGGGCCCATTTAAAGGCTTCCATCATAAACAGACGTTCCTTGGAAGGCGTTCCAAATGCATCGTAACTATTAAAGCCAGTCGTCAGAGTTTTCCTTGTATTAAAGGGAAGGTGTCCGCACATCAGGTTCGCATATGACTTGGTGAGCTTATTGTCGGCGTCCTCCAAAGCACCAAAATCGTAGTCAAAAGCACCTGCACCGATGCTGATTGAGGATCAGTGAACACTGTATACAAATGCACTGAAATCTCTGACGTACGCATCAAGCGTTGCTTTGCTGAGCCAGGAATTTACATTTATAATCGCAACATTTCCCGAATCCGTGGTCGAAATAATCTCGTGCCATTTTTCCGCGAGCTATCGAGAGTCGTCGAGTTTAGAGATCAACGATCACCTGCGGATAGGACGGTGACTCACGGAATTAGAGCACCCGGCGAAGTAGGGATACAAAGCCTTGGCTTCAACAAGTCCGAAGGCCGGATTCATGGCTCTCCTCTGCCGTTGGTGTGCATCTCCTGGGTTCGAAGTTGGTAAGTAAATCACGTAAGAGTGAGGGCAATTCACCTTCAACCGCGATGATACCGGAGTCGAAAAAAGCTGTGAGCTGTTCTGTCACGGCGTGCGGTTTCTCGTATAGACGATTAGAGTCTTGGAGGATATGATGGATGGCCTTGGGGTCAGCGACCCACAAGCGTTCTTCCTGCATGATAGCATTAGCGAGGACCGCGCTGTGCCTGATCCCGAAAAGTTTGGAAGCACACCCCAAGCAACCCGTTCCAGCGAGATACGGCGCCGTATTCTTCCAGAAGACTCTTCTCGACGAGGTTGAACTCCGCAGAGAACCTCCACCACGCGTGTCCTGTTCGGGGCCCTGTGAGCAAATGCCATTGATTTGTGGGGGATGCAGAACTTATACCGTATATCCAAGATGGATTTTTCGGTCCTGGGATATCGCTGATCGCAAAGGTGCGATACCGTTTGTACAAGATGTAGGCCGCTGTGACTCCACAGATCGCGAGTGCTGCTTGTTGGGGTTCCATCCTAAGGTGGGTAGGGGCAGGATTTACCTCCCGTCGAGCAGGATCAGAGCTTATATATACGGATGGCATATTAAAAAGACCCACCTCCACATGCGACACTGCAAACGGTAGCATACCACAAGCCAAGGAAGACGGGTGCGCTTGAATTTCCTGCACCGTCTGCGGTGATTATGGCATGAGGTTGACTGCGTGTCGCATCCGCATTTCGTGGGAAGACTTCAACAAGAGTGGCTGCCCGCTAGAGGTGGGCGGAGGTAGGACCCAAAGTGGTAAGGCTCCATAATCTCGACCCAGGAAGCCTTTTCCGGCAATCAGAAGGCATTGTTGAGTTGAAAGTGGATACATCTGATGTCCAGATGATCGGAAGAACCCCCGCTCGCGAGGTCCTGGACCCTAGTCGAGCGCGGCGACAGCTGCAGTCCACACGACACCTTCCACTAAGTGATATCGGAAGCAAAGTGATTAGAAAAGATCTCGTGGCTTGCACCACGTCATTGAACGAGCGAAGGCCCTCAAGGTGCGGACACGTCAGACTCCCACGAGTGAAAGTCTGGATGATCTTGTTGAGCCAAGGAGTTGAAAATGACGTTCGCGGTAGCACGATTCGCCCGTGTAACCCGCATTCCTTTGAAAACGTAAAAAATAAAACTGTGGCTTGGGCGCGCCGTGCGAATGCTGGAATGCTCCCGGGCCGAGAGCAAATCTAGATGCCCTCAGGCAAAGATCAGGCCTCTAGGTCTAGTGTATGCGGCCGGAGGCCTCATTGGTTGCTTCTGAAAAAGCTCGCGCGACATGAAGGGCTTCGATCTTTCCTCGGGGATCCATTTAGGCATCTCATTTCCCGCTCCGCAGGTCCTTGAGGTTCGCGGTGAACTAGACTGGAACCTGACCGTGAATCCGGAGGTGGGGAGGACGCGTTTTGGGAGGAGAGGCTAAAAGTCCAGATAGGGATTGTGCCGCTTATGTTGTCAACCGCGTCCGAAGGCGCAATGTCCATTGTGTTATCGTCCTGACGATTTAGCCCAACGGGTTCATAGGTCGAATGCAACTCCTGGAGGGTCGGCTCTCGTCTCATACGATTTGAAGAGCTTGTTGTCGGTGTTTCCTAAACAACCGGCGTGATAGTCGAGAGCACCTACATCGATGCCAATTTCTGACCATTTATGTTCACAGCTTGTCCCGATCCCGCGGTGCGAATCTGCCATGAATTTGCTAAATTCGAAATCAGGAAATAAGCTACGCGAAAGATGAGATGCGATTCACCGTGCAGTTTCTCATCTAGAATTTAGAGCCTTGGAGGTCACGGCGGATGGCTTTTGGTGGGCGACCCACAACGATGGCTGCACCGAATCTGACCTCCAAGAAAAGAAGCACACCGAGAAGCCCTCCACCCCATGTCCCGCTTCGCATTTTTGAGAGAGTGGCGCCAGTCTGTAGGATGCTATCCAAGATGGGTCTTTCGGTCCTGAAACATCGCTGATTGAAAGAGTGCGTCAATGCTTGTACCAGACGCAGGCCGCTGTGGCTCCGTAGATTGCTAGCGCTACTTGCTGCGAGTCAGTCCTGCGGTGGGTAGGGCTGAGCTCTAGTTACCATCGACACCAAAGATCGCGGCTTTTTGGGATGACGAATTAAATAACCACGATCCCTTCCTGACCCTCCATTATGGCAACACAACATTCACCGGACCCTTCTCCTTTACATGAAGATTTGAGTTTGGGGGCTCGGTGGCTATTGGTGATTTATCGGGTGACGCTGCTGATGCGGAGGATTCCTCCGCTCACGAAGTCTTGATGACAGCAGTGGAAACTGCGTTCCGTGCGACACCTGCTACGAAGTGAAAGTGTTGGCAAGTGATGTAAGTATGTACAAAACATCTAATGGCTTGCCTCGTCCCGCACACCACTGGCGGTGGCATTACCGACCCCCTTGGCGGTTGTTCTCCAATCGGCTTTTGAGCAAATCCCGCACCCAAGCGCTGACTTCGAAACCCTCCGCCCAAATCGCAAACCGGATTTGCTGATGTCATGCAGTACCGTCATCGGCCCACGCAGCAAAGCCAAGGGATTCTGGGAAGTGGCTGCTGTAACTGCGGTCGCCTGAAGATCCCACAAATGAGGATGTATATTCTGCCGGACCGCATAACGCCGATACCAAGTTTGCCACAATTGCAACGAAGTCAACGAGGTAAGTTGCAGCCGTGTGATATACAGCTCGGGACCCAATCACCTGGTAACGAAGTTACCGCACCTTTCCAGCCCTAGTTTCCCACGTAACACCACCGACAAAATGGGAGAGACCAGGGCTGGGCCTTATACATATGAATTGATCGTAAAAGCCCCACAAACTGGATATCTTGAAGTCAGGATGATCGTTCCGGAGAGTACGGCACCGATGAAAGGTCTACCCAGGGGGGTATCTGGCAAGGAATCAGTGCCTGAGGTGGTTGGTGGGCCGTTCACTCTGGTCGCTGTGTGAGAAATGTGCACGTTAGCCATTACTTGCAAATCATCCACACCCAAAAATGGTTCGAGTACTCGACAAACGAACGGGAAACACTTCGATTCTAACCTCATGATTACAAGAGCTGCCTCTCTAAAACCGTGGTACATCTCAGAATCGTCGCACTTTATTCGGCTTCTGTCAGATCGGGAGGAACTCACAAGCCCTCCGGAGCATGGAGAAACGAGAATAAAAATTGGTAGAAACGTAACAAGCCTTCCGGGACGTCTTCCCTCTTCCCGTATGAGACCAGCTGGAGGAGTCGCGAACCTGCAACGACTCAAGGTCATGATCCGGAAGTGTTCTTCGTGATGGATCATGATGCGATCTGAAGCATTTCGAGCAAGTCGTCGAGACGGGAAATGCGACCGGAAATTGTCCAGGAGATACGGCCTTTTTCTTTAAGTCGGGAAGGAGGGGATGCGGTAAACAGCAGGGACATCCACCAGGAATTTATGGCAGAAAAGCCGTGTCACCCCGAGTAGATCAGACTCCAGCGGTGTTTTACACCTCAGCTAGTTCGGTCCAGCTGTGATTTAAGAGCCCCATTTACCTTGGTTCACATTGAGTGAGAAATACCGTTAGAGGTTCTCGTCGTGCCGCTCTGGACACCCAGACACTATCCCCACTTGAAGCAGGAACTATCCGCCGCTATCGTGCACCTCTGACGGCCAGTATCGCAGGTCAGATGACCTCGTTGTAAGCCTCCGCGACCGAGGTGTGTCCGCGGTAAAGGTGGCCCTGTCTAGGCTGAAATTCGACCTCAAGTTGAGAGCAGAGACTCCGGCATCGATTCGGAAACTCCCGGGACGGATCAACCGTGACTTCCTCTGCGCGAACGACGTTGCATGTGAAAACGGACCTCCCCTCAGTGGATCGCTCGACTTGAGCCATGTCCAGTCTCGTATCAAGGCATACGATCCGCCAGCTTGAGTACATACTCCCCGGCGCTCTCATCACCTACTACTATGGGACAATCTCAGAGTTCCTCCGAATCCTCTCGCACGAAAATTTGACACATGGCAGTTGGCTGGCGGGGTGAGTTTGACGCCACATTTTTTGGGGTGAACAGTTGGGGCTCACGGAGTTTTGCCCTCGCAGCAACTCGGCGTTTCTCTCGTTGACTCTCGCCCTGTTGACCGTTTCACTGTTCGTGTACATTCTCTTGCTGCCTCTCATCAAGGGGGAACAACCAAACGTACGTCCCCTTCCCAACCCTCGCGGTTCGGTTTCGATCGTGGTTCGGCTGCAATTCTTAGTCGAAATACTTTCTGGGTTCTGGATAGTATCGCTCGTGGAGAGAGTCTGGACCACTATCAACGGTGATACCGGTGAGTGTTTGTGGATACTCGAGTCGTCGATCAGAGACTGACGCTTGGGAAGATCCTGACCGCCTCGATCGTATTGGGGTGGTCCCTCTCCGTGTTCACCCTAGGGCATTGGACTACTCTTGGTTATGCTCGGGGTGTTATCGCCAGTAAGAAACCGCTCCTCCAGTGTTTACAAACATCTCAAATACCGCGTTAAGCCACAGGCCTCTACGCCCTCGCATTTGGAATCCTCGGTCTCCTCCCAGTACCGAAAGTTCGCAACGCTCACGATTAGACTGTTTCTTGAAGGCCCTGCGAGTTCTTGATTTTTTTGTACTTAATTTGATCCCACTCTTCGCTAAACGACGCTTTGGACTTCGCATGTGTACCACCTTTGTCATTATACGTGTCTGTTTCGGTGAGTTGCTATATATCTTTACAAGAATCAAATACAACAGAGAGATCACAACAAACCAAGCCCTATATGCTAACGTTCGTAACCCGATGGAGAATTCGTTGAGTTGATCGGATCAATAGTTGGGAGAAGGATACTCGGGAAGACTGCGAAGAGCAGCATTCACAGCTTCCCTGACCCTCCGTTTACTTGCCATGTCTGTGGACTGGCGGTAGCCTTGCAGCGCTTCCTTCAATTGATAAGCGGACGCTGCAACCGATGCTAACAAGAAGGTCAGGGGATGGGATAAAGAAACGAGCGGTAGGATCGACTGACAAAAGCTCGATTCCGAGTCTTTCAATACCTGACATGAGGATGAGCCGTTTCCCGAGGGCAAAGGGGCTAAAGAAAAAGAGGCTTACATTCTTATATTCGGCTAGCTCGTGTTGCCCTGCCACGCTCCAGCTAGTCGACAGCTGCTTCACCCTCATGTCCAACTCATGCATCCTCCTCTCCCACGCCCTGCTCAGTGATTCAAATGAGTTCATCAGCTGCTTCCACGAATAAGAGTCCCAGGCTTCCAGCTCCGCTTTGTATTTCTGGATGAACTCGCGGGGGTGGAGGTCGGATTGCGAATTAAGCGCGCCGCCGTTAGTCAACCCTCCACCCTGCTGCTGTTGTGGTTGCTGCGATTGTTGCGGCCTATCCCAGCCCCCTTGTCCAATGGAGCCGTACGGATCGAATTCTGATAGGTAACCGGAGTTTATCGCTTGCTGATATGGTGGCGGCGATGTCTGTATTTGATTAGGTATGCCCCCAGTCGGATTGTACCCGTTCGGCGTGCCGTACCCAGGGGTAAACTGCTGTTGTGGCTGCTGCTGGTATCCTGGCCCGCCCTGAACGAACCCCCCAACGTCCATCGCAGACGAAAGCTGTTGACCGAACGAGCTAGATGGCTGGAACCTAGTTCCACCACCTGTTTGCTGCGGGTACCCGAATCCCGATCCCTGTGTTTGGTAGGTGGGTGACCCTACGGACCAGCCAGTAGCATATGGTTGTTGTCCAGCCTGTGGATTGTAGGTGTTATATCCCTGTTGTTGAGGGACTCCATTGGGCTGGCCGGACCAAGATGTGAACTGTGGGTCGGTGGGCGATGTGTAGCTACCGACGTCAGGATATCGCGTCAGTGGATTGGATGTGTGCTCGAGGAAGGGATTGTTGGAGAGTTCTGGTGGAGGGGAGTTGTAGGATCCGTACATCGTTGGTGATACAAAGGGTTTCGTGGTGTCTGCTGTATTTCCGAGGCTCGGAGCCGCTGCGGCGGCGCTCACCGCTCACTTTCTCCCACGCTTACTCGTTTTTCGCACTGGCCCGCCGCTATGCGCTCGTGGCTGTAGGCTGGAGTCAATTTGAACATTCAAACGCAAATCGGGTATTTCTACACAATGTTGTGTACCTTCAAGTGTCTAACTCTCTCTCAAATCCCAGAAAATGGACCAATATCTCTCCCTTTACAAAGTTCTCTGCCATAAACCTCTCATAAGGACCCACGAATATGGACAATTTCCTACACGAGGCTTGTAGCGCAGCAAAAGCTTTGAAAAATTGTCCCCATGCACTGGGTCGTATGAGCGAAAGTCCACGACTCGCTTCAACGATAATGAATTCTAGCTCGCGAGAAGTGATTGTTCCTAACAGCCAGAAAAATTCCTGAGCGCTGACATCGTTTGAAAGTCTCCCGTGGCGACCTTGCGCGCGAATGGAGAGCATGCGGAGGTTGTGACATCGGGAGAGGTCTAAACATCCTGGTGCACCTGTTCAAAACCTCGCGGTCAGAAACAGTCCCACGCGTGGGGAGTGGACCAGATTTACCGTCTTGATAGCCTAACAACATCGTGGTAACGTTTTTCGCAATGGCCGGAATCTCAAGAAGGCGCCGTGTAGCGCGATCGCTGAGGTTCAACCGCAACCGCACCGAGGGGAAATTGGGAAGGTTCCGTGTGAGATCTATGATGAACCTGAGGCCGTACTCGTTGGCCGGCCCAGAGAGGTTAAGGGTCCCACGGAAAGCCGGCCGCTTGCTAATAGCTTGAGAAGGTTCGTGGCCTATCGTAAAACGGGAAAGTCCGAGACATTGGAGTCTTGGGAAGAGGCTTAGAAGCTCGAGGAGTTTCTTCAGCGTCATTGCCACGTCGCTGATGTGGAGAGCTTTGAGGGTGTTCACAAGGTGCCCAAAGGCAAGCCTGAACAAGTTGAGGTCAAATCGCTCCAGTTCCAGGTACCGAATCTCCAACGTGTCCACTTTACCGAAGCACGAGAACTGACTACCATATATATCCAAGAAGTCGCGAGGACGAAGTGGAATGGCCTTGTCCCCGCAATAGATGAGATGACGAACGTAGAGTGCGAACCTATCTTTCGCCTCAAACTCATACCAGCGGCGCATAGCTTCCCCATTCCGAATTCTGAGCGTGCGGTAAAGACGCCGTTGGGCAGGAAGCGTCCACGATCGGTGCGTCAATGTGCACGCGAGGAGTGTTGTGGTATCGCTAGGATCGATGCGAGAGATGACCTCGACGGCGATATCGTGCCACGGGATGGTTCGCATGGTGCTGGCCCTCGAGCCTGGTACGAGGTGGTGGCTGCGTGGGGTATGCATGACATTTCTGTGGTAGACAAGACGACAGTTGTCATCCTTTATGTCCCGAAGTCCAGGTGGAGCAGGGTGGAGTTCTGGTAAGCGGAATCCTGACAGTGAAAGGGACGGTTGCGGTGCATGTTCACAGGAAGACGGGTACAACACGTCAGATCACCCTCCAAGACACCCGGCAGCGCTTGGTCCGCGCACCGCCTCCTACGGGCCGTTGGGAGGAACCTCAAGTACTAGAGAACGCTGGATCGGGTGTACATAGATGGGACGCAGGCGCAGTGGACTGGGACCAAGTATTCTCACGAGTCACGAGCCATGAAGCTCTCATTCTGATCATTCTCCGGATCCGCGTTCCGAACGCGTGCGCCCTTGACCCTAGCTTCACCTTCTTGCGACATAGCCACGGAGCTGTTGTTTGTTGTTCAACTACCATACGGTGCTAGCGGGGCAGCGTCTATATGGGTGTGCTGAAGCCGCACTTGCCAGGGACCCACTACCAGCTATAGTAGACCTTCCGCGTCCTCTTCTGATCCCGGAATTCTAGGTTATGTACAGCAGGACATTCGCAACGCCAACTAGCCTTTCGTACCATTTTGAGTCCCTCAAACTCGCTGCTGATCGCGCTAGCAAGCCCGGTGGGATTGAAGTCAAGCTCTTACTGGTGGGGCGACAATTTATCCTTTCTTGTACTTGTCTTACGGGACATAGTCTTACACCGAACACTTGGCCTGAGTCCTATGCCAATCAGCGCCCAAGGCAGTAACCGAGCTATACTCTAGACTCAAAGACGAGCGGTCTCAGCTGGTCCCCGGCGGTTCCCGGCGGTCCCAGGCCCTGTTGCTTGCCGAAAGCCGGATCCCAATTCGGCAACGCCCATTGCCGGATCGAGCCGATCGAGGAGTGCTTGGGAAATGACCGCTCGCCTCTTTTGTCGGCTTCTTCCTTCCAGCTTCCGTGTTACGCAGCTTCTCGCACCCACCGCGAGCTTCAACGATGGCCTCGAAGTCTCAGCGACGGAAAGAGCGCGACGGCGATCGCTCAACGTTAGATGTGTCTATCCAGGCTTTAGGCCTTGCGAAGGATGACTGTGGTATTCCACCAGCTCAAGCCGTTTTTGGTTTTGTCAGTGCCCTCTTGTGCACTATTAGGGTACGTTCACTGCTATTCTCCGACGACGAACTTCTTGCACACGACCACCTAGGATTCCATGGCCAGCGAGCGAGATTACGTCGAGCTGGGGCTATCCTGCGCTGATGTATCTCAAGTCCTCGACCGGGGGTTAAATGGGAGACAATTGGCTGACCTCAGCCAGTCTGTGCTCGGGGCAATTGAGCAACTTACCACGTGTGTTGGACCAGCAATGGCAGTGCTGAGCTATTTACTAACCAATATCTCAATCGCAGAACTGTGACTGAGATTCAGAAGGACGTCACAAATCGAGGCAAACGGAATGCATTCTCTCGACTCGTCCACGCGAAGGTCGATAAGGCCGCTATTGCAGCCTGGAGGCGAGACCTCAGCAGGATTTTGCACCTCTTCAACGCACGTTCGGTTTGCCTTGATTTGACGATCGCTGATAGTCTCCTTTTCAGGCGGAGTTGTTAATCAATAACCATTTGATACTTTTGGACATCCGCAGGAACACGTTGTCAGATCAGGAAGGTACCGATGATCAACACCAACCGGTAAGCTTCGTCTTTTATCCACCAACGACAAAAACTGACCGCCCTCGAGATTCAAGCAAGGTCAGTGGTTGTGAAGGTCGGAAGTCCATAGTCTCACACGTGTATAGTGTTCCTCCGGCAGAGTTACCTCCCCCGCCCAAGGCCTGCTTCGGACGTGACGAGCTGATAGAGAAGATTGTCGGACTCGCTGAGAACCTCGAACCTATCGCTCTCATAGGTGCAGGGGGGATTGGGAAAACATCTACCGCTCTCACCGTACTTCACGATAATCGCATCAAGGCCCGGTTTGGCGATGATCGTCGATTCATCCGCTGCGATAGGTTCCCGGCTTCGTGTGCCCATTTCCTCGCCCGACTATCTCAGGTCGTCGGTGCGGGCATCGAGAACCCTGAGGATCTAACTCAGCTGCGACCCTTCCTGTCCTCGAGGGAGATGATCTTGTTCCTCGACAACGCTGAATCAATCCTCGACCCACTGGGAGCTGACGCACAGGAGATATACGCCGTGGTGGAGGAATTGAGCCGCTTCACCAACATTTGTCTTGGCATCACCTCCCGCATCTTCACCGTCCCCCCACACTGCAGGCGTCTGATTATCCCTACGTTGTCGATGGAATCCGCATGCGATATCTTCTATGGTATTTATAACAACGGCGGTCGGTCCGATATCGTTAACGACCTTCTCCGGCGCTTGGACTTTCACCCCCTTTCAATAACGCTGCTTGCCACTACCGCATGTCACAACGCATGGGATCATGACCGATTGGCCAAGGAGTGGGACACACACCATGCGCAACTACTTCGAACGGATTACAACGAAAGCCTGGCGGCAACCATAGAACTCTCGCTCACTTCCCCCACGTTTGGCAAACTCGGCCCCCACGCCCGCGAGATCCTCGGTATCGTCGCCTTCTTCCCTCAGGGGATCGATGAGAACAACCTCGACTGGTTGTTTCCTGCCATATCCGACATAAAAACGATCTTCGACAAATTCCGTGTTCTTTCTTTGACGTCCCAGAATAACGGCTTCACCACCATGTTGGCACCGATTCGGGACTATCTTTGTCCTCGAGATCCCGCATCATCTCCGTTACTCTGCGCAATCAAGGATTCCTACTTCAGTCGGTTATCGGTCAACCTTTACCCTGGAAAACCGGGCTTCGAAGAGGCGCGCTGGATCAGGTCAGAAGATGTCAACGTTGAGCACTTGCTCAATGTCTTCACGTCCGTTACAAATCCGGGGGACGCCTGGGATGCTTGTGCCCACTTCATGGAACACCTATTTTGGTACAAACCGCGGCCAACTGTCATGAGGAAAAAGATCGAAGGCCTTCCCGATGACCACCACTCCAAGCCTGAATGCTCGTTCAACCTCTCACAGCTTTTCTATTCTGCCGGAAATTATGCAGAACAAAAACGGATCCTCGTTCGCCTCTTAAAGCTCAAGAGAGAGCAAGGGGATGACTTACGGGTCGCTCGAGCGTTGACTTACTCGTCTTATGCAAATCGGATGCTCGGCCTCCGGGTGGAAGGGATACAAGAAGCGAAGGAAGCTTTGGAAATCTACGAACGGTGTGGTGACACGGCGCGACAAGCAGAGTGCTTGATTTCCCTCGCTTGGTTGTTGGTGGATAGTGGGTTGCTTGACGCGGCAGAGGAAGCTGCGTCTCGCGCAATCAACATCGTCCTCGTGGGGAAAGGCGAAGATTTTCTCGTTTGTCGGTCCCACCGTGTTCTCGGCGATATCTATTCTTCCAAGGGCGAGAGAGAAAAGGCCGTCCACCACTACGAGGTCTCTCTCGGAATCGCATCCCCTTTCAATTGGCACAACGAATTATTTTGGATTCATTACTGTCTGGCCAAGCTGTTCCTCAACCAAAAAAAGTTCAACGACGCCCACGCTCACATCGAGCAAGCCAAGATGCACGCGGTTGAGGACGCATACTGCCTGGGTCGCGCGATGGAGATACGGGCCGGGATTTGGTATGTACAGTACCGGTTTGGCGACGCGGCGTCCGATGCCTTGCGTGCGCTCGAGATATATGAGAAGCTCGGGGCAGCGGAGGATGCCAGAAATTGTAGAGCTTCGATCCCTGCCATCAGAAAGGAAAAGATCTTCTGGTCAATCTACCGTGAGTTTTCTAGCGGTGGCGCTATTTCCTAACATTGTTAACCCCCCCTTCTTGCTATGGCGTGCACCATCCACATCAGAGTCCTTCTTAATCGCTCAGGTGCTTTTGCAGCTCTGGGACTTGAAGACCGCCGCCTTCCGTGCTCTCGCCGGCTCCCTCGATTGGCCGTTTTCGTCCTGGTTCATCAGTGAGTTCCCAGATCCGTGCCGCTTCCCTACACCTTTTAATCTTCCCTTTTCATCGTGTGGTGCGGCATCCACGTCAGGGATCCTTGGGATTCCTCTTGTACTTTTGTACCTCTGGGGTTCAACAACCCGCCGCTCCTCCCGGTTTTACGCGTTCCTCATTCTGTTTACCGTTATTTGGTGCCCCTTTTTTCCGTTCAAATAATGGGTTGATGTCTGCTGGTGCAATGTATTGACTGATACGAGGCTCCCACCACTAGCCCAAGCATATACCACATCCCCGCCCGAACACGGCCTTCTTCGCCTCTTCCCTGGGAAATTATCTTCGATACTGGTTGATGCTCCGTGACTATACATTTTTCTGCACTTGACTGCTCCGTTGTTGATTATCAATATGTATTGTTTCGCCCGCCCAGATTGTTTCTCTTCATGACCATATATATCTCCATGAAATGTGTACGTTGGAACAATCCAGTTAGAGAAGGCTGTCAAATTGATATGCCAATGAGGAGAGGCAGATTTGCGATAGTGCTCGCTCCGCCGTACGACTAAAGACGAGTTGAAGTTGTTGCCTAACACGCTCGCCGGTTTTCCGCGGTGAGATTGGCCAGAAAAACAATCGGTGCACAAATGGAAGAAAGGGCCTGGACTACACAGCGCGGGGTCGGGCTTTGCGTGTTTTTTTGGGCCTATTCGATACCAAGGTTCTCGGTGGTCTCCCCATCCAGCCAACCCCACGGAAAGCGGTGACAATGGCGGGGCTGATGGATCCGCCAGGTTGAAACCCCGTAAAACGATAAGGAATTGAGCTACGGCCTGATAACTGCTCACGTTGTAAAGGACGAAAGACTTAATGAAGATGATGACGATGGGGTCGTGCAATCCACTAGCTCCTGCTGCAACCCCTAGGGCCTTTCGGCAGTTCCTGCTGTGTGTAACGACCCGCATAACGATAACGATTACGAGTGTGAGCATGATAATGAGTGAGATGGAGATTGGCTATGGCGACGTAGTTCTCCGTGGCGCTGGCGGTTGTGAAAACTCGTCAGACCTGTCTAATCCAGCAAAATGTTCTGGATGATGAACACTGCAAAGGTCTTGGAGAGTTCAGACAGGCACGTGTCAGAGGGCTCTCGGTAGTTCTATCGTCGAATCGTGTGCATGGTCGCGGAGGGTTTAGTGTAGCCAAAGTCAGGTGTTGCACGATCCTAAGTTGTGGTGACCTGACCCTGCAGGGATGGCGGTGAAGGTAAAGAGGTTGAATCGGACCTCACGCGCACCTTGGAAACCCCTTCCGTTCCCACTCCAAGGTCATCGGTGTCGTAAAACGCTTCTCAAGGCAATTGTGCCTCATGCCCGGACCGACTCGTTCCACAGACGGCGTACAACGCGTACCCAATGTGTATTCTCTATTAATATGCTTGTTGCGCCTTCCTCCCTCGGGCCTCACCCCGACGCAAAATGTTTCTACTGCCCACGGCTGTCTCGCTCGTTCTCCAGCTTAGCCTCTTAGCTCTCCCAATAACAAGTCAACATTGTCACCTTAACCAATCAAGGAGGCAATCTGCCCAACAACCCTTTGATCCTAGCGTTCCGTCGCCCAGTGTCTCCCCGATCACCAACGGCTCGTCCACATCGTTCACTCATCCTCAACCAAGCAGCACACCCTTTGTCTATGGTCGAGATAAGATCCGCGGCGTCAACTTGTATGCGATCTTGTATTTTCTGGAGTTTCCGTGCGCTTACTATCTTCCCTAGAGGTGGCTGGTTCGTTTTAGAGGTGTGTTCATCATTCACACCAGGTATCCACAGCGGAATCGTTTACCCGATGAAATCCAGCCGTGGATAACGCCGAGTATCTTTGAAAACACGGGAAACGATAATATCGTCGACGAATATACGTTTGGACAAATGCAGAACTACCAGACCGCCCTGGGCGTGTTACAAAATCATTGGCAGACCTGGATTGTCGAGGATGACTTCAGACAGATGGAAGCGGTCGGCTTGAACCACGTCCGGTACGCTAGTCCCTCACGCCGCTACAACGACCCCTTCCCAACGCGGCATGCCTCTTACGCCATGCAGGATTCCCTTGGGGTATTGGTCGATACCCCTCACGTCCAACGACACCCAACTTTCCACAAGCGTATCACCCTACATATCTGGAGCGTGGCCGTACTTCCTACAAGCCCTGAGCTGGGCCAAATCCTACTCTTTCAACGTAATCGTCGACATTCACGGTGCCCCAGGTTCGCAAAACGGCTACGACAATTCCGGTCAGAGGACTTCTTCACCCATGTGGGCCTATAACCAAAGCGACGTTCAAAAGACGATAGATTGCGTCATGTTTCTGGTGAAAAATGCAGGGGATAAGATTGACATTCTGGAAGTTATGAACGAACCTGCCGGCTTCCTTGGAGATAGCTTCACAAGCGTTCTGAGACAGTACTATATCGACTCCTATAATTCAATCCGGATGGCAGTTGGCAATAGTACGGGTGTCATGTTCAGCGATGGATTCCTTGGCTTAGATGTGAGTACCCTCACCGAGATAAGCGAGTCAATGACTCAATCTACAACCCAGTCCTGGGCAGACTCCTTTAATCCACCTCAATATAACTCAACGTCATTTGATATTGTATGCTGTTTGGCCTCAGTTTCTTTGCACCCACCACTAACGGTCACTCCAAAAAGCACATGTACCAAATCTTCAGCGATGAAGAGCTTGCTCGTTCCTTCGATCAACACATCTCCTACGCATGCAACCTGAGCCAATCGTATGCGAACTTCGAAAGTTCTAACACCTGGACAGTCGTCGGAGAGTGGTCAAATGCCTTAAACGACTGTGCCATGTGGCTCAATGGGCGCGGCGTTGGCGCTCGCTGGGAAGGGCAATGGGGTGGCGCCTCAGGCCAACAGGTCTTCGGCAGCTGCGAAGGTTATACGGGAAACTACTCTAATTTCTCCCAAACTTACAAGTCTCAAATGAGGGAATACTTCGAGGTACAGGTTGAGGTTGGGGAGAGCGTACAGGGCTGGGTCTTTTGGGCTTGGAAGGTACGCAGTTATTGCTGACTCCCTATGAGCCAATGGGCATAACGACCGTCACAGACTGAGAGCGCCGACGAGTGGAGCTATAGTAAAGGGATAGCTGGGGGCTGGATCCCCAGTAACCCCACAGAGAGACTATATCCTAATATCTGTTCATAATCCGAGGCATTTCACCATCTGCACCGTATTTAACTTCCCATTGTAGAACTGCAGACCCTCGGCCCCTCTATTTAGAAAGCGATGTTCTTGAATTCCGCCAAGCCATCTCGCACGAGGGCTCCGAACTCCCTTTTCAGTGGCGTTTGTTCGGGACAGAAAATCCGGTTGGATAGCTCAGACACGACCTCGCGGTATAACCCTCGCTTCCGCGATAAGACGGTATGGAAAGCATGTACCCCGAGCCTGGACGACCTTCACATCAGCAATGGAACAGACAGACAGAGATCGAGAGAACTACCATTCAACACGCTTCTTGTTGATCTCGTCCTTGGACGCGCCGCCTTCAGTGCGGCTTGATAACGCTTTGGCCCTTGCGGTCGAAGACGTATACGCGATGACTTGGTTTATCGTATCTTCCCGATTATCAAGTCAGTTGTCAGCCGACTACAGTTTTCACCCAAACACACCCAGAATTAGCTTGGTGCTCTTGGGGACGATGATACCCGAAGTTCGCAAATGCTCGTGCATCTTCATCCCGCAGAGAAGTAGGCCCGTGTACAAGTTGAAGTACACGCAACGCAGCGTGTTCAATTCGAGGTCACAATAGATCGCACTGAGTTGGTATTTCGCCAACCTGAGAAGTTGTGAATTCTTACGAGCGATTTTGTTTCGAGGCGAGGGGACGTACTGTAGCATCTTGGTGGTGAAGACTGTACCGGGGGACTTCCCTCGGTGAACCGTCATGGAATCCTTGATATCTAAGACGCGCTCCATCAAAAGAGCCGACGAACCTCATCTCGCGAGGGACTTACAAGTTGAGGGATACCTCGAGTAGTCCGCCTTGATCGACAGGTCACTCATGTCTATCACATATCCGCACCAGGGGAAACCTATCACCACAGTGAGTCTACGAGTGACACAGCCCAGTTAACTCTTCCCAACCTTTCTGACCAGGCTCCGTAACCATCGACGGATCGGCCCCGAACTCAAAGTTAGTCCTCGTTTTCCCTGGTGAAATGAAACAGCCATATTCGGGGTTCCCTGTCAAATGCATGAGTTCCGCCTCTGAGAAATGCATGCTGAAAAGAGTTTACCTTTCATCATCATCTCTAGGAAGGCCTTCGCCTTCGAGTAGTTTGTCGTGATGAGCAGGTAATCGTCCACAAGCCTCAGAAGCACCTGGAACAACTCAGACTTGCCGAAATCGTACGCGAGAGGGGGGGGGGGGGGGGGGGGGGGGAAACCTACACTCTCAGGATCTTCGCTGAATCTGAATTTACGGCGCTCCAGATCCCCATAGGAGAAGGAACAAAGCAACGATGACAAGACCGATCCCTGTGGGATCCCGACAACTTGCCGGTAGTATTGGTCCCCGATCTAATGCGGAAGCACAGTCAGGAATTGGATAAATCAACCTGCACTTTGTGTCTACCTTGACGATGTTCTCCGTGATGTGCTCGTCCAAGAGCTGCATCAACTCATCCTTCCCTTGATATTGATACGGAACCTGATCAACAAGGATAGCGTTCTTCAATGTGCTTGCCAACTTTGTGGCGTACGGGAAGAAATCTTCCAGGTCCTCTAAAGGCAGATCAGACTCCACACAGGAACAGACCTAATCATTTTCACCTGACGAGAATGCCTTCTTGAGCCAGCGTTTTTTGTACTTCCCATCGTCTGTGCTGATGGTACCGAACCTTCTGATGGCGTATTCATCCTCCCAAGAACGTCAAACAATGAGGTAATTGTCTGGTGGAAGCGAAACCCACATCGAGGGCGTCACGCATGATTTGCAAGAGTTTCGTTTGATCGATGGTATCAAAACAAGCCTTCACGTCTAACTTGACGAAGAACATTTTCGGTCTTCCCACATGGCTAACGTTAGACTCCGGCAAAAAAGAGAGGCGACTGTAGCTCACAGCGGAGTATGTGTGCTCCCTTTGCAAAGACGAAGCTTGTAATTCTTTAATTTCTTGTGTACCCCTTCAGGCCCAAAGACGGCATCTCCGGTTAACTCTGGCCTCGCTGTCTATGAAAACAATTAGCTGTACTTTCCAACTCTAGCACGTAAAACATGCCTTCTCATAGGTCAACACCTCGAAAGTTGCCCGTAAGATCCGGTTGATTGAATCTTGACGTCCCTTTCCATCTTTTGGAGCCCGCTTGAGGTTCACGATCGGCCGAACGCCGGCCTCTTTCGGCAGGAGTCGCACGAATGAATATCCCAACTTCCGTTGGCTGAGGATCTCTTTGGCATCGCGCTAATTGAGGTGATGAAAGTGACATGAGCACTTAAGGAAACTAATAGGAATCCTTACGTCGGAAATCCTCTTGAATGTCTGCTCAGCAAGGTGTTCGATCAGGGGAGCGCACAACATCCTCCAATCGTCATGCCGGAAATACAAGACGTGCTGTCTCCGAGTAGACTCAGTCACATAGAATGCGGACTGACGACATTGTCTCAGTAGTAGAAGCAGTGGAGCGCAGCAAACCCACACTAAGCAGCGGCAAGAGGAAGGAGTTGAAGTACCAAAACACGAATTCCTCGAAGATCTCCCGTCTTTTCAAGAAGTCGGTGACATTCATATGCTTCTTGGACTTGCCACCGGTGGATGCGGGTCCCAACCATTTGCAATTCAGGACCTTGATACCCTGTAGGACATGGTGCAGTGATAGAGTCTCGAACCTTCGCAACTCAATAAACTCCCGAATATCTGCATTCCACCGAATCAGAAAGGTGCCAGCGGTCGACAGGAGCGTAACCTACAACGCTTGATGACCTCAAAGTTCTCCTTCCCTCCCCAAAGCACCTTGGGTATAACTTCTTCCGTGACCAATATAGCGTATCGATTGACCTGTTACAGATTAGCATCCTGAAGGCCTATAGGTATCTAACGCCAACCTCTGAATGGCTGCAAGCGAAGTCGACAAATCTCGGCTTATTCGCGGCTTCTTTCTTTTCTTGCGTAGATTCGCAACCGACAAGAGTTTGCCCATCAGAGTAGGTAGTTGAGTCGGAGGGGATGTTTGGTTGGGTGACCAACTGCAAGGATCCCTCCGACATGTATTCCTTTGTTCCAAAGGTGAATAATCGAAGGGAAAGAGAGACCGTAGCGTAACTCACAAGGATATCTGATTTCTGAACATTGCCTTTTACCTGAATCCCACGTGTCAAAAATTGGGCTTGCTTTGACAGACGTCACGACTTACTTTTGAAGGGCACGCCGTATTGAGGAGTGGTTTGTACCCACACTTTCCATGTCTCCAGATCAACTTCTCGAAGAATCCCAGAGCGTTTTCGACCCGCCTGGGCGTCTCAATCAACCCCTTGGTCTGAAATAAGGAGTCAGCCAGCACCAAAGCTTTCACCGGAACGACTACGAACTAAGATTGCAGCCTCTATTTCGCGGTTATAGAACGGAACTGCGTTTTCAGTAGACACGGTGAAGGGGTTAGGAAGTCCATGTTGTCTCGGAAAAACATATTGAACGAAGTTTCTCGCGCCTTCCAGCTGGGGCTGTGGGCCAGGGTCTTTAGCTTTCTCAGGGTCTGTCTTGGGCTTCGGGCCAGAAGGGTTGATCTGATTCAGGATGTCTTTATCGTAGGCTATAAGTCTCATAGCATGCAGCAGGCGGATGGGCATACGCTTTTTGGGCAAACAAACAGAAATCACGGAAGTGCGAGGTACCAGATTCGGACGGGCGTAAAAGAGTGGAACGCGCGACAAAGTAATGTTGACGGGACTTCGTCTATGGCAAGGTAAAATAAAGGGAGAGAGCAATGTAGCTGGGAGACATACTTCTGGGACTTTACAGAGTCGTCAAATTTCCTCTGTTTGGAGGGCCGCATTTCCTCTTCCTCCTCTCCGCTCGCCTTCCGTTTAGCCGCGGCGGACGGAGAAAGGGTAAGAGGAATTTGAGCAAGGTCGAATATGTGTTCTCCTGTGACTTGGCAAAGACACCCGTTTGGTAAAGGGATAAAGATCGACGTTCCCGTGAAGAGTTGAAGAACAACATCCTCGCCAACTCTGTGATATCATAAACCAGATATTTTCATCAGAAACGAAGACGCTGACCTTGAAAGCAAGCGAACCCAGCTATCTCCCTGGAGGAAATTGACGATTGTGTTTATTGCCGTGTTGACTATCCCATATTTCTCGATATTGACAACAGCCCCCTCGCGAGCAGCCTACAAAGAGGTTAAGGAGGTTGACGGAAAATATCCCACCGTGCGTACTTTGTAGCCAGCGGTAATGACATTCTTTACGGACCCTGGAGGGCGGAGGAGGCACCACTGTGACCTCTTGATGACCTGGCCACTAATAAGGGGAGTATAGAATTCGTGCGAAGTATCCGCCCACCTCGTCCACCTCAAATATAGAAGCTCTGGCACGATATTTTTGGCAAGCTAGTTGGTGGTAGCCAACCTTGGACTTCTCAAGTAGATCCCGATACTCCTCCGGGTCGCCGGGTTCGGCGAGCGAGACCTCGGTTGCGTTGCTAAGGATGCAATGGATATAATCCTGGAGAGACGCAACGTGAGGATAATGCTTCTTTAAGATATTGAGACTTGAGTCCGACTGTTTGCCATCAGGCATTTCCGCACAGGAGCAGCGCGCGGTGATGGGTGATGGAGAACAAGATTAGGCGACGCGTCGCGAAAACGTGACCAGGACGAATGCTGCACGCGAAATGATGTTGATTACTCATGCTTATCAGGCCAGCGACTGCAACTTTGCTGCGGGCTCTTCATCCACCTCCATTATCGTCCCACCTTCACCCTCGCCCCTACCGTCAGTTTTTTGTCTCTTCTCCATACTCCTCCCGAACGATGTCCAATTTTTACAACCTCAAGGCGAAACTCCCCGGTGGAAAGGAATACGATTTCGAGCAGCTTAAAGGAAAGGTTGTCTTGATCGTGAACGTCGCTTCCAAGTGGTGAGCAGAGGTGCCGTTGGTTGGCGGGAGAGAAGCTGACTGAACCCCAGTGGATTCACTCCTCAATACAAAGGTCAGCTCGCCTCTTCTTTGCGAACGAGTAAGTTGCAACTTCGGGAATCACGCAGGTCTCCAAGCTCTCCACGACAAGTACAAGGTATGTAGAACTCAGCTCTCCTTCATAACGGACGAAATTCACTAGTTTCGTTCCACAGGATAAAGACTTTGTTCTCCTTGGTTTCCCATGCAACCAGGTACTTTCGTTCGCCGCCTGCTGGCCTCGTCTAATAGCTTAGTACCACGTGGTATCAGTTTGGTGGCCAAGAGCCGGAGGAAGATGGGGGAATCGCCACCTTCTGTGAACTTAACCACGGGGTTGCATTCCCCTTGATGGCTAAGTCTGAAGTCAACGGAGACAACGCTAATGCGGTGTATCAATACCTCAAGTCCCAGAAGTCAGGGTTGCTCGGCCTTACTCGCATCAAGGTTCGCCCGATTTGTTGGGGTGCATATCATTCAATCTAATTCTTCCTCAGTGGAACTTCGAAAAATTCCTAATTGACAAGGAAGGCAAGGTCGTTGGCCGCTGGGCATCCGTAACAACCCCGGAAACCCTAGATGCTGAAATTGCTAAACTTGTCTAACTTCCAGCTGAGACATTTAGAGCTATGCGAGGACTATACTGCAATAAGTGCCTCTGCCGTGTTGAATAAAGATAGTGTGAACATGAAGATTATTATCATTGGATCAAAATCATCCACGCGAGGATGAAGTAAAACAGCCTGGAAACGATCAGTCAAGCGTTGCGAAAGGTGGTGATAACTCACAGTAATGGGTACACTGCTAGCAAGATTCGCTGCTGCTCGATTTTTGACCCAGAAAGAAAATTCATAGCGGCTAAACGGCGAAACCTTGAGCCAATATCCTGCAGAGTCTAGTTGTTACTTACCCCATATACACCAAGCCCATGCAGCGAGAGAAACCGGCGCCCTGATGTAGATCTTTTGAACGAACAAGGCAACGAGAGCGGCAACGTTGAGGGGTGCAATGCAGTACCCCAGAACGCAAAGCCCTTGTAAGAATGATCTTTGTGGCAGTAAGCATTGCGATTACACAGAAGATAGCCCCATGTACATTTTACCACCAAGGAGCTTTGAGGCGTGTCAGTGCTCAACCTCTACCCGGGCTGCAGAACACTGACTGACCTTGGTCTGAATGGTGACCGCGAATGATCCAAGCGATACGATGACGATGACGGCTGTAAACACAGGTATTGAATTTGCGGCTGGTGCCTGTGAGAGGTCAGATGGTGTTGACAATATCAATAGAATAAAAACCCACGCTGAAACTGAGGAGCGCTCCGAGCCCAAGGCATAATACAAGAGGCCCCCAGAGATCCCAATCCCTGAATGAAGATGTCAGCGACAGTGTTCAAAGACTACCCGGCAGGCGTACCTCAAAACTTCACTGTTATGGCCCTGTCTTGGGGGGTACAAGACTTGAATTAGTTTATGATAAATTGACTTAAGGTCCCGTGCCTAACTAACGGTCAGCATACGCTTCAGAGGCTCTAAGAGAGTGACCGACGATGGTGGTGACGATCGGTTCGTCAAGAGTATCAATCCCGCCAGATCTGAGGGCGGGTCAATTTAGCGTCTTGGAGTGAAAGATGCAACGACGCGGGACCTCGACTCGACCTGGATTCCTCCAAAATTCTGCCTCGCCCCTCTTGTCGCGCCACCAATCGGTGTGCCTATATTGCCAGACAGCTGGTTTGAGGAAGCAGAGCCGGTCGGTAATGACAGTTGTTCCGGTGCTTTTAGCTTGCCCTTATTGTAAGGAGGTGTACTGGGCCTCATAGTAGGGTGCGTGAACGCCGGGATAGCGGACTCGTCAATGTCATCGTCATCATCTAAAAGCCGAGCAATCAGGTTTCGTGACCCAAGGTGAGCATAACTTTGACCCACCTGCTTGAATAAACTGAGAAGTCGCTGTAGTTGGGGTTGGAACTGCATCCATGGTTCCAAGTCCGTAAGCGCAAGTGATGGCAAGCGGACGCGAAGGAAGTATTACTCGCAACGTCCTTGAACCCCGATATGGAAATTATTTCCCATCGCCTTGTTCAACAGACTGACGCGTCCCTTCACAGTGATCGGACTTAGATTCCTTTGCCACACCACTCCCCCCACTTCTAATCATCGTTCAACTATGGTTCGTTCGAGTGCTGCACACGAGTTGGTCGGTACTGACTTGATTCAATTCAGGGTCAAGCACCGTCTGGTATGCCTGGGGAGGGCGGCGGTTCCGGGAAGAAAGATCAAAAGGACCAACAACCGCAGAAGAAGAAATGGGAGCCTCCCCTGCCCACTCGAGTCGGAAAAAAGAAGAAACGCGGTCCGGATGCTGCCTCCAAACTCCCTCAGGTCTTCCCTACCACCCGCTGCAGACTCCGGCTGTTGAAGCAAGAGCGAATTAAGGATTATATGCTTATGGAGGAAGTGTTCATTCAGAACCAGGAACGCCTTAAACCGGAAAGTGCCAGAGAAGAGAAGAACGAGGAGGACAGAACAAAGGTCGACGATCTGCGTGGTACACCGATGGCTGTGGGCACTCTAGAGGAAATCATCGACGACGACCACGCTATTATCAGCACAGCATCTGGTCCAGAGTTCTATGTCTCAATCATGAGTTTCGTAGACAAGGACCTCCTCGAGCCTGGTTGTCAGGTGCTTCTACACCACAAGAGCCAGGCAGTTGTTGGTGTCCTGCAGGATGATGCGGATCCGATGGTCAGGATCATGAAACTTGACAAGGCACCAACCGAGAGTTATGCGGATATTGGTGGTCTTGAGCAACAGATCCAGGAGATAAAGGTATGTCAAGCACGGTTGCTTCATTGGCAAGTCTTATGTATACTGCACCAGGAATCTGTTGAACTCCCTTTAACACACCCCGAACTATACGAAGAAATGGGCATCAAACCACCAAAAGGTGTCATCTTGTACGGAGTTCCAGGTACCGGGAAGACATTACTTGCCAAGGCGGTCGCAAACCAAACGTCAGCGACGTTTCTACGTGTGGTAGGATCGGAGCTGATCCAGAAGTACCTCGGCGATGGTCCAAAACTTGTTCGGGAACTGTTCCGGGTGGCTGAGGAGCACGCACCGAGCATTGTTTTCATCGACGAAATTGATGCAATCGGTACCAAGCGGTATGTATGTGTCCTGGAAGTCGACCGTTGGTTTGACGACCCCCGCCTAGGTACGAATCCACGTCAGGCGGTGAACGTGAAATTCAACGAACCATGTTGGAACTCCTCAACCAACTCGACGGATTCGACACACGGGGAGACGTTAAGGTTATCATGGCTACAAATAAGATCGAGTCTCTGGACCCTGCTTTGATCCGCCCAGGTCGCATAGACAGAAAGATTGAGTTCCCCCTTCCTGACGTCAAGACAAAACGGCACATCTTCCGGTAGGCTTCCTGTCGCATCTTTCATCCCAACGGCTCATTCGCGATGGGTTAGATTGCATACGTCACGAATGACACTCGCGGATGATGTCGATTTGGAGGAGTTCATCACTGCAAAGGATGACCTCTCTGGGGCTGACATCAAGGCTGTCTGCACGGAGGCTGGTCTTTTGGCTCTGCGCGAGAGGCGGATGAGGGTAACGAAAGCCGATGTCTCCGCCGCACGGGAGAAGGTAAGGTCTCTGTGGTTCCGATGTTCGTTGCAGGTTGACGATTCCCCTAGGTCTTATACAGGAAGAATGAGGGCGTCCCGGAAGGCTTATATTTGTAACCTTCCACTGTTTCTCACCTCAGTCTCTCTATGCTCCCGGTCTGACGGAGGCCGAATAAACCGTGACAATTCTGGGATGTGATATGAGAGCGGGCAAGCAACCTTTAAGACTTTGAGGCTCGAACCGAAGCATTTTCCTATCCGTTTGTCGAGCACTCGAACCGTCGTTTGGTGCGGATACTTTGCAAGTACCAGCTAGCGTGAAACTTTTTCACCAGTGACCAAAGTGAACCGCCGACCACCACACGCACCACTTCCCCGTCACCCCTGCAACCGGGACAGAATTTCTATCCGCGTCGCACACCCTTATGGAACGGGTATCCCGTTTGTAAGACTCCTACCATCGATTCATATCGATAGAGCCCCGGGCCCAATCTTCCCTCCGTCCTGCGGATACTTGGGACGCAGAGCTCCGCACATACTGCGGGGTGGAAAAGTTGTGCTAACGTGCATAACCGTTTAGACGATTGGAACTCAAGCTATCACATGTACTCTTACCTCATCGTCTCCTTTGCGGTCGTGTAAGGCCTCGCATCGGCGTCATCCGTGTACCAAATGTTCGGCTACCTGGTTCATTATCAGGTACGCACCAACTGCAGTTGATTTCCTATGTCGGCTGAGTTTTTTGACCAGAATGAGCATCCCAAATTGCAACATTTCCACTGAATATGGGATTTTCGTCTGCGTCAAAGGACTCTTGCTGTCTCGACAAGGGCCCAACCTCGCTTCATTTGTGCGGATGGTTGGTGCGCTAGGGACTTGCTCATCCAACTCACATGATGTGTGGTAGCCTGTTCACCCTAGTATTCAGCTCGTTCCTCCCTGTCGACTACCAGTCAGATCGACGAGAAAAGCGTGCCCCCCTGGCTGTGGTTTGTGTGGTTCAAATATTTCATCAGGGGTCCGAGCTTGGGATCATTCCGCAGTCGAAGCTGTGGACGAGCTGCGTGCAAGTTGCGAATACCCTCATTCTTATCGACATTCTCGGGTTCTAAAGTACCGTGCGAAGCGATGTAAAAAAACCCTTGTAACTCTGTAAGCAAGAAGCAGCTTACCATTCCCAAAAAGAATGTACTATCCTTACGCGAAAATGGCTATCCGAATTCATACACAGCGCAAAAGCTGGCACAAGCCTCGCTCGTCTCCTCCGCTTCCAGTAGATCTCCGATATCGGGATGAGCGAGGCACGAGTAAAGAGCCTGAAGATGCCCCCAAACCCCGCAATATCAGAGCCCTTAAAACGCCGCCACGATCACAGCTATCTCTGGTGAGACCGACCTCCAGGTTGATGAGGAACTCGAGACGGAGTTGAAGAGAATATGTTCTTGAGTTGGCTTTTCAGAAAGGGCGCGCGGATGCCTCGTCACGAGTACCGTCCAGGGAAGGCTCGCGCCGAGTGACATAAAAAATGTGCAGCAAAGGAGCAAGAGCATGGCATTTTCCTGTCGCCCTCAGGACTCCTGGAACCGCGGATGAATCATGACCTGCCAGTGCCTAGAGGAAGGGCATCTACGAGCGACGACTTCGTTTTCTGAGGCCCACTGGGACCTCAGTACGCGGGATCCAGGCTCGCAGGTGGCCACCAACGCAGATTCAAAGAATCATAAAGTTGTCAGTAAAATTTGCATCGAGGTGAACAATGACGGGATGTTCACGTGCTGCACTTTCGAGAGCACTCCCGGGTGTCCCACCCTGTGGCTGCGGAGGGTTCCTCCAATGGACCACCGGAGGAGTTCACTCCTAACTCAACCGTCGTCAACGATGGCACCGAAGCATCAGCAAACTGGCGGCATCGGTTGTTGAGGTGCTTGATTTGTTATTCGGATAAATTTTTTGCCTAAGGACCGACTTCCCCACAGCTTTTTCATTGTGGTGACCGTCGCATCCGCCACCAGCAGTTCGACGAGATGATTTAATCTGTAATTCGTGGAAATCTATGTCACTTGTCTACCCTCAGTGGTTGAAAATGTTGCGCAGCGTCGCGCCCAATATGCGCGCTGTCATCAAGACCCGCGAGCGGAGGATTGCTCCCACGGATTGCATCAAAGTAATCGTCCCTTAGTCAAAAACTGTATGAATGGCCACCGAAGCCTTATAGGTCGGACCTCGACTCTCCGGCTCAATATTCAACATTCAATGCCCGCTCCCTTTATCGGCTGGCGCGGGCGACCATCCCCATATAAGCGGTGACTCGCCAATGGGAAGTGCCCACCTAAGGATGGACTCCCAACAAGCAGCACTAGCAATTTTCGGAGCCACAGCGGCCTACGTCTGGTATAAACGATATCGCACCTTTTCCATCAGCGATGTCCCAGGACCGAAGAATCCATCTTGGATTTACGGTAATTCTGTGTTCCCAACGAAATCAATGGCATCCTCTCACAAAATCCGAGACAGGACATGCGTGGTGGTGGTTGTCTGAGGAATTCACAGTCGTAGAGAAGAGGATTCTGGAAGAATACGGAACAATATCTCGTTGGAACGGGTCTCTTGGGGTGTGTTTCTTCTCCGGGGGTTAGACGTAGTGCGCTCCTCACCAATGTTCTCGTGCAGGAAGAACGCTTGTGGGTCGCAGACCCCAAGGCCATTCATCATATCCTCCAAGGGTCCAATCGTCTGTACGACAAACCGAGCTTCATCAGGGAACTATCTGCAATGGTCATAGATTGGGGTGTCGCCTCAGTTGCGGGTGATTTGCCTCTCATATTTCATGTACTCCATCTTCTGACTCCGATCTCAGGAGAAGCACACACACGTCAGAGAAGAGCCATGAACCCAGCCTTCGGTCTCGCCGAAGCCAAGGCTTTGTACTCCTGCTTCGCCCGGTGTTCCAACTCCGTAAGCCAGCGTCATATCCACAGGTGACCATTGATGTCTGAGCTCACCTCTCGTCACTCGATAGCTTGCGGACAAATGGCGCGAGATCATTTCGACCACAGGGTCAGAACAAGCTGAGATTATAAACGTCAACACCTGGCTTAGCAAAGCAACGCTTGACGCGTACGTCGCCGAATCGAGAGCGTTTGCACATGGATTTCACTGACCTCAGAAATCAGGATTGGTGCAGGTGCTTTCGATTACGACTTTGGCGCTTTAGAAGAAACCGACAACAAGTTCACCAAGTCCTATGCGAACCTGATGTGAGGATCCCTTCCCTCAAAATCCAAGGACAACACTGACCAATGTTGTTCACAGTTTTGATGCATTTGGGAAACCCTCTAAGGGTCGAATATTTGTGTTGGATGTCTTAGCATGGGCTCCGGAGGGCACAGGTGTCTGGCTTTTTGACAGAAACAAGAGCCCAGGGATGGTAAGACTTCGGGAAAACAAGAAGTGTGCGCACGAGGTCGCTGCGAAGCTGATTGAGGAGAAGAGACAAGAACTGAAGGATGGTGCCTCTCGGAAGGACGTCCTCAGCTTGCTCGGTCCGTCTTGAATTTCTTTTGCACAGCATCCCAGACGATACAACTTTCAGCCTTTTAGTCAAGGCAAATTCGGCCCTGCGACCAGAAATACGGCTGAGAGATGACGAAATTATCGCACAACTTCGGTGAGAGAAGCATCTGCGACAAATAATGAGCCCTTTTCATCTTTGATGCAGGACGATCCTGTTGGCGGGCCACGAAACCACGTCAAAAACGGTCAGCTTCTTCTCAAATTTAGACTCGCGACCAATCTTAACTGGTCCTGTAGCTGACATTTGGCCTATGGGAGCTCGCGAATAACCGACATGTCCAAGCGAGACTTCGAGCAGAGATCACGGAGACGTTGGGACGAATCAGAGCCAGGGGTGAAATTGATTTCACCGCGAATGACTTCGATTCCATGCCGTACTTGCTCGCTGTGGGAAAGGTTTGCCAAGTTCTTTCTTGGCTGTTGACGAGAGCCAACCCTGAACTTTGCATAGGAAATTTTGAGGGTCTATCCTAGCTCGCCTGAAGTCCAACGAACACCCAGTAAAGATGACGTCCTGCCCCTCTCGAAGTCCCTCGTTGGTCTGTCTGGAAAGCTTCACGAAGAATTGCCAATTCCTGCAGGGACGATCGTAACGATTTCTATACTTGCATATAACCTGTACGTATTCCCCTACCATTCTACACCCGTCGGTGTCGGTTTTCACGCTTCGCAGAAACAAGGACATTTGGGGCCCGGACGCTTATGAATTCCGACCGGAACGATGGCTCGAAATGAACGAAAAACCTGAGTCGCCCCTCGGGGTATACGGAAACCTGTGCGTGGTGTAGTCCATGTCCTTCATGTGTGGGCTAAGACCGTTCGATTCAGCGCTACATTCTCCGGGGGCCACAGGGGTTGTATTGGGTGGCGATTCGCGTAAGTTCCACAGTGCTGCGGGTCAAACTCCGAATAGCCAGCTTATCGACTGGTCAATAGCGTCACCGAGTTGCATACGTTCTTGGTCACCCTCATCAGGCAATTTGACTTCTCACTTCCGGAGGACGGACGGGAGATAATAAAGACGAGAATGGGGGGCGTAGCGCCAATGGTGGTCGGAGAAGTCCACAAGGGACCGCAGATGCCCCTCAAGGTTACCATTCTTGAGTAGGGTGTGGTAGCGACCTGGAGTAGTTGAATTTAGTTTCGCGCGTATACGTGATCGTATGCCAGACTCGGTGTCCGAACAGTAAGTACATCGTTGGGGTCTCGATGCCTCATAATGCTCCCAAAATCTTCGACGAGGCCTCAAAGCCTCCGACGGTGTACTGTGACAGCCTCATAAGATTCCACCGATTTTCACTATCCGTTTTGACTAGGCTGGTGAAGGGAGGCGCAGTGTGTGCTGGATTTTCCGCAACAGTGCCATTTAACATCGTTGCGGGGAGTTTATCCGCAGGATCGACGGTCATAGGTAGGTAGCCGGAGGCGGGGGAGGCAATGCCACTCCTTCCCAATCATCGGAGCCCGGAGGCGCCAAACCTAGCCCCTGAATACGAATATTTGAGGAGAGCTCGCTTGGAGTCTATTGCTTGGAGACAAGGGTGAGCGCTGTGCTCTAGCCTGGTCACCGGAGGGATGGGGTTGCTGAGCAAAGCGGAGTAGGCCAACGAATCCATAGAAGATCGTCTCTGCGATTACGAGGCCACCGTTTTGCTTCAACGACTCATTGAAAGGATGGCAAAGAGAGCTGCAGGTTCAAATGTTTCGACACCAGCGGTGGCATAGTGAGAAAACCAACTTTGACGACAGGCCTGGAGGTGGTTAGACAAGAGGGCGGAGAACATGAGGCATATATATTCCTTGGGAGGAACGAGTGTGCACAGTAGGGCTTGTGGAACCTTCTGACCGGAGCGGCGCGAAGTAGTCGGAGGGAGTGTTCCGAGTTCGGCACTCGCCGATGTCTTCGCCTCCAGGTCTCGGCCTGCAGCGTTTTGGTGTACCCAGTAGCGGTGTAAGGTGGGTGTCCAAACCCAAGCCAACTGTTGATATTCAAGCCTGGCATGACGCCGGACATCCTCATTTGGTGAGAATCATTCGCGAGAGCTGGTCGGAAAAGCGGAAGAAGTGAGTCACTACTCTCCATGTGGTCCGGAAGACATCCAATTCTTGTTTGGGCCGTGTGGAGGTTTGGGACCGCTGAAAAGTGTCTGAAAGTTCTAAAGAACAACTCCGTCCCAAACCTCGCGAGTGCGCTTAACACAAGCTGGACAGAGAAGAATCGCTTCTCAACCTTCCCATCCAACTCTACACCTCCAGAGATGATTCAAAACTTTGACCCTCCCCACAAGGCGTCGAATTGGCAAATCCCGCGCGACCCCAAGCGCGACCCATTGTCCTGTCTGCGACTTCACTCACGTAAGTTGATGGCAATCAGACTACCCTTATCGTTGACTAAAACCGCGACTTTGACCTGCTGAAGAAGATGCGAGACGGGTTACAGATCAGGTTTAAGAATGAAGGGGTGGACAGACGGGGCGGGTGTGAGGGGGTGCCAAGTTATCCTGAGACTGTTAGAGCAGAGAGCGATATCGTCGGTGTCAAGGCCGGTATTTTTGGAGAAGGAGCCAAGAAGGTAACTTGAAAATAGCCTTCCTAGAGAGCATCGGTCTGATTTAGGTTTAGTATCGCGCAACAATCACGACTCACCAATGCAACAGACATCCAAGACACTATTTCAATCCCACGAACGTTGCCCCGGAGACTACCAAACACCTGCAAAACGCCAGACATAGTTGTTATCTGGCGATGCCTGATCGAGGCGGCTTTGGACCGAGCAGATCAACATGTACGTACCCATATTGTACACGGAAATCGGCCCCAAAGCTGAAGACTTAGTAATGTTTGCCTCCTCAGAACCCGCTTTGAACTAGGCGAATTTTTTATTTTGAGGATCGACGACGGAAGGGCGAGGCGAACGTACTTTTGGCCGGCTTTCCAGATCATGATCATGAAGCTATGGACTATCTGGATTCCATGCCCCCGAACGCCGAGCGCGCGCAGCACCCGCTCATCCACGATTGGGGTTCCACATCGCCCGTCATCGTTGCGTCACAGACCACACTAGGATCTTTTGTCCGCAACGAGGGTTGCCCTTAAATAAGCGTTTGAATCGCTCACTACCGCCCGCTCCCCTAATTCGCAATTACAAGATTCAAAGAAAACTGGCTATCGACGGGCATTCCCGGCGCCAAGCGTCTCCATTGTGTAAATCGACGTCGAGGCCGAAAAATCAACAGAAAGACGATCACGGTCGGCCCAGAACCTTGAGTACACAACGGCAAATACCCTTCCTCAGCGGCGTAAACTTCGTCGAGCAGAGCCATACTGTATAGTCAAGTCGCTGACAAGCGGCACGGTCCACGACTGCCCTTACGGAAGGTTACGATCTAAGTATCTGTATATTCTCGGTGCCGGATTGATTGAAATGAGCACACCAAATAATGATAGCCATAGGTTGAAAAGGGAGAAAACTCGCCTACTTTCGTCGCATTGCGGAGGGATTTGCCACCATGCCATGGTTGAGCGTCATTTGATTCCCCACTACCCCGTGATTGTCAATCCAACGACCATTCAAGCCTCCAAAATATCTCATTGGTTTCCATGCCGGCTATAGGGGATAACGGGTATGATATTCAGACTGCTCGGTATTTAATGGTCTTCGTGGACTATGGTATTTATACAAATTACGGGTAACGCGGAAACAGCTCCTGAGGGAGAACTTGAACACCTTTCCCACCGGAGTAAAGTACAACAAACAAACAAAAAATGAATGCATCGCAACAACGTGAAGGAAATTAATCGCGAATAAGAGAGCGGCGTTCCATCAACGAGATCGCGTAGAGGGGAATAGATCCGTTAAAGGCGTGCGAAGAAGATTGTCTTGAAGTACAAAGTACGGTCGCAGGGGGTTCGTCTGGTCGTGATGATACAAAGAGGGGGCGGGATGTTTTGATAGACTAAATGCAAGCAAGCGTTCTCCATCGTAAGGATGGGCGTGGTCGTGAAAGGGAACGAAAGTAAAGATTGGACTGAGAGGGATTGTTACTGGGGACCGCGCCGCTTGTAATAAGCGTCGTCTGGCCTGGTGCCGAGATTCAGCTTAATCTCGTCTCCTATGACGGTGACGACCCAGCGCCAACATAGGAGGCCACGAGGGCAGGGGGTTCGACAGCTTTGGGTCCGGTGATTGGCAGGATGACTTCGGGACTCATGATCCTCAGCTTGATGAAGGCACGCTCGAGAGGTGGGGTAGGGATGCATCGGATGAGAACACCTAGAGGGATGGAGGCGAAACCGAGGGCTAGTGAGATACCCCACTCGCGAGCGGGGATAGGCTTGACTCGAAAGGCAGCACCTCCGACGAAGACGATAAGAATCTGTCCACCAATTTCTACAGATGGTCTTCAGCATTGAGGTACCTTACCATGGAAAGGAAAGGGGAGGCGTACCAATCAAGATCACCACAACAAAATACCAGTTATTAGAGATACCCTCGAAGATGTTGAACCTTTGATCGAGCCTTCTGCAATTGACCGAGTTAAAGACCAGGGCGAAAACCAATGTGTTCAACACAACGGTCACAACAATCTTGTGACCCTCGTCTGAGTGATCCAAACCGAGGATCGAATGGCCAAGGAAATGGAAGATGAGGATGATGGCAACCTGGTAGATAGATTGTCCGAGGATCATCTTAATCATGTCTGCAGTAAAAAGCCGTGTTCCACGGGTGTCCGGTTTCCTGTCCAGTAGGGATTTCGAGGCGGGGTCGGTAGCGAGGGCAAGAGCAGCAAAGGTGTCCATGATGATGTTGACCCACAGGAGTTGGATTGCAGTGAGGACAGACCCTTCCTCACCCGAGGCGACGGCGGAGACAAACGTGATGATGACGGTGGTTATGTTGGCCGATATTTGGAATTGCAAGAACTTGCGAACCGCGTCGTTAACGCAACGACCCCATATGATGGCCTCCACGATGGAAGAAAAGTTGTCGTCCATGAGGATGATATCCGAAGCCTCCTTGGCGACCTCGGTTCCAGCGATACCCATCGAAAACCCGACGTTCGCTGTCTTGAGAGCGGGACCATCGTTCGTACCGCCGCCAGTCACGCCAACGATCTCACCAAGAGAGTGGAGGGTCTCGACAAGTATCTTCTTATCCTCGGGGGAAGAGCGGGCCAGGACCTGGAGACGAGGGGCGATCTCGGTACGGTCCTTCGGATCGAGGGCGCGGAAATAAGGACCTTCCATGATTATTCCGCCAGCGGTGTAAATCCCGCATTGAGTAGCGATCGTGCAAGCGGTGAGGACGTTGTCTCCAGTACACATCTTGACGGTGACTCCAGCGCGGCGGCAAGAAGCCACAGCATCGCAGACGCCAGGACGAAGGGGGTCCCCGATGCCGATGATGGCCACCAGGATCACGTCTTCGAAAAGGTCGTCGTATACAGCTTCATCCGCAGACTGGAGTTTGGCACCAGGAGGGGGCCAGGAACTAAAATCCCGATAGCACAGCGCGATCGTCCTCAGCGTTTGGTTGGCGTGGGAGATGACCGTTCTGGAGATGTTGTCGTCGATGGCCCTGGTGTCGATCTCGGAGTTGGGGTCTTGTGACTGATCCGCGTCCTTAGAAACGACGACATGCCGGGTGCACATCTTAGTGAGGATCTCCGAGGCGCCTTTGAGAAACAGACGATAGTGGCCGGAACAAACGCGGATAACCACGCCCATGGCCTTCCGTTCGCTGGAAAAGGGGATCATATGGACAATCTCCGCCGAATCACGAGTGTGCTTCCAGTTTTCCCAGCCGAGATCCTTGGCGAACTGGAGAAGTGCTATCTCGGTCTTGGATCCGACGAAGACCACCTCCTTGGTTTTGGGGTCGATATCCTCGAAGGCGGTGGAATTGATTGCGATCGATTGGTTGAAAAGCTGTCTGAGCTGAGGGGATAAGATAGAGCTGATCTCGCTCTGGTCGATCCAGAAGTCATCTGCATGCTCGGGATTTACTTGGGGCTCATCGACGGCCTCAGTGATGTCTCGTTCGGGAGAGGGGTCACGATCTTCATCCTGATCCGGGGCGTTTGTGCGAGCCTTACTGTCTTCGAAGTTTTGAGGGAACTGGCCATGGACACCAATTGAACCGGCGACGACAGTCATGACGTTCTGAGTGAGTATTCCGGTCTTATCGGTGCAGACAACGGAGGCGTTTGCCATTATCTCACAGGACCCAATGATACGGACGAGGAGCCCGTCGGCGGACATCCGCTTCGTAGCGAAAGCGAGCGCGAGGGTGACTGCAAGCGGAAGGCCTTCCGGAACGGCGGCGACGACGAGAGTTACAGAGATGATCAAGATCTGAGTGAAAGCGATGCCTTTCTCGTTCGCAGTACTATGAGGACGTGTGAGCGGAAAATGGAGGCCGTGGGGCGATGGACACTAACCGAGCGGGTTCTCCAGTCCCTAATTGCACGAAGAAACGGATCATCAAGGCAGTAAACAAGGCAAGACCAGCAGCACAGCCAATCTTCGAGATGACTTGGGCGAGTTGGTTCGATTTCTCCTGCAGCGGGGTCGGATCGGGGTCTCCTCGAGCTGTGGAACGAGCAGTCAGGCTAGGGTCCTAGAAATTCAGAAATGATCATATGACGCACCCATCGTGACACGGCCGTTGTTGAAGCTTTTCTGGCCCACAGCTATAACGACATACTTGCCATGACCATCGAGAACCTTTGAGCCAGAGACCATGAAGCAGTCTGTGCCCGTGTGTGCGGCATCGAATCCCTGGCCGTTGGCGGTCTCTCTGAGGGCAACACAATCATCGTAGCTGGCCTTCTTTATGGCATCTGATTTGCCGGTTGCACCCGGCTCGTCACATGTGACATTGTGACCGGAGATGAAGACACCATCGCAAGGGATTATCTCGCCAGGTTCGATGAGGGCGATGTCACCGACGAGTAAATCCTTGACGTCAATGACACGTTCGTCATTGCACCGAATGACATTGACCCTTCGCTGCTTTTTCTTGTGGTCGAGGATACGGAGCTGCCGTTCTTTTTGCCATTCGCTAAGCGAGCAGATGATCACCTTTGTAAACGGCAATAAGCGCACATGAATCGGGCGGTAATCGGAAGATACACACCACGATGAAGATGGCCCCGATGTGGACGACGCCTTCGACCCAAGCAACCGGGGGTTTTCCTGTCCCGCGCCCCAGGCCGAAGAAACCAAGGGCTAAGGAAACGACCGCAACAATGGACGCCAGAATCTAGAGCGGAATGAGCGTTAACGGCTCATTCGAAAGGCTCGGAGAAACGAGTGGGACTCGCCGAGACTCTGTGCCTGAGCGCAAGCCACATCAGTTGAACCAAAGACCTGCTTTTTCGAACGGGAAGGGCGTTTAAACCGTAGACCTGTCGCCTATCCTCGATGGTTCCGCTGAAGGGAGGACCTTCGTAAGAGTATTGATCCGGAGCTTGGCACTCTCCTCCTGGGTGGTCGGAAGTGATGACGGCGGGGGGATCCCCAGGCCGTGGTAGATTTCCACCAATGGGAAGTCCACATCTTGGGTTAACACCGAGGCCGGACAATAGACCAAAGATTCCACCAAGGGTTTCCAGAGCATCTAAATCCTTCAGGTCAACGAGGGAAGCAAGTTGAGGTGGCCCAAACTTGAAAGGGGCGTGGCCAGGAGCGGGGGTGCTTGTAGAGTGGACAGAGGACTGGGTGATAATTATGGGACTCGGCGGGTCCTCGTCGGTAGTTTTGTGGACGGGGAGCTTTGGACCTCCGGTAATCATGAGTATTCCGATTTCGGGCCGATAGCCGCCCGATGACGCAAGGGGGATTGAAGAGGACAGACTAGAGCTGAACTGAGGAATATGCTTAGCTAGGATGGAGTTATTGTCCGTATTGGAACGGATTAAAAGTCGTGAGAGGATGGTTGAGAAAGAAAGCGCGGACGGGAAAACAGCGAAGTCGAGGGGTGTATATATGCCTCCGGTTCAGGCGCCCAGGCTTCGGCCACCATCTGAGGGCACCGTTGCAACTTGCAAAGCTCCAACGAGGTCCGGTCTAAAGGATACGAGTAGCCTTAGCGCCGAGTGAGACCTTAAAAGTAGCACAGCCCTCGCAAATTACCGGGAGCCTTGGCACGTGCCGTTTGGACAAGGGGTGACGATCGCGACTTGTGCGCGGGTCCTGGAGTCGAAGGTGGCACTCGGCACTGGTTTCGAAAGAGAGGTTCGTTTGAATCGCAAGCTCACGGACGCTCTTGTATCTTGTCCTTTCATGCATGCTGTGTATACTCTACTACGGAGGGGGGGCGGTGATATGATTTTATTTACAGCTGTTTTCGAAACGATAGACCGTTTTCCGTAGGATACAGCCCCGAATTTTTGTTTACCTTTTGATGGTATTGGGGCTCGGCATTTCGGCATGACGCCTAGTGCCGGACCAAGTCCCTCAACGTAGTTCACCCGCCCTCCCGGGAAAACTTTAATACATCCCTGGCATCGACCACGGGTAGCTAGAGACCCTGAGGACCGAGAATCAAAGGAACTGGGTGAATCTACGACCTATTGGAGGCCCGTGTACAAACCGGCAGGTGCCGCAATGCCGGTTGCCGGGCCCCAATACCATCAAAAGGTGAACAAAAACTTGGGGCTGTATCCTACGGAAAACGGTCTATCGTTTTGAAAATAGCTGTAGCGCCAAGGCCCTACGATTTGTAGGGGATAACATGGCGCATTTCCCCATAACGGCCAAGCCACGGCCTGTTACTTAGACCCCCAGGCCAATGGAGCAGATCCTTATCTTTCTTTGAATCTCGGGGCACATCAAGGCGTGACTACATTCGAGCTAGGCCATGTGCGCCTCGTGTGCGCCTATGTACTAGTAGTTTGAAGTCCATTCAAAACTCGGACGGTCTTGGCCTTTGGAAATCCCCCTCTGGCCGGTTTACATCGATCGGCATCTTTCACAATCATCTCCACAAATGATCATTTTGCCATTTCCAAACGAAACGTCCGCCGCGTCACTTTGCACAGCCCACAATTTACCCGTAAATTTCGGTTTTGGAGAGGGTTCCCATCCCCTGTGACCAAAGTTTCCGCTGCGTGCTCTGGACGCTCCATATCTTTGTCAATCTAACTACCGTAGATCCCTCAATAGGAGTATAAAAGAATTTTCCGCCACGTGTACATCAATACACTATCAAATTCATCGCTTAGGCGCGCCTCATACCTTGCAGAGAGGGGCACCGGTCCATCTACGCCAGTTCATAACGAAGTGGGGCGACCTGGCCCAGTCCTTGCTCGTAGCCATCCAAATCTGGATCTGTACAGGCCATGGTATAAGTATGGTAAACAAAGCACATCACCTGTCGGTCCTCTTGGCGCTCGATCGGTTACTTCAATCAACTTCCAAGGGCTTACCTACCTTACAACGCCCTTCCTCACGACGCCTATACCCTTTCGCAGCTCCAACTCTCGCCAGAATCATCAAGCGTGCAGTTTGGAGAGGGTTCTATACTGTAATACAGACCAACGCTCGATTCCAAAAAACCCATCCCCTGCGACCAAAGTTTCCGCTGCGGGCTCTGGACGTTTCATATACGTCCGGAATAGGGAACAGTGACACTGCGCCTATAGCGGCCGTGCGAACGCCGCCCGCCTACTAGGGTTGGGGGCGAGAGAATACATCCTCTTTTCCTGTGCACCATTGTCCAAATCTACGAATTTCGCCTCCTAGAATGACGTGTAGCCTCGTAGAAAGTATCTTGACATGTGACGGCTTGACAGGTGCAAAGCCCAGGTGGTATACATTCCCCCACGCTCGAACTCGGGGGCTGGGGTAGCTCGGCCCCGATACGTGGGAGATTATGACGAGTATATACTGGAGTGCCTCCGGGCACGATTGAGTGACTGTCCGCAGGAATAGGTTAGACAGAAAATATATGTATCCGCCGTAGAAGGGTGCCAGTTCACGCATTTCGCGGTGTTCCTGACCCTCCAGAGCGGTCGGGGTCCTTCGCCTTCCTTAACGGTCCACGAATATTCACCTAGATTCAAGTGTACACTTTGTACATCCCACGGACAATCACTCATTGACGATGTCCCGTGTACAATGGATGGTACAGCAACACAGTCACAATCCTGCCATTTGGATGTTACACCGCAAGTATGGGCACCCAAGTACTCATGTGACACTGTGGCAAATGATTCACGCCAGTCAAACCGAGCGCCCGTCCAGTGCTGCGGGGGACGGCCCACGCAAAGCTTATTCCGCCCTACCGCTGAAGTTGGGAGATCGCTGAGGTAGCGACTGACACAGGTATCCCGCCCAAGTTGTTCTGTGGGTGAAAACTGGACCTGGAAATCCTTGACGGCAATGAGATGCGAAACTTGCAATGACGTATGAGTTTCCGGACGGCGACTTTATAAAACTCTGCTAAATACGAGGATGTAAAAACGAAATCAGGTTTTGCCAATCTAGGTGGCTTGACTGGAGTGTCGCCCAAGTCAGAGCAATGGCGCATAGGGAGTCGGTCGTACATCGAGTTTGTCGACTACACGCAGACGGGTTTCGAGAGCTGCTCCTGAAGTATAGCGAGAACGTTGTCTATCGGGGACACGATTGGTCACCGCCCCAGCACCGTTCAATAAGGTTCCAGATTTCATCAGAAAGCTCAGGGTGATCAGGTCGAGGCGGCCGCTCGCCGCTCGCCAACAAGTTGGTAACCGCGGCCTCGTCACCCTCACTATCGTGTATTTTCTGGGCGGTTTATGCCTACGTCTTTTGGGACCGGAGCTTGTTCAGTATGGCTGGGTTGGCTGATCTGGAGGCTTTTCATCCCTTTGTGGGAGGTTGCCGGTCTCGGCGGAGGGAAGTAGCAAAGTCGGAGAAATCTGGAGAAATGTCGTTGCGGCTCGGAAGGTGATCCGGCATGTGTCCCTCTACACCGCCGTATCATAATCCTCCCTCTCCGTCTCACCCTCCTCTTCCTTTCTCTCTTTTACCCACCCTCCACATCCTCTTCGTGAAGACGCTTACTCCAGTAAACACCTTCAATCTCGCTGGCTCATATCAAACTTGACCGAAGGATACGGCCGCCGAGCCAGCTTCGTGGACCCTCCCGCCCACGCAGCTGGCCTCCAACGCCCGATCCCTTCGGCCTGCCAAAAGCCCTGCGGGCTTTTGCCCGGTTATCCCACTCTTCATTCCCTATGTACCTAACGAATAAAATTTTCATCTTGATTGCGCACCACTAATCACCAGAGAGACAAACTAAGATTCATGAATAACACGCAGTCGGGGTTGGAAGGAGGGTTCGATTCTAGGCGGAGAGAGCCCATAACACTGGTCTGTTCTCCGTTAGCCTCCCCCTGCCAAATCGTATATCGCTCATCACAGAGGGTACCTTCACCACCCACCGACTCACAATCGGGTGAACCTATTTTTTGACAGGATAAAACTCGCCACATCGAGCGCACTTTTTGTAGTGTTCCTTCCCTGTCCTTCAACACACGTCTGTATTCCCCACCCGGGCCACGAATCACAACGGAGTATGTGCAAGAGTCAACTGGCGTTCTCCAGCATATCAATTCACCTATTCCTGATATGAGGTAGACTGTGTGTTTGCAGTGTATCGGCGATAGTCGATTAATCGCTTGAGGTTCACTAACACTTGACGTCGCTTTTGCCGTCGCAACTGGGAGGCGTCTGTCGACCCTCCACGGCCGCGACGGGCGGTCATTTTACAAACCCGCTGTGGGCACCCCTGTCATCGTATGTCAAAAGTGAAAGCAAAGTACTCTCTGGTCGTATTTTAGCGAGTATTTCAGTCGCGACGCATGCCTAGATGGCACTTCAGCACTGTTCACAAGCTTGATACTGCCTCAGCAAAACTTCTCGTTTTTGCATTACGATACAATCTAGACCGGCATCAATTTGATGAAATATCATCCTATATATGGTACCCTCCGTGGTTTTGCAGAATTTGAAAAGGCTGAGTGAATCCCCTTTCAGAGGCGTCCCTTGGCAATTTTTACTTGAGGCCACCTGAGGCTACCGCTTTCTGAAATCGATCGCCCAACTTCATTTGCTTCCGCTTTTCGTTCGTCACAGCTCAATCGGACTCTGAAAATCCCACCCCTCCTTCTATGGCTTTTCGTGACCGACTTCAGCTTCTATCCTCGCACGTTCTGATTTTTGTGTGTGCTGACATTTGTTGCTTCCTCGTACCACTGGCCTGCCAGGTGTGGCATGCTTCCCGAAGGCAGCCTCTGTTCAACCTCAAACAACAGAATCTACAAGCTCTCGAATAGGTTCATAGACGACTGCGACGACAAGACCTTCTGTTCCGGCTCCGCCAACGGTACTTGCATTCCGAAACGATGCAGGACCGACTTGTTTCCGTTCGGGAACAAAGATGGGGACCTCCTCCTGGCTTTGTGTGATCCTGGTTCGTATTGTCCCGACGAAGGTGCCGGGCGTAAACCCTCGCGGATGTCGGACAACCTTGTCAAATAAACCAGGATCGGCAGTGTGCTCCACCATCGGATTGGGAGGAACCTGCGAGCGACTGGAACCTCAACGGAAGCCTGTGTCTTGGATCCGCTTGCTCGTGTGTCCGCTTCTTCTAACTGGCTTCTCGATTTCGTTAAATGATGTGCCCGTCTGGCTGGGTCAATTTCAAAGTCATGCGAGCGTCGTACTCGGACAACCCTGCGCACTGGACTCCTGCGGTTACATCTCTCCGGGTCCAAACGGACAAGAATTCGTCACCACGATCACCTGCCATAACTGCAGAACGCCTTAACTGTTTTGCAAGACAACACCAGGATCTTTTGTCCGCAACGAGGGTTGCCCTTGAATAAGCGTTTGAATCGCGCACTACCTTCCGCTTCCCTAATTCGCAATTGCAAAAGATTCAAAGAAAACTGGCCATCGACGGGCATTCCCGGCGCCAAGCGTCTCCATTGTGCAAATCGACGTGAGGCCGAAAAATCACCAGAAAGACGATCACGGTCGGCCCAGAACCTTGAGTACACATCGGCAAATACCCTTCCTCAGCGGCGTAAACTTCGCCGAGCAGAGCCATACTGTATAGTTAAGTCGCTGACAAGCGGCACGGTCCACGACTGCCCTTACGGAAGGCTTATGTCTTTGCGAATCGAGTGTGATTCGGCACGTGTTGCTCTTTCCAGAGCATCACCACCTCCTCACACTCGGTCGCCTCTCCATCGCCCTCGTTTTTCTTTCCCACCCACCACTCCTCACGAAGAACCAAACAAAATATTCAAACTACGCTGACAACAACCAGCTTCGGTCACGAGAACAGGTTTCCGAGCCAGCTTCGTGGGTCCCACCCGCCCACGCAGCTGCCTGTAACCCCGGATTCCACATCTTGAGGCCTGAGAGTCCTTCGGGGCTCCCGCCCGACACTTCCACTCATTGCCTACGCTATCCTGTAACCAATCCATACTTCGAATATATACATATTTGACTCTAGTACAATGTAACTATAGAGCACGCAAAGATGAGCGTCATTTGATTCCCCACAACCCCGTGATTGTCGATTCAACGACCATTCAAGCCTCCAAAATGTCTTATTGGTTTCCATGCCGGCTATAGGGGATAACGGGTATGATATTCAGACTGCTCGGTATTTAATGGTCTTCGTGGACTATGGTATTTATACAAATTACGGGTAACGCGGAAACAGAGCCTGAGGGAGAACTTGAACACCTTTCCCACCGGAGTAAAGTACAACAAACAAACAAAAAATGAATGCATCGCAACAACGTGAATGAAATTAACCCTGAATGATAGAGCGGTGTCCCATCAAGGAGATCGCGTGGAGGGGAATAGATCCGTTAAAGGCGTGCGAAGAAGATTGTCTTGAAGTACAAAGTACGGTCGCAGGGGGTTCGTCTGGTCGTGATGATACAAAGAGGAGGCGGGATGTTTTGATAGACTAAATGCGAGCGGGCGTTCTCCATCGTAAGGATGGGCGTGGTCGTGAAAGGGAACGAAAGTAAAGATTGGACTGAGAGGGATTGTTACTGGGGACCGCGCCGCTTGTAATAAGCGTCGTCTGGCCTGGTGCCGAGATTCAGCTTAATCTCGTCTCCTATGACGGTGACGACCCAGCGCCAACATAGGAGGCCACGAGGGCAGGGGGTTCGACAGCTTTGGGTCCGGTGATTGGCAGGATGACTTCGGGACTCATGATCCTCAGTCTGATGAAGGCATGCTCAAGAGGTGGGGTAGGGATGCATCGGATGAGAATACCTAGAGGGATGGAGGCGAAACCGAGGGCTAGTGAGATACCCCACTCGCGAGCGGGGATAGGCTTGACTCGAAAGGCAGCACCTCCGACGAAGACGATAAGAATCTGTCCACCCATTTCTACAGACGGTCTTCAGCATTGAGGTACCTTACCATGGAAAGGACGGGGGAGGCGTACCGATCAAGATCACCACGACAAAATACCAGTTATTAAAGATACCCTCGAAGATGTTGAACCTTTGATCGAGCCTCCTGCAATTGAACGAGTTAAAGACCAGGGCGAAAACCAATGCGTTGAACACAAGGGTTGCAACAATCTTGTCACCCTCGTCTGAGTGATCCAAACCGAGGATCGAATGGCCAAGGAAATGGAAGATGAGGATGATGGCAACCTGGTAGATAGATTGTCCGAGGATCATCTTAATCATGTCTGCAGTAAAAAGCCGTGTTCCACGGGTGTCCGGCTTCCTGTCCAGTAGGGATTTTGAGGCGGGGTCGGTAGCGAGGGCAAGAGCAGCAAAGGTGTCCATGATGATGTTGACCCACAGGAGTTGGATTGCAGTGAGGACAGACCCTTCCTCACCCGAGGCGACGGCGGAGACAAACGTGATGATGACGGTGGTTATGTTGGCCGATATCTGGAATTGCAAGAACTTGCGAACCGCGTCGTTAACGCAACGACCCCATGTGATGGCCTCCACGATGGAAGAAAAGTTGTCGTCCATGAGGATGATGCCCGAAGCCTCCTTGGCGGCCTCGGTTCCGGCGATACCCATGGAAAATCCGACGTCCGCTGTCTTGAGAGCGGGGCCGTCGTTCGTACCGCCGCCAGTAACGCCGACGATGTCACCAAGGGAGCGCAGGGTTTCGACGAGTATCTTCTTGTCCTCGGGGGAAGAGCGGGCCAGGACCTGGAGACGAGGCACGACCTCTGTGCGGGCTTTCGGATCGAGGGCACGGAAATCAGGACCTTCCATGATTATTCCGCCAGCGTTGTAAATCCCGCATTGAGTAGCGATCGAGCGAGCGGCGAGGACGTTGTCTCCAGTACACATCTTGACGGTGACTCCAGCGCGGCGGCAAGCAGCTACAGCAGCGCAGACGCCAGGACGAAGGGGGTGCCCGATGCCGATGATGGCCACCAGGATCCCGTTATCGGAAAGGTGGTCGTATGATATCTCATCCGCAGATTGGAACTGGGCACCAGGAGGGGGCCAGGAACTGAAATCCCGATAGCACAGCGCGATCGTCCTCGACGTTTGGTTGGCGTGGGAGATGATCGTTCTGATGTTGTCCTTCGCAGTCTCATCGATGGCCCTGGTGTCGATCTCGGAGTTGGGGTTTTGTGACTGATCCGCGTCCTTAGAAACGACGACATGCCGGGTGCACATCTTAGTGAGGATCTCCGAGGCGCCTTTGAGAAACAGACGATAGTGGCCGGAACAAACGCGGATAACCACGCCCATGGCCTTCCGTTCGCTGGAAAAGGGGATCATATGGACAATCTCCACCGAATCACGAGTGTGCTTCCAGTTTTCCCAGCCGAGATCCTTGGCGAACTGGAGAAGTGCTGTCTCGGTCTTGGATCCGACGAAGACCACCTCCTTGGTTTTGGGGTCGATGTCCTCGAAGGCGGTGGAATTGATCGCGATCGATTGGTTGAAAAGCCGTCTGAGCTGAGGGGACAAGATAGATCTGATCTCGCTCTGGTCGATCCAGAAGTCATCTGCGTGCTCGGGATGTACTTGGGGTTCAATGACGGCCTCAGTGATGTCTTGTTCGGGAGAGGGGTCACGATCTTCATCCTGATCCGGGGCGTTCGTGCAAGCCTTACTGTCTTTGAGGTTTCGAGGGAACTGGCCATGGACACCAATCGAACCGGTGACGACAGTCATGGCGCCTTGAGTGAGTATTCCGGTCTTATCGGTGCAGACAACGGAGGCGTTTGCCATTGTCTCACAGGAACCAATGATACGCACGAGGAGCTTGTCGGCGGTCATCCGCTTCGTAGCGACAGCAAGCGCGAGGGTTACTGCGAGCGGAAGGCCCTCCGGGACGGCGGCGACGATGACGGTTACAGAAATGATCAAAATTTGAGTGAAGGTGATAAAACTCTCGCTGGTAGTACTATGAGGACATGTTAGCGGAAAATGGAGGCGGTGGGACAATGGTCGCTCACCGATAGGGTTGTCCCGGTCCTAATTGTGCGAAGAAACGGATCGTCAAGGCAGTAAATAATGCGAGACCAGCAATGCAGCCAATCTTCGAGATGTCCTCGGCTAGTTCGTTCGATTTTTTCTGCAGTGGGGTCGGATCGGGGTCTCCTCGAGCTGTGGAACGAGCGGTCAGGCTAGGGTCCTAGAAATTCGGAAATGATCATATGACGTACTCATCGTGACACGGCCGTTGAAGCTTTTCTGGCCCACAGCTATAACGACATACTTGCCATGACCATCGAGAACCTTTGAGCCAGGGACCATGAAGCAGTCTGTGCCCGTGTGTGCGGCATCGAATCCCTGGCCGTTGGCGGTCTCTCTGAGGGCAACACGATCATCGTAGCTGGCCTTCTTTATGGCATCTGATTTGCCGGTTGCACCCGACTCGTCACATGTGACATTGTGACCGGAGATGAAGACACCACCGCAAGGAATTATCTCGCCAGGTTCGAAGAGGGCGATGTCACCAACGAGTAAATCCTTGGCGTCGATATCACGTTCTTCACTGCACCGAATGACCTTGACGCTTCGCTCCTCCTTCTTGTCGTCGAGGATACGGAGCTGCTTTTCCTTTTGCCATTCGCTAAGCGAGCAGATGATCACCTTTGTGAATGGCAATAAGCGCACATGAAACGGGCGGTAATCGAAAGCTACACACCACGATGAAGATGGCCCCGATGTGGACCACACCTTCGACCCAAGCAACCGGGGGTTTTCCTTTCTCGCGCCCCAGTCCGAAGAAACCAAGGGCTAATGAGATGACCGCAACAATAGATGCCAGGATCTAGAGCGGAATGAGCGTTGACCGCTCATTTGAAAGCTCGGAGAAACGAGTGGGACGCACCGAGACTCTGTGCTTGAACGCAAGCCACATCAATCGGAGGAAAGGCCTGCTTCCTCGAACGGGAAGAACGTTGGCACCATAAACCCGTTCCCTGTCCTGGACGGTACTGGTGAAGGGGGGGCCTTCGTAAGAGTATTGTTCCGGGGCTTGGACCTTCCCTCCTGAACGTTCGGAAACAATGACAGCGGGGGGATCCTCGGATTCCGATGGCCGTTCAACAATGAGCAGTCCAGAATTGGGGTCAACACCGAGACCGGCCAAGAGACCAATTATTCCACCAAGGGTTTCCAAAGCACCCAAATTCTTCGTATCAACGAGGGAAGCAAGTTGATATGGCCCAAACTTGAAAGGGGCAGGATCGGGCTCCGTCTCCTCGTCACGGTCCCCCCCCTCATGTACGAGATCTATGTTGGAAGGAGCTGGGTGAAGACGGGGGATACCAGGAGAGCCGTTGTCAAATGTTCCTTCCTCGATGAGGGTCATGGTCGCACTCGATAGACCTCGGGAATGAGAACGATTTAGGCCATTGCAACCGAGGAGAGCTAGGGAGGTGCTTTCATAGCCAGGTTTATTTTCGCAAGAAGCGGTGACGTTTGTGAAATGGTGGGTAGGGATTGTGGTCCTCGATCGACCCTCATTGGTGGTTTCTGGGGCGGGCCGGGTGTCAGAGTTTGAACTTGAGCCTCCGGCATCAAGCAAAGGCGTAGTAAGGGGAGCAAGCGGTAAAAAGGCATCGTGCTCGACGTGGGTGACTGGAGTTGAAGTGAGGACTACGGTTGGATTAGAGCTATTTTTCATATTGGAATGGGTGAAAAGTTTCTTTTTGAGACGAAAGGGGCGGCAGAACAAACATAGTGCTGAAGCTGAAGCGTAAATATGCAGTGACTTTGTGTAGAAACACAGCCTTCACCGAAACACCGGCACGCCTGGGCAAGGGGCGGCGATCGCCGCGTCCATAGGGAGTCCTTGGGGATCAGGGGAGTCCATTCAAAACTCGACGGGCACGTGTCTGATGGTCATCAGGGAAAATCCCAACGCGGAAATCCCAATCCGTCGTGCGACTCCTAATTATGAAGGAAGAAAATCGATCGTTGACAAGAGGTTCGTTTGACCAGAACAAACATAGTGCTGAAGCTGAAGCGTAAATATGCAGTGACTTTGTGTAGAAACACAGCCTTCGCCGAAGCCCTGGCACGCCTGGACAGTGCCGGCCAATCGCCGGTTACTGCCCCAACCAAGCTACTAGGCTAGCTAGTCGCGGCCGTGTAATGGCTGGAGCGCCGATGTCATTAGTCGAAAGTTCCCCGACCTTACCCGCTGCAGCGAACGCTTCCTTTTCTTTCTCCAGAACAATCATGTGGACACCAATTTCGGACCTGATAAATGCGTTAACTTCTCGCCTGCCCTCCTGTCTCCCACACTATCGTATTTTTTCTTGGCGATTTGTGCCTACGTCTTGTGGGACCAGAGCTTTTTCAGTATGGCTGAGTTGGCTGATCTGGAGGCTTTTCCTCCCTTCGTGGGATGGGAGGTTGCCGGTCTTGGCGGAGGGAAGTAGCAAAGAGAGTAAAAATGTCTTTACGGTGTCCTCTGAGGAGGAAGAGAGAGGGAGGACATGGTGGTCTATGGCGGTGTTCTCTGAAGAGGGACACGTGCCAGATCACCTAATCCTCCCTCTCCTGATTGGTTTCCTCCAGCATTGTGATACGCAGCTCCTCCATTAGAAGTTGAAACTCCCGCCGCAAGGCATCGACTATAGGCCGCGAGCTGAAGGTGACTGGAAGGTAGACTCGTGACCAGTCCGCCATGTGCGGTATTGTACCTGGAATGGGCTCCAATTACCGAGGCCAAGCACTGCGACTGACAAAACACGTCCTCGGCGTACGACGCGTGTAATCCAGCACTCCTCTTCGTGTATTCGTCGGTCATAGTACAAGAAACATAATCAACTTCTATTAATCCTGTACCAATAATCCTTCCGCTGCGCAAACGTCAAACACAGGCGGTGGTAAAAACACCGGTGACACGCAATCCCAACACGGAACGTGCACAAACATCTCTCGTGAATTATCGTGCTCAATCAAACAGCCATTCATATTCTAGAAACGTCGAGCGATGTCACACGAACCCACCGGAGAACCCCCCACCGCCTCATCGATCCCCACGATCTCCACACACAATGGCCAAATCGTCTCACCTCTCTTGGCCTTCACCCAAAACTAGTTTGCCCAAGCCTGAACAGCCTCCACTTCTACGTACGAAGATGCGGATCCAGAAACACCCGGATCTGGTTCAACCCCAGAGGGCTCGATCTCCTGCACATTTGCTCCAACCTCTTTCTCTTCCTGCCTGGAACCCTCCTCAGGAGGTGGTGGAGACGGGCCAACCCCAGCAGCAGCCCACAATTCACGGAAGGTAATTAAGGACGCCGCCAGTCCAAATGCCGCGCTAGCCACCTGGGGAAATTTTACATTAGCTTACTCAATCCTAACAACTCAACGAATGCAGAGATGTATAAAATGGAAAACTCATAGAGATAACGAAACGGCGACATCGACGAAAACCCCGGTCAGACAATGTCGATCAAACCTGGGGAATCCCTCGGACGAACAAAACGGATCGCATGTCATACCAGATATTTCGGGACGGTTCTGCACGCTGTGCTTGTATGCCGATTTGTAAGCGAAAGCCAAGACTAGGACAGCAGGTCTGGCGATGACCCGGTAATCAACGCAGCGCACGGTTTGACCGCTTCCCCATGACGCGGCACGCGTAAGCACGCGGTAATTTACGAGTCCCGTGCATGCTGACTGACGGTCCGAAAAGATGGGCCCGAACGTCCAGCCTCGAATTGAGCGTAGCAGAGCCCAGCGGCCCCCCTGGACTGCGCAAATTTCAGGGGATAAATTTATGGGACGAGGCCCGGCCAAACTGCGGTGAACGGAATGTGGAGGTGGCTCGGCGGGCGTGACCGAGTCGGTGACTCGATTTGCCGGCAATGCATCTTTTCTCGGCACATGAAATCCGGACCGGGAGTCGAAGAAAAGGACAACGACGTGCAACAAAACAAGGACGAAGTCAAAACGGGCAGATGAAGGGACTCACGTCGTTCAAGGGGATTCCGGACTCCAGCGAGCTGCCGATGAATATTCCTCCCAAGCTGGCAGATATTTGAACGAGATTTAGGGGAAACTGAACACCCCTGATCCCAAAAACACGACGCGGTGATCGTTGCATCGTTGTGACCACGCACCCGCGGTGTGTATTTGAGCCAAGAAGTCGAGATTTTGGGTGTGCAGTCAGGTCATTCAAAAGGCACACGTGATGCACAGCCCAGGGAAAAATCAGAGAAGGTCCGCAACCCACTGTTCTGATAGAAGGATTTTGAACGTCATGAGGGGTCTACGGCAAGCATTGGGTGTTCAGAGACAGGGTGGTGGGTTCAATCCACCACGGAAAGAGACGAGGCGAAGACCGTGGAGAACAAGCTCACCAGTGTGAAGAGCCCCAGGGAGCCTGAACGCGTTGTAGGTGGTAGCGAATTGATGGCCTTCCAGCATATTTAAGCTTGGCCTTCTCTGCGCTAGCCTTGCTTAAGACTTTTTGTTTTGTATACAGAAGCCCAGCCCGCTCCTTCAGCCGTAAAAACTCGAGGAAGATGTACGCAAGGTAGAACCTGCTGGAGACCAGCAACAACTTCTTTGCATTCAACGCGACGGGTTTTCCGAGAATAGGAAGGGCGATCGCAGCTGGAATGACGTCGTGAACGCGCAGGTAATATAGTTGTTCCGTCCGAGTCGGGAAACACGCTAGCATCGTAAAGATCTGCCAACGTCGAGCCAACGTTCGAGTTTAAACAACTTCGAAGTCGCGGAGGGATATCTGGAATGCGACAACAACCATTGGATGATTGGCAGAATCCCTTGAAGGAAATCAGCGTAGTCTCGTCACAGGTTGCAATGAGGGTTCGTACTTACCCCAGGCGCGAAAGAGCATGCGAGTATGAGTCGCCGATCAAGGGTGTCAACTTGGTGAGGCGTTCACCAACGCTGCTAACGTTGGTCTTCCTAATACCGGCCGTGTGTTGCAGCCGAGCGCCAAAGTGCAAGATGGGTATAGCAATTTTCAACACGTTTGAGAGGATCTGATAGATGTAGAGATATGCCGGAGAACCGACAGGTTTGGCGTTCGTTCGTTAGGCCCCAGAAACAGACAGGAGGTATGGAACGCAATAGTACAGCCTCCAACTTGATGCTTACCTCGAGACAATTGCTAGCGCGTGGGTCGTGACGTATAAGCCTGAGCGGGAAGGAAGTGGACGGGTTGCAGGGGCTCACTCTGTGCCCTTCCAAGTACTCAAATACCGCACGAACTGGTCAAGGCTCACCGCCCCAAAGGCAGCGACATACTCTTGTCCGGTGGTTCAAGTTGTCGCGGCCGTGTAACGGCTGACGTCACTAGTCGAAAGCTCACGACGCCGACCTTACCCGCTACAGTGAACGCTTCCTTTTTTCTTCTCCAGAACAATCATGGGGACACCAGTTTCGGACTTGTTAAATGCGTAAACTTCTCGCCTGCCTTCCTGTCTCCCAGACTATCGTGGTTTTCTTGGCGGTTTGTGCCGGACCAGGGCTTGTTAAGTATGGCTGGGTTGGCTGATCTGGAGGCTTTTCATCCCTTTGTGGGATGAGAGTCACATGAATGACGCTCTGTCGGGATTGGAAGGAGGGTTCGATTCTAGGCGGAGAGAGCCCATAACCGTACTGGTCTATTTTCCGTTCGCCTCCCCCTGCCAAATCTTGTATCGCTCATCACAGAGGGTACCTTCATCACCCACCAACTCGTCGCATTGTGGAGGGATTTGTCTTGGATTTGTCACCGTGCCATGGCTGAGCTTTATCCGATTCTCCACAGCCACAGATTGTCAATACAACGACCATTCAAGCTCCAAGAACGACTTGTTCTTTAGGTCTCTGTCTGGAGCAAGTTAGTTCCTAGAAGAAGTGGGTCCTCGCAGGACGTGGAGAAGGACCGCGCTTATGGAGCACAAGGTGAAGACTTAACTGCTTGGAAGGACGCACGACTAGTTGATTGGTGGCTACGGAGCGACGGAACGAAAGTGGAATACTCTAACATCGTTGGTTTCCATGCCGGCTATAGGAGATGATACGTATGATATTCAGGCTGCTCGGTATCCAATGGGTTTCGTAGTCTATGGTATTTATACAAAGGTATACAAATTAGATGTAACGCGGATACAGCGCCTAAGGGTAAAGTCAGGCGTAACTTTACAATCGAAGGAAGTTGAACACCTTTCCTACCGGAGTAGGGTACAACAAGCGAAAAAAAAAGGGTGCATCGCAACAACATGAAGGAAATTTATCGTGAACGAAAAAGTGGCGTTCAATCAACGAGATCTTGTGAAGGGAAGGCGGTAGAAGATGTGCTGAGGGTCAAAGTACGGTCGCAGGGCGTTCGTCTAGTCGTGATATTGCAAGGAGGAGGAGGGATGTTTTGATAGACTAAATGCAAGCAAGCGTTCTCAATCATAAAGGACAGACATGATCGTGAAAGGGAACCGAAGTAAAGATCGGACTGAGACGGATTGTTACTGGGGACCCCGCCGTTTGTGAATAGCGTCTTCTCGCCTCGTGCCTAGGTTCAGCTGGATCTCGTCTCCGACAACGGTGCCGACCCAGCGCCAACAGAAGAGGCCACAAGGGCAGGGAACTCGAGGGCTTTAGGTCCGGTGATCGGTAGGATGACTTCGGGACTCATGAGCCTCAGTCTAATGAAGGCACGCTCAAGAGGTGGGGTAGGGATATATCGGATGAGAGCACCAAGAGGGATGGAGGCGAAACCGAGGGCTAGCGAGATGCCCCACTCGCGAGCGGGGATAGGCATGACTTGGAAGGCAGTACCTCCGACGAAGACGATGAGAATCTGTCCAAAAATTTCTATAAACGGTTTTCAGCGTTCAAGTTCTTTGATGCGAGAAGAAAGGGAGATACGTACCGACAAAGGTTACCACGATGAAATACCAATTGTTGAGGATACCCTCGAAGACGTTGAGCTTGTTATCGAGCCTCCTGCAATTGACAGAGTTGAAGATCTGGGCGAACACGAAGGTGTTGAACACGAGAGTCGCAACGATCTTGTCACCTTCGTCTGAGTGATCTAAGCCGAGGATCGCGTGACCAAGGAAGTGCAAGGTGAAAATGATGGCGACTTGGTAGATCGACTGTCCGAGGATCATCTTGATCATGTCTGCAGTAAAAAGCCGGGTTCCACGGGTGTCCGGTTTCCTGTCCAGTAGGGATTTCGAGGCGGGGTCGGTAGCGAGCGCAAGAGCGGCAAAGGTGTCCATGATAATGTTGATCCACAGGAGTTGGACGGCAGTGAGAACAGACCCTTCCTCACCCGAGGCGACGGCGGAGACAAACGTGATGATAACAGTGGTTATGTTAGTCGATATCTGGAACTGCAAGAACTTGGGAACAGCGTCGTTAACGCAACGACCCCACATGATTGCCTTCACAATCGAAGAGAAGTTATCGTCCATGAGAATGACGTCCGAAGCCTCCTTGGCGACTTCAGTTCCGGCGATACCCATCGAAAACCCGACGTTCGCCGTCTTGAGAGCGGGGCCGTCGTTCGTACCGTCGCCAGTAACGCCAACGATTTCACCAAGAGAGCGAAGGGTCTCGACGAGTAGCTTTTTATCTTCAGGGGAAGAGCGGGCCAGGACTTGAAGACGAGGGACGACCTCGGTACGGTCTTTCGGATCGAGAGCGCGAAAAGCGGAACCTTCCATGATTATTCCGCCGGCGGTGTAGATCCCGCATTGAGTAGCGATCGAGCGAGCGGTGTGGACATTGTCCCCGGTACACATCTTGACGGTGACACCAGCACGGCGGCAGGAAGCGACAGCGTCGCGGACGCCAGGACGAAGGGGGTCACCGATGCCGATGATGGCCACCAGGATCACGTCATCGAGAAGGTCGTCGTATCCAACTTCATCCGCGGACTGGAGTTGGGCACCGGGAGGAGGCCAAGAACTGAAATCCCGATAGCACAACGCGATAGTCCTCAACATCTGGTTGGCGTAGAAGCTGATCGTTCTCGAGATGTTGTCCTTCGTAGTCTCGTCGATGGCCTTGGTCCCGATCTCCGAGTGGGGGTCTGGTGTCTGATCCGCGTTCTTGGAGACAACAACGTGACGGGTACACTTCTTGGTGAGGATCTCCGAGGCGCCTTTGAGGAACAGACGGTAGCGGCCGGGACGAAGGCGAATCACCACGCCCATGGCTTTCCGTTCGCTGGAAAAGGGGATCATTTGGAAAATCTCCGCTGAATCACGAGTGTGCCTCCAGTTATCCCAGCCGAGATCCTTCGCGAACTGAAGAAGCGCTGTCTCGGTCTTGGATCCGACGAAGACTACCTCCTCGGCCTCTGGGTCGACGCCCTCGAAGGCGGTGGAGTTGATGGCGATCGACTGGTTGAAAAGGCGTCTGAGCTGAGGGGATAGGATAGAGCTGATTTGACTCTGGTCGATCGAGAAGTCATCTGCATCCTTGCAATCAATATGCGGCTCATCGGCAACCTCGGTAATGTCTTGTTCTGGAGGCAGGTCACAGTCCTGAGCTTGATTCGGGGCGTTCGTGCGGTTCTTGCTATCTTTGAGGTTTCGAGCAAACTTGCCATGGACACCAATCGAACCGGCAACGACAGTCATAACGTTTTGAGTGAGTGTGCCAGTCTTGTCGGTGCAGACAACGGAGGCGTTTACCATTATCTCACAGGAGCCAAGGATGCGGACGAGGATCTTTTCAGTGGTCATCCGCCTCGTTGCGAAAGCGAGCGCGAGGGATACCGCAAGCGGAAGGCCTTCCGGAACAGCCACGACGACGAGGGTCACAGAGATGATCAAGATCTGAGTGAAGGCGATGCCTTTCTCATCAGCAGTACTATGGGGGTATGTTAGCCGAAGATAGCGGCGATGAGACGACGGATGCTGACCGAGCAGGTTCTTCAGTGCCAAACTGTGCGAATAAACGGATCGTGAGGGCAATAAACAAGGCAAAACCAGCACCACCCCCAATCCTAGCGATGAGCTCGGCCAGTTTGTTCAATTTCTTCTGCAACGGGGTCGGCTCGGGGCTGCCCCAAAGAGCTGCGAACCGGGGGTTAGGCTAGGGTCGAAACCCGGGGAAAGGTTGGACGGCGCACCCATCATCGTGCGGCCATTGAAGCTCTTGCGGCCCACGGCAATAACGACATACTTGCCGTGACCTTCTCTAATCTTTGAGCCAGAAACCATGAAACAGTCTGCGTGCGTGTGGGTTGTGTCGGATCCCTGGCCGTTGGCGGTCGCGTACTTGGCGGTCTCTCTGAGGGCAATACAATCATCGTAGCTGACCTTCTTTATGGCGTCTGATTCGCCAGTTGCACCCGACTCGTCACATCTAACGTTGTGACCAGAGATGAAGACACCATCGCAAGGAATGATCTCGCCAGGTTCGAGGAGGGCGATGTCGCCGACGAGTAAATCCTTGACGTCAATGACACGTTCGTCACCGCACCGAACGACCTTGACCCCTCGCTCCTTCTTCTTGTCGTTAAGGATGCGGAACTGGCGTTCTTTTTGCCAATCGTTGAGCGAACCGACCATGACCTTTGTTGGCGGCAGTAAGCGTACATGCATCGAGCGGTAATCGACGGATACACACCACGACGAAGATGGCACCGATGATGGCCACACCCTCGACCCAATCAACCGGGGGTTTTCCTGGCGCCCGGCCCGGGCCGAAATCCTGGAATAAACCAAGGGCAAGGGAAATGACCGCAGCAATAGACAACAGAATCTAGAGCGGGGTGAGCGTCAACGACACATTTAATGGGCTTGATGAAACGGGTGGGGCCCACCAAAACTCTGTCCTTGAGCGCAAGCCATATCAATTGGAGCAAGGACCTGCTTCCTTGGACGGGAAGGACGTTGACACCGTAAACCTGTTGCCTGTCCTCGATGGTACTGGTAAACGGGGGACCTTCGTAAGAGTATTGTTCCAGGCCTTGAAGCTTCCCTCCTGAAAAGCCGGAAACGGTAACAGTGGGGAGGTGCTCAGGCCGTGAAACATTTCCACCAATGGGAAGTCCACATCTAGGGTTAACACCGAGACCGGCCAAGAGACCGATGATTCCGCCAAAAGCTTCCAGAGCATCTAAATTCTTCGGGTCAACGAGGGAAGCAAGGTGATGTGGCCTGAACTTGAAAGGGGCGGGATTGAGATTCGTATCTTGAGCGGGATCGAGCTCCGGATCCATCTCCTCGTCACCGTCGCCCTCATGTAATATCCCTTTGGCATAGCTCCTAACCCTGTTCCTAGCCTTCTCACAGGCATTGGTCCGAATCTCAAGGTTGCCGGTATCTATGTTTGAAGGAGCTGGGTGAAGACGGGGGATACCTGAAGAGCCGTTGTCAATTGTTCCCTCCTCGGTGAGGATCATGGTAGCACTCGATTGTCCTCGAGAATGAGAGCAATTTGGGCCATCGGGACCGAGGAGAGCTAGGGAGGTGGTTCCGTACCCAGGTTTGTTTTCGCCAGGAGAGGTGGTGTTTGTGAAGTGGTGGGTAGGGATTGTGGTCCTTGATCGACCCTCGTCGGTAGTTTTGTGGGCGGGCCGGGTGTCGGACTTGGCTTGGTACCCGGGGCTTAAACTTGAAGTCGATGACGTAAGGGGAGCAAGCGGTAAAAATTCTTCATGCTCGACGTGGGTGACTTGAGTTGAACTGAGGACTATGGTGGGATTAGAGCTGTCATCCATATTGGAATGGGTCAAAATCTGTGAGAACGATGGTCGAGACAGAAGGGGCTGACAGGACGAACAGAGTGCTGAAGCGCAGACGTTGGACTTCATATAATTGTGTTGGAGGATGATGAGAGGAACGAGGAGAGCTCAGGGCGCTAGTAATGTTTCCCCATCACGCATGGCAGCCCCAAGTTACGAATGCCATACTGTTGCCAATAGATACACTGCGGGTCCTTTCTTTTGCGCCGCGCTGCAATTTGTAGGGTGGATTGACCCAGGGGGCATCCCAGGCGCAACACCCGTTTCCCTATATCGGCCAAGCCACAGCCCGTTACCTAGACCTCCAAGGCGGTGACGCAGATTCTTACATATCTTTCTTTGTATCTCGGTGCACATCAAGGCGTGAACACAAAGCTGGGCCATGTGCGCCTCCCTGCGAGACCGCACTCCGGCTGTCGATCGGCAGCGTTCGCGATCATCTTCGCAAAGAATTATTTTGACATTACCCAACGGACCGCACAGTCTCAGTCGACTTCTCCTGCACTGTTCACGGCGGACTTTTGGGTGAGATAAATCAAAGGGCACGTGATGCACAGCCAAGGGAAAAATGAGAGAGTACCTGATCCTCAGTATCTCCAGAACGTCACTTATAAACGCGCTCGCGGCCAACCACCTTCATCATCTGCTTCCGCTATTTGTTCCCCACACCGACTTCGGGATCTGAACATTGGACGCCAACCTCCTATGGCTCGTCGTAGTTGGCCACTTGCATTGATGCCCCTGCCACTTCCATCCTCACACACCCTGATCTTCGTGTGCGCTTACATCTGTTGCTCGCTCTTATCACTGGCTCGGTGCGGCACGCTTCCCGGGGGCAGCCCCTGTTCAACCTCAAACAACAGAATCGACAAGCTCTCGCATAGGTTCATAGACGACTGCGACGACAAGACCTTCTGTTCGGCTCCCCAACGGTACCTGTATTCCGAAACGATGCAGGACCGATTTGTTTCCGTTCGGGTACAAAGATGGGGATGTCCTCCCGCCTTTGTGCGATCCTGGTTCGTATTGTCCCGACGAAGGTGCAGGTTGTAAACCGCTCGTGGATGTCGGACAACCTTGTCAAATAAATCAGGATCGGCAGTGTGCCCCACCATCGGATTGGGAGGAACTTGCGAGCGACTGGAACTTCAACGGAAGCCTGTGTCTTGGATCCGCTTGCTCGTGTGTCTGCTTCTTCTAACTAGCCTCTCGCTCTTGTTAAATGATGCGCCCGTCTGGCTGGGTCGATGTCAAAGTCATGCGAACGTCGTGCTCGGACAACCCTGCGTACTGGACTCCTCAGATTACATCTCCCCAGGTCCAAACGGACAAGAGTTCGTCACCACGATCACCCGCCACAACTGCAGGACCCCTCAACTTTTTTGCAACCCCGCATCAAACGTCTGCGAATCCACAAAACCTGCTGGTTCCCAATGTGACCACGACCAAGAATGCCGATCCGTGCGTATCATCTCGACAGAATATGGAGATTCTAACGCCCGACCTTGTTCAAGTACAACTGCGATCTCAAAGCAAAACCTGTGTCCTCCCTCCCGAAGAGCTCAGGGGCGTCCCGGTCTGGCAGTATATCGTGATCATCATCGCGATCTTCCTCGGTGCGCCGCCTAACCTAATACCGTGAACCTAATCGATGTGTATGTGGCTTCGCCACTCAGTCATGATCACATCATTAGGCACCCTAGTCTTCATTCACAAGCGCCAGCGGCTCCGACGCCACCAGAACTGAGAGAATACTACTTTGAGCAGATGGAGTTGAGTCGCATGAATGATCCTCCCAGGTCCTTGACTCGGGGGCACTTACCTCTCATACACTTGATAGCTTTCGCCGATCCATCGCTGCACTACACGCCGCCGCAGACAGCCGTCTAAGAACGAAGGAACAGTGAACCGGGCCCCCGGCCTCGTCGACTTCGGGGCTTGGAATGTAATAACGTGGAGTAAAATATGTAGTGATGTATTCGTGAAGTCCACTAAGTCATTAAAAATATCATCTTCAGAAGGGCTTCTTCTCGCCCTTCGCGAGCGGGCACGTAAAATCTCCCACAGGGGTATCCTGCCCTTTCTCAATCTCCAAGATCGACTTCTCCGATTGCCTTCTTCAGACACATAAGGTGCCTTGAATAATGAACCGTCTATGAAATGCTGGGATGCTGCGCGTGAACATCCATAACCATAAGCTAAAACAACGCCTTTCAAAGAATGTGTCAGAGCGGGCGACGGGCGGAGTAAAGGCACGTACAACACCAAAGACCGCCAAAAGCTCGATAGAATGAGCTATCCAGAACCAGAGCCAACTTCACGGACAAGCTCGCGAACGTCCCGTGAGGGAAGACCATTCCCAGTAAGCCATCGAGAAGGGAATCTTTCCTTTTCTCGCTACAGAAATATCGAAGCACTGCCACGATGATCCATGCGATACCCATTGCCCAAAGGATAAAAGATCCGGCGAGGCACGCCACAAAGATCATTTGACCAGACTGCGCGAGGAATGGGATTTGACCGGACGTTGGACGAATGGGAAGTCGGCTCCATAATGAAGGGGGCAGTAGTTCAGACATGTTCTCGCCGTTTAACAAAGAGAGAGTAACCGCCCTGTCCAAGCGGTCCCTTCATAGGGCATCAACGATGGGATCCATTTTCGAATGGCTCTGCACTCACCTAGCACGATGAACGAGGACAGAATCAATGTGATATCTGGAGTACCGTACGTAATAAGGGCGGAGCAGATAGACAGTTATGATCATAAGGGCAAATGAGAGCCCGATGAGGACCATGACGAGCGAGAAAGTCGTAGTGATCAGGGCCAATTTAGTGGAGTGAGGAAGCAGAGCCTTCGCCAAAAGTCCTCCCGTAGACGACGCGACAATCAGGGTCACGACAGGGAGTAACCATACGGCAGTCATCTTCGCCAGAGATTGCTCTTGACGAACGATCCTGTAAAGATTGGGGAATGAGTGTACTTGAAATGGTGACGTATGAGGAACTCACATGATGTATAGCATACCGAACGCTATTACGTACGATACCAATGAGTCCAACCACCAGAAACCCCATAGTGTGTACAGCAATGCGTTACCACCCCAACCCCGTGCTTGGTTCAAAGCCTGGAAGATGTCATGAAGAGGTCCTGGAGAGATGAGCGGGACAAGACTCACAAGGGCGCCATTGATTAACGTTGCAGCACCCATCGGGAAAACACCGATGAACAGACTTTGAGCCGGGTGGCTTAACATCAGCCCCCAACCTGGCATGAGTTGAGATAAGCTTTCGGACCGCTTGCCAGGTGGACACTTACCTCGGGAAACATCGTATATCTCGCAATTGTACACCCGCACACGAAGACAAATAGGATCAGATTGAGGGCAAATACCGCGAATCCAAGCCACAATGCCGGAGCGGCACCACCGCTATACGGAAAATTGGTGATCAACGCAGAGGTTATTCCGTTCCCATAATGACTGCATGCCAAGCCCAGGTAAAATGTCTGTATAGAGGGTCCACCCAGTGCGATGTTAGAATCGTTCGAAGTTCCGAAGGAATGCTATGGACGCACGTACCGGATCCGTTCTTTCAGGGTTTAATCGGATTCAAAGGGAAACCGTTGAGCCATTCGTGAGACAAATAGGAGTTGTGTCTTCCGTTGGGTTATTGAGGACGGTGACTCGTGGTGGGGAGGGAGTGGGATGTGTCCTCGGCGGCGCCGAGGTTTTATGTGGGTGGTGACTAGGGAATTCGGAATTCAGCACGTGAACATGACCCGGGTTTGACGTTTAGCGATGAGTGTTCCGGAACATAGGGATCGGCTGAGTTCCTCCGTCCATATTCAAGAAGACCATAAACGGTTTCGTAGATGATTGCAAAGGTGCGGCTGCTAAGAACATGAACCCCGTCTCAGAGGCGGGACGTTTAGCCGTCGGATTTTGCCGCGTCGATCCAGATCGGTCGGGGTATATGGATAATGGGGCTCTATTATGGGGCTCCGATGATGATCCACGTTTCTTTTCGGAGGGCCCACTGCTGCCCACTGTCGATGATAAGTTTCAATACATTCGTACCTTGATCATTATAACAGCTGATGTTCGACAAGTGGCAAAACCACCGATCCGTAAACTACACACAGAAATCACCTGGGGGGTTCCGAAGGGATAAACATAAGTCTGATCCCATCCGACTGAGGACCAACGATCCGCCTTCTGATTGAACGGTGCACCACCAGGACCCTCATGACTATGAGCCACCAGTGATTGTAACTTAGCGGGCGGTGGACATAAAAGTACAGTCCCATTTTTTCCCCAAAAAAAAGCAGCGACACGGTGAGCCGTCCTAGCCGTTTTCCTTATCGTCCATCACCACAATTTCAAACGCAGATTTGCTCCGGCCCAGCTTCTGGGCGGGGAGGATGTCAAGCTGGACGTCTGCTAATACCCCAAGTTCACAGGTGGCTTCTCAGTGAGAGGATCGTCCTCGTCAGCAAATGGGCCGAGTGCGTTCTAATCTTGACACTCCCGGTACTCACTACTACTATACCGCCATCCCCTTTGACGGCCAATGCTCTCCTCAAGCCGTTCATCTCCAACCGCGTCAGTACTCCAGCCAAACCTCTTCGAGAAGGGTAAACAATCAGTCTGGCGTCGTCCCAATCCAGTACACCTTCACTTCGCTCCCTTCTAGTACCCCCATGGGCTTTGTGGCTCCTAGGAAGCTGTTTTCCCAAGGTTGTCTGCAGGCAAATTCAAGTGCTTGAGCCTCCCTACCCTCCCCAGCGATCCACTTGGAGACCTCATCGACCAAAGCTTCAATTATAACCCTAGTCTCTTCCCATGCATCCTGTCAAGCTTCGCTCTCGAGCTTAAGCCTTCGTGCAAAATTATGCTATATCTTCCCGGCCTTTCTTGGAAAGTATGGTATCCTCCACTCGCTGATGGCAGCTTAGTTAACTTACAAAGAGCGTGCGCGGAGCATTGGGGTGGAGCCGATTCGCAACCTCAGGTTAGACCTTGGATCCGAACACCAATTCCGAAGGCTTTCGGGCCACGCATGTAGCCTGGCGATGGATAATCCTATAGAGCGAATACTAACGCTGATATTGTACGCTCTCAACAGTCTGGTCCAATAAGCCCGCTTCTTACCCCTCCTCCGGCCAATTCCTCAGGATGCGGCACAAGCACAAGGTGGAAAAAAACAGGCAGTCAAGAACTCTGGTGCGGCAGATAAAGGATACCCCCAGGACTTCGTGGCCCGCCCGGCCGGAACCGAACGTCTCAAGGAGGTACACTTGTCTAATCAAGACGAGGCCTAAATCACGCGATGCGTGTAAATGACGTAGGGTTGTCCGCCCTTGCACGTCGCCCTAGTCCCAGCCCTGGAGATACACAGAACACGTTCAGCACCGGGAGTTGAGGGTTGGTACTGAAGTTACGGGACTCGCTGAGAACCTTGCTCTCCTTGTACACATGAAATTGCCGCGTGAATGGAGAGACAGCAGGTTAGTTTCGAGGCAAAGTGGAATGGCGGCCTTGCGTAGCCGCTCAGCTATGTCCCAATCGCTTCGGGGTAAGCAACCGCAGCGATGCTGGCCCCAGCGGCAGCGGTAAAAGTCAGGTCGGTGATTCGCCCACTCGGATAGAGGACAGTATCCAGCTAGATAACCGATCCTCAACGCCGCCAAGCACTATCTTGTTGCGGCTGCTCTGCAGTTGACAGTGACCTTGTTACCGGAGAGACGGAAAAGTTTGTCGGGCCAAGATGCGCAAAGGTGCAGAGTAGGGTTGGCGAACGAATCCCAAGCTAGAGAAGATCGTCTCGACGAACACAATGCCACATTTCTTTAGCCAAAAGCGTGCATAGGATAAAAACCTGATAAAACCCACCACGCGGACTGTTTGATTGTTAGCCACCTTCGAAGATCGGCGGTGCTAAGGAAAATCTCACAGACACATAAAAAGGAGTACGATGTATGCCCCTGACCTTCGTCAATATCTCTATCATGCGACAGAATCGGAGGCAGGATGGCTATGACCAAGAACGCCGTAATCTGACCTCACACAAGACCCTCATCTATGGTAAACAAACTGCCTCTGGGATGATTTTTACTGTAGAACTGTAAAACCGTAAGCCGTGGTCGTGCAGGAGGTGGATGAAGGACAGAAAGTAGAAGAGCTCTCCCGCCAACCGGGTTCGTATCACGATAGGGCATCATTGATCGGCCGGAGCGCCAATCGAATCGGGCCGGTTGGGAAGGTCGATGCGTTTCGGAGTGTTCGGCACCCGCCGATGTCTATGAGACTCACCAGAGTTTCCACTGAGAATGTCTTCCACCCTTGCATCCACCGCCAGATCAGCCGAGGTTCAACAACAACTCGCAGACATCAAGTCGAGAGTACATCAGATCACTACAGGCCAAGACCGGGAACCAACCCTGGTGGCGGTGTCAAAATACAAGCCAGCTGTTGACATTCAAGCTTGTTACGAAGTCGGGCATCGTCACTTTGGCGAGAACTATGTGCAGGAGCTGGTCGAAAAAGCGGAACAAGTGAGTCACCACCTGCCATGTTGCCTGGAAGACATTTAACTCTCGTTCCTTTGGGACCGTTTAGTTGCCGAAAGACATACACTGGCATTTTATCGGGACCCTCCAATCGAATAAGGCCAGACTCATAACCTGTACGTACGCTTGGGGAAACCTTTGCTCTCTGAGGGTTACTCAGAAGTTTGTCAGCGATTCCAAACCTCCACACGGTCCAAACAGTTTCGTCCCAAAAACTCGCGACCGCACTCAACAAAACTGGACAGATGACCGAGAATCGCTTCTCAACGTTCTCATACAGGTCAACACCTCCGGAGAGGATTCGAAGTCTGGCGTCTCCCCCCAAGATGCCGAACTGGTAAACCTCGCGCGATTCGTTGTCGATTCCTGTCCGCGACTTTACTTGCGTGGGTTGATGACGATCGGGTCCCTCTCCGAGTCCTTATCGGGTGACGAAAACCGCGACTTTGACCTGCTGAAGAAGACGCGTGACGAATTGCAGGCCACATTGAAGGAGCAAGGGGTGAATAGGTGGGGCAAAGATGGCGAGTTGATCCTGAGTATGGGCATGTCGAGCGATTTCGAGGCGGCTCTACGAGCAGGGAGCGATATCGTCCGTGTGGGGACCGGCATCTTTGGAGAAAGGATCAAGAAGATACCTTGACACATAGGGATGCCTGAGCTAGGGTGTGGACTTCGTTCAAGCCTGGTATTTACCATCCCCACTGCGTGTATCACAACTCACCAATACAATAGGCACTCAAAGCTTCACGAACGTCACCCCGGCAACCACGACACAAACCTGAAAAACACCAAACCTTATCGGAGTTCGGACACTAACCTAGATCTGTCATAGAGGCGGCTCCGGACCGAGTAGATTGACGTGTACGTACATCTATCGTACACGAAAATCTGAAGACTTTGTATTGTTTACAACTCCACTTTGATCCAGACGAGTTCGGAGGATCAAGCTTCGAGAAGGGCAAGGTGAACGCATTCCTCGGACCGGCTCTCCAGCCCGTGAGCGTGAAGGCCCGCACAACCGAAGCTGTGAACTCGCTAGTTTTCTTGCTCCTGAGCACTGGGAGCGCGGAACACCTACTCATCCATGATTGGGGTTCTACATACCCCATCGTCGCTGAGTCATAGTCCACGCCGGGAGTTCCTGTCTACAGCAAATGCTACACCCAAATAAGCTTCGAAACACTCGCACTTTCTCCCAATACCCTAATTCACAATCACAAAAGATTCAGCGAAGGCTGACCACCGACGGGTGTCCCGAGACTCTCTATTGTCGGGTCAACCACGAAATACAAAACAAAAGGAACGGCTGCAGCAAAAGGTTCAGAAGCATCGGTTCTCGAGCTGTTTTAGGCACCGAACGCCAAATGCCCCGCCTCGGTGCCGTAAACTCTGTTGAGCAGAACAATAAATTCGACTCAATACTCGCCCCATCTCGTGATCACCGCACAGGGATATAAGACCGGTGTGTTTTATTAGTGCCGTTGGTCAATGTACAACCTCCGAGACTAAGATTGAACGCTAGAACCAGGCTGTCGAACACACTGAAATTGATGACATAAAGCACGGTTCAACAACCAGTAACAATAGCCGACGAGCGTTCCCCCGCCCCACCGTTAGAGCTCTGCCAACCACGGATCCATACAACGCGTAACGTGTACGTAGTTTGCCAGCTAGAAGCCGACCTCTGACATGATTGACATAATTTGTCGCGTTCAGGGTCCAGACCGTCACCCAGATAATCTCAATTACTGTTGATCATTTCCATTCAGCGTTAGCTACGACAGAAAGGGATGGGCGAAAGCACCGTCCGATATTGGAATCTCGAAGAGTGGAACGAAATTGCACTAAACGCACATACAATTCGGTGAGCAACATTGTGAAAGGGACGAAACAAGGAGGCGAGAGTGATATAGGTTATAATTCTGAGAGGTTTGGAAGGGTGAAGGAGGAAATGAGGAAATGGAAGAAGTTGAAACGGGGAAAAGGGTGGTGAACAGCTACGGGTTACACAACGTAAGAATGAGCCTACATCAAAGGCGGAAGAACAAAAAAACAAGTGTCAGAAGAGACGATCAGAGCGAGAACATGCGAATGAGCGAGCTTATAACAATGCGTGATGAGGTTCGTGGTGCGGTGGTTAAGTCTACAAGACGGGAGACAGACAGCCATTAGTGAGGGGGATAAATTAGACATTATAAGCGAGGGTGGGACTGTCCAGACAATCAGAGTTAGCACACTGACGCACGGGACCCAAACAAGTAGGACTCACGATGTAGGTCGGAGACAGGCGGTCGTGAGCGAACATGGGTGGGATACATCGTGTCTTGTACAGCGGGTGGAAGTGATCCAATGGGGTGGCAAGCGGACAATCGGGGACGAAGGAGATGGAGTTCAGGCGAGTTTGAGATTCTCCTTAGACTGGTTCACCAGGATGGAAACCTGGCCCTGAGAAACATGAGCCATCGAACCATGAACCTGCGACCGCTCCAAGTACGTCTGGTTCGGTACGACCGTGTTTGTCGCCGATGGAATCACATAGCTCTCCCCGTCAGCTTTGCCCACCACGATCGGTTGGTTGTGAGGGTAATATGACGTCCTGTGCTGGCTCGTGTAATCGTACACGGTGAACTGCTCTTCCAGCATCCGGTATTCTGGCTTCATCTTGTCGACGTCGACGTTCTTCTTCCTCTGCGAGTGGGTGAGCGTCTTCTCGACCATCAGAAACTCGTCCAGCTCGTGCGACACGTCAAAGTTGGTTCTGTTCAAGTCGGGGACGAAAGGCGGCTGGATCTCCTTTTCCATCAAGCGGCCAAATTCGATATCAGCGAACCACGGGTGTTTCTTGAACTCGGCCATTCCGCGCTCCCGGCTCTGACATGCTATCCTCGTCTTGGGATTACGGTCGAGGAGCTGAAACCAAAACGTGGTTTTGTGAGATGAGCCCCTCTCCATAAAGTTAGAAAGTGGACCGAGACCTACCGCGAGAACGAGGCTTTGTCCCTCTTTGCTACACTTTTCGTCTGCGCCGAGTGGGAATTTGACGGAGCCTTTCATGATCGCCTGTGTCAACTTGTCCCCCGAGCGGCTCTCGAAAGGCCGTCGGCAAAAGAGGAGTTCAAAGACACAAACGCCAAGGCTCCAGTAGTCCACGTGCCATGTATACCCTTTGCCTGTGGTGAAAGAAATGGGGAAACATTTAATCCATTGAAACAAGGGCAACTCAATCGTGAGAAGCGACGTACGGGCAAGGATTTCTGGCGCCATGTACGCCATACTACCAGCTACGCTGGTGTGCAGTCGGCGCTCCGAGTAATGGATCGCAACGTTGAAATCGGTTAGATGGACGTGGCCATGGGCATCTAAAAGAACATTGTCCGGCTTGATGTCGCTGCACGTTAGAATCATTCGCTCATCAGTATTTATCGGTTCGGTGGAAGCCTCAAGGACGCACCGGTGAATGATCTTTTGACGGTGGAGATAGTTGCATGCCGACGCCAGTTCAGCGGTCCAGAAGCGGACACAACTCTCGTTAATCTCGCCCTTCCGTTCCATGTGGACTATATGCGTGTCAACGGCATAGATCGCGCCACATGATACCAAATCAGGGACAAGTTCTCCAACTGTTAAAGGAACAAAGGCGGACGGGTACTTACACCTCAGGTCGCCTCCTAGCATGAGGTCCAAGACGAAGAAGCAGTTTTCGTCATCTTGGAAGGCGTATCGCATGTTAACGATGAATGGATGGTCGATCTGGTGTGGTTTGAACCGCATAACCGGAAAGCCAACAAAGCCGGAGCCAAAACGGTCAGCGATCCGAGCACCGGAGCCAAGACATTTATAGCAGCCTGACCTCTTCAAGCAACCGACGTTCCTGGATGACATTGGCGACCGCTCGTTGCTTCGAACATTGAGCCTTGTCGATGTACTTCAAGGCGAACAGTTTCTTCGATCTCCTGTGCTCCACCACTCGGACCTACATTCGCATTGGGACACGTTGAGTTAGTCCGTTCAGTCGAGGGGCTGGCACAGAGCAGAGGCGACAGCAAATGCTCCACGCTCTGAAAGAACAAAGGCAACCGATCAAAGGCCCCGCCCCACACCGCCTGGAGCGTCCCGGGTACACATCATCCCAAGGGACCACCGGATGCGAATGCAAGCAAAAAACAAGATAGATAGATGCTCACCTTCCCAAAGGCACCCTTTCCGACGACCCGATGGAGATCAAAGTGGTACAAGTTAACTTCGCCTTCAAAATCAACAGGAGTAGAGAGACAGCAGCCCATATTTCATCAACCACTTGGTGGTGGGGTGGGGAGAAGGTCCGACGGGTGAAAGGAAAGGGGAGGGAGGGGATAAGGAGCGTAAAGAGCGTTTGAATGATATAAGTAAGTAAATGAGCTACAGGAATGGACAAGGGCGATGGCTCTTCGGAATGTCATCCCAACATCTTGTTAATTGTTCTCTTCCGAGGACCCCGGAACCATCGTCTAACTCGATCATGCAAGTTGCCGGGGTCCCCCTTCTCGGCGTTTCCCACCCTCAATGGCTCCCTCGTGAGTGATGACAGAATACTGGATCCTTGGCTCTTTTCAATGTTCAGCACCACATATCAACGCTACTGACTACCGTGGCGAGACGGAATCCCATCGTGCCTCATTCCTCTCGTAAGCGTCAACAACAGGTTTTCGATTCGCGCTTGACGATCCTAAATAACAAAAGTGAGTGAGAAAATAGTCACGACCCATCAGTCTCATCAGACGTAACAAAAGCGCCACGGGTCAGGAAAATAATAAGGAAAATGACGCGCGCGGCCATGGGGTTCGCATAAAAAGTCCGTCGTATTGTCAAAGGGTAAAACTGAATGTAGATCCCGTTGCGCGAAAGACTCCGAGATGGTCAACAAACAAACAAACTTTACCTGCAACTCCCGCATTTCCTCGGTAAACTTGTTGACAGGCAGTTGTTTGATATCCTCCAGCAGCGTCTCGACTTTCTTCAGGCTCGCACCAGCGCCCATGCTTGTCGTACGATCTCTGATCGGGTTTCCCCCACTGAAAAGTCGAGCGAGGGGGCTCAGCTTCCCGTAAGTTTGTTCCCCCGATTGCCCTGGTTCGAGGAGGTTGGACGTCGTGATTGACATCGGTTTCACCCGGGGAGAGAGGTCGGGGGTACCCGTTGTCGTCGGGGACCTTGGAGACGTTGGTGGACTCTGAACATTCATCTTTGGGACCGGCCCAGGCCCGGGAGTCCTTCCACGACTCATGCTTCTCAGCCTAGTGCTCGAGGCGATGGACCTGAGGGCAGGCCGTTCATCCTCTTCGAAATCGCCAAACAAACCCTCTTCCGGTGGGGCGTCTACAGAAAAGATCGCGTCGTACAAGTCGTTTGAACCCGTCCCCATAATTGTTTCCAGAAGTGGCATATTCCTGATACTGTTATAGAATGAGCTTGTAGTGTCTCGGTTCCCCCTGGTAGGTTGTTCCGCGGAGAACCCCCTTTCGCAAAGGCCAATTACAACGAGTGTTGGGAAAGACTATTTCCAATGTTCGTCAATACAGGTGAAAGGCGTCGGTGGTCCGAATTGAATTGGACATTGAATCAACGCGTTGAGGTTGGAAGGATTGAATGGAAAATTGCCGGACACACACTTACCGTCAACTTAATCATAAACACATTTGCCGAATGTAATTTCCGAGGCGATAGTACGTAGCTGAGCGGCCATAGAACCAGGAAAGCCAGCAGATTGAATGGAAGTTGGTAGCTGAAGAGTGCGTCCGACTTCGACCTGATATGTATTAGAGTTTTGGCTCGGAAAGGTACAATGGCATGGATCTTCGGAACTCACCCCTCTATAGTGGTCATGGCGAACTGGAACAGAAACTGGTGGCGGAAATTCGCGAGTGAATGGGGGCACACGTCCGCACTTCACTTATCACCTACCTCTCTCGAGGCATTCTATAGTCATCATTGTGGTCAGTGAGGTCCACCAAATTTGGTATACTCAAAGTACATACCGCGTCCGTCCTAGCATATGTGTTAGACAATATCGAGGTTAGGACTGAAAGGGGTGTGAGCCTTGTGAACGCATGCTCCGCCGCCATTCAGACTTACTCGTCAACAACATAGTATTCGACAATGCGGCAAAGGCTGTCATCAAGAAAGGACCAAAGATCGGGTGGAAACTGGACGCTTGAGTGAACGACATTGACGTGTTCCCGAACCAAACCTGAACCATAAACCATGCTATGGACGTCCAGCTCCACGGCTTCGGCGCATCAGCAGACAATGTGTGCAAAGTGAACAGCAACCCAGAGAAACAAATGGCTGCAATTCCGATGAAGAAAACGAACTGCGCGATCATAGCACGCAAGACCCTATTGTTTCCAGTTAGTCTCTTGCCTTCGCAAAGGATAACTGGGACATACAAAACCACAACTTTGTTCTTAACAGCAAAGAACGCTAGCCTAAAGATGATATGCCTTCAGCTTCGTCGTCGTGAAACCCATCGATCGCTGTGAGATCACCTGGGGAACAAGATGCACGCGCCACAAGCCAGGATATCAAAACCCAGCCCGGACGATGACTCTGTGAGGGACGCCGTTTCAGACTCAGTCAACTCGCACCCACGCGAGAATTCGAGACTCACCATCGCCCGTAGCGAGGCCCTTGACCCTCAGCACGATGTACAGAAAAAAGATTAGGATAAACGATGAGTCAAAAACATTCCACATCTGTGATATGCAGGGCCTGAGTGAGTTTGCATTGCTTATGAGATGAGAACGAACATTGGCAAGATAGACTGCATTGAATGACGTTGTAAGCTCCGACGCTGTGTTACTCCCAGGAGTTACCAGGACTTACTGTCCCATCCATGTTCTCGTGAGGCAGTGTACTCGGCCAGAGCGAATGAAGCCGCGAAAACTATGAACAGTATTTCATAGGCTGTCATATGACTCGTTTCTGCATCTTTGGGCGACGTCACGAATATATCAGCAACCTATCGTAGAAGAGAATCTTAAAATCGGATGGCGCTCACTCGATAGACAGAGCACGAATACGATGAGAAGAGCGGCAAAGTTGAGGAACTCCAAGATAGCACCATACTTCGGAACTCTCAGCCTATAACGGGCCTAAGCATCCGACTTATTTCATTCTACCGCCACCCACCGATAATGGTCCAAGAACGGGGCGGTCCGATGGTCATAAACCGCGATCGCCTGACGTTTGTAGTTATCCGCGAGAACAGACCGGGATGTAGCCAGGTTTGAAAATACGATCTTTCCCGAGTAGACGTCGTTCACAACGGTTTGGGCAAGGGGCGCGGCAACAAACTGCTTGGCCTTCGTCGCGATCGCCATCTGGAAAAGTTTCAAAAACGCGATCGCAGATTACCACGTGACCCCACACACCCCCGGATGTCGTACCACGAAGATATCAGGATGGAGCGAGAAGACTGACCTCAAGCGCACATTGCGGATCGTTCACCTCGCTACGATCACGACCCAACACCGACTTTAACCCCTCATACACGTACTCGGGCGCCCCAGCCAACGGATCCCAACTAGTCATCAACGCGCAGGTGAGTTCAATCTTCCTCGACGAAAAACGGTTCAGGAGCTTCATAGCTAAGATCTCGCACATATCCGCACGAGCCAGCATAATCCCGGTACAAGCCATGTCTTCTCCGGCCAAGGACAGGAAATGCGAGCGGACGACGAGACATGCATAGACTGTAGCTGGGTTCTTGAGTCTGGCGTATTTGTAAACAAGCGGACGGATTATGGCAAAATTGATGTCTGAAGCTGTAAGTTGACTGGGAATTGAAAGGATGAGCCCGTGGTGAGTCCATAGCTTCGCGGAGATACGTCTGTGCAACATGCTCACTCCCAGCTCAACGCCGCGTCTGCACCGCACACAAAACACCAATCAGCATTCACACCGTAACGCAATCGTTCCCACGAACCTATGGACTCCTGGTAGAAGGATTCAGTATCAACTCCCCTGGAACCGAAGAACACGTACGTTCGCATCTTTGAGGATATGGGGTATAAGAGGGAATACCTTCACAGTCTCAAGGTCTTCCGTTGTAGTCGCCAGCAAACCAATCTGCTCCTCGGTATCCATCGGTAGAGTTGCTGGGCGCTCTCAGAGAGGAATCGGCATGCAACTGCCTCCCGCCGTTGTTCCCACGATTGGTGTTGAACGTTGTTCCGCGGCCACGAGGTCCACAACTTTAGAAGAAAGACAACCCTACCGCCCCATAGATTCCACACTCGCTGTACTCTGCTGGGAACCCCCATTCTTCCAGAAATCGCGACATGACGGGACAATACCTTGCCACCCGTGATAAAACTTTTCAAACTTCCAGGCAGACCGGACTCGCCGCCTTGACGAATATGTCGCGAGCGTAGGACATTCCGATTACAGAAAAAATTGTATGTGATTTCGAGATGCCATCCTTCTCGCATGTGTGACTTTCCGCTCGAGAGATCATCGTGCGGGCGATTTACCAACGAAAGAGGGATGATTTCACGCCTGCCGTGGCTCGATAGTGATACACCGGCATGAAATTCCGACGATGAAGTGTCCCACTCGCTTTTAAAGTGCTTAACTAGGCCCGGAGAAAAACACTCCGTGCGTGGGGCTGGCGATCCCCTTCGCTTTCATACGCCACGCAGATGAATTCCAGTTCCGTTGCAATTACTCACAATTGAATAAACCTTAGGTGAAGTCGTTGCATCGAACCAGACAACACTAAGCCGATTGCTTTCCTGATTCCATTCTATCCTCCAGGACACGCCGCCCCCGCACGTCCGCGCCGAGGAATGGCAATGTCCAGGAAAAAGTCGGAGAAACTACCTGCGCCTGCTACCAAGAACCTCTGGATGGTGATCCCCACTAACGTCGCCATCGGTCGGCTCGGTATGCGCGGAACTAGACATTAACCCCTAGGGGGAGCAAAGCCGAGCTTAGCATCACAGATGGAGAGTAGATAAACTCGATTCTACTGCGACCAGATGAGAAGAACCATACACCTTTACGAATCCTGTTTTGTGAAGGGAGAAGCGAAGCCCAGAGACCTTGACCCCTGTGGCTGCGATTGGCGATGCCGAACAACTCGGTAAGAAGTTGAAAGGTGAGTGTTTTAATCCCTGCCATCGCAGCAACTTTCACGAGGGTCTCTGCATCTTCCCGCTAGGAGGAAACGTCGGCCATACAGCACAGGAAAACGAAGTAAGGCCGGCATCGATAGGTGTGTGAAGGTCATCGTGTCGCTCGTATTCTCTTGGTATTTATCAGTCCAAGAGAAAGACCAGTAATTTCGGCGCTCTGTGCTCCCGTGGTTATCACTGGCGGCACAATAGGGGCCTCGAACGGAATTGGTTCTGGTCAAACCCTCCCACAGAGCGTCCCAACGGCCTATAATGACCACGAGGTTAGCCCACGGCCTCCAACTTCGAATCCATGCCTGACTACTAGCCCATGCCTGACTACTAGCCCATCCTGCAGGACTCCGGCGCTGTCAGAAACAGAGTCGATGTTGTCATCCTACGCATGACCTTTCTGGATATTCTTGTCTCGATACCCCCAGATAATGTGGCAGATCAGAGACGCCGGAATGAGCTGATTGGTATGTAATATTCCTGCATTCACATTAGTCCACGCTCGCCTCCTCCCAGCAAACCTGGGGGCATTGAAGGTAAACTTCAGGTGCCGGGCGAGAATCTCAGGTTGCAGCGGCTTGCTAATCGCGTTCAACACAAATGTTCAGACTTCTCGGAGATCTGCACGAGGTGGTTTCGTATCCAGGAGCACAGAAGCATTTACGGGCCTTCCCCCCCCCCCCCCCCCCCCCAAACGGAAAATATGTCAGCACCATTGATGATTCGTCAGTTACTCCATTGACCACAGGGGATCCAATCATTCCTCCCAAAAATACCCTGGATAGATCTGTTGGTCGGGACGACTTCCTCCGGACATATTCTCCGGGTGAAACGTTGGCGGCAGTCGTTCGACTGGAGGAAACCACGGCTGTGATCCTTGACCTCGAGTCTGGTGATCCACGGCTAGTCATTGTGGGGATGGAGATTAGTTATCTGAGAGCGACTGGGAGCCATGATTGTCGTCGTTGGTTGTGCTTGCTTGGGATGTGCCCGCAAGTATCTCTGCGCTCAGCGAGGTCTGGTGCGTCACCACCTTCAAGTCCGTATCCGGGTGGTCAATCGTCGAGGAGAGCAAATCACGCCACACCAAGCTGGAGTCCCTAAACCAAAATGTGTGTCCATGGGCAATATTCCCTTGGAAATCAGCTTGAGCTTATAGAGTTACGCAAGATGGGTGGGTACTGAGCCCCACCCGGAAGTGGCTCCTATGGCTGCCTCAACATTGGTGGCCGTCTCGTGAGGAGAGAATTTGGAAAGGACATTTCCGGGGATTTTTGCACGGCTAACCACCAGAGCTTGTTATCCTGAAGTTTCTGGAGTGACACGCGGACACCTGTTTCCCTTCCTTCTCTCCGAATGTATCCACTTTCTTCCTCGGTTTCATTCAGATTTCTGGTGATAATGAAGTATATATCATGTGTGTACATACGCACACCGCGAAAGGTTCTGACTCGCGACAGCTCCAAATGCCTAGGTTACACACGAATGTGCTTTGAGTGTATAGCGCTCTTCCAGCTCTTCCAGGGCCAGAGAGAACAGCGCACCATTCACTTCAGAAACCTTCCCTCTCCAAAATGGAGGAAGTGGGTAGTCACCCGGCGCTGGAGAGTTTGGAGTCTGCGATAGGGTTGCTTGATGATGGAAGTATAAAGTGGTGGTACGTCTCTGCGACGGCAATCTGTTGTGAACGAATTGTGAATAATTGCGGTGGATTTCCCAGGCAATGACGGTCTCTTGAATCTCAACTTGTGTACTTCGGTTCTATGCAAAAGATCACGAGGATACAGGACATATGACTCTGTCTCGGGTTCTGGTTGAGGATCGGACACCAAAGACAGAATACGCTTTGGCCCTCGTCGAATGAACAGATCATAACGGCGTCTCCAAAGGTGCCACCGTTGTTGGACTTCGGCGAAGGTGTCTAGAACAGGTTCGTCCTCCACAGGCGTTCGGTCCGACAAGTCCTTGAGCCGCTGAACGTGATTGAGGGGGCTCCCTACATCCGTTCACTTAGTCTGAACCGAGTCTCTCGCCGCACATAGAATCCGCGCGGGGTGGCAGTAGGGGAACGTGGAGCCCCCCACAGCTGCGTTGAAACGAGCATGATGAAATACCGACGAGGAATGCCCGATACGTGCGGTGGTACAATTGCGCTGGCGGAAGATAACCGTCTCTTGTGAGGTTTGAGACAGGGGTTCGGTATTTCATTCACACATCAAACAGCCAACATTAAAGCAAGTTTACACAGATGGCATCACGGCGCAAGGGTGAAGGAAGAGGGGAGGAAGAAAGTTGGTGACGCAAGGCGTACCTCAATCACTTATTGCCGTCCTCCTCGTCAATTTCCTCGGCTTCTCTGTGTTCCTTCCCTTAATGCCCAACTTCCACCGGGGGATCGTGACGATATTCTTTTCATCGCGGTCGTGTTGGTCTCCTCCACCCTGGCGGGAGTGGTGTACAGTTTCTCCTAATCACTTCCGGAGGAACTTCAGCCAAAGACGGAAGCTGTGGAAGGTGAGGGACATGAGTGGGCGGCAATCCCCGCCCAAGTCTCTCTGGATACTAGGATTCTCACGACTGCTAACTCTTCTCAGCACTCCCAGATCATGTCCGATTCCGATTCTGAACCAGAGATGGCCATCAGAGTCTCCTCTATCAGAACTCTCCAAGACCTGTACAAGGCGGGGGCAATCAGAGCCGCAAGATCTCCCAAGTACCCTCACAAAGCGTCCCTCTTGGACCGTGTATCGCTGTGGTCGGTCTCGCCCATCTCACGATGCAGTCCAGGTTTGAAGTACGACAGGGGATCCCGTCCAGGCAAGGCGACATCACCGCTCTCGAAGTCGATTCCATCGTGAACGCGGCGAACAGCCATCTTGGAGGTGTGTGTGGCTGGATCTTACCCCTTATCTTTCAAACGACCCCCCTACTAAAAAACGACCCGATCAGGTGGTGCAGGAGGTGAATCCGCAAGTAGGTGAACTAGTGGCCACTCTAAGCCGTCTTTTTAGTCAACGGAGCGATACAAAGAGCCGCTGGTTGGGAACTCCTGGAAGAATGTGAGCGCGAACGCTGAGTGTGCCGCACAGCGCCTTCTAACTCCACCCTTTACTTCTACCGGAAGGTTTAACTCTAGGAGGTTGTGAAACTGGCTTTGCCAAGATCACGAGAGGTTACAGGCTCCCTGCGTGAGCTACACTGTCTTCGGCGGAGGTGACCTCCTTTGATCCTCTAGTTAATCGTGTCCAGGAAGCACGTCATCCACGCAGTCGGCCCTATTTACTCCTCAAGAAATGCCGAGAGAAAAGCGGCCGAGCTGCAGTCTTGCTACAAGACCAGCCTAGAAATTGCCGTTCAGAACGAACTCAAGCACATCGTACGCCTGCACCGGTGACCTTTTGTGTCAGCGTCGCTGATGAGGCGCGTCATAGGCATTCCCTTCCTTATCTACTGGCATCTTCGGTTATCCCATCGACGATGCTACTCACATCGCACTCGACGCGACACGGGTTTTCTTGGATACACCCGACGGAGAAAAGGTATAACCAGGTTTCGTGCTCACGCTCGTGGTGCTGAGGACGCTGTTGTTCTTTGCTAGCTTGACCGCGTCATTTTCGTCGTTTGGAGCGACAGGGACAGAGATGTCTATAGGTTTGTGGAGAATTCACGGCTCTAGCTTTGTCGCTTGCTCATTGTCTCACAGGCATCTTATCCCTCACTATTTCCCTCAAGAAGAGGAACTATCTCCAAGCGAGAAACCCCAAGATGAACAAAGTCAAGATGGGGAAGCTCAAGACGAACCAATTCAAGAAGAACCGACTAAGGACGAGCCAGCTCGAGGAGAACCAACTAAAGATGAACCAGCTCGAGACGAACCGACTCAAGATGAACCAGCTCGAGACGAACCAGCTCGAGACGAACCAGCTCGAGACGAACCAATTAAAGACGAGCCAGCTCCAGACGAACAGGCTCAGGAAAAACAGGCTCGAGACGAACGGGCTCAAGACAAGCCCACTCCAGTCGAGGGGTAGATGGAGATGACGAAGTTGGACACCTTTATAATTCCTGTACTATGTACTAGCCCAAGAGAGTTGATGACGGGGGGCGGTAAGAAGGGGGAGAACACGAGTGTCACTGATACCCGCTCGAGTGCATCACCCGCAAGGTCTCCATGTCAGGCGTCACCCCCTTCGCAAGAAGATACTGTACGATATCCTGAGCCCCAACCTTCGCAGCCCTCTGCAACATCGGTCTCGTACACACAACTCTATCCGGAACCCTCCTCCTCTTAGCACCACCGGAGGCACCCAAATCTCCCTCAACGAGCAACCGCACCATCTGAAGGTCCTTCCTCTGAATCGCGACCATGACCGCGATAGCACCCTTTGCAGCCGGATTCCCCCCGTTAACCAACAAAAACTTGACGAGAGGCACAGCTCCTGCAACAACAGCTTTCGTGAGGGCGTAGCTGTGGTTTGCGTCGCACTTCGGGGGTCCTGCGATCGTGCGTCTCGAGTGGCATAGGTCGAACAAGTATTGGAGAAACGGAAGCGGCTTGTCTTCCTCAGACCAGGGAATCGGTATCCCACGTCGCACTCGAGGTTTGAGGTCCCTGAACAGCCGTCTCGGGAGATCTGGAGCAGGTAGTAATATGGTACTCGGAACATCGCCCTCAGGGTTAAAGTTTCCGTAAGCGAGGAACTCGGGTAAGCGGAACAAAGCCTCCACAACATCCTGGGTGCATATCGGATACAAGAGCGCGGCGGTAAGCGCGCTCCGTTCGTGACCTGCGGTCGTGGCCCGATCGAGTCTCCCGACGATGTAACGAGCGCGAAACGAGGGCAGAGATCGTTTGAACACCTCGTGTAAATACTTGCAGACGAACGGGAAGTGTTCTGACAGCGCGAACAACTGGATGTCGTAGAGCAGCTACTTTGTGGGGTAACAAAGATGTATGAACGATCGAAAAAAGTGTTTATGATGAGGATTCAACTCACTTCTACAGGCAGGCGGCTGAGTGGGGTCCGTCCGTACGGGGATGGCGGAGGAAGGCGTGTGGGGGTCGCAGACATGAAGGTGAGGGTATACAGCTGATACGAATCCAAGATGTGGAAAACGGCTCAGTCGCGGCGGCAAACACCGAGCCCGACGCGGGATGAAATTTGAGGACAAGCACACATTCCTTACCAATACAAGCCCACATGACTAATACATGGGTATTCAATTTCCTGCACACTAGCTACGTCACCACGCCGCGTGCGTGCTCTCATCATGTCTCGGGAGTTAGCACCTAAACTCCTCTGGCACGATGCTCGATACAACATGATTCACATCCTTTGTTCGGGTCTCGACCTTCACCACTCCTCCCTCTTGGAACCGAGGCATGAACTCCCCTCTCTCCGCAAGCCCCAAGACATCTATCGCACACCTTCGGTCAACAAAATGAACGTTCAACACAACCTTGCCCTCACACTCCGCCCTCCTCCTCAGCCCCGACAACCTGCACAAGGCGTTCTCAATCGACGTCCACCTCGAGCAGAAGTTCTCGAGGTCGTTCGGGTAATAGCAATCCCAAATGATGAGAGTGACGGAGTCTATTTTGGTCGAGGTGATGGATGACAAGATCGTGGCGACATCGGGATTGTTTCTCACAAAACGGAGTGACAATGCGATGTCCCGCAAGTTGGTCAATGTGGAAAGTAGGGTTTCTGGGAAAATGGCTGTGAAACCCTTGGCTTCAGCGCGATACCATCAATGGGGCAACTCAATCGTCGAGTACTCACAGACGGAGATGAGGCAGTTGATGAAGTGGATGGACTCCAAGGAACTACCACAAGTGCCGAAAAAATGTTCGAACGGGGAAAAGTCAAACACGCTAACATACTCGAACCCCACGCTCCGATAGCGCGTCGTCGTGGGTCGCGTAAAGAATGGGAAAATCTCATTGACGTCGCCGACCTTGCAGGCCCTGAGGACGAGGTTTCCGCGACACACAAAGTTCGGAATGCGCAGAGCTCCTGGCCAGATATATGGGGAGGTTATAACTGTAGTTTCGAGGAGAGGAAATAAAGCTAGGAAATCGAGGAGGGTTTGATGATGACTTCCTATCGGCTGGATGTGGACCGAGCGTACGTTGGGGAAGTGGCCTAAATAGTGCGCCATCTCATTTGCTCCGTTTTCGAACCAAGTAAGCTCCAACGGGCGGATTTTGAGGTGTTCTAGTTGAGTGAACGAACGGAGGGTGAACAGGTGATTCCGTAGGAAAGCGAGCGAACACAGCTCTTCCCCCTCCAGGGACAACAGGCGCACATATCTCGACAACCCGTCCCCTTCGGGAGATATCGCGAGGGTCAAACGAACGAATTTTGTCGTGCTATCGACGTGGATCGATGAGAAAAGGAGACGCCTGCATTCTTCGGTTAACCGCCTGTCTACCAGCGCGAGAGATTGTAGGGCACGCTCTTCCCCGCGGAGATGAGCAATGATCTCGTAGAGTGTTTCTTGGGGTAGGGTTAGGAGCATCGTGGAGGAGAGATGGTTGAGAGGCGCCAATCGGTTTTTGTGGCTGGAGCTGTCCGCTTATGGAAGAAGCATCGCTTTGGGAAGGTAATTGATAAAGGCACAGGCACGCCTTTGACCAGGCCTCGGCCTCGGGTATTGATATTGAGTACTAGAATAGCCATCCTTTGAGCCTGAGCCTGCCGCGGACCACCTGGGTGGATGCTGATCTGAGGAGAGGGAGAGGAACACGTTTCCGTCCCAGCAGAGAGTAGCTTACTCGATCGCTCCGAGGGCACGGGTTGACTGTATGAGATACTGCGCAGGGCTCCCTATACTCCGGCCTATGATATGGGCCGGGGATTTAACGGAGGAGTGTTTAATTATCAAATCTGGGATTTCCCCGACCTCCGCGCGAGCGGATAGAATCCTCGAACCACGGGACCGCTGACAGGCGCTTATGATGAGCTCGGCAGACCTTGCAGTGGCGGATTCAGTTGGCCGGCACTCTCGACGTGGATGTGGCTGTTCCTCGGTGTTCCTGACCTGTTCACGGCTCACGGTTAGCTGTGCATTACGAGGAGGGAATTTGAATTCTTGGGCGTAAAGTGTATCGAGGGCCCACCCGGGCCAGTGCGGACTGTGCTCGAGTGAGATGGCATATTTGACGACCGAGGGGGGTCACCAGCAGACTTAGCAATGATGGGTACAATAGAACATGTCTCCACCACGACTTGCAGCCTACATGTTTGTCCGACAACCATGATTTGTTCCCGTCAGCAGGATCAATCGATCAAAATGCTTGTTTGCCTGTTGATAAGATACGGTCGTGCATTCTTCGTAGATGAACACCTCGGTTGGGCGCCATGGGGAGAGGAGATAGGAGGAACTTGACTGGATAAGACGGTGATGAAAAGAAGGGTTGAACAAACCTCGCTTGAAATGAGAGGTCGGGTTGGTGGCTGGAGAGGGCCAGGGCCGACCAGCAAGATGCTGATGAAAGACTGGAGAGAAAGCGTGGGTCGTTGCGCATCGATTTTTGAACTACCCATGGCCAGGGCCGCAGGCCGCAGTCCTCAAGTCGAGCCACAGCCACATTTGTCCCAGACGTGAGGCAGGTGTTTGTACCAACAAGGCAGAGACTATAAATAGCGCGACGAACAACAAGGCTCGTTCTTTACATCGGTTAGAATTTGAACGCCCTAGCCGGTTAAGCTCTCCAGAAGCTCATTGGTAGAATGGTTTGCCAATCGTCCCAGGCGAAGATCGTAAGGATTCAAATATTCATCACGCCGTCTGCATCACACGTCTTCCCGGAGCCGTTTGTACGCATATGGGACCAACATAGACAAAGGCAAATCTCGCAGCTGGGACAACCTCTTCTGCACAGCATCGCAGGATCGACGGACTCCGCGCGGAGAATGATGAGCAGAGTCAGCGTCATCTCGGGTTCAATTCCCACAAGAGCTGCTTTCCCTGCGTTCGGGCTCTGATCGAGTATATTTTTGGGTCCCTTCGAGCGCTCCCGGTTAGAGGGATCGCTTCCGTGCCGAAAGCCTGCCGCAGCATGCAAAACACACAGCAGACTCTCAGTCGCTGCGGTGGAATTCTTTGAAGGGATCTAGAGGTATGTAAGGCCGATAGCCGCACCGCCTGGCACAGGAATGTGGCGGGATCTACCAAAGCGGCAGGTGAGTCCTCGGCCAACGTTTTTCATTGCCGAGGTTTCGGGTTCCCACGGTAAGGACCTTTTTGTGATGATACCTTATGACTATCACTGAAAACAGACCTGCATCTTGATCTGGAACGTCTTTTTCCTGTGCCAAATATAGACCACGAGGAACCGGCACCTGTGCCCATATGCTTCCCCACCGGCGCTTTCAGGGTACTGTATAAGTACACTTGTAAGGATCTCTCGACAAGCTCACCTCACTCCCCTCCCTCGACCCTTCCATCCCCCTCCCCCTTCTCCTCTCCAGCAGAATGTCCTCTTCCAACGGAAAGATCGACTACGCCCGTGAAGTTTTCGGGATACATACCATCGCGGGTGCAGCCATTTTTGCGGTCTTATATGCCTTCCTGTTGCCCTACTACATCTTCCGGGCTTTCAGGAATCCAACATACGTTCTCATCATCCTCTCCTTATTCTGCGCAAGTGAGTCGTCTGATTGCTCTTGGAAACCAAAGGAGACTGATCACTCGCGGCATCTAGTTCGAGTGACCGCGTTCGTAATGCGGGCCACGCTCGCAGGTTCCGTCGGTGCAGGATCGGACTTGAGTTTGTGCATCGGAGAGTCGATTGTGTACAGCGTCGGGTTCTTCGGTTTGCTCTACTCTACATACACCCTCGTCCTCGATCGGTAAGTCCTCCGCTCCTCGTGAGCCATTTCCACTCGCGTGCTCACTTTTTTTTTTTCCAATTCCCGTAGCGAGATCCTCAGCGGACGTGTGCCGAGCAACCCAATCTCCAGAATAACTTCGAACAGGCACCTTATTCGCATTGCTCTCGTGGCCGCCGTCGCCCTTGGAATTACTGGAGCTACAGAGTACAGCAGCTCGAACCTGTCATCCCAGAATACTGGCAACACCCTCAGAAAAGCCAGCGCGATCATCTTCCTCGTCGTAACCGCTCTCCTGGCGGTCCACACTCTGTTCCTCGTTCGCTTCGGTGGTGCTGAAATCAGTAAGTCCTTTCCATCGCTACCGATCAACAGACCAGCGAGTTAACTAACCATCACCTGTGCAGGACACGGCTCACAGAGGGCTTCAGTCGGATCCTCGCACGGAATCCACGTACTCTTTGTGATCATCGTCCTCCTGCTCATCAGGGAGATCTACCTCACCATCACCGTCGGCAAGACACTGAAAGAAGCAGAATGGTATCCTCTCGCTGCCCTGACGGAGCTCCTCGCCGTCTTCCTCTTCTCCGTCCCAGGACTCGTTCCGAATAAGAGAGACGTGATGGCCACTCAACAACAACAGCTTGAGAAGGACCCTGAGGCCACCGAATTGGCTTGAAAACGATGATGGATATACACGGGACGGAGATCTGCGGATGAAACACGTTTCTGGATTGGCTGTTGGGGTCTTGTTAGGTTTACTCTACTTACTGCACGTGCGACACGACGTTTTGAGACGATATGACGCCACTTGTCCTATTATTTTATTCTCCAATGATACCGATGATGCTTTGATCCTGTTCCCGGGGCATGATAATCAGGAATCCCGCGAAACGGAATCAAGAAAGAGCGTTTGCAAGCACAACTTCGATGAATAGAGTGGTGCCGCTTGCCGAGCAGTTCGGTAGAGTCGACAGTTCCCTCTTAAGCCCTTCAACATCCATTTGGACTCAGGCGTACGCAGTGCGGCCGCAGTAACATCGTATCGTGTGGGTTAAAATGAGCGATTTGAAAAAAGGAAAACGCCAGTGGTAGGTCATCGCGTCCGATGCCCTATCACCAGCATTGGACTCATCCCGGTTGAGTGCCGTATGAACAAAGTTTCGATTTGCCTTCCAATGGCGGGTTCAACATTGTTTGCAGCAGCGCCACCCATTCAACCTCACGAGAGCCCGTGACGGACAATGTGGTCGTCAATAACTCCAGTAAAACGGAGATCGGACCCGGAAAGGATGACCCTAAGGTACTTTATGGCCATAAAGAGGGAAGAACAAAATATATAATAAAAATGGGCGACATTAAACAATTGGAGGGGGGTAACCCCATGTGTATACGAATCAGAGGGGGGGGAGGCGGTCAGAGAGCCGCATGAAAGTACCATTTTCACCGCTTCTCAGTGACCCAGAAGTGTAGTGCCAAGTAGCTGGCAATGGTGAAGATCGCGATGAAGATCCCTAGAGACCCGATATCCGGCCACCAAAACGCTTGAGCCCTGAATCCGAACATAGACAAGATCGTAGCGGCCGGTACATCGATCTCGACACCAAACTGGAGCGGACCCGTTAATTCCGACCTCGGAAATCTGAGACTGGGATAAATTTACCTTGGTTTCCTTCAGCTGTAAATACCTCAACTCGTTCACCGCAAGGGCCTCATATGCCGCGTGGAAGAACGAAGTCGTAAGCAGCCACTGCAGCGATGGCCCGAGGATGTCCTTGTTGATCAATAATCCAGTGAACAGCAAGCTAGAGAAAAAGACCCAAAGCCTCAACAACAGTCCCAGGGAAACGAGGTTATCCGGTTGCTCACTTGTACAGCATCAGCAAAGTTCCGACCAAGCTCGCAACGGAGGTGCTCTCAAAGATGATAGACACCAAGAGAACGGCAGTAGCGGTCGCGAGGTTGAATAGAACCAGCGTCAACATGAACTTCCAGTACACCGCGATGTCAGGCACGAGTCCGATCAATCCGTAAACGATGCCGCCGAAGAGTAGAGGTGGGACCACTCGAAGGGGCAGAATGTCGAAGAGGAGCTTGGATGAGAAGTAGGTGAAGGAAGAGTAGTACCCGTTTGATCTAAGAGACCAAAGTCTCAGAAACCGTCAGGACTCCATAAATGCCGTCTCTCACCTTTCCCGCATGAACAATATCCGTTCGTTTGCGAAGAGCCCGAGAGTGGTCAAGGAGGAGAATCCGAAAAGTGCCAGGATAAAAAAGAAAACGCCTACACGCAAGTGTTCAGGAAGACCACGGGCACCAAAAAAATGATACTCACCAAGGCGGTTTTGGAAGCCACCGATAGTGTTTGGAACGTTGTGGTAAAACAATCCACACATCACTAAGAAAGATGTTAGGTCTTACCCCAACACCGATAAGTATTCCACGTACGTGCGAGACCAACCGAGGAGATGTAGTGCGCCGCCAGAAGAGCAGGGTCCCTGTACAAGTTCTTGAACGCCCTTCCGCTCAGAATCCTGAACTGAGTTCCCCAGCTCGCACGTTTTCTGCCCCTCAACAGCGAGCTCTCAGCCACGACATCCCGCGTCTCACCACCCTCCGTCCCGTTGCCATTGGTACCAGTGTGAGCGGCAGTTCGCACTACTTCGACTTCGTTCTTGATTCCTTGGGCAATATCGCTGTTTGCGTACGCTTCGACAAGAGTCGCGAGTTCTGATGTCAGAGGCGGAGTATCCGACCTGTGAGAATGAAGAGAAACAGCGTCCATAAGTTGGGAGGTCTTGCGTTTGATATAACCTGTGGCGGTATTCAAGGAGGGTGCAGCGGCGGAGTGTTCACCGGAGGATCGAACGGAAAGTTGGTGACCCAGTCCGTTCTCTTCATCCCGGAAGTTAGTATCGGAAGTTGCGGCAATGATGGAATCGGGATTGGACGCCTCTTCAACGGAATCGGGGGGTGGGGCGGCTTTCATGGTAATATCAACTGTGAAGTACCGTCAGAACAGAACTAGAAGGCTTGACCCCAAAAACGTACTCAAGTAATCAGCGATATTGAATCCAGGTGGGCAAGGCTGTCTGATCTGCTCAAGGTAGTCGTGGCATTTTGTAAATTCACCCGAGAACACGGTCTTTCCCTGTGCAAGCAAGATAAGGTGGTCGAACATTGCGACGATATTGCTACGCGGCTGGTGGATAGTGAACACTACGGTGCGGTTGTAATCGCGGGCCAGGGAAGCGAGAGACTCCACGACATTATATGCGTTATATGCATCCAAACCGCTGGTAGGCTCGTCAAGGAACAAGATCGAGGGGCTGGTAACGAGCTCGCAAGCAATAGAAACGCGGCGCTTTTCACCTCCGGAGATGGAGCGGTGACCTGTGGGAGGCTTAACGCAGGCGATAAATGCTTGCAGCATCTACTTACCAGAAGATCCTATCGCCATATCCTTGATTCCCAAAATGCCGAGTTCCTGCATGGTTTCCAAGGTTCTGTACTTCTTCGCTTCGAGACTCATCTCCCTTGGAAGTCTCAACAACGCCGAATACAACACCGTTTCGTAGGCGGTGAGCGTGGGCATAAGTGTGTCCTCTTGATCAACGTATCCAACAACCTTCCTGAACTCGCTGTCCGAAACTTCGCGTCCGTTGACAAGAGTGGTGCCAGTAATAGTGCCCTTCTTATTCTTCCTCGCAAGGATGTCCAAAAAAGTTGATTTCCCAGCACCTGACGCTCCCATGATTGCCATGACCTGGCCGGGCTTGACGCATCCGGATATGCCGTCGAGAATCTTGCGGTTGCCAAGCGTGTAAGATATCCGAGAAGTGAAGATATGCAGGGACGTGGTCAGTCATAAGCTTCGCGGCTTCACTTTCCGGCAGCTTGATACCACCCATGTCACCTGATCCTGCTCGGCCGGCATACCAGAACACTGTAGCATTGACTGTAAGACTAGCCCGGTTCTAGTTGGTGAATACATACCGACGGTGCTGAGGACAACCACGAGACCAGCTCCGGCGATACTGAGGGCGATCCAACGCGTGTTGTCTGGCTTGGGAGGGCTGACATAACCAGGGACCTGGGAAAAGTGCAGACATTCACCACCTTCGCAGGTAAGAGTGATATAACCATCGCCGAAGATATCGTTGATGAGTTGATTCATTGCGGGCTCCTCGAATCTGCATCCGGCGTTAGATCTGCAGCTGAAAGTGGCGGGGCCCTTGATTTCCTCGGTCAAGAAGTCGCTGATATCTGCACGCAATCAGGAAAAGATTCCGGTGAGAAACAGTGTCAGACCCACCAACGCTGCCGTCTTCGCCGCAAATGAAACGTCCGGGGACGCAGCTGCACTTGATATTTTCGCATGTATACAATGTGGTGTTGTGGTCGTAGTCAACCTTCCGGGTGGATTGACATGTGTCGAGTGCGCAGTAGAAAGATTCGACTTGTGCCGTCCAGAATTGGAAGTCGCAAGTGTTACTGTCACCATCACAAGAGAAGGTAACTTGCGGGGGTCGGCCAGGAAGCATGTCCAGAATTTTCCGGTCTGGGGGAGGGGCTCAGGATGCCAGGCGCGGGGCGTGGAAGGCGGACTTACTGGTGACGTCGCAAAACTGGTGATTATTGAACACTGTTTCACCTCCCTTATAACAACGCATTCCCCCTAAATCATCCTCATCCGCCTCATCAGAGAGAGCTGAGTCGGGCTGCCCTCGTAACGGGAAAGCTTTGCAGGATTTATCTGACTGGCAGACTAGAAGGGCGCGTCAAATCAGCTGCAAAGCAAATAAGCAAATAAGCAGCCGCGTACCATTGCAATTGATGCCTTCCCACCCTTCCTTGCATTCGCATTGTTTGCCGTCTTCCCTCAATCTTCGTTTATCACCGTCGGCAAGTGAGTCGCACTCTGATTATGAGTCAAGATACCATGCGACAAGAAGATTAGAGACAGCGCACGAGGCACCAGGCAATCGATTCCGCCCCATCCTGGGGGGCACTTGCACTGCCCATCATAGGGGTCACACTCTCCATATTGGCCACACTTGAATCTGGGTAAACGGCAGTTGAAGCAAGGAGGACATTTCTCTGTGTCACGAAGCGTTAGAATGCGAATCCTTGGTGATGATATCATGTTTGGAATCCTCGTACCTTTTGGAGGCACCAATGAACTGAACCCCTAAGCCACAATCAGTCTCGTGCTGAATTGATAGAAGTCCGGAGTATGAGCTCACGGTAAAGGTGAAGTTAGAGCTAGGCAGGTCCTGGGCAAAGTACTGCAATCGGGTGTTGTTCCTTGAAGCCAAAGCGAGCGGGGCCTCTGACAGCAAAACAAGCGCAGCGAGGGCGGTCGGTATCGAGAGTCGTTTGAGCGACATGGCCGTCGAGAAATAAGAGTTGACCGAGTTCGACTGGGTGGGCGAGCTCGGTCGTGGAGGATGGGGTATGCGTCGTCTTCCGAAGTTGATCGCGCCGCAGTCCGAGCGGTAAACAAGCTTCCCCGCAGAACCACCGATCTAAGGGCATGAGCTTCGTCCAAGACTTGGCTCTGCTCGCGACGGCGTGGGGCCACGTATTCCTCGCACCGTATACCAAGGTCGAAGAGAGTTTCAATTTGCACGCTGTTCACGATGTCTTGATGTATGGTGTTGGCCCGGACGCCATTCAGAACGTGAGTGGCAACTTTAATTTTCGGGCTGCTTGTCTTTCTGAGATTTGTGGTTATCGAGTTCGACCATAAGATATTTCCCGGAGCAGTCCCAAGGACGTTTATTGGAAGTGTTCTGCTTGCTTGGGTGTCTGCACCCGTCATCAAGGTTGCTGCTGCGCTGGACCTCGTTGATTCGAAAGCCGACCTCCAAGTGATAGGTGAGCGTTTTGTGATAGCCTTTTCTTTGACGATTTCTCAGCAGCTCAACTTGTAGTCCGGCTGGTTTTTGCGACTATCAATGCCTTTGGTCTGATTCTAGTCCGCCGAGCCGTGTCTCGCTGGTTAGGCAGGTTAACAGGATTCTTGTGGACTTTGCTCACTTGCACACAACCCTATTTACCGTTCTGGATGGGCCGAACGCTACCGAACATGTTTGCGTTGTTCCCGGGTACGTGGACCTCCACTCCGTCAACTACACTGCTGACTCCAGTCTCACCAGTCAACCTTGCAATTTCCTTGTTAATACCCAATTCCACGGCTCGCGCGTCCCCGACACAATCGAGACTGCTCGCTGCAATTTCTCTGCTCGTGTTCGCGGGCGTTGTCTTCCGCTCTGAAGTTGCACTTCTGTTGGCCCCGGTCGCCGTCCATGCAATGCTATTCATAGTCCCGCCTTTCAGGGTGATCAGGACCGGGATAATTTCCGCGGTAGTTTCCATGGGTAAGGAAGACCTCATTTGAAGGTGTCGGGCGCTACTTAACGGAGACCCAAGGTCTTACGGTCATTGTAGACTCTTATTTCTGGGGTCAATACCCCCTTTGGCCGGAACTGTACGCGGTCTACTTCAACGTTTTCCAGGGAAAAAGTTCTGAGTGGGGCGTAAGTTGTTACTTCTTTCAGCCGACCACCTTCTGATCTTGTCGTTCAGGTTTCCCCGTTTTATGCGTACTTCCTGGTACATGCGCCCAAATTACTCCTTTCCTCGTTTTTCCTCTTTTTTATAGGCTTCCTTGCGGACAGTCGCCTGTATCCGCTAGCGGTCTACGCTCTGTCGTTCGTCACATGTCTCAGCTTTCTTGGTCATAAGGAGTGGAGGTTTATCATATACGTGGTCCCACTGCTAAACGTCGCTGCTGCCAGAGGTGCTCGCATTCTGTCAGTCTTCCCGATCCTCTTTGAGAATCTCCCTCATACCGTTTAACATCCAGCGTTTCACTGCCCAAGGGGACGCTACTTGGAAGGTTTTGTTTCGCGGCGCTTTTTTTGATGCTTTTCGCAAATTCTGGGTACACTCTGTTCTACACCCACACCTCGTTGGGAAACTACCCAGGGGGCGTCGCTCTTGTCCGATTCAATGAGTACTACAAAGACGTTGACAACGGTATAATCTCTTATCCTTCCATCGAAATCACTCGCTAAGTTTCCCCTAGTGCACGTCCATATATCAAACTTAGCGGCACAAACAGGCGCAAGTCTTTTCCTTCAAACGCACTCCACTCCACACCACCCTTCCCTCCCCAGCCCCTCTTTAGGGATGAACTGGACGTACAACAAGACCGAAAACCTCGCGACATATTCCCCCTCCCGATTCACACATCTGATCACGGAGGCATCAGAGTCTATTCCTCGGGGATGGAGGAAAGTAGAATGTATAGAAGGGTTCGACAAGTGGTCTCTGATGCCTGACGTTCTGTTGAACTCCAAGGGGAACATGGGCACGGTTGATTTGGATTTGGGGACCTTGTTGAGGGTGTCTCGGAAGATTCTTACCATAGAGACGAGCAATAAGCTCTGTATCGTTGAAAGGTCATGACAATAAAAGTCCCGGTGGTTCCCTTCGACTGATGATAGTGATAAATCTCGTGCTCTCGCATCAGGGTCACTTGTAAAGCATTCTGTCCCCTCTTCACCTTTAGCGGTCACCTGGCCGCTCGCCCGACTACTTCCGCTCAACTTCACCCTGACCTTCATTCCTTATGCCAAGCAGTCGCGAAGTCGTGGAGGATGAACCACCTACCGAAGATGAAGATTCACCCATGTTGCCCCCGCTCATACGATCCGTCCGCAAAGCGCACCAAGCCGAGGTCACAACTCTCAAGAACCAACTTTTGAAGTCTCACGGACGCCCTCCATGTGCATATATTTCCACTCTCACCCTCGTTTTCTAGCGGTGACTAAATCTTGTGCACGTCCTTCTGTTTGTGTCGTTGTAACCCTCGCGGGTGGCCTCTCGATGCTGCAGGGTATGGAGAGAACGGACGGCCGATCGGAGAAGCATTCGTGGTTGGCATCGCCGGTAAGCGCGTTCCACGAAGTACTGACGGACAAGAAAATGCTAAACCCCGAGCTTTTTCGCGACGAATCGACGCAGGCGGTTCCGCCAGTGGAAAGGTACAAACATACATCTATCCATGAATATTCGGACCCAACCTTCCAATTCCTCAGACCCACGTCGCACGTCAAATCGTTCAGAACCTAGGTTCAATACCCACTGTCATCATTCTATCCCAAGTCAGTTTCCGTAGTCAAGGACATGTCACCCCTATCGCTCACCCATCTTTCTCGATAGGATAGCTTCTACAAGAAACATACCCCAGAAGAACTCGAGTTGGCTTTCCAGAATTTGTATGACTTCGACCACCCTGATTCGGTCGACGTGCCGCTGTTCGCCGCTGTATGTTAGCCCAGCGGTCGAAAAGTGACGTTCTAATAATTGGCCTTCTGTCGACCAGTGCTTGGCTGACCTTAAAGCGTGGCAACAATCGAATATACCTATATATTCTTTTACGGAACACCAGCGGCTTGACGAGACTAAGTATCTGTATGGGGCCTCTATCATCATCAGTGAGCGCAAAGTGTCCCTCCGGTCGCACGCGTCTTGATTATCTCCCAGCGGAGGGTATCCTGGCACTGCACGATCAGAAGCTGAGAGACCTGTATGACCTCAAGGTCAGCTGCATCCGGCCAACCCTAGAAGGTGCTTACGGGACGCTGCATGCAGATTTTTGTGCAATGCGATTCCGACATCATGCTTGCGCGACGGATCAAGCGCGACGTTGCTGAGCGTGGTCGAAGCGTCGAAGGTGTCCTTGACCAGTTCGAACCCCCTTTCCGTCGTTAGCGGGTATCCACCACTGAAATTTCGTAATAGGTACCTGCGATTCGTCAAGCCATCATTCGACAATTTCGTTAGTCCAAGCGCCAAGTACGCCGACATCGTTAGTCGCACCCAATCTAGCTCATTTCCACCTCGATCTTACACACCATCATGCTCCCGTGTCTAGATTGTGCCAGGGTCCAACAATAATGTCGCCATTGAGCTAATATCTACGCATATCCGCCGTGAACTTACAAATCGTGCTCGGGAGTTCCGATGCAAGATTACGAACGCAATAAAGCCAAACCCCTCGACGCCGGATCCGTCTCACATAGCGGTGGAACAGTTACCCAACCTCCACATCATCCCACAAACCCCACAACTCAAGGTAATTCATCATGTCGCTCACACCGTTCCGTCAATGACGCTCTTAGGGGATCTATACCACCCTCAGGGACAAGACATCCGAACGACAAGAGTTTATCTTCAACGTCGACCGCTTGGCAACATATCTGATCGAGAAGGCTCTTGAGTTTGTCCCCGCCGGTCATGAAACTGTCACGACCCCTGTCGGCGTCGAATACAATGGGCGTTCCATAGATACGGTAGGAACCTCCGGCCATAGAACGCTTGTCAACGCTGACGAAGGCACGATAGGAAATCTGTGGTGTCACAATCCTACGATCGTACGATTAGTGCTTTTCAGCCATGGAGTGGCCTCACTTACATTGCATTAGTGGCGGACCCCTCGAGAAGGGTATGCGTCGCGTTCTTCGAGACCCTGCCGTTGGATCTCTCCTCATTCAATCTGATGTAAAGAGCGGCGAAGCAATCTTACTGCACTCGATGCTGCCCACTTCGATTCGTGAGCGGTGTCGTGCTGAGGTGACCTGGGTATTCTTGCTCGATGCCCAGGTTCGTCCGACTTGTGCATTCCCCGTGGGTCCCCGACTCATACTGACGATCATAACCACTGCTATAGATAGTAACAAGCGCATCCGGAATCATGGCTGTCCGTGTTCTTCTTGATCACGGTGTACAAGAGGATCACATAATCTTTGTCACTATCCTCGCTGCCCCTCGGGGAGTACATGTCCTCAACCGTCTATTCCCCAAGATCAAGATTGTCTCTGGTAGTGCAGATCCAAACCTCACACCAATTTGGATTCCAGGGGATGGGGATGATGAAGCTCGGGAAGTTCTTTGCATTGAGCCAGGGATGGGCCATATTGGTATGGTCATCTTTCATTCTGCTGCTGTCTGCCTTGCTCAATTTTGTCCTCAGGTGATCGTTATTACCTCTGATTCAGCTCATTTGGTACTAAGGCTAGTGTTGAGGGTCCAAAGTTAATACAATTATGGAGCATGGACTTGGCTCGGTCTGTATACAATTCCACTAACAATTTTCTGATTTTTTCCACTACCAACACTAGACCATTTTTCACTAGCAGAACTCTTGTAGACAGCCTGAAACAACACTCAATGCATCCTTGATGACACCTTGCTACCACAACCATTGCTCAACATCTTGCATACTGACCCAGGAGACCTCCTGGTTGACAGCCTCGCATCTTGATGCAAGCTACAAAGAGGGGTCAATGGAGTGTTTAGTGTAAATTTAAAGTAACTCACATCCCCCACAAGTGTATTCCGAACATCTGGAAGGGAGAGGTATCTTTTGCTGCTGCAGATTAACATACTCTGCCGGCACCGGCTAAGCATGACATTCATCCTCCGTTCATTGGTCAAAAAACCAAGACCTCGTGACCTGACAAGGGAGATAATGATGTTGTCTGCCTCATTTCCTTTTCAAGTACATTAGCTCCAGGAGGAACTATGTAGGGGAGCTCAAGCATACCTTGGAAGGAGTCCACATTGAAACACCTATCCTCCCATTCCATCTTCTCATATTTGAGCATCTGCTCTATTAAACTTCTTTGTCCATCATAGGGGGTAATGACTGACCAAAACAATTAAGAGTGAATTCTGTAGTTAAAAAACAAAGACGTTACTTCGGTATTGCCTTCTTTCTGATTTGTATTTCTTGCAGATATTAATGACCGTCTTTGCCTCATTCACATTCTGGAAAGCATAAGAATCAGAGGAAAAGAACAAATTAAAAATCACTCACAACCCAGCTCTTTCCATCTTCAGCTTTTTCTTGCCATGATCGGGCAACATCCACAAAGCGGCAACATACATTTGATCCATTACCATGGATGGTGCCCAGGGCATTATTGTACATTCTTTCAGACAGGAACTTTCCAATAAAGTGAGGCATGCGATCTAGAAGTAAATTTATTAGTTTTAAAAAGGGAGGGGGACATAATAAAGCAAACATTGTGTATCCAGAAACTTTGCTTTTTCTCTCAGATGGGGGATTTCAAAGACACTCTTCAAGGTGGGAATTTCCTCATGTCCATGAGGGGCCACTGAAAACTCTGGATCAGAGCAGATCATTGAGGAGAGTAAAATACAAACACTGTTTGTCATCACCAATGAAGATGATTTTCTGGAGTGAATGGTGAAACTTTGCCAGGGGGGTAAGGTAATCCCCAATTTCAACCTGACTGGCCTCATCCACAATCAAGGTTTCCACAGGAACAAGCTCTGGAAAGCCGCTTTTGGCCATCTTGTCACTGGACAGCATACTGAGGGTGCAGAGAATGACCCTTGCATCTCCCAGAGTTTCCATTGTCTCTCTCACATCTCCTTTAAAATCATCTGAACGGATGATCTGGTCCTTGACCTGGTTGTAGAGGTGGTCATGCCTAGATTGCAATTAGGCTAACAAGAGTAAAGGAGGGAATTCCACCCACCAGTCATAGATAAACTCCCCTGATACTAGGAGTCTGAAGTCTCTACATTCACATGAATGTAACTTCTCTGCAATATTCTTGACAGCAATGTTAGACTGGGCAACAACCCAGACAGTGGCTCCCTCAGTCTCTTGAATGATAGTGTCCACAATGGCAGCAATGACAGTAGTTTTCCCTAAAAATGATTGTTAGACTGGAAGGTAAAAGAAATTTGAAATCCAAACCAGATCCTGGTGGCCCAATCAGTGTGGTAATCCTATTGTCATTGTCTAGGAGGAGTGCTGCATTAGCTGCATCTTCCTGGGATTTGTTTAAGGCCCTATGAATGAAATCAACCTCAAGGGGCCCATTGAGGCAAGGGTGATGATAGTGTGGCCAGGGGAGGGTATTGGGATCTGGGTTGTACCAGATAAGTCTGAGGAAAGGGCTCTGGAAGAGCTCTTGGGGGTTTTGGATAGCTCTGATCAGGAGTCTGTAGCGGCTTTCATCAGCCATAGTTGGATCATCTTTTCCAGCAGTGACAATGTGGTCAATATCATCAGCAGTGATAGTTTCCCGATTGACAAGGGCAATTTTTGCAATCTTGCCTGCCACAAGGGCTACCTCCCCTTTCAATACAGAGCCATCTTTAAGATGAATTTCAAGTGTCTGAAGATAATTTTAGCCCCTGTTTTCAGATCAAGGTGATGAACAAACCTTTGCGTTTTCCCTGATCCTGTTAGCATATCTAACAGAGGAGACATGGATATTGTAGCCATCAACCTCAATGAACCTATCGACATCATTTCTGATGATGGTAGGCTTGAGATTATCCAGCTGTGCATCATTCTTGAAGATGTTGACAAAGAAGGAGATCTGCTACAAGCCAGGGTAAGTCACAACATGTTCCACAATGAAGCAGAACAACACACATCATCATTTAAGGAGACTGTGTCAAAAGGTAAGACAGTTCTAAAAGTTGGGGCAGATCTCTTCTTGTTGACAACATGGCAGGCAGCCCAAGCCCTCATAGCAAGGTTGAAGACATGTTTGTGGTCCTCCATATCAAAGATGTCAGAGGAGAAGACTTCAATGACATTGTCCTGATTGATGATTGAGGAGCCCAGAACACTAGTGATGGCAGAGAGGGTGTGTGGTCTGTATTTTCCTTGGGGAATGAGATCATAGACTTCCTTGGATCTGAGGGAGGGAAGGAGAGCAGGGAGGGAAGTGATGAGGCGAGGTGCACTGAAGGCATATTTTTTGAGGCTGGGATTGAGGAGGATGGAGCTCGCAAGCAAGGATGGAGCCTCTGTGACAGTGGTGTCATTGAAGGATAGGATCAGGATCCTTTTTTGAGTGGAGATCGCGAGGGCGCACAGGTCTCCAGTGTCCGCGTTGTAGCCACCCGCGAGACCGATCGCGGCGTCGGCAGTGGACTTCAAGCCATCGAGGATCTCGTTATCCAACTCGCCGATGTCGAGTGGGAGGTACGCGAGGCGTTGGTGAGACTCGAGATATATGTTTGGGTAGATGAACTCCATCAGTAGGGGATACGATGTGTGGCGATGGCTGTTGAGCTGCAGAGGGGAAGATATCGACGTGAGGGAGAAAGATGAGAATCGATGAGGCGTCTTTTTCCCAATTCAAGTCGAAAAGCCGAATATGGGAATTGCCGCGCCCACGGACCGACTGAATTCTGGTAGACGTCTTGGAAAGCGGTAACGACAATAGCGGTGGGTCTTTGAACATGCACAAAAGCCTGCAAGCAAGGGTGAGACAAAGAGCGATCAGGTCCTAGGAACCCCGCCACAGTTCGAGCCACCCCAGCGCGTAGCCGCAGGCTATCTTTGTCTTACACTGAACACTGACGATGGAAAGTTGGAACGGGTGTATATTCGATGGCTAGGGACGGTGGAGTGTATGATACATACGGCGTAGAGTCGATAGAACGAATTCCCTCGGTGAGGAGGTTGAGAACCGTGGTCAGAGTTTTGGGGTCTCACTGTGGCGATCGTCGGTTCGCGAACTCATGAGGACCAACAAGGTGGGATTCATGACTGCGCGTAGCTAAGGGGTAACCCCGCCGTACGGTAATGACACCCTCGCGGGCGAAACGAGTGAGCGTGTGTGTGGATTCCGAAAGAGGCCGGGACCATCGCAACGACGTAAGCTTAAGTTCAAAAAGCGAGGGAACGATGGAACGAACGATAGTCCCCTAGCAAATTGCGGTATCCTTCTACTCGCTTGCGTCAGGTTACCAGAGAAAGAGCACAAGAACGTGCTCAAAGTTCCGGGAAATGGGGCGGTTGAACATGACGAGTAACTTCGCCGCACACCGGAGTCCCCAGGGTCTGCGATACAAACGTACAGTCGGACACGACTCGGAGGAGTTGACGAGCAGGTGAGATGCCCGTCAGTTGTACAGAAGAGTGGAAGTGCAGCTGAAGGGGGGTGGGTTCATGCGAGATTGCATGGGAATCCAACTGAGCCAGCCGTGACCACACGAGGGACCCCATGACTAGGGGATAGGGGCACGTGCGAATGCAAATACACGCCCACTCACTCGAAAGTCACATAGGAATGAACATGGTCACTCAGAGATCGGTACCGCTAAGCGGCCATAAGACCGAAGCGTGGTACTACTGGCCAGCTCCGTTTGCTGGCATGGATTTCCCTAGCGAGTGAGAACAGCGGAAACACTACAGACATGGTAACAGTATGGACATATGGTGGTAAGAGACCAGCGAAACTAAGGACAGCGAATTGTGCGATTAGCGAATAACGAAGGCGGACAAACACGCGGAAAACAAGGAGCGGGTAAACGAAGGGCGGATGCACCAGAACCAACCGCGGCCACAGGAGAGCGAGGGAGGCGAATTGATGAAGTTTACACATAGGAGCACGTCCACAGAGGCGAGTTAATTGAGAAGAGGATATTCAACACGGAAGGCTCACAGGTCGGATTCTCCGTCTCTCCCTCATCCAACCCATGCAATACCCCTTAAGCTTCGCGTATTGCCCCTTCGCCCGTTGCACGCCTTCCTCATCGATCCACGGGTTATAATGCCTGAAATATACCAATCCCAGATCCAACTGCTTCAGAACGTGATCCAGATGGTTGACGAGTTCTTCCCGATGAACCCGCTTCTCAACTCCTCGAAGATCCCAGGAGATCGCGTACCGCATCTCCGCGAGAGATTGAGGCGAGCTGATGGGATTCCACTCCGACCATACGAGCATCAAATACGACTTGAGGGTTTCGACGTCGCCAAGTTCTTTAACCCGACGAACTATTTGCTTCTTCGTTCCCATCGACCGCCCGAGACATATTGGTGGGAGAGTGGGCCGTCTGTTCAGCCACGACCAGCTGTCTGTCGTAATGTATGGCCGTAGGGAATCAACGGACGCGATTTGCAGCAGTGCGTCGACTACCCTCCGCTCAACCTCCTCTGTACATGTGTCCGCTGAGATTGCCACAGCCCACATATCGACCACGCTCGCGTCGTTCAGCCCACGATGCCAAGGTACGTTGGATGATGCTGCCACGACCGCTTGCGGACTCGCTGCTCTGAACAGAGCGGGGAGGAACGGTACGATCGGATGCCACAGGGTTGTCGAGTCGAACAGCTTAGCAGCAGCGAAGAATGCTTCCATCATCTTATGTTCCCCATCGCGTTCCATCCAGACCGCATATGGGAAGAACGCGGTGACGGCCTTGTGCTTACACCTGACTGTGAAAGTATCCTCGGACTTGGCCATCGTCAAGAGTCTCTGAACTACTAGGTTCGAAATCTCCTCCAGCAAGACACTAGCTCCTCGTCAGAGCAGCAAATCTCCACGAAAGATGGAAATACCTTTCGTCCTGAACAGGAGCATTCAGAGGGACATTGCAACCCAGTTCGATCGCGATGATCGATAAACAGTTGATGACGATCGAAGTGGGGGGAGGTGTGAACTCTCGGCCTCGAGCGTAACTCGGGAGTGATGCTGGACTTCCCAGGTCACGTGAGTTGAGTCGAGCGAGGTAAACACACAGAGTAGAACCGTTCGAAAGCGTCCTCGTTTCCCATTCTACCTAGACTCCTTATATACTGTAGGGTAGATTATGTAATAGTGGGATCCGGGTACACTACGGATTCGAAATATAACTTAGAGGGGAAAAGGGTTTTTGAGTCGTAACTATCTACGGGCCGATTAGCCGCCTTCGGGGTGGCGCTACGCTTACACACGCCCTCCCAGTAGTGTCCGGCGCTACTGACCAACACCGTAGGGTAGTTAGAGAAAAATTTTGTGAAAATCAGTCCGATACCCTCCCCTAGTTCTTTTCTTCTTCGGTCTCGTTGGCGGGCTCTCCCTCCGCGTCCTTCATGTCGTCATCTTCTTCGACCGAGACCCTGTTCATTCCTCCCTGCAACGCATCGACTCCCGCGCACAAAGCGGACTCTACCTCGTCAGCTGGTATGTCGGGCCTGTCCCTCAGGAATGCAGCCATCGAGCCGATCGTTTCGACGCTCTCGGGAATGGACTCCTCACCGCTTTCACTGTTCGCGGTGCGGAATCACGGTCCCCCAGCTCGGCTGGAAATGGTGTGGGATCCTTCGGCAAAGCCGGCGGCGGGAGATCCTCCATCCCGAATAGATGATGTTGGGGTCGAGTCGGATCCGTCAGAAGATGACGTCGTGCTCGGAGCCGAGTGGTTTGGCGCTCTCGAGTTCCGGGCCGCCGAGTCCTCCCCTGCACGGGTCGATGGACGGTTCCTGCGATTGTTCCCAAGTCCTCCAGGAATCGGGCGTCCTCTCGTACCCCTGTTGCTTCCTCCGCGACCTCTGTTGGCCCCGCGTCCTCGATCTCTGGAGTAGTCGCGACGGACCGGGACGTAAGGCTTAGGGCGGTCGTACCTAGGACGAAAGCCTGTTGCCAACTCCATCGTTCGGACCTGTGAGTCGATCAGGTGGTTGAAAGCCTCGGGAGGCATGCTGATCGTTTTGGACAGGTCGGCGGGAGCGTGGTGACCATACACGTGGGGTGGAGACCTCTCGTGAACGTTGGTGGGATGGCCCTGGGTCGATACGATCATGATGTAGTCGTCGTAGCCAGGAGGCGGTGGACCACTAGGCGGGGATCGCAGCCCCCGATTACTGTCACGGAGACGCTGGGCGTAGGAGGCGCAAGCGACGAATTCACTGTGAGAGAGTTCGCGAGGCATGATGGGGGTGCCGACTACCTCTCCCAAGTCGACTCCCTCTTTATGCCGTTCGTTCGCCACCCTCACGGAGTAATTTATCATCTCCTGTGCCTTTTTTTCTTCACCGCTCCGTTTAGCCGGTAGATCACACGGGTCGTCAACACCCATGAGCTCGCAATAGCGTTCCAGAGCCATCAAGTGAGCGACCTCCCGATAAGGTGCCCACGTTTTATCTCCCGCTTTCCACGCGATTTGAAAATCACTACTGATTCCCTTTCCCTGATGATCGACTATAGCTTCCACGACCCATTCGTCTGGGCGTTTCCCGAACCCCGGTACTTGCGACGGGAGTCTCCCGGGAAAACGTCGGTCGTCCTCAGGTACGTGTGGTTTCAGCAGCGATGCGTGAAATGCCGGGTGTATTCCCCTCTTAAGCAATTCCTCACTTAAGTCCAGTTGGTAAGTTGCTCCCTCCTTCAGCACCTTAACGATCGCGAATGGACCGAGGTACTTAGGGGCCAACTTCCGGGCCAATCCCTTGGGCAACGAGATGTTCTTGGTGGACAGGTATACCAGATCTCCCTCCTTGTACTTCGCAGTAGATCTTTTCTTGTTCGCCTGTACTGTATTTTCAATTCGGGAGGCAATGATAGCGTCGTGTGCACTCATCACAGCCATTTTCATTCGTTCAGCGAAGTTCTGAACGCCCGGGAATTCCTCCTCGACCCTCCAAATCAGGGAACTCGGGTTCCGTCCGTAATTAAGCTGAAAGGGTGAAAATCCCGTTGTGCTAGACCGCGCGGAATTAATTGCGAATTCCACTGCAGGTAATTTGATCACCCAATCCTTCTGGTTGGGGCTAACACACTGCCTAATCATTTGGACGATGGTACGGTTTGCGCGTTCCGTAGCGCCATCTGTCTGAGGGTGAAAGGCTGACGACATGCGCAACTGAGTGTTGAGCAACCGGTGCAATCGCCTCCAGAACTTGGAAGTGAACAGCGAGTCCCGGTCGCTAATGATCCTCTCCGGTAATCCGTGTAGCTTGTAGACCGAATCAAATATCAATTCGGCGATGTCCGACGCCCGGTAGGTTTGTCTCGAGGGCACCAAGTGCACCATCGACGTCAACAGGTCAATTATGACACATATCATGTCAAAATCTCCTGATCGATTGTTGAGCAGGCAGAGTATAATATTATACTACTACATGGATACTCTAATCCTTACCTGAAGGGGAGAGGCTTTATAGTTGCTAGTGGGAGAGAGAGAGAGAGAAGCGATTGATTGATCTATGGACACATGAGGGGTATATATACTATCTACTCTATTAACGTCACATCTATACAGTGTGACTGATGCATGGTCCGTGCGGCGGCTTAAGGCACGCGCGCGTTATACCGATCGATCGGGTCACTGATGTGACACCGTCCCTTCGGGTCGCTTATTCAGCGCTCTCCGGCATCGGCTCTCGCACGAAGCGGTAGAGCCGGTTGACCCGTTGCCGGACACAGACCTTCGGTTCAACACTCCCCCTTACTAAGTACAGCTCCCTATATAACTTCATTGGTGGGAACTGGACTGTAGTAAGTTGGAGGTATGTGCTCAGAAGAATTCAAGGCCTAAGGCATCTCTAAATTTTCTGAGTTTGACGACTCCAAGGTTCTTCGTCAGGAGATCCGCGGGATTGTCATCTCCGGGAATGAAATACACTACCACGCGTCCATCATTGATGACTTCGCGAATATAATGATAGCGGATGTCAATGTGTTTCGACCTCTTTTCAGTGACCGGGTTTGAGGCGATAAAGATCGAGCCTTGGTTATCTCCGCAGATTGGGATGGCTTTAAGGTCATAGCCGAGCTCCCCCAGTAGGGTATGCATCCAGACTACTTGGCGGCTACAGTCGGAAAGCGCCATGTATTCAGCCTCAGTGGACGACAGCGCAATGGTTCTCTGCGCTCTTGAGGTCCATGAGATGAGTCCTTTTGCCATTCGGACAAAGTATCCACTTTGGGATCGTCTCTGAGTGGGGTCTGAGGCCCAGTCTGAGTCGGTACAGGCTGAGATACCTTCCCGTGAATCTCCGTCGTAGGTTAATCGATATTTGGAAGTCCCGATTAAATAGCGGCAGATATACAGCGCTTTCTCGACGTGCTCTTTTGATGGGTTTGCAGCATATTGCGCAAGTTTTGTGACCGCGAAGGCGATATCAGGTCGGGTACCCAGCATTAGGTACAGTAAGGAACCGATTATGGTCTGGAACCTGCTTCGTCTTTCCGGGCATGCTACCTCTGTTGATGGAGTTGGTACATACCCGGCTGGAAGGGGGGTTGGAGCAACTTTTGCATTTTGCATCCCACATCGCTCGAGGACTGTCTGGAGGTAGGCGCATTGATCTATAGAAATCTTGCTGCCATGTCGAGTGATCCTCATGCGGAGGAAATCGGTTAGGTCTCCTAGATCCCTAGTTTCCCATATCTTCATGAACTCCCCCTTGAGCTGCTCCGTAAGCGCTGTGTGGGGTCCGGTAAAAATGGCATCGTCTACATAGATTAACGCAATTACGAATTTTCCATCTTTATCCTGGTAAATGAAGATCCCGGCATCTGAGCTCAAGGATTTGAATCCGAGCTTTTCCATGGACCGTTTCAGGGCTCGCCACCATGCGAGTCCGGCTTGTTTCAGTCCGTAGAGGGCACGCTTTAAGCGGAGAACATGAGTCTCTTTTCCAGGAGCTACGAATCCCTCTGGTTGTTCCATGTAGATCTCCTCGTCGAGTTCGCCGTATAGGTACGCATTTCGAACATCAAGTCCTTTAAGGACCCATCCTCCGAGGGCGGCCATTGCAAATATTAGGCGCACTGTCTCGAATCGGACAACGGGGGAGAACACGGCATCGTAGTCCATTCCCTCAACCTGTGAGAAGCCTTTCGCTACTAAGCGGGCTTTCTTGCGACCATCTGGTTTCTGGTCGAATACCCAGCGGTTTTTAATAACCTTGCGGCCTCGGGGGCGCTCCACCAGGTCGTATACGTTACGCTTGCGAAGAGCTTCCAACTCTTCGTTGCAAGCTGTCCTCCATTCCTCGAGCTCAGCCTGTGGTAGTGTGGCGATGTCTCGGTATTTCCATTCTTTTGGAGTTTTTCCGTCGGCGGTTGGTGAGACAGCCTTCGAAATCAAGAGGTTTTGGAGTTCTACTCCCCCTTCCCGGCATAGCCTAGCTAGAAGGGCGTCAGTGTCCTCCTCAGGGGTGGTAAATCCGGATGGTTCAACGGATTTCTCAACCTCATCTTCGGACTCCGACACCACTCCAGTCTCTTCCTCGGCGGAGGATTCTCTCTCAGGAAGTGGCTGCGTGCTAGGTCCGGGAACTGTTCCTGAACTTCGCCCGCGCCTAGGTGCCACGGAAAAATCTCCGACAACCTTCTTCCAATCCTTCATTCGCCGGGTAGACTTAATTATTTCTACCGGGTGTTTACTACCGTAAACATTGCCGGGCTTGGCCGGTACTTTCCGCTCACGCTGAGGCCTCCGAGCTTTAACAGGTGATGGAGGCATAACCGCTGGCGGAGCGGGTGGTGCATCCTCAGGGCCGGAATCAGAGCTAGAGCTGGGCGTAGGCGATCTCGGCGGCTCCGAACTGGGCGCTCTAGATTGCACCGGCGTTTGTGGCTGTGGTGCGGGCTCAATAGCACGTTCCTTGCCTTTTGAGGAAGGCTTGGGGGTAGGTTTGGGACGCGCTGAGGGTGTTGCGTCATCCTCCTCTTGTCCTCCTGGAAGGGGACACTGGCAGTCACCGTCTTTATGACAGTGATGACTGGGTAAGGGTGGCGCAGCAGATTGCAGCCGTGTGTTGCGCCGTGTACTGGCAGTTGGGCACTTTGGAAAGTGCAACTCATCGAAGGTGGCTTGTGCGGCGGAGAAGATAATGTTATTTGGTCCGCGCATGAAGATCCATCCTTTTCCTCCCGGGTGGGTCCCTAGGTAGGTCATCAACTCCGACCGGGGTGCGAGTTTATTTACCCGTACTTCTTCCGGGATGAAGACGTATGCTCCGCAACCGAGGACCCGAAGATGATCAATCGATGGCTTACTTCCATTCAATAGCTGGAATGGGGTCTGCCAGTTTAGGCGACGATTCGGCGTTCGATTGTAAACGTGAGTTGCGTGGTCAATGGCGAATTCCCACCAGGATTGAGGGAGGCAAGCCTGCAATCTCATGGATTCTGCCTTATCCATCAATGTTCGAATGATCCTTTCCGCGCGGCCATTTTGCTGGTGTGCATGCGGGATAGACTGGAGGATCTCGATTCCCTTTTCCTTGAGCATCGTTGTAAATGTTAGGGACGTGTATTCTCCCCCGGCATCGGACATCCATCGGCGTACTCTCTTCTGGTACTTGGTTTCAACCATAGCCAGGAAATGCCTGGTAGCCACGAGTGCAGCGTCCTTAGTGCGCAAATTCATGGTCCAGGCGTGTGAGGTATAGTCGTCATAGAAGACGATTGAGTACTTGTATTTGCGATAGGATTCAATGGGGAAGGTCTTCAGGTCCGAGTGGATCAGCTCGAAAGGGGCAGTTGCTCTGGTGCTGGAAGGGGGAAAGGTTTTATTGGTCATCTTTCCTTGCGCGCATCCAGTACAGAGGTGCTCTCTTGGGATTTCGACATGAGGAAAATCCTTGACATGTTTCCCGGCCTTTTGGATCACTTCTTTAGAGGGGTGAGCCAGTCGGCGGTGCATGATCTCAAAATCAGCATCGTATATGGTTTCAATTTTGGCAGCAGTAAGTTGCGCCCCGAGGAGAGTTCTGATGATGTAAATACTATCATCCTCGGTTCGAGGGTGGAAGGTAAGAAACTTGGTTTCTTCTTCGTAGAGTGAAATTTCGCGAGCACTCCCCCTCGAGAAGAGTCCGCTTTTGAGGAACTGGCCAAGAGATAATAGCCTATGGGATATTTCAGGAACAAAATAGACAGGGTTTAGCCTAACAGCCCTTTCGTCTACGTAGAGGATCACTGTTCCTTTACCGATGATCGTTGTGAAAGTAGTCGCAGTCCTTAGAGGAATGGGCTCGATTGCCTCGTATTCAACAAAATCATTCATATCGAAGGTAAAGTGCCGGGATGCACCAGAGTCGAGCATCCACACGGCTTCAGTTTCACTCAGGGCGGACAAGGTCAAACAAGTGTATTCGGAAGCTACTACTGAAGAATTACGTTTATCTTCAGCTGCTGTGGAGTCGTTAGTATCGTTACTCAACACTTGAATACTTGTTTCATACCTTCCGCCAGACGGGCCGGCAACCGACACGGGGGATCCAACAACCATCTCATCACCCGACCATCCCAGGCTCACTTCATCCTCGCTTGGCGGGGTACGCGCCTTTTTGCGAGGTCGAGGATCGACCGTCTGCTCGCAGGAGCGCTCCAGTCGTTTGAGGGTCTCAATCGTGGGCGTGACGCCTAGTCGTGCTGAGAGATCTCTTGCCTTCTGAACAGAGGGGTAGAAGGAAGGGGTCCCTGCACCTTCACGATGGACCGGGAGGGAGCGTGTGGGAAAGGCTGCCATAGAGGCGAAGCCGTAGTCAGTGGCTGACATACCGGAGCTAGACGCAACTGGAGGTTGAGGGGGGATGGGAGAGGGTATGGGGGGCTCCTCAGACTGTTGTGCCTGTTGTTGGAACCTTCCTCGGCCTCCTCTGGTTCCTCGTCGGTTACGTCCGCGTCCACCTTGGCCCTGGGGTTGATCCCCGCTGTACTGCTGCTGTTGCTGGAAATTGGGGTTTCCAGGAGTGCGCTGTACATTGGACAGCCTATGCGCCTGCTGTCTACCTTTGCCGTTGGACGTCTGCTCCCATGCGAGGAGGATTGACCGCCGAAGACCATCCACATCAAGCTTGGTTAGATCCTCCGTCTGGCAAATTGCCTGTGGAATGTTATTGTATGACGGAGGAAGCTTTGACATGAGCATCATTGCTTTGATGAAAGGGGGGATGACGGCGTCTTCCCCGTTGCTCTCAAGTCGGCCGATATGGGAAGCAAACTTGTCTAAGGCGGGCGTGGGGTCTTGTCCCTCGAGGATCTTGACCTCCATCGCATGTTTGAACTCCAGGTAGATTCCGATGATCCCTGGCTTTCCATACTCCTTCTCGATTGCTTTGAGAAGGGCGGCAGCGCTGGTTTCAGCTCGGTACTTGTACTGGATATCCGGGACAAGGCGCAGGAGGATGTTGCCGAGGGCTTTATCATTTGCCTCAGCCCATGCGTCTACTTCGTCTTGGTTATCAGTGCCTTCCTGTGCCTGAGTCAATAGGTTGTTCTCGGCATCATAGGTGGCTTCAGTTTTTGGCCATACCTCGAGGGTAGGTTCCTTTTTCTGGATCGTCCTCCATTGTCCTTGCGACATTAGGTATGAACGCATTGGCCCAGCCCACTGTTGGTAGTTCGGGCCGGAGAGGACGGGGACGAGGGAGGTGAGTTGAGAAGACATTTGTTTTGGGAGGTGGAAGTCCTGCAACCAATAACAAGTTTCATCAGTTTATCGTACGCTTTTCTTTTGGTGCCAGAAGCAAATGAAAGGGGGAGAAGCAGTCTTTCCTTTCAAGGATTACTTTAGTGAGAAGCTTTATCGCATATTGCCTCATTCCACACCGTCGGCAGATGTTAATCGACTACCCTCCCCTGTGGGGTCTACGAATGTGTGTTGTGCTCAGCTTTGGCTAGTCACTGTTTCATCCCTTCTTGGGGTTTTTGACTTTTTGTTCTAAGTCCCCTTCCTACGCAGTGGATAGCGCAGTGGCAGCCATTAAGGCGCACTAAGGTAAGATTAGAGCCTGTTCACAGCGCAGCCACAGAGGCGCAGCTTGGAACACAGGGCATAGCCCGGGCTCATAACCTGTTGAGCAGGCAGAGTATAATATTATACTACTACATGGATACTCTAATCCTTACCTGAAGGGGAGAGGCTTTATAGTTGCTAGTGGGAGAGAGAGAGAGAGAAGCGATTGATTGATCTATGGACACATGAGGGGTATATATACTATCTACTCTATTAACGTCACATCTATACAGTGTGACTGATGCATGGTCCGTGCGGCGGCTTAAGGCACGCGCGCGTTATACCGATCGATCGGGTCACTGATGTGACACCGTCCCTTCGGGTCGCTTATTCAGCGCTCTCCGGCATCGGCTCTCGCACGAAGCGGTAGAGCCGGTTGACCCGTTGCCGGACACAGACCTTCGGTTCAACATCGATTAGATGACTCCGGGAGTGGGCCTACAAAATCGATGCCTATGTACTGCCATGGGCGCGTCGGGACTGGCATTGTCTTCAGCTTCCCATGGGGTTTTCCGTTCAAGGGTTTGCTGATTGCGCAGGTGTGGCACGCTCGGCAGTAATTCTCGATGTCCTTAATCATCGTTTTCCACCATACCTGATCTCGAAGGTATGTTGCCGTTTTCTCGGCGCTCAGGTGAGCCAGTATAGAGTGTCCCTGCTGGATTAGCAGTTCCCTGATGTTCTGTCCTTCGACTTTTACGTCTGGGATGGCCACGGCCTTGACGCCCTCCGATACGAAGTAAATCAGGCCATCCTCCAGTTCGAAGTTGGTGAATTCCCCCGGGTTCCTCATGATCGGCTCGAAGAATGGATCATTCTCGTACCGCCCTTGTATACATCTCGGGAATCCGATCCCGAGGTTGCTGGTGACGTCCAAGAGGTGGTTTCCCGATTTCTGGATCATCGGTCGAGATTGGGTTTCCGTTGGTTCCGGGTCTTCGAGAGCATGATCCCTCTCCTCAACGCTGTTTTCTTCCTTATCGCTCGTCGACAAGGGTCTCCCGGGAGATGGACGATCCCTTTTCCGGGGTCTATCTTCGGTTTCCTTGTATCGGGGAGTTGGTTTGTCGGCCAATCGCGACGATCTCCTCAGGTCCACGTTCATGAGGGATAGTAGATAAACCTCGACATATACCGGTGAAACCTTGATGGATTGGTACGTTTTTAACTCGTCCTTGTCCTCAACGTGTTCGCTCGAAGCTCTCACCACACCTGGTGCTTCGTCGCTGTATATCCTCGACAGAGCGTCTGCGAACCCGTTTGTTTCGCCGGGGATGTATTCGATTTCGAAATCGAACTCGCTTAGGGTGTCTAACCACCTGTGTTGTCTCGCCGACAGGTTCCTCTGCTTCATAAAATGAATGAGAGCCCTGTGGTCCGTTCTGACAGTGAACTTTGTGCCGTGTAGCACTCCTCTGAAACGTTTTAGTGTTTCTACGAGGGCCAACAATTCCTGTTCGTGCACGGGATAGTTTTGTTGCGCGCTATTCCACTTCCCGGACCAGAACGCCACGACGTTTGCCCTTTTCGGGTCACTTCCCTGACTAACGAACCCTCCGCCTCCCGTGAGGTATCCATCAGTGGTAACGAAGATAGGTTCTGCTCCCTCAGAGTAGTCCAGCGCCTTGCGACGGTTGTCCCGATGAGCGTCGACTATTTTCTTCACCTCATCGAACGACCTCTGCGCAGTCGCGTCCCAACGCCAGGGTCTGAGCTCGGCTGTCAGCGACGATAACTGGCCCATCGGTATCCTAATCCCTTTGCAGTCTGGCGCGAGGAATCCTACCGCCCCGATAAAACTTCGCAGTAGGTCCTTATTGGTTGGCGTCTTCCAGTTCATGACCTTGTCAACTTTATGCGGGTCCATTCGGATCCCTTTCGCGTCGATGATGTGGCCCAGTATCTTCAGTTCCTCCGCGAAAAATTGCATCTTATTGGGTCCCAGGTAGAGTTTCTCTCGTCTTAAAACTTCGAAGATGGTCCGAATATGACTGACATGTTCCCCGACAGAGTCTGAAAATATTATTATGTCGTCTAGATAGACGTACATAAAGACGCCTATATAGGGGGCGAAGATGTGATTCATGAGGGTTTGGTACGTCGCGCCAGCGTTACAATCCCCCTGCTGCATCACTAGGCTCTCCATTGTTCCGTCGGGAGTGGTGAAAAGGGTACGTTGAACGTGCTCCGGGATGACTCGAATCTGCTCGTACGCATCCTTCCCGTCTATCAGGCTTCGAAACTGATGTTTAGATACTTCCCGCAGGATCTCCTCAATGTCCGGCAACGGCGAAGCCAACTTGTACGTGTTGGCATTCTGTTCTCGTTTGTCGAACACCGTTCTGAGTCCTGGTTTATCATTGTTCGAAGAAACCTTCGGAATCATCAGCAGCGGGATGTCGTTGTGACCCGTCGCGGTTCGCCAACGTCCCGTTTCCAAATAGGCGTTTTTCTTGGCTCTCCATTGGTCCCGGAACGCTTCTGGACACTTCGATGGCCTGAACCGGTACACCTTGTTTGGCTCGATTAGCGGAATCGTGTGATTGACGGCTCTCAACGGTGGTAACGCGGTCCTCGTCGTGTCGGGACATAAGTCGTCGGCCTCTGCTCTCAACTTCTTCCTTAGCCCTTCGATACCGTCATCAAGTATGTCCGCCGCCGCTGAACTTATTGTGATCACGTCTGGTCCATTCATGTCGGTAGGCTTGCTCGATCCGACAACAACACAGGGGGGGTTTAGCCCTATCGCAACCTTGTGCTGATATAGGAATGGCGTCCCTAGGATGACATCATAGTTATCCAGGTTCGCGATGTCGAACCGTCGCTCACAATCAATTGATTGGTATCTGAAGTTAACCCTAGTCCCGCAGTTAATCTTCGACCTCGATCCATGGACGGCTAGCTGAACCGATAAAGGTTTGGTATATATCTCTTTTTTCAGTTGCAGCTGTTCCACTACGGTGGTGGAGACGAAGTCGGCCATAGATCCGGTGTCTATTAACGCTCGAACTTCGTTGCCATTTATCGAGGCTAAAACCACGATGGGCTCTGGTACTTTTCGCGTTTGGTCTTTGACCCGCATGGAGGTCTTCTCCAGCTGTTTCGCGCCCTCCATTACCATCTTCCGTTGTCTGACCGATCCCGCCATTAGCCTCGTGGCCTGTAGTGGGATTTCTCCACGCTCTCGCATCCTGTTTCGCAGCGGGATGATTTCTCGCCTTAGCATGGTACGTTGCCTTTTATTCAAGGTCGTATCCCAAAAGATTGGTGAGCGTCCCCTCGCGTCTACCTCTTTTACCGAGCGCATGACGTCTAGGATGCGTCCGATGTTTAGCGAGTCTCCTAAGATCTCGGCGTGTGTTATCGTGTAAAATACGTCTGTTCCCTTTATGTTCAGACTGTATCCCCCGAGTGCCGGTCGTACGACCATCCTATCCTTGCTCCTTTCGTCGGTTAGTTGGTCCTTTACTAGTCTTCTCAGCCATTGTAGCGCCGAGTATTCTAGCGACGAATAATTTTTGTGATCCCGGAACCCGCCCTCCCGAACACATGACCACTCTGTGTTCGCATTAGGTCCTATCACGTCCGTAAGGGTAAATTCCGGGTCATTGAATCGGGACGTATCGATTTCCAGAGTCCCGATTCCCGGTAGGTCTTGGATTACGATTTCCACAACGTCTCCAGCCTTCGTCTCATACTGGTATATCCCATAGTTGCTTTCGTGCCTCGTCTCTGGGTTCAACCACTTCTCGTCGTCCCCCCAGATCGTCGCGCACTTTTGGTATACCAAGCGCATCGTAGGTGTAGCGTCGTCTTCCACCTCCGGTTCGCTGTTGACCTCTAGCGACACATTCCCAACTTGTAGGTCTGCCTTCCCTTTTGACTTAGCCAGGCGCTCCAACCGCGCTATCTCCACGTTGTTCACCTTCATGGTGGGCGGCTTCATCGTGTTCAGCTCCGGGCAATCTCGTTGTGAGTGTCCTGGCTGTTCACACTGGAAGCATTTCCCTTCTGCTCGCAGTTGGTCCCGTTTTTCCCGGCTGACCTTCTTGCCTCTTCTAGCTCTCTTATGATTACCTCCCTCGGGTCTCGAGGTACCCGACCTAGGTTGTGGCGTGACGGCGTTCGCGCGAACACGTTCCCTTCCCGAGTCGGCCTTATCAATCCTGCTTTCCTCTCTTGGGACTCGATAGGGCTTGGGTCCGTTCACGCGGTTTGCGAACCTTCCCCAGGTTCGTCCCTCCGTCGCGCGCCCATCAGAATTCCGCATCAGGTTAGCCTCAATAATGCTATCTTCCGCCCTGGTCGCATACTCCACCACTTTGCTCAGCGACGAACGTTCCGGGTGGGCACCCATTCTGATTACTTCAGCGCGAATAGGTATGTGTATCCCGCCCCAGAATATTTCCATGATTCCCCTTTCGTTGATGTCGGGAAATCTGCCGGCCATTAACTCTATATCCCTTATGAACTCAGTGATCCGTGTCTTCCCTTGCGACATGGTCATCAAGCGCCTCCTTAGGTTCGATTTGAAGTCCTTGGGGAAGCAGTAGTCGAAGAGACTTTCGAAGACGGCCGTCAAGGACCATCGTTTCTCGCTGCCGGCGACGTACTTCATATAGAACACGCCCGCTTTATCGGTGACGTATTTGTTCAACATCGTTATCGCGATCCTCTCAGACAATCTGTTGAGCTTTTTCCAGGTCCTGACCTCGTGCGCCCATCTGTCGAACGCATCGAGATCCGCCTTGCCGTTGTATGGGCTAGGTGTGTCTATTTTCACCCGTTTCAGGATCCTTTCCTCCCGCTGTCTCTTCTTCCTCGATCGCGAGTGTTTCCTCTTGTAATCTGACCTTTTTCTTGCCTTTCTAGATCGATTACCGTTTCCGTCTGACGAATCTGAGGATTCTGACGACTCGGAAGACGTAGAGGATCCCGATGATGTCGAGGATTCTGACGATATCGAGGATCCCGAAGACGACGGGGGTCCTAACGGTTTGGGCTTCTTCCCGCCGTCTGACGATGACGACGATGAGCTCCGGCGTGAGGACGACGACCGTCTACGCCTTCGGCGGGATGGTCTTACGCCCTCCGGGACGTTGTTTTCTTCATTGGGAGTTTCCCCTTTCCCTTTCCTGTTCTGCCTCCCGTCTCGCTCAGAGTCGTAGCTAGTTCCTTTTTCATTTCTATTGAAATGGACTCCCGAAGGGACGTTCCTTTGGTCGTGCCTAGTTGAAATAGAACTTAACGCCTCAGTCGCGACGTGTCGGGAATCGCGTGCGTCTGCTCTGACGGAAGACATGAAATTATCGAAGCCCTTGGGCCTCACGGGTTCCTTGCCCTTGCGATTCTTTTTCTTAGCCTTTCTTTTAGCGCGTCGCTCAAGCAATTTAATTAACTCGCTCTTTAAGCGGTCGTCGAAACTCGGTTCATCAGGTTCGGGCTCCGGACCGTCGTCCGCATCACTATTGTGGAATTCTTTTGGGAAGTACCTACTTCCGTCTTTAGAAGACGGGCCTTTTAATAGATCTTCCACGTCCTTCGAGCCGTCCGATCTTTCGTCGTTTTTAGAGGGCTTTCTAAACACCCGCTTCCAGCGGTATCGCGAGCTGTTGGGGCCGACGGTATCACTCTCGTCGGACTTACTGCTTTCGTCATCGGTACTTTGATTTCCGCGATCTTCCCGATCGTCCCGTGACTCAGCGTACTCGAGTCCCTCGGACTCGTCCCTCGGGTTTCCTCCCGCGCCCTCCGGGTTTTGCTCGTCCTGAGAGCTATCCGAGCTCTCTTCTTCTTCTGAGTTTCGGCCTCGTTTGCGGCCTATTAGCCGATCAATATCCCCCGTTGGGGATTGATCAAGGCTACCCCTCGGCCGATCAGTGTCACCTCTCGGCGGTTGATCCAGGCTCGTCTGCTGATCATCGGCCTCAGAGGCTTGATCTAAGCGGGGTTCCCGCGGCCGATCAGTACCCATAACGGGTTGATCCAGGCTCGCGCGTCGGGACTCCGTTCCTTCGGGAACCGTCCCGGTCCTGAGGCCTCCCGGTAACACCGGGGAGGTTGCCCTCCTTCGCGCGGTGCGCGGTCCTGCGTTTTCGCCAATCCCCCACCTGGTTCCCAAGTCTTTTTCAGACTGACCAGGATCACCTACGTTTTCGGGGATTATCTTGTACTCGAAACTGGGTTTGACTCGACCGCCCTGTGCGGATCGACGACCATCAGTTCCTGCCATGACTGAAAATAGAAATTACCAAGATAGGAAATTGAGATGTTTTTGGGTACGCTCGAGTGATCAAGTCGAGCGTGTTTTCTTGAGTTTTGAAGCGTAGAAAATAGAGATGAGAAAGAGAGAAAGAGGTGAGAGATGAGGTTTTGGTGTTGTCTTGGTAGACAAGGATTCCTTCAGGGTTCAAAAAAATGTGAACTCTCGGCCTCGAGCGTAACTCGGGAGTGATGCTGGACTTCCCAGGTCACGTGAGTTGAGTCGAGCGAGGTAAACACACAGAGTAGAACCGTTCGAAAGCGTCCTCGTTTCCCATTCTACCTAGACTCCTTATATACTGTAGGGTAGATTATGTAATAGTGGGATCCGGGTACACTACGGATTCGAAATATAACTTAGAGGGGAAAAGGGTTTTTGAGTCGTAACTATCTACGGGCCGATTAGCCGCCTTCGGGGTGGCGCTACGCTTACAGGAGGGGGGTCTTGGGACAAGTAATGGAGCGCGAAACGAAGGATCCAACGAGGCACTTTCACACGGCGTCTCCCCCGAATAAACGCATCCCAAGAGTTCTGCATCGTTTCCGATACGTGCTTGTTGGCGCGTTCCGCGAGAGTACCTGCGAGGGTGACTAGATCGTCGTCGAGAATCTTGTAATCCTTCCACTGAACATTTGGCTGCAATGAGTAGAATGTGTCGTGAATCGCCCTGAGACTGTGGTTGTTTGGAATGGCATCGAAGTTGGTCGCCAATGGGAAGGTCCTTGTGTATCGCCTGCGTACGCTTTTGATGGCGCTCAACGTCGGATCCGTGGCTGCGAGGTGGGACAAAGCGCGAAGGGAGCAGTTGGCGGACAGCGCTGCAAGCTCCTCTGACTCTTGAGCAACAACTGCCTTGTCATCGATGACCACTATGCACCGAATGAGGATATCGAAGCAAGCAGAGATGAGGGCGGGTTCAGAGTCCATGAAGGTCATCATTGTTACCAGTAGCCTCAGGGCAAAAAGGTTAGCCACCTTGTCGGCCGATGCACGAAGGGACCATGAGGCGCATTGGAAGTCCAATAAGAACGTTTTTGGGACTGAATTGCGCGCACCGCGACACCAGATGGACACCTTTTGGGTAAGGTCCCTGAACGCCCTGAAGAAAGCCAGCACAAGGAGGCACACGTCGTAGACCATAACAATGGGCAGGACCAGAGAATATAAGGGAAAGACCACGAGATAGATTGGCATCATGAAGATGACCGTCACCACGCAGGAGCAGTCAAACCCCAACCACCTGTAATTTTTTAGTTCACGCCAGCAGGAGACGAGGACCGCAACGGATTCGGATCCGTCGTAGATGGAGGATGCAACTGATTTGAACGCGCTTGGGACGAGGGGAAGGACAGGAAGGATGGTGTAGATGATGTATCGGAGGATTCGAGCGTACGGGGTTTGGTACGGACAGTTCATAGAGGTTGCCCCGCAATGATGATGAACCCATAGAAGATGACACCGAGCGAGGTGAAGCCAAGGACGACCGACGCGATGGCTGTGTTAATTTCCCAAAGGTAGAGGGAGAGCGCACAGCCGAGAAGGAAGAGGGCACCCTGCAACATCAACGGTAACGACTCCATCACATAGTTGAAGCGCCAGGTAACAATACCATTGAGTTTCAGTTGTTGAATTTGGCCGCGCTCGATAATGGACTGTCGTGTGTCAACTGAGGCGTATCGATTCAGCCATTGTTTGCCAAGCATCGCCAGGAAGGCGGCGAGGAGAGAGACGGCGAGACTTGCATAGAGGATGGCTTGGACCTGGACTATGTTGCTAGGAGGGCCGGTCCATTGTGGAAGGGTGGGAATCTCGTTTCCGAAGGTGGTGTTGTCGATCTTGTAAAGAAGGACGCGGAGGAGGGCCGTTGTGTCGTCACCCGAGTCGGGCTGTAGTTGAGGCTGAACCTGGGCGATAAATGCGGAAGTGACCGCCGAAAACAAACCGGCCTGCAAAGTGAATGAATACATCCGCGTGTGGGCGACAAAGAAAAAACCTACAAAGATCAGGGTGTTGCCCAAGTCTTCGTCATATTTCCCGATGAACTTTCGGTCGTGTTCTCCTGCTTTGTCGCAATACACCCTGTAAAACTCGGTGCGGTCGTAGTCCAGGGTTCGCAACAATGGCTTCTCTTGGCTGCGCGTGAATTGAAAGGTGTTTCGAAAGGACAAGTCTGAAAGCTTACCTATCCGCCAATTTCTCCTCCCATGCCTCTTCCCTACTTTCCTGTCTGCCTTGCCCCCGGCTGCGGTCGGACGTAAATGAAGTGAATGCAACATTGGCAATCACACGAGCCTCACCGCTGTCGGATCGAACGTCTGGCGGGGGATGCTGAGTTGCGAGGACTCCGACGTCTTCTATATCGAGGGTTCCTGAGTCAGCTTAACGGCAACGCGAGAACGCAACTTACCCTCGTCCCTTTGGTGTGGAACTCCTGTGTGGCTCTTCAGTCAGGTGCCCATCTTCGTGACTCTCTGGGCTGCGGGAATGAGTCAGAGAACCGAAGCTGTGCAGCGATCAACAATGGCTTCTCCGACCTGATCTCCTCCACGTCCAATGTGGCCATAGTGTTCGAGGGCTTTGACTTGATTTCCTGGGGATGGGGGATGAAGAGGGAAGAAGGATGGGGAGGTGGTCAATGTGGAGCGGGTTCTAAATATCTCGCGTTGCCTTGGCCGGATTGGTGTGGGCGGTGTAAATTCGCAGTCTTAATGGACGTCAACCTGATCATTGGTTTCCTGTTATCTGAATTCATATATGTAAGTACAGTAGTTTGTATCGTTACCTGAACGCGCAAACTTGAAGTTGATCCCGGCCGCTATGGCATGACATTGAATTTGATGTGATAGCGGTATGATACCGCTCGTAGATTTGGATAAGTTGTCAGAAGGGGTCTGAACATATCGACATGGGCAAGCAGGCACTCCAGCCTCCGTTCTGCCTTCATTATGGATGCTTCCTCGTCACGAACAATGCTGGAGGGTGTAGGGGTCCGGGGTCTAGCTGGAGTGATTGGGCGATAGGAGACGATTGTCCTTCGAGCCTGGCGGACTCAGTGGACTTAGGAGGGTCACCCAGTGGCACGCAAGATTAGTGGCCAGTTTACTGTCTCGTATGGGGTTCTTCGAGTCGCGGACCTTGTTTCCCTCAAGAATGTCATAAAAAAACCATGTTCCGATTCTACAAGTGCACAAGATAAGAGTAAGTTCGAGCTCGGAAGACAAACTATGGAAAGGCAAGGAAAGCTGATTCGCCTAGTCTGGAATCCAGCCTCGAATTTGTGACGAGGAGGCGCGATTCGGAAGGGCACAATACCTAGGGGGACGACGCCGATTCGCCGAGAATACATGCAGTTCTCGTCTGTGAAGGTCGGGATTCAGTACAAGTACTTAGTGCCCATGGTGCGGTTGGGCGTATGGATCAATGACTTGACTATACTTCCTCAGAATATGTGACGGGCGTGGTCAGGTGGGTGGGGCCAGGTTGGGGCTGAGGGTGTCCGCTCGCGCATGTTGATATGTTCAGATCCCTTCTGGCAAACTATCCAAATCCGGGAGCTATCATCCCGCTGTCACGTGTCGAATTTGCGTGTTCACGTAACGATGCAAACTGCTGTAAACGTGCACAGGCTGGAGCACCATAAGTCATAATTTAGGTTCTTGCTCTGCGAAAGGTCCAAAAAATAGGGAAACGCACAAAAGATGACACCGGTGGAGCCTTGGAGGGCTGCATAGAGTGTGGCGGGCAGCACGCGGCAAAGGTTAATAAGAGGTTTCGGCTCCGGTCGGCCGAACGATTAAGCAATCAGCTCGCAATTTCAATGCGCCGGTGGTATGTAAGTATGAGCTCACGTTTTTCAGTTTGCTCGGTGACTCCGGATCAGCTTCGAGGCCTCGTGAAGCGCGCGTGCATAGATGGGGGACAATGGGGACGCACGAGGCCTCGATTCAAAGGTGTGATGGGATTCAAAAGTGACAGGTTTCTGTTCGCGCTAACTATAGCTTACCTTTCGCTTACATCCGAGTTTTGCGAGTATTTCCTGGAAGATCCCCGAGCCCCTATCCCACCTCGATCTCCGCAGCTTAAGCTTGCGCGAAGCAAATAGTAGGTCCATGGATGGACTTGGCAGGGGAACGGATATAACGGATCTGATCGATCAGGACCCGGATGAGACTCCGACGAGAGTCAGTGGAGAAATTCAGGGCTCCAGATTCGTGTTTGGTATAACTCGACGGCTTCCGTTCCTAACAGCTGCAAATAATATTTGAGAGAATCGGGAGGCGGATGAGGTAGGTTCCAGCCCATAGGAAACAGTGGCGCGATGAACGGGCGGTACTCCCGAAATTCTTCCGTAAGAATAGATTAACATATCAAGTTAGTTTGCATGTGAAGTTACAAGAGAATCTGGGGACAGTATGTATCACCGAGTAAGAGTAGCCCCAAAATGGGAATAGATAGCAAAAGAGGGAACGAGGACGCGGGCAAGTCCGTCATGGAAGTCGCTGGAGGATTAAAGAGGGAGCGAAATGACTAATTAATAATCGGACTAGACCCTGTGGCTGATGATAAACTGAGAGGCGTCGCGAATGGAAGGGGGTGAATGATTAAGAGGTATCCGATGAATGAAAAAAACTGTGAGCAAAAAACGAGGGGAAGACTCGGGCTGAATTGTTTCAGGTGGGAGTGGTGAACAAGAATAAAATGGTGAGCACATGCTGAAAGATGTATGGGGTATGTGTAAGGAGAGTTCGTTGAAGTGTCCGCAGGCGTACATTTATAATCATACAAATTCCAGTTTGCTGTACGTTTAACAAGATGCGTGGAGTTGAATGGAGCGCACAGGAAGCGCGGAAGGGAGGCAGAGCGGGTGGTAGGACAAGAAAGAAGAGTCCAAAATAGTTACCAAGTTCATCGTGCCATGAAAGAGAATCGACGTTGATTTCCAGTGGCCAATCCTGGCGACCCCATAGAAGGGGAGGCCACCGATATAGCACTGACAGGGCCTGGCGTAGTAGGCTCAAGCGGTAGGCTGTAGACACCGGAGCTTCTGAGCAACCTATTGAATACACCAGAATTAGCTTCCAGCAATTAGTAGGCAAGCCGGAAATAAACAAACCTGAACCAGGTCACGGTGGAGTTACTTCTCTGTCTGTCAACCTCCCACACCCAATCACCTTGTGCCCATGCCCCTGCGGCGCGAGCACCGAGAGGGGATATTAAGTGCTCCAGCATCTTCCTCCCCTCAAACGTGCCATCAACCTCGAGCGCCCATTCGTTGGTCAACCAGCCGCTTCCCACTTCTACATTGCCTGGAAGAGCGGCCCTGATTCCCTTTATGGTCGCGACCCACCTGTACCGCTTCACCAGCGCGTATCCCCCCGGCAATGTCGGGCTCTTCACTTTCGTGGTCATAGCGATGAGCCCGAGTTTGAGCGTGGAAGGTGAACAGGACGTGGTTTCTTCCCTAAACCTTGACAGCCTCGAGTACACATCCAGGGTAAAGAAGGGGTGTGCCGAGCTCGGTAGGATGTGCGAATAATAATGGGGAGTGACAAGAGTGAATGGATCCTTGAGAGGGGGAGGCTCTATAGTTGGCGAGTATCGCACGAGTCCGACACCGTCATAAACCAGCCAGACAAGATCATCGGAGGGCATTCCGTTTCCCAATGACGATGGTCGACTTGACACACTCGCAGAGGTTGCTACAACGGGATCGTGATCGGGATCTTCGTCTGAAAGAGGGGGTGGCGGCATATACCCTAGGTTACATACAATGTCACCAGTGGAGAGATGATCCCAAAGGCCAGCGTCTGCAAGTTGATCTTCACACGCGGCGATCGAAACGTCGTTTAACTCGGAACACGGCACGAACACGCGTAACACAGGAGCATGTACTCGAGAGGTGGCCAGCTGGATATCGTGTGTTGATTGAAAGGGGATGCGTATACGTGAAACGGATTTGCGGCCAGGCCTTTCCTGAATCATGGACAAACGCGTGGAGGTAGAGATAGAAGTATCGCTCCAGCTAGAGGCGCCATTGAATCGTCGCCGTCGTGGCGAGGGGGGGTCTGGAGTCTTGTGCGAGGATGACTCGAGAATGCGTCGCCACGGGCTGAAATACGACTGTCGGATTATAAAGTCCGCAGAAGGAGGAGGAGGAGGCCGCTTCGCGCGGGTCAGGAAGGATATTCTCTTTGCTGATGGCTTGGATTGTCCTGTGACGACTTCGGCGCTTTGAGAGCGCTTTTGCCGCTGGTAGCTGGGCGTTCTTTGGATTGCCGGAGAGTCCTCGTAACACAGAGGCTCGGGTAAGTAGAGATGTCTGATTCCGAGTGGTAAAGAGATTGGCGGGTTTGGTCGAGGATGTGAAGCGTCCTCTAGTTCTGGTTGGAGGGGCTTAACGGAGCTGTGAGCCAAGGATTGGAGAAGAAGCACGAATTTCGAATGCGCAGTCGTGAAACGTTGAAGCTTGTGCAAAAGGTGACTTCGGTGGGCATCTTCGAACTCGAAACCAAATTGGAGGGCGTGAACCGGATACGAGTGCAATCCTGTTTTATTTGAGAGGTCTTTGTGCGAGGATATTAGGATCGAGGGGGGAGAAATGAGAAAGCTTAGCTCACGGAATGTATTGAGATCTCCAATGGTAACGTGAACGTCAACGAACAGCTCAGGGTTTTTGAAGCGCAATAGAGAGCGAAATCCCGGGAGGAAGCAGGATAGAATTGTGTCCTTGAGCGCGGGTTTCTCCATCAATTTTCTGAATTCCGTACAAGAAGATGTGAGGGCATTGAAGTCTTCGTAGGGGATAAAGGACAGGAGGCATCCGAGGATACGGGGGAGTCTAAGGACACTCTGGAGAGACGTGAAGAAAGGGAACGGTGAAGAATCCCGCTTCCTGAAGTCTGACTGCGCATAGCCGGAATCAGTGCAACTTGTGCTCTCCGAAGACGACACTCTCGACTTTGGACCGAGAGGCATTCAGGGAAGAGAGCGTCGGGGTAAGTTGGGGGGAGGAGCGAGAGGAGATGGGGGATGTCGAGTGATTGCACCTTAAAGTGGACAAATCGCCTATGCTCCTCGGTCGTAACTTATTTACGTCTCGATGTCGCGCCGGCCATCGCAAAAAAGGGCATGCCGAATAATCACAAAAAATGTTTTCGAAACTGATTGTTACGTCCCGCTCGCCATGCGCAAAGTGGGAAAGCGCATTCGGGGGAATTGAGTGCGTATGAAAGGCACAGCCAGGCGGGGAAATTAGGATCATTTAAGGAACTCTTTCCCACGTTTGCTCGTCCTCCGATATCCCCGGAGCACCACAAACTGGACAGCCCTACAGCTTACCCCCCACCAAAGCCAACTTTTCTAACCCTGCTCTAATCTCGCTGCTCATATTTCCCGGTTTTCTGTTGCTGCGTTCCACAAAAACGTGGGTGTACCCCCCCACCGCTGCCACAAGCTCCACTCCTTCTTCGAATACTCCAACCTCGTACGTCACAGAGCTCTTTCCTAGCTTCGATACCCGTAACCCTAGTTCCAACACCTGCGGATAACCCACTGGACGGTAGAAATCGGAGGAGGAAGTTACCACGAGCCCAATCACAGACGAAGACGTCGCTTTGACACCGCAGTGTTTGGCGAGATAGTCGTTGATGATGGAATCATACAGATGGTAATACACAGCATTATTCATGTGCGAATACTGGTCGTTGTCGCTCCTGAATCACCAGGCTCAGTGGACTTCGAAATGGGACAGTTCCAGTAGAAATAGTAACAAACCATCTGGTGCGATAACTCAAAAAATACCCGTAGTCTGAGCGTTTCCTTCCTTTGCGGTCGAGGCTTGACATTCCTCTCCTTTGTCGTCTAACGGGTGCAGATGATCGAGTGACAAACTGTTGGCGACGCGGCCAACGTGTCACGCTGTGACACATCCCCTCGCCCGCTGCAATCATGGCAGATGTGAGCTCGGCTCTTCCACCTCTTGCTGGTCGTGTTCTCAAGTTCATATATCTAGAACGAAGATCTCGTCCGTGACATTTTCGGAGGCTCTGACTCAGAACTCTCCTCCGAGGATGGTGTGTGACAAGTCGTTCCTTCAGTGAGACCTAACATCCCAATGCACCTGTATCACAGAGTTCCCAGAGAGAATTGAGGTACAAAAGCCGCGTCCGCCATCCCCAGGAGTTCCACAAGAGCAAGAATCTTCCGGGCCAGATTCCGACAACGACTACCGACACCAGGAAGTCGTAAAGAAGGTCAGACGTACGAGAAGGGCGAAGCCCTTGGACGAGGATGGTCGCCCTACTAGAAAGCGAAAGCGGAGACCTGTTGTTGAGGAAGATCTCAGCCAGCTTCCTCCAGAACAAGGCAAGTCGTCACGGTTACAAACCCCACCATGAGATGATTGACCTTGCTTGCGAAACAGCGGCGAAAATGAAGCTTGACATGCAGATCGAGGCTATCCTCAAGCCAAAGAAAGGCAACAGGACGAAGCGAAAGAAGAAGGATGCAGACGAAGAGCTCGACAGATATGCCGACGAAGAAGTTTCCCGTCTCCGCGAATCTATGCTCGCAGCCGCCGCGGATGATGACCAATCGAACAAGCAAAAGCTCCCCGCCACAGCCAAGTTGAAGCTGCTTCCCCAAGTTCTTGAAATTTTGAGGAAGTAAGTCCCCTTCGGCTACCCTCTTCTCCTCTTGCTGACCCGAACAACCTTGTCAGAGCATCGCTTGCTCAATCTATCATCGACAACAACCTTCTAGAAGGTGTCAGACGCTGGCTTGAGCCCCTCCCAGATCGCTCACTCCCTGCCCTCGATATCCAACGCGAATTTTTCACCATTCTCCGCAAAATGGATTTCATCGACACTAACGTTTTAAAAGAGTCTCGTCTCGGTCGCGTGGTGCTTTTCTACACAAAATGCAAACGCGTTACGCCCGACATTGGACGGCAAGCCGACTACCTCGTCAGTGCGTGGTCCCGGCCGATCATCAAGCGTTCTGCGAGCTACAGGGATCGAATAATCCCAACTGTCGCCACCGATGATGGAACGGGAGGAAAGGGCCAGGAGAAACTGAACATCATCCTCGCAAGAGCGAAGGAGGCCAACAAGAACAGGGTGAGAAAGAATGCCGTCACGATCCCCCAGAGGGAGTTGGGCAGTTATACAATCGCGCCGAGATCAGATCTATTCGCTGGCGGGAAGAACACGGTCAGTGTAGATTTAGATATCGAGAGGAGAAGGAGGAACGCAGAGAGGCTGAGGACGTTGACGAGGAGGGCCACAAACAAGTGATTGCAGTACGTCTTGCGTCGCCACCACCCTCCCTTTCTTTACACTTGCGTCGTGATCTGTTCTCTATCGCTGTCTCTGTTTAGGCTAGGTTTCGTAATACACATACGGCAAACCGGGTTTCCGACTGTTCCGCTCATCGAAATTGACCAGAGACGATCATTAAATATTAACCCCGCAGTCGCGCACCACTCGTGCACCAGATATTCCTCAGCGACATTACGCACTTCGGCCGACAGTCACATGCACGGCCTTGTTTTCCCCCCCTTCAAATTAGTCCAACGACCGTTGTGGGCGGTCTGCGATCGATGAACGATGCCGGGAATGGTCCAGAACGCCTGAAGATAACACCTGAAATCTTCATGCGCCTCAGGGCCCTGGCCGCAGACGGGCCAGCCACGCATGCGCGCCACATAGTTTCATCTCGGCTCAGCACGTCTTCACCCAGTGCTCCATGGCAGAGGGATCTTCAACATTTCTCCGTGTACTTGCCTCATTCCATCTGACTCGTGGGCGGTTTAAATTAGGGTGGGGCTAAAACTCCCATGTCATCACACGGTCTGCCTCCTTCTCTGGTCCATTCATATCAATGTTCCGCTCAAAAAGCCACGCCCACACGGCAAGCGTCGACTCCGTGCAAACTATCATTCCTCGCGCTCGAGCCGAAGCGAAGAAAGTCGGCTCTGGCATCTGTGCACACCATCTCAATCCTATGAAAGTGACCGCTGACAATCATATTGAAAGTTTCTCTCGCAACCTATTCAAGTGACTTTCTGGTCGGAGCGCCCGTTTGGATTTCTCGCAAGGCCTGCCTAAGTCAAAAAACCGTGACACTCCTTTCAACTTCACATCTTCGGCGACAAAATGCAGTGACGGCGGTCCACAGTTTTTGTCATATCGTATGTTTCCAACTGATATTTGCCCCCGCCACTACCCCTCACTTTGCAAGCATCGCTCAAGGTTAATTGCCACCTTCCGGCGCGGCTTTGGGTACAGAAAATAATGTTCGGGCCTCAACGTGTTACCTCCCAAAGTCCTGATCGCTTCCTCCATTCCTTATAGAACCTCGCTCTGGGTTCATAAATCGGCATCGATGGAACTGTGCAATCTTAGCTCGAATCGATCACAGTGACCCGCTTGTAATATTGTCCCGGGACCGAACCCGGGTCTAGGGACAGAGTTAGCGGTGAGGGAAAATGGGTGTGAGCAGGTCCTTCGAAGAAACTCAGCTTCAGCGTGTTAGTCGCGACGGTATAACCTGCAGGTGCACTAGGCATCTGCCCCGTGGCTGTGCCGCTCGAGTCGGAAAGATCCATGAATTGGCGCTTACCACGAGCAGCCTCGTATCGATGATCGATAGCAATCCACAGATAACGTCCAACGTCGACCACTCTCCGCATCCACAATGCATCAAGTTCTTCGGCTAGAGGAGCTTGTCCGCAACATCTCCAACTCCGCGGAGCCCACCAGTCAAGGGTCCGCGTCGTTGCTCGCCTTCGCATGCTGCTGCAAATCACTCGAAGGTCCCGTCATGGATGCGCTGTGGCAACGCCAAGCTGATTTATCCACCATTCTCAAGAGCCTTCCTGCGGATTCCTGGACGATTACCGAAGATGTTTTTGTACGTGAACTGGAATGTTCCTCTCGTCCTGAATCTTATGACTATTAGTTCCTGTCGAGAAACCTCTCACCGGATGAGTGGCAACGGTTCAAGCGATATACCGCACGCGTAACCGCCCTTGGAGTACCAAATATGCATTCCTTGTTATCTCCTGCCTCAGCTGGGATATCTACGGATACCATTCAGCTCCTCGCGATGGAATCACAGCGAGGAGGATTTTGGCCCAGGCTCTCCCAGCTGAAGTGTGACACCGACTGGAGCATTGTACCGTTCTTCTCGTTTCTCCTAACGCCAACGATCGCCGACCTTGATCTAACCCTTCCACAAGAGGACAACCGACTTCTGCAGCCCGCGCTATCCCTCATTACGCACACGTGTCGTCAGCTTCAAGCCCTTAGGCTGGACGTCAACACCTACTGCCCGCTTTCCGGTCGTGAAATAGGGCGCCTCATCTCCGCCTCAAGAAACACCCTCCGTCGCATCGACATTAGACCGCTCGCACCAGCGGAGATCTTCCCTGCGATATTTGACCTCCCGCAACTCCGGTGCCTCGTTCTGCAGCAGCCGCGCTTTCCAAATCAAACATTACCCAAGATATCCTCTCGTTTAGAATTCATCTACCTCAGTGACAAGCTTGGTTCAAACCTTTGCCTGTTTTTAGGGCAGCTCTCCTTTCAGGAGTGTGCTAAAGTCTCGATAGTTGGTAGTGAAATTGTCCAACTCTATCCATTACTCAACTCATTACGTGGTGCCGCAACGACTTTGGCAACGCTATATCTCTCACCCACAGCAACCCTCGAGCGCTCCAGCGTCATTCTCCTCTGTTCATTTATCAATCTGACTTCCCTCAAAATCCGCTGTGTCTGCGCCCATCCTCTAACGATTATTCCATGTAACTTCCAACCAACCGACGAGGACATTATAGAGATTGGGAAATGTCTACCGCTTCTCCAAACCCTGAACTTAGGATCGGGATGTCGCACGCCACGTCTCGCCACTTTTGCATCCCTCCTCTCACTGTCGAGGACCTGCAGTCACTTGCGAATGCTCATAACCAGAGTGGACTTTGTGGGCATCGTCGGCGGCTCCGACCAGTCTAATCACCTCAGCCTCAGAGCTAGTGATGCTTGTCTCCCAAGGACAAGGAGCGGGTTAAATACTCTCAATGTGGGGAACTCAGTTCTCCCTGACACCCCTCATTGCGAGTGGGTGGTGGCGTTGGCGTTGGTCAGCATCTTCCCGTCCATCAAATTCCTTCACTTCAGCTCTACCATGGAGATGAACGTTCGGTGGGTTCAAGTACAGCGAGATATCCTTGCCTGTCAGAGGATCATGGATATCACACAAGCGGCAGGTGAGTGTCTTAGTGCTTGGGTTTGGTGATGCTGATACTGACACGTTCATTTCCAGCTGTTTTCAAAACGATAGACCGTTTTCCGTAGGATACAGCCCCAAATTCTTGTTTACCTTTTGATGGTATTGGGGCATGGCAACTGGCATCGCGGCACCTGCCGGTTGTACACAGGCCTCCAGTAGTTCGTAAATTCCCGCAGTTCCTTTGACTCTTGGTCCTCAGGGTCGCTAACTACCCGTGGTCAATGTCAGGGATGTATTACAATTTTTCTGGGAGGGTGAGTGAGTTACGTTGAGGGACTTGACCCGGCACTGTGCATCATGCCGGGATGCCGAGCCCCAATACCATCAAAAGGTAAACAAGAATTTGGGGCTGTATCCTACGGAAAACGGTCTATCGTTTTGAAAACAGCTGTCAAGTGCCCTAGTCCCTTGAACGCTTGGAAGGACCTCGTCGTCTGCGGGTTTTTTTTCGACCACCGGTCCTTGACGCAGTTGTTCTCTCCAATAATTCACAATTGTGAAATGTATATCGGACCAACGGATACCGTTATAGTCCAACTTCCTTGAGAATGTAAAGCATATCAGAATATTCACAGGACTGAACATGGCGGACATCTAGCTCGGTAGGGGAGCGACAAGTAACGGCCACCGACTGGAGACCACGTTTCTGTCCCTCAATTGCAAAGGTGCACAAGTATTGTGAATGGTCATGATCACGATTTGCATGTAGGAGAGTAGTTCACCGACCTCAACGCGTTTCTTCTCAAGATCCTGATCGTGTTCTTCCATCTCTCATTGGGACTTGCTGTGTACTTATACGTGACCCTGCTCTGAGGCTAATCGTGGATCCAGACCCGTCCAGCGTGGGTTTCTAGGCATTCTGAAATGTCTCCTCCAAGATTTCGGGATCGATGAGACTGTGCGGCCTTAGCTCAAACAGCCTCTTACGTTTTTTGATCCCACTCACCCCACTTATAGCATCGTCCCGGGACCGAAGCCAAGTCTGGGGTCAGAGGTAGCGGTGAAGGGAAATCGGAGTAAGCAGGTGTTTCTAACATACCCATCTTCGATGCGTTAGAACCGATAGCATAACTATGCTTTTGTCTCAGTGTCTCTGCCAATTTAGTAGGTTGGAAAGGTCCACGGGCTAACGCTTTAGATTGAGCGCTTAGCACCAACAGCGTGGCCTTTTTTTTTTTTCAGACGACCTCAGACGTCGACCACTCTTCGCATTTCCAATGCACCAGCTACTTCGACTTGAGGAGCTTGTCCGCAAAATTTCCAACTCCGCGGAGCCCACTAGTCAAGGGTCCGCGTCTTTGCTCGCCTTCGCATGCTGCTGCAAATCGCTCGAAGGTCCCGTCATGGACGTACTGTGGCAACGCCAAGTTCATCTATCTACCATTCTCCAGAGCCTTCCTGCGGATTCCTGGACGATTACCGAAGATGTTTTTGTACGTGAAAAACTAGGATGTTCCTCGCACCCTGAACTTAATGACTATCAGTTCCTGTCGAGGAACCTCTCACCGGATGAGTGGCAACGGTTCAAGCGATATACCGCACGCGTAACCGTCCTTGGAGTACCAAATACGTATTCCCGGTCATCTCATCGCTCAGCTGGAATATCTACGGATACCATTCAGCTCCTCGCGATGGAATCACAGCGAGGAGAATTTTGGCCCAGGCTCTCCCTGTTGAAGTGTGACATCGGCTGGAGCATCGTACCTTTCCTCTCATTGTTCCTTACGCCAACGATCACCGACCTTCGTCTAATACTTCCACGAGGGGACAACCGACTGCTGCAGCCCGCATTATCCCTCATTACGCACACGTGTCGTCAGCTTCAAGTCCTCAAGCTGGATGTTGATACCTCCTGCCCGCTTTCCAGTTGTGAAACAGGGCGACTCATCTCCGCCTCAAGAAACACCCTCCATCACATCGATATCAAACCACTTACACCGTCAGAAATCTTCCCTGCGATATTCGACCTCCCGCGACTTCGGGGCCTCGTTCTGCAGGAGCCGCGCTTCCCAAATCAAATCTCACCCCAGATATCGACTTGTTTGGAAACCATCCACCTCATTGGCAAACATGGTCCAAACCTCAGCCAATTTTTAGTGCACCTCCCATCCCGGAAGTTAGCTGATGTCGCGATATATCGCGGTGAGATCATCCAGCTCTCTCAACTACTCGACTCATTACGTGGTGCCGCTACAACCACGACAACGCTGTATCTCTCGCCCACAGCAGCCTTCGATCGCTCCAGCGTCACCCTCCTTTGTTCTTTCACCAAATTAACCTCCATCAGAATCTTCTGTGGCTGCGGCGATCGTGAACAAAACTACCCATGTAGTTTCCAACCAACCGATGAGGACATTACAGACATCGGAAAAGGCCTGCCACATATTCGCACCTTGGTCTTGGGCCCAGCGTGTCGCTCGCCGCGTCTCGCCACTTTTGTATCCCTCCTCTCTCTATCGAGGACGTGTAGTTACTTGGAAAATCTCTCGATCAGAGTAGATTTTATGAGCATCGTCGGCTCCGACCAGCCCGACCACCCCAGCTTGAGGGTCAACGGTCCTCGTCTTCCAAGGAAAAGAAGCAGGTTGAGTATGCTCGCAGTAGGGAGTTCACCCCTCCCTAACACTCCTCATTGCGAGTGGATAGTAGCATTGGCGTTGGTCAGCATTTTCCCGTTCATAAAGACCCTTCACTTCGATTGTGCGGGGGAGATGAACAATCGGTGGGCCCAAGTGCGGCGGGACATACTCGCCTGTCGGAGGATTATGGACATCACGCATGCGGCAGGTGAGCACCTCAATGTTTTGGTTTGGCAATACCGATACTGATATATTCGTTTGATAAGCCCCGGTCCCTTGAACCCCGGATCTAGTCGACCGCAAGATTTGTCGAACAATGGTCTGTCTGTGGATGTAGTGTAAAAGGTGCATGTTGATACGCAATCGTTCCCGTTGATGCCCAGCTCACGATCACGAAAGTTATCTCGGTCGAACTGATCCCGTTATTGTCGAACTTGAGGATGTCAAGCGAATTAGAATAGCCACAGACCCGAGCATGATGAGCAGCTAACCCGGCGGGCAATAGGATAGCGATTAGCACTAGTAACAGCCCTTGTCCAAGTTTGCTGGAGACCACGTGTTCCCCATTCTGCCCTTTTACCCTCGCGAGCCCAAATCCATGCTGTTTCCACAATCACCCACCACAACAAATCGCCGAATATGTCCCATGCCAGCTACCAGGTCATCAGCGCTACCAACTTCCGCTCAATACCGAGGTCGCAGAGACGTGGGATCCCCAGATTTCTTCAACAGGAACGCGTCGTCAAAACTATAACACGTATTCTCTCTGCCCTGAATGCGAAATCCACAATAGTGGCTTTTGCGACAGTATGCAAGTCTCTGGAACGACCGGTTTTGGATGTACTTTGGGAGTCCCAAGATGACTGGCTCCAGCTGCTGAAGTGCTTCCCGCCTGATGTCTGGCAGGATCGTGACAACGCCTTCGTGAGTAGCTACTCCCCCGTTCCTTACCCTACCCAGATTCATTTCACTCGTGATCCACTTCCAGCACTTCCTCCGCAATCCAATTCCAGCGGAATGGGCTCGTCTTAGAGTATACGCTTCGCGGATGGTCCGCATGAATGTCATGCTGTTGCAAAAATCCATATCGATCCCCTCCTTCCAAATCTTGAATATGGAAGCCAACAACTCCCCATTGTTCCCCAAACTTCGAACCCTGAGTTGGAGAACGGGATGGGACTTTGTCCCGTTCATCTCTTCGTTCCTCTCGCCTAGTTTGTTATCTGTGACAATCTACTTCGCTGACGATAACTTCAACGTCCTCCGGGTACCCGCGCTTTACAATCTAGCCAGCGAATGTCGTCATTTAGAAGAGATACATTTGTTCGGCCTCACCCTCGACCGGGGGGTCGATGATGCGATGTCGGACCTACTCCTGAAATCGGGAAATACACTTCGCGTCTTAAAACTATACCCCTCCATCCAGGTAAAAGTCACCTACGTCGCGATGGCACTACCCAACCTACGGGAGCTCGGAACCGAATTCGCCGCGATCCTCCCCTCCCTACCCCCCTCCGTCTTCCCTGCACTCCAGTCACTCAACTTATGGATTCGAGAAGGGAGCCCATGGGTACAACTCCTGCCCTGTATACGGGGCCCCGCATTGGAGAAGATTTCTGTGTACTGCGCAGATACGTCCCTGGATGCAGTCCCAAGTATGCTCGGTCGATCGCTATCGGGAGCACAATTACATCGGACTTTAACCTCGCTCGAGTTCGTTGGTCAAGGAATCCGATGGAGCCTAAACCATGAAACTCTATTACCCTTCTTCGCTTTCCGAAACCTTACCCGACTTTCTTTGCTTGGGCATTGCCAAGCCGGAGATTGTCACTTTTCATTGACGGATCGAGACATTACGGGCTTGTCCTTTGCAATGCCGAACCTCACCTTCCTTGGTCTCGGGAGCCATCCCTGTAACGCCGGCACCACGCAGGTCACGTTCGCGAGCCTCGTCATACTCTCCATGAACTGTCGACACTTGGAACAACTTCGGATCCATTTCGATGCGACATCTATCGTAAAGCAGACGTTAGCCAAATCCAAGAACACACTCCCCCGCTCAGGCGAAGCGACGTTATTCACCAGCACCAGCCGCTGCAGACTCAATACGCTACACGTCGGAAGCATTCGGTTCCCCGACGTCCCCCATAGTCGTTGGATTATCGCAACCGCGCTGCTACATATCTTCCCTCACTTGTTACAGATCAAACACAGCGCAGGGTCCATTTGGAAAGACGTCCAGGACTGTATCACCATTTGCAGGATGATTCCTACCGCGATACCGGGGCCGTAAGTAGTTGCTTGGATTTTTTTTGTGAATGGAAACAGAATACTTATTGTTGGGTTTCTCCGAGAGATCCCCTTCCCCCTTCTTACGGCGAGCTCGACTGGACACGGATTGAGCCGTTGAAACTTTGACGGTCGTTCACCGTGGAGTTTTCGGTTAGGTTACACTCGATGACAATTTGATTAGTACAAAGTAAAAACGTAAGAGTACAGCGGTATTCAATCGATATCCTTATGCTTGTAGGGGGGATTTTCGCTGACTTAAGGGTTCGAACAAATCTCTCGTGAAGTGTGGGACAGGGGTTCGACATCTATTTTTTCGGCATCTCGAGGACCACACGACCGGCAACGGTTCCGGCCTCCAGACCCTCGTACACGCTGAGGTTGCAGTTAGTGTCAAATACTGGTGGTGGAAAGGGGAGATGAGGACCCACTTCTTTAAATCAGCCAAGGGCCGCAGCTTGAAGAAAACCTTGACCCTGCCGCGAGCAGCGATGTCGATAGCTTCGATAGAATCCTGACGATTTCTAGAGACCAACGCAGGTAAACACCCGAAAACTTTGGGTGGGGGAACGCAGATGCATCTTACCCGACGTAGGACCCAATTATGCTGATGCTCTTGAGAACAGTGAAGAAGATGGATGCTTCAAGGTTAGCGGTTCCGGGCAAACCGACGGCCATGAGAGTTCCACCGGGCCGAAGGTAGTCAACAGCTTGGGCGTAACCAGAGGGGCTTGCGGTGGTCACCACTGCGGAGTGAGCGCCCAATCCACCGGTGATGCGCTTGATGTCCGCAACGAGGTCTTGAGTCTCCTTAAAGTCTATCCAAGCCTCAGCACCGAGGCTGAGAACGAGGTGCTTCTTATCTTCTCCGGAATCTGGTGACAAACGGGAACCCATTGAGTGAACTCCGACCCCGGAGATGTCAAAAGGAATTAGGTAGTATCACACACCGACGGCGATGACACGAAGGCCCCTTGCAACGGCATATTGGACGGCGAGATGCCCGAGTCCCCCTCCAGCACCTGGAATGACGATCCAATCGCCCTGCTCTGTTTTGGAGTATTTGATGGCGCGATAGACGGTGACACCCTGAATCACATGAATGGTTCAGTGATTAGATAACAGTAGAATCATGAGCAATGGGGTGACCCACGGCACAGAGAACCGAAGCAGCGTCGGAGCTTGGAAGTTCCTCGGGGATTGGGGTAACGTCTGGAAACAGTCGATGAGTGGCCTTGCCCCGAAGGTGCCTTGCCAAAGCTACGTACGATTTACCCAAGAGACCTGCAAAAACAGAACACCTCAGGACAATAGTTCATGAAACGAAACGGGGTGGGCACGTACGACGTATTCGGAAAAGGTCCCGTTGACACTGAAACCGCTATTTTTGGCGCTAACGCAATCTAAAAAAAAGAGGTGGATTGTTAGCTCCTGTCACGGATTAGTGGGCTGCGGCCCCATACCCTGCTCTAAGCCCTTACGGCACTGCCATGGCGAAGGGTGGATGTTGTGTAAGTAAACGAAGACGCGGGTTTCGATACGAAGAAAGAAACACACAAATTCGCACTGGAGACAGGAGTAGGCGAGCCATTTGATGCCTACTCGGTCGCCGATCTTTACAGGAGAGTCTTGAGTGTGCTTTCCAATGGCAACGATCTCGCCGACGCCTTCGTGACCACCGATCAGGGGGCTGTGGAAATGTTAACAGGATGACGTCGCCGACAGCAAGGTAGACACGAACGTGACACCAGAGATGGGCCAGTCGTCCTTCTTTACGTGCAGATCTAGGGGAGAATTGGTTTGAACTCGAATAGGCGAGATCGTGGGCAGGCGAACCGGTGTGACACACGCCGGAGCAGTGGATCTTAACGAGACATTCACCGGGCTGGAGTTCTTCGGGCTGTTTGACTGGATAGTCTTCGCGGATTTCAATCGCTGCTCCCGGCTTGGAAACAACGGCTGCGATTTGAACCTTTGGGATGGTCATCGTGGAAGTGAGACAAGTGGGTGAGTAGACTGATCGTGGAGAAGTGACGAAGCTAGCCTCACCTTAAATACCTCTGCCCCTCATACCCTGTGGAGCCCAGAAGGGCCGACTCTTTCGCCCATGATCAAGCCTCCCTAGGCTGCGGTCGCCTAGAGTGGCCTCGGTTGGTGATCGAGTACAGACCGTGGGGGCTTGATGTCAGGTACGACGCATGAAACTACGTACCGCGCCTGGTTCGCGTCAAAGTTGATATACCGTCATACTTACCTTTGATCAGTAACTTTTTGAGTCGATTGCATTGCATCTGCTCGCTAGAAACGAAAAGCTCCATGTGTGACTGGTATGTAGGCCGGGTTAAGAGGGGGAAAGCGAAGCACACAGCCACACGAGAATAGCAAGTAGGTATGGGGGAGAAGAAAGTCAAGGACCAGGATGTTCGAGGTTGGGATCGACCGAGTCGAGAGCTATCCGTAGCGCCGACCGTGTGTATGAATATCTCACATCCAGCGGTCACCGATAACGGTACGACTGAAAAGGCATGGTCGCAGTAGCGATAAGCAACTATTTACATAGTCGTATTAGACCCGTCAGACAAGCCACAAAACCGACGAGCTGGCTTTGGTGTGACTGCATGTCTGTGTGACGCAGATCACGTGCTGTGTGACTGGCGTCTGTCAATTCAACGGTAACCCCGTCCACTGTCAACTTAGCGGTCCGCGATCGCGACTCAGCATCATCACCCGCTTTACTTCATTCCCCTTGTCAATGGGATAGGATTCATGAACGAAGTCACTCCCTGGATTAAAGACTACTTCTTGAACCTCGCGACTACGCATGGCTCCGACTTCAACACCGTTCCTCCGGCCCCAAAATTGAAGAAGTGTCAGCTCAGGAAGGTGCGCAAGGCCCTCTTGGTTCCTCCATACCACCGACGTCCACCTATGGGTCTAGGTTTTGACATCAGAAGCCAAAGACTACTTCTGGGTTGTTCTTTCGGACAGAGAACACGAGGTTCCGGGTCGAATTCCCAAGGAGGTCGCTGAGCAATGCGTCCGGTGCGGTCAACACACGGTTACTTGACACACGTTATTGACCAGGTTGGTATAGAGATACGAAACGCGGCACAAGATTTACTCAACACACCGGATCCCTGATTGAAATTCGCGATTTCAGTCCACTCCTTATCCGAGTCGAGGACGTTCCTTCGACTTCTACTCATCGCAAGGATCTCGCACTCGACATCAGGAGGGTAAGACTACGCGGTGCCGCTGGAGAGGCAGTATGGGGCAGTCCTAAGCCATTGGATGATGTTCAGGATTGGAAGGAATGGTTGCATGAGCTTCGGAAGCCTGACGGCAACCCGTACGCCACCCTGCATTGTACCTCGAGTTTGTTGGGTTAACGATTAATCATCAGGGACATACTCAAGGTCAGGGAGAAGCAGCGAAATGAGGCGAAGGTCGTCGAACAGTTTGTCGAACCCTCTGAGCCTCTACCTGACCTGGGGCATCGCCCGAACTTAGTAACATACGCCCCAGCTGCCGCTCAGCCGAAAGCAGCCTCCACAGTATCCGCTCTCGTCGAACGTTCACCTATGCAGCGTTACCGTCGGAAATGGAAAAAGGCTGTCCCGGGATTGGACGAATTCGCCCAACGTCTACAAATACCAGAAGACGTCCGGTCGAAGATCTCAGGTGGGTTTCAAGTGTGTCGTACTCATCAGTGTCCTGATCCGGAGCGCAGAAAAACAGGCAGGAAGGGAAGCCAAAAGTAAGTCACGGTCGTCAGGTATGTCTATATCAAACCCCTGAGGTTCTTCGTTCACGAAACGGTATCGACAGCGCGGGGCGCATTAGAAATAGGCTCCAGTCCAGCGCGTCTCAGCTCCGTTCCTCGTGCGACAACTCCTGGGGAATGGCTTACATCTCCTGGCGTGCTGGGGAGACTATTCAACGATCGCGAGACCGAAATGAGCTCAGACGTAGACTCGTCCCGGCTGTCGACTCCGTTCGACATTTTTCACGATGTAGAGATGGATGAGGTCGAGGAGCAGCAAGAGCCGGAGATCGTTCCTGAAACGCCCCAGATTGCCCTTGACTCTCAAACTCAACACCTAACACCACCACCTCCCGCACAACCGCCCCGACAGCGATCCCCGCTACCGACTTCCTCCAATCCTCAGATGCAAAACCACCAGACCAGTCCCTCCAGTATTCACACGAGCGTGCAAGCTGTATCAGGCTCTCAGTTGCCCTCTTCTGAAAAACCTCCTGCGTGGGCTGGCTTGGCTGATGAATCATCGTGTGGTCCAAGTTTTGTGCTGCCATGGACTCAAAACGATGACCCACGTGTTGCAGTGCTCAAGCCGACTGCGGGCTCCAACCAACCTCCTCAGGAAAACGCAACAAAGCCGATCGAGGAACCTGCTCAGCCCAATGCGTTCAAACCTCCTCAGGAAAGCAATGCTATTTCCAAGGATGTCCCCTGCGGCCCGGACTTCGGAGAGTCCGTCTTTCAAGCCATAGAGAAGGCTTTCCAGCAAGGAGATACAGAGAAAATGGCGTCAACCACGCATGACGCGCCTGTGGCATTACCTACAGCAACGGTTACTGTTGCTCAACTTCCTCCCCCAAAGCCTCGTTCGAGGCCACCGTCGAAAGCGATACAGAAGTCTCGTGGACCTTCTCCCCTGGGCCGACCGACGGCGACAGAACGTTTGGAGTCCCCAACACGTCAACCCTTTCAAGCGCTGAACCGTAGGGTGCCCGTACCCAAAGTCGGCCCAACACGAGAACCCATAGGCGGCAGGAATGAGAACGGTGGAGCGACGATGGTGCTAATCCCAGCGTCTGATGAAACCAAGTTATCGTCATCCTCAAAGCAGGATTCATCGTCCCAGCCAGTTCAGTCATCCCAATCGATCCCATCATCTCTCCCCATACCTCCGTCTGCGCCTCTTACGTCATCACAGCCCGTTCCATCGCCTGAACCTCAAATTCAACGCTCTATGTCCCAGACCGATAAATCGGTTGCTCAGGAGGGAGATTCCGTCGTTGTTCAAGTTAATGAGTCGGTGGCAGACATTGAGGCTCTCCAGGACCCCACGGGAATCACCCAAAGCTCTCTCGAGTACGTGAGCACTCAGGAAAATAAGGTAGCAGTGGATTTAGTGCCTCAGAAATCAGTGGAAAGACCCGCGGAGGTCGTTGTAGTTGAAAAAGTCACCGACGAGCCCCAAGAAGGGTCACTTCCACAGATCGCAGTCATCCGTGAGGTCGGATCCCCCGGGAGCGCTTCTGAGGAGCTTGATGAGCTCGAAAGCGGTTCGGAAGTGGGTGATCACTCTTCCGTGACAAAGCGAAAGCCCAAACCCGTCCTCCCCAATTCCCCCCTCGAATCACACCCCCGCAAACCACCGAAACCCCCTAGAGCCCCTAATCCTGCCTCGCGGGCCGCTTCCGTTGCCGAGAAGGTTCCCCTACGGTCTCCTTCCTCCAGACTCCCTCCAAAGCCCGTTGTGCTCATCGAGCGAAAACATACGTCCATTATCCCCACAGATGAGCAAGCGTCCGCTCCGCAGAAACGCCGACACCCATCACCCTCTGAAGAAGGTTTTCCTATGCCTCAGCCCGTCAAGCGAAGCAGGGTCCACGGACACCGTCGTCCCGTCCAAACGATGCTCCCACCGGTGTCACGAACCCCTTCTCCCCTCCCTCAAGAGCGTAATCATCCTGTAGTTTCTGACCTTTCACACTCCGCGAAAGGCAAGGGACGGGCTGAAGGAATCAAAGGACTGGAAAACATCAGTTTTTCTAAAGATGTCGGGAGAGAGCAGGGGTTTCAGGCCAAAGCCAAGAAGGCCCCGGATACCGGTACTAAGAGGAAGCCCTCGGACGCTTTTTCGGCTCAGGACAATTCGAGAGACGTCAAAAGGCTCAAAGTGGACCCGGAACCTGCGCCGCGGAAGCTAGTGAAACAACTTTCTTTCGTCGATCCTGATAAGCTCAAGTGGCCGTTTCGCAGCAAGCAGCAGGCTCCCAAGACATCCGCTCAGCAGGGGACGACCGCGACTGCGACAGCTGAAGCTTGCGCCGTGGAAGAACCAGACGAGGACGGGCGGAAAAGCAAGTACTTTAACCCTCAGCTCTACCGAGAACCGGAGTACGCTCGCATGATTGCTGCACTGGAGGTAGAGCATCCGCACAAGGTCATCAGGAGTTCTACGCACGAGAACGATCGCGATTCCGAAAATATCCGGCTACGGTTCGACCCTCAGAAGTCAAAAGCTGACCGCCAGCTGCCCGGAAAAAGCCAGAAAACATCTCGCCTCCTCAACGGTTGCGAATCCCCTGATCGGCCTGCAGCCCACGCCCGCATCCAGGATTCGGAGCCAGTGGAGGACGTGGTGGGTGATTTTGTTGCGACTGGGCCCCAGTGGCCTATGGCTCGAAAGCTGGGCTCGTTTGCTCCCGATTTGAATCCGCCCTCTCTGCCTGGACTCCCTGGGGGAAGGCTGATGAACAAACGGTTGCGAGAGATTTTGATCAGGACTGGGAAGGCTAGGACCAGAGAGGCTAAGGCTGCAGAGTCAAACCTGAATGGCCGGTTACGATGACAGGATGGAAGGGACCTTGCAGTTCACACACGGAAGCCTTTCTTGTACATATTTTTTCCGATTTGTGAAACTTGTCACTAGTATTTTGCCCGTTTTTTATTCGTATATATGTCGGTTTCGCAGACGTGGAGCTGTGTAGTACGCCCGACGGAGGAGGGTGGCGACGATGGACATGGAGTACATACCAGATTACGAACGATGCGTTGGCTTTGCGATAGGCGATGATCTCACATTTTGTGATGTGCAAGACAGCTCATCAACTCGTGCGTGTAAAGTAGCCTACTTCGGAAACCTGATGCCTCCCAATGCACCCCGGAGTGGCGGGTTTTCAGCAGTTTTCGCAACGAGGGCCGCCGACACCCGTCCTCGTGTCTTGTGGGAACCTGTATGTTGCAACGCAAACGACTCGAGGTGTGTACAGCCGACCCACGAGTGTGAGATCAAGATGAATTCGATCATTCAACTGATCGGGCCTGTTCTGGGAGGATCGGTTACTGAGATGACGGTCTCTTTATATCACATGAAAGCTTCCACTTTCGCTTTCACATCCTCATCCACATCCTTCCCTCCCACAAGACTCGTCGCCCCAGGCCATGTCTGATCTCAAGCAAGCCGGTTTCCAGGTGCACACTTGGTGTCGTCTCTCGTGGATGGGCGCTCTGCTAACCGAATTGCGCCACGACCTTGACCGGTACCCGTGAAACTTGATACCTTGGCAGACTGGGGATATCCTCGCCCAGCTCAACAGTGCCATACAATCTTTCAGCGATGGAGAAAAGAAGGACCTACAGAAGAAGGTTCGTCTCTCCCCCCCCTTCGTCCCAAGCTCTCCCTCCCGTCGTTCTCTTCCGTCGAGATGGGGGTGTGATTCGGTTCGTGCTCACCTCATAACATTCCACTTCCTAGACAAACACAATATTCGAGCTCCAAATTAAGAACAAGGAAGGCGTCGAAGCCACCTGGACGATCGATGTAAAGAACGAGCCCAAAATTCACAAAGGTGCCGGGACCGCCAAACCGGGCGTCACGCTCATCATGGCCGACGAGACGTTCCAGGCGCTGGCTGGTGGAAAGGTCGGTCTTCCTTCACCACGACCACTCTTTCGTCAACTATCCTCCGTTCATTCGTTGTGCGAGAAAGGCTGACGAAAGTTATCGTTTGGGCGGCAGCTTGACGGCCAGAGGGCGTTCATGAGCGGAAAGCTCAAGACGAAGGGAAACATGATGCTGGCCACAAAACTTGACGGCGTACTAAAGGTGAGTCACAGTGCACAAACTGTCACTTGATGTCGGGAAACGATTGACGACTTGCTATCCTCTTCCAGGCTGCCAAGGCCAAGGCTAAGCTCTAAACGCGAGGTTGGCGTGGCCTCAGGTCTCGTAATTCACTACTTTACCCTGTAATCAGACGCATATAAATCTATGCACGTCTGTTGGCGTTAAGCGGAATTACGCATTCTCAGTGCTTCTTTCCAGGAGAAAAATGAGTGGAGATGTGTGCATTGCAACGCGACAAAGAAACGAGCAAAGCGATGTCGCAAGGTAAAGTGCAGCGGAAACCAGGAAAACATCCTGAATCGTACCGGAGGGAATTAGGAGTGGGGTCGTAGAGGAAGTGGAGCTAATAAACCGTGAAGACATAAACGAAGCATACGGAGGTTCTATCTACGGGGGAGAATATAAAGGCTCGGCCAGGGTGGGAAGTGAATCAGAACATATTGCTGAACAAACCCCGGTTACGCCGTGGTGTCGGAGCAGTATCCTTTCGTAGTGTCGACAGGCTGTTCAGTTGCTTCATCACCTACATCACCGAGCCCAAGAAGATCAGACGGCGAAGGTTGGCAGAGAGCGAAGACAACGAACCTCCTCAAGCTTATCCTTGCGTTCCTGCAAGTCTAAATGTTTCCTAATGGCAGGGTTCTGACGAGCGAAAGCGACGATCTCCTTCCTGTCGAGATCGTAAAGCAACCTTGAGTCGATCTCCCTCGGGAACTGAACAAAAGGCGGAAAATGGAGGTGTTTCAGATGTTGCGCTCAGTCGCGAGGCACCTCACGCACCTGATAAAAGAACTGATCCAACAGCTCGATGTTGATAAACATCGCGGAGGTATAAGCCAACTTTTCGGCAACGACGTTCAAGAACGCCTCAGGACAGAGGATGTTCTGGTTGGGTCCTGCTTTACACCTCTTTGATCTCAGAGCGGCGAGACGAAGCTTGAGGATATTCGACCTCTCGTTATACTTCATCGCGTGTCGTGCTAAACCATCAAAACACGTCAGGCTCGCAAAAGTGACCCAGAGAGTTGATTCCCTACCGTCCAAAACCTGGCCTGGAGGATACCGGTAGTCATCCACTTCCCTCCTCTCCGTGGCCTCATCCAAGGTTTGACCATCCTTCTCCACACCAGCCAACCTCCTTTGCCTCCTCTCCAACTCTTCTTCCTCCAGCTTCTTAACATACCCTATCAACGAACTCAGCCTCCTACTCCCCCCAATTCTCTTCCGAATATCTGTCAACTTTTCCTCGCACAGCTTCAACTCCCTCTCGAACAAGTCAACAGCCTGTGTCCGTCCCTGTTCCCACTCCCTCTCGTCCACCTCAACTTCATATTTGTACGGTTTGATGCAGGTTTCGACCGAGTCAGAGGTGACTCCGATGCGATCCCGGAGAATGGCGTGTGAGAACTCGATGAGCCGTTCCGCCGCTCCGGGATGGAACGTGAAAGGTTCCCTGGCCGCTATCGAATCGATCAAAGCCCTCAGCCCATCCACAACGAGAAGGGTAGAATCCCTCCCAACGCCACTCTTCGTCAGGAGACTTGAGGCGGCTTCAAGCTTGTACCTCCAATAGGGTTCAACGTCCTCCGGCTTCACCCTCGAATCCGCACCCAGGGCACCGAGCTCTGCGGCGCGCTTATCCGACCAATACAGCTGCTCGAGGACTCCCATGACCCTCTCATCCAACATTTCCTTCAGCTTGGCACGAATCTGAGGTTTCCCGAGCCGTGCGGTGAATTCTTTGAACTGAGCCTTCAAAGCGTCCATAGTCTCGGCAACATAAGACTCGGCCGAGATACGGCGGTCGTTGTACTGCACTTTGAATTGGTACTGGGCCTCTTCGAGCTCGAGTTGGACGGCGTTGGTGATCCCATGGAGAGAAGAAGCCATAGAAGATTCAAGGACGTCCATGAGTCGTCGACGTAGCATGTCTGTACCGACCATCAGCCCAGTTCCCGAGGATGAAGATGAAGCGTCAGTGAAGAACTCTCTATTGGCCTTGAAGAAGTCCGTTTCGGCTCGCTGGGCAACAACAGTGGCACTTTCCCTCCAATGAGCCTTCCCCGGCGCCTTGGAAACGACACCAACGTAGCCCAGATGTAGAGGATATTTGTTCCCAGACAAGATTATGGCGCCTTGTTCAGCAGGAACCAAATCCATCTTGGTCACAACACCAATCGTCCTGAGGCCTAAGGGGTCAACCTTCCTGCTGGCCCGTAACGCCGGGGAGTTGGCCAAATCCACGTCGGCAGCGCATACAGCGAGGATGATGTTCGGCTCCCTTATATATTTCTCACACAGCAAGGCAATTTTCTCCTTGAGAGAGTCAGGTTGGTCCATAGAAGCGATCTGGATGTAACCCGGGAGGTCGATTAGGGTGAGGTCTGGAACACGAGAACTGTATATCCGGAGGTCAATGGGATCATTAGAAACGGCTTCGTCGGCGGGTACTGCAAGGTTCAGGTCGGTGAGGGTTCGTTGGATGCTGGCGAAATCCGTAATCTTTCCAAGTCCGAGAGCAGGGAACTCTCCGTACTCTTCCTTCGCATCCGGCGTGTGGATGAGAGTGAGTTCAATGGGTCGTCGTGTGACCATGTTGTTTCCCCTAGGTGGAATGGTCAGGCATCACCAATCGACGCTTGGACTTCCACGCAACTTGGGTAGGAATTCTTGACCAACTATGGCCTCCAACACCGAACTCTTCCCTGAGCTCTGACTGCCGACAACGACGATGCTCGGTAATTTCAGGGAGTCACTTTGGTCTATACTGAGCAGCATTGTCCGAATCTCGATCAACTTGCGAGTGAGATGCATGAGTCCATTCTGCCGGAGGTCAGTACTGGATCGATCGGAATCCGAGGGTGACGACATGGTCGCAGCAACAAGAGCTGCAATGGCAGCGTCTTCGCCACCTGGCTTCCCGGAAGAGCTTCTCGACCCAGAATTTCCCCCGTCCTCTGAACCTTCGCTTGCAGAAAATAAGCCCTTTATGAACTCAGGCGCCTCGAACGAAGGCAACTTGACGGCTGACGCAGCAGCGGATAACGATTTGAGACCCTCTGAAGCAGTATCGAGGGCATCTGCAGCAGTGTCTCTTGCTGTGTTTATCCAGTCTTGCGACTTCTGCTTGAGTTCTGCCAACCGAAACGAGAATATTTAACGATCCAACGTGAAAGACGTTGCCGTAACGTACCTTCGTACTTATAATTAGCATAGGTCAAACCTCCAGCTCCAACCGTTGCACCGGCGATGGGTACTCGGAACGCTCGTGCGACGATTCTTGGAATGGACGAATACGAAATCGCTCGTGCGTGAATCTGACGAAAGAGCGTCTGACCCGAACGGAGGCTCCTGGCACGAGTTCGGTTACTTGAAGAGGAGAGCAAAGAGCTATATTGGCGAGAAGGGGGACGGAGGTATTTCAGTTCCCGGGCAGAAATCTTGCCCACGCCAGAGCCAGAGGTTGTAGCCAAGGATCTTTGGTGATGAAAAAGAGCGGAATGTGACGCGAGTTTTCTGCGTGCGAGTGTATGCATGGCTGTCGTTTGGTCGCAGTTAGCTGTTCACTCAGCCAGCTGGAGGGTCCAGAGGGGAGATGGAGGGGTAGAGAGGAAGAAGAGATTGGCTGACGAATTCGCGGCAGGCGGGTTCACTCAGCGGATGGAATGGATGCCGAGATGTATCGGAAATTCCCGAAGACTATCTTGGCGAGACTCTGACGAGCCACTCCTGCGCACGCTACTGCAAGACCAGAGCCACACCTTGAAGGAACTTTCATTCCACTTTATCCAGAAGACGACTTAAAGAGTATTACGGGAAAGGCAACGTTAAAGTCGAAGAACGTGCACCGGCTGCCCTCACATACCGGGCGTTACCAAAGTCGGCCTCAAGGCTCACGTTCGTCAGCCACGCCGCTACTCACTTCTTGCTCTTAATCCGCTCGACCTCTTTCATTCAGTTGCTCCCTCACTTCGTCACACCTACGACCGCCGTCATGAAGTTCCTCGAAATGCCTGAACTCTCCCGTCTCGCACAAGCGCTCTCTCACGAGGGACCCGAGTGTTCTGTTCACACCAGAATCGAGGCGTACAGCTGCAAGAACGTCAAGCGCGACAAGAAACTCTTCAAGTCGCTTGAAACGACTTACAGAGAAGAAGTCTCAAACTCACCTCCACTCCCATCATTCCTCGCCGACCTCGACCTGGGGGCGGAAATGACACCATTTGGACCCATCGACAGCCAATCGGCGAGAAAGACGCTCTACCTCCTCATAGCTACCCTCAATGTCGCCTTCCCCGACTATGAGTTCTCTGACGTCCGACCCGCGCACTTCAACAAAGAAGAATCTGGTGCGAACGTCCTCAACGCGCTCAGCAACACCCTCATCTCTCCGCACAAGGCGGGGAGAAATGTACCCCGGACCTATTCATCTTACCCTCCCACTTCGGCCAGCTTCTTTCCCAATTCAGTCCCCACATCTTCTTCACCCCTAAATGACGTCACGACCTCGACCTCCTTCGGAGCTCCGCAGATTTTATCTGGCACTCACCCAACGTTATATCGCATACTTGACAACGCTATTCGCTTATCTGAATGCGAAGTCTTCTCTTACGAGCCCGACATCGAGTCCGATCCCCATGCGGATGACGTCGATGAAGACGAAGATGAAGTCAACTCGGAGGATGATGACGAATCCTCCAGCGAGGAAGAAATCTTCGAGTTCGACGACTACGATATCGACGAGCATTCATCAAAAGTCAAGAAGCCCTCTTGGAGTTCCAACGGGAGTGGCTCAAGTGACTTGGAAGGAAGCGGAGTCCTCCCGCATGCCATCCGAATGAAACGCAGGGGTGCTCTGCTTTGGAGCTCCCACTGGTTCTTCCTCAACCGCAAATTGAAGCGGATACTTTTTATCTCGGTCTGGGCCAGGTCCAGGTCACCCAGATTGTGGGTCGACGAAGAATTCAGCGCTGAACCGCTCTCAATGGCCACTGGAAAATCCACTACGGAACGCTTCCTTGGATGGGAGGGCGCGATCGGCGCTGGTGCCAGAGCGATGGGCCTCGTTGTTTGAGCCAGCGTTCTCTTTTTTATTTGTAAGCCGTCACCTCTTGAAGAAGCATACTCAAGGATGACTTACATTGCCATCTCAGACTCTCCATTTGCTTCGACCACTTGCTCCATGTTAATCAAGCCATCTTTCAGGTGTTATGTTTGTAACGTACCTTAGATCCTCCCTATTCCTCCCTGCCACCTGTACCTGTACGCTCCTGTCTTCTCTTGGTTTTGATACGCCCTATGGATACCGTCGACGAGTGTCACAGCACATGGACAATATATCATATGTTATCTCTGAAATTGTGGACGGTGAGTAGGTGGATGCCAACGAATGTTTGACACGCACCATATATCCACACCATGACATCGCGGCCATGCTACGTTCGTGGTGCGTATATCAAGACAAGCGAGATACCTCAGACAGTGAGAATAATTCAGAGTAAAGGGGGAACTCCGACGACGCCCAAGTGGCTCGAGTCAAAGGAACGACCCAGTCATTTTTTTTCCATCTCGCTCCTCTTCGACCCGAAGGTTCCCATCATGATTAATCGCCAATTGCCGTGATTTGTGGAATCCAACGAGCCGAAGGATTTGTTTGGCAACAGCCTTGGAACCAAACAACCGTTTCCCTTTTTGGTAGTCACCTTCCTCTCGGCCACGTTCTTTGAATCTTTCCCCCCGAGGCGATATGGAAGTTTGTTCCCTTGAAGATCAGCAAATTTCTTCTGGCTCTGCCGAGAGGTCTCTGAAGCGTCCAAGGGTGGATGAAGGCCAGGAGGGTGAACCTGAGGTACCGACAGAGGAATGTATGAGGCATCCTTCACTCTACCTGGAGGACGGAAACGTCATCCTGCGATGCGGAGAGTGAGTTTTCCAACCTTGTGTGTGAACGGAGCTCAGACTGCTGCACGGCCGTTAGCACCCTGTTCCGGTTCTACATCGGCCTCTTATCTCGCAAGTCGGAAGTGTTCCACGACATGTTCGGACTCGCACAGCTCCAGCCAAATGATTCCGAAAAAACGGTCGACGGTTTTCCGGTTGTTCGGTTGCACGACTCTGCCGAAGACTTTGCGCATCTTCTTTCCGCTCTCTTGGATTATGAGTGCGCTGCACGATACCTGTGATGTGTGGCGCGGATCTCACGTCTGATCTCGGAATTAGGTCGTTCTTCCTTCAGAAGTACATTCCGTACCCACGGTTTGCTGCTCTCCTCCGGTTGTCGAGGAAGTACGAGATGGAAGGCGTCCGCAAATTGCTGATTCACCACGTCCAAAAACACTATCCCACCGAAATGACTGGTTACGAACTGGTGATGGATGAACACGGCACTGCCGCGGAGGCCGCCTTCACAATTTCCCCTCATCCTAACGAGGTTCTCAAACTCTTTTGGGAGTGCGAAATCATGCAATGTCTCCCCGTCGCCTTCTATGAGGCCACCTCTCGAGGCATGAACTCTCTCACATCTCGCAAATCCAAAGTCGCTTTGACACGTCAGATCCTCACTCCCGCCCTCAAAGCCCTCGTTGCGTTCAACGGCAGCCACCTGCAGCACATACGCGCCACCGTGCTTACCCTCCGTGCTTGCGCTGTGTGCAAGCGGGCGAACCTCATGACGGTCGAACACGGGTTGGCCCCGACGAAGGCCGACCTTTCCATCTTCCCTTTGAGGGACCCTTTTCCAAAACAAGAAGTTTCCAGGATCCTCTGTGAGGGCTGTGCTGAAGAGCTGAAGGAAAGTTATTGTAATTTCAGGTATTCGTTCTGGGATGAACTTCCGGGTCTGTTCGGCCTGCCTACCTGGAGGGAGCTGTCCAAGTACGTCATTCTTAAGTAGAGAGCCCCGCGCACGATCTTTTTACTCCCCGGCGCATTTCGTGTAAGGCTGGATCCAACCCCGTGTAATACTATCCGTTATTGGACTATCTATCTGTTGAAACGTTAACGCATTCCGAGACCCTTACGGGAGATTTCCCCTTCGCCCTATGATCCACTCGAGAGTGAGAAAAGGTGAAGAAGAAACAGGGCCGATGGTGAAGGGTGGCCGGGAGGCAACAGGGCAATCATCGGCTCGCCCCGAAAGTTCGCGCTCCGAGGATGTGATCATTGTGATCGAGCTAGCAGGGAAGCCTTCCTTTCCGAGCGGGCAGGCCCACCGACCGACCATGAGAATTCATCGAGGTAGACCTCGCAGTGCTCTCCCAGGGATTAAAGTATGACCTCAAAGGCGGTGCGTTCGTGGGGTTTGTTGGGGTTCACAGATATCGCAAATGAAGTGAGTTCAAGCTAAAGCTAAGATGAAATCAGTCAAGGCTAAGACGGAGCCGTGCGGACAAGGCGCGGACGGATAAACGACAGGTCACGTCAGATTTATTTATGTCTGCAATTCTGCTTGTCCCAACTGGTTCTCTTCCGACGTCCGTGGCCTGTCAGCGCGCGACTTGTTCGCGTCCAGAGCACGAACCTTGGTCTAGGTGCTCGCGCGTTTGTTGCGTGCGCGCCCTCGTTGCCATTGGAAAAATGAAATCCGTTGATGGCAATTCGTTCATCCTCCATTCAACCGACTGCGGGCCTGTCTCTTCTGACGTTCATGAATGCAGATAAGAGGAAACCAAGCATCAGATTGAAGTCCATTCAGGCTGCGAACTTACACCGCCCGCACCAATCCCAAGGAAACGCGAGATATTTAGAACCCGCTCCACAGTGTCCTTCTCCCCGTCCTTCTTCCCTCTTCATCCCCAGGAAATCAAATCAAAGTCCTCGAACACTATGGCCACCTTGGACGTGGAGGAGATCAGGTCGGAGAAGCCGTTCTCGATCGTTGCACAGCTTCGGTTTTCTGACTCATTCCCGCAGCCCAGAGAGTTATGAAGACGAGGAAGATGGGTACCTGACTGAAGAGCCATATAGAAGTCCCACACGACAGGGAAGAAGGTACGTTGCGTTCTCGCGTTGCCGTTGACCTGACTCAACGACGGGACCTCAGATATAGAAGACGTCGGAGTCCTCGCTACTCAGAAGTCCCCGCCAGGCGTTCGACCCGACAGCGGTGAGGCTCATGTGATTGCCAATGTTGCATTGACCTCATTTACATCCGACCTCAGCCGGGATTGGCAAGACAGACCAGAAACCAGGGAAGAGGTATGGGACGAGAAATTGGCGGATAGGTAAGCTTCCAGACTCGCCCTTTCGAAGCACCTTTTGAACCACGTACAGCCAGGAGAAGTCTTCGTTGCCAACACTGGATTACGAACGCGCCGAGTTTTACAAGGTGTATCGCGACAAAGCAGAAGAACAAGACCGAGAGTTCATTGGGAAATACGACGAAGATCTTAATAACACCCTGATCTTTGTAGGTTTTTTTGTCGCCCACACGTGGATGTGTTAATTCAGTCTACAGGCCGGTTTATTCTCGGCGGTAACTTCCGCATTTATCACCCAGGTCCAGCCTCAACTACAGCCCGACTCGGGTGACGACACGGCAGCCCTCCTCCGCGTCCTTCTTTACAAGATCGACAACACCACCTTCGGAAACGATGTTCCCAGCCTTCCACAATGGACCGGCCCTCCTAGCAACATAGTCCAGGTTCAAGCCATCCTCTATGCAAGTCTCGTCATCTCTCTCCTCGCCGCCTTCTTGGCGATGCTGGGCAAGCAATGGCTGAATCGATACGCCTCCTTCGGCACACGGGGGTCGGCCATCGAGCGAAGCCAGAATCGACAACGGAAACACAATGGCACCGTCACCTGGTGTTTCAAATACGTGATGGAGTCGTTACCGTTGATGTTGCAGGGTGCCCTCTTCCTTCTCGGCTGCGCGCTCTCCATCTACCTCTGGGGGATTGACTCAACCGTCGCGTCGGTTGTCCTTAGTCTTACCTCTCTCGGTGTCATCTCCTATGGTTTCATCATCGTTGCGGGGACGGTCTCCGCGGACTGTCCGTATCAAACTCCACACGCTCGATTGCTCCGGCACATCATCTTCGACATCCTCCCCCTCGTCCCAAGCGCGTTCAAATCAGTCGCATCCTCCATCTGCGACGGATCCGAATCCGTAGCGGTCCTTACCTCCTGCTGGCGTGAATTAAAAAATTACAGGTGGTTGGGGTTTGACTGCTCCTGCGTGGTGATGGTCATCTTCATGATGCCAATCTATCTCGTGATTTTTCCCATATATTTTCTGGTCCTGCCCACCGTTATGGTCTACGATGTGGGCCTCCTTGTGCTGGCATTCTTCAGGGCGCTCAGCGACCTTGCCGAAAGGGTGTCCATCTGGTTTCGCGGTGCGCGCAAAACAATCCCCAAAGCGGTCTTATTGGACGTGCAATGCATCTCATGGATCCTTCGGGCATCGGTAGACAAGGTGGTTCACCTCTTGGCCCTGAAGCTGCTTTCGAAGATGACGGACGTCATGGACATCAGCCCTTCCCTCATCTCTGCTTGCTTCGACATCCTCATTGGCTGCATAATGGTCGTCGATTACAAGGCGGTTGTCACTCAAGAGTCGGAGGAGCTCGCAGAGGTGTCCGCCAACTGTTGCCTTCGCGCTTTGTCTCACCTCGCAGCCACGGATCCGACGTTGAGCGCCATCAAAAGCGTACGCAGGCGATACACAAGGGCTTTCCCATCGGCGACCAACTTCGATGCCGTTCCAAATAACCGCAGTCTCAGGGCGATCCACGACACATTCTACTCGTTGCAGCAGAGTGTTCAATGGAAGGATTACAAGATTCTCGAAGACGATCTAGTTATCCTCGCAGGTACTCTCGCGGAACGCGCCAACAAGCACGTATCGGAAACGGCGCAGAACTCTTGGGATGCGTTTATTCGAGGGAGACGACGTGTGAAAGTGCCTCGTTGGATCCTTCGTTTCGCGCTCCACTACTTGTCTCAAGACCCCCCTCCCCCTACTTCGATCGTCATCAACTGTTTATCGATCATCGCGATCGATCTGGGTTGCAGTGTCCCTCTAAATGCCCCTGTTCAGGACGAAAGGTATTTCCATCGTTCGTTGAGATTTGCTGTTCTGACGAGGAGCTAGTGTTTTGCTGGAGGAGATTTCGAACCTAGTAACTCAGAGACTCTTGACGATGGCCGAGTCCGAGGACATTTTCACAGTCAGGTGTAAGCGCAAGGCTGTCACCGCGTTCTTCCCATATGCGGTCTGGAGGGAACGCGATGGGGAACATAAGATGATGGAAGCATTCTTCGCTGCTGCTAAGGTCTTCGATTCGACAACCCTGTGGCATCCGATCGTGCCGTTCATCCCCACTCTTTTCAGAGCAGCGAGTCCGCAGGCGGTCGTGATAGCATCACCCAACGTACCTTGGCATCGTGGGCTGAACGACGCGAGCGTGGTCGATATGTGGGCTGCGGCAATCTCAAGGGTCACACCTACAGAGGAGGTTGAGCGGAGGGTAGTCGACGCACTGCTGCAAATCGCGTCCGTCGATTCCCTACGGCCACACATTCCTAACGACAGCTGGTCGTGGCTGAACAGACGGCCCGTTCTCCCACCGATATGTCTCGGGCGGGCGATGGGAACGAAGAAGCATGTTGTCCGTCGGGTTAAAGAACTTGGCGACGTCGAAATCCTCAAGTCGTATCTGATACTCGTATGGTCGGAGTGGGATCCAATCAACTCGCCTCAGTCTCTCTCAGAGATGCGATTGGCGATTTCCAGGGATCTCAGAGGAGTTGAGAAGCGGGTTCATCGAGAAGAACTCGTCAACCATCTGGATCGCGTTCTGAAGCAGTTGGATCTGGGATTAGGATATCTCAGGCAGTATAACCTGTGGATCGATGAGGAAGACGTGCAACGGGCGAAGGGGCAATACGCGAAGCTTAAGGGGATATTGCAGGGGTTGGATGAGGGAGAGACGGAGAATCCGCCCTGTGAGCCTTCCGTGTTGTATATCCTCTTCTCATTTTACTCACCTCTGTGGACGTGCTCCTAGGATTAAACTTCATCGATTCGCCTCCCTCGCTCTCCTGTGGCCGCGGTTGGTTCTGCTACACCCGCCCTTCGTTTCCCCGCTCCTTGTTTTCCACGTGTTTTCTCCGCCTTCGTTATTCGTTCATCGCACGACTCGCTGTTCTTAGTTTCGCTGATCTCTGTACCACCATATACCCATCCGGTTAACATGTCTGTAATGTTTATGCTGTTCTCATTCGCTAGGGAAATCCATGTTAGCAAACGGAGCTGGCCAGTAATATAATACCACGCCTCGGCCTTGGACGTAGCACATACGACCTTGGTTGCGCGATGGAGATGGAGGCTGCTGTCTGGTATCTACAAGACCGGTTTGACAATGCAACCTCCGAGGCTTTGGGGGCGCTCGGGATACATGAGAAGCTCGGAGCATCGGAGGACCCAGCGGGCTGTAAAGTTCTACTCCAGGATCGTCGATCTGTCTCCTGTAACCGCAAACTCTATGCTTTTCCCATTGACTTTTATTTTTATTTTTTGGACCGTCTGTGCTTTTTCGAAGGCCTGGCTTTTGATATAATTGTTAACCTAGTCTGTGCAATGCCCTGCATTCTTTTTGTGGATCGTGTTGCCTTCGTACCAATATTTCACAAAGCCTTTGGTTGAGATAGATGCGTGGATGTATCCGCTCACGTCGATTCAAAGAATACAGATGTTACCCCAACGTTGGCGACCACCACACCGCATCGGTTTCATCCCCGTCGAGTTATGTCTCACGAATCAGGAACGTAGACTTTGACATACAACGGCAACTTCTGTCCATCTTGCTCCTCACCCTTGACGAACGGCCGTCGAACCACGGTATGGTTCCCCCACACGATGTCCTCCGCGGGGATGACCAACTCGAACTCGAACTTGCGAATCAGCGCGAACAAGAGACATTTCATCCTGGGGGGAGGTGAAAGGTTGTCAGAAATATATGGGGGGGGGGGGTGGCGAAGCAGAGAGAGAGGACGAACTCTATGATCGTAAACTGATAGCCGATGCATGCGTGAGAGCCACCGAGGAAAGTCATAAGGTTCCCCCACACGCCAGGGTTTTCCGAGATTGCTTCCGGAGGCGATTCCCATCGTTCGGGTCTGTTGTTCCATCAGGGGGTCAACGTTTGTTTCGGTGGCGACAGGACAAGGTCAAAGACGCACTTAAACTCGAGAGAGTCATCACCCCAGATATCTTTATCCGTGTTCATAGCATAGATCGGAATCGTTATAGTGTCACCTTCGCTCATACTGTTCACGAAGAGATGCGAAAGGATGAGGTCAGGTATCGTCGGGATGTCAAGGCGATACGCACCTGATCGAAGACCCATCTCTCATCGGCAGGACGGTATCCTTGACGGCCACTCTCCTCGAGGCGAACACAGGCGAGTAGAGCCGAAGGGATTCACGGACAACCATATCCAAGTAGGGAAGGGACTTGAGCTCGTCCATCGTCGGATCGTCCGTATCGAGAGTCAGAAGCTCCTCTCGGAGTCTCTTCTGTGCTCCCAGGTTTTGGCAAAGCCCAAGAAATGTCCACGACATGGCGGTGCTCGTTGTCTCGTGGCCAGCGATGAGGAAGGTGCCGATTTCTGGAGGAAACGTTGGTCATTCTGAGGAGTAAATAGAGAGAGTGCGGGAATGCTTACGTGCACAAACATCTGAATCATTCATGCAGTCCGGGTCCTGAAGGTTGGCCCGTATTAACAAAGTCAGCAGGTCCCTTCCGTATGTGTCCGATGTTTCCTTGACTCCGTAAGACTGTTCTCGAAGGAAGGTTGATTTCCGTTCAGCGATGAGTTCATTGCCGATCCGGTCAATGGCAGCCTTGGGTTTCCCAAGTTTTCTTGTGAGCCATGGCTAAATTACCGCGCTGTTGGGACGGGTTCGTAAACGGGGAGGACAGGACACGTACGAGCTTAGTGAGTATAGGGGCAAGTGTCAGCAAGTGTGGTATGATGGTCCAGCGACCCATGGGGGCATCCCCGCCGGAGGCCAACGAACTGAAAGCAATGCCGAGTTCGTCTCCCTTGGAATGAAGCGAGTCGAACTTGTAGTCGAAGCCTATGTAGACCGCATCGGCAAGGAGCAACGGCTTTGTCGCAAGTATGTACTGACCTGCCAGTCCGATGATATCCAACGTGACTCTGCCCATATAGTTTGGGACGTCTACTTCGATGACATCGGCCTGGGCCTCGTTGAGTTGGGAGAACCAGATGTTTCGCACTTCGTGAGCCTTCTGGTTGAAGATGGGAGTGAAGGACCTGAGCTGTCCCGGTCCAAAGGCCGGGTTCTGCGAAAAAGCCGTCAAAAATCGTGGTAGAAGACTTCGAATGGTTAAGTGTACCATGATGCGACGCTGTGAGCGAAGGGTGATGAGTCAGGGCGATGATCTGTTCGAGGGACGTCGGGCTCACCTGCTTGCGATGTCTTTCGCCCTCAGCAAAGATTAAACCTTGGGAGTAGCGTGGATTGATAAGCGAGATCAAATCACAAGCCAAGTTCGTACCATTTCCGAGTAGTTCGAGGGCGGCTTTCCCCACGGGAGGTTTCTCGAATTCATCCGAGTGTGTAAGGACGTGGTTTATCGCCCGGGGATCCGTGGTAAACAATGAAGGATACTGGAAAGTAAATGCTCCGGATAAAGTTGATAACGGTAAGGGAAGAAATGTACGTTGAACATGAGCGGGTACTGGAAAGTCTTGCCATAGGTCGCGATCCACTCATCCCACGCAACGGATTGGCCTTTTTCGAAGATGTGCATGAGGCTTCCATAAAACCAACTCTTAGAGGGCGGTCCGGGAAGTTTCCTGAGTGGAGACTTGGCACTACGAATCTGGAGTTCGACGAATGTGAAGATGGAGATGAGGAGAGGCGTCGCAAGAAGCCCAAGAGAAAGCAGCCAAAACATCTTGGAGTTTGAGAGAGATGAGTCGCAGAGGAGTGGGTTATATACTGATTGTAGCTTTCATTGGGGCAATGTGAATCTTGATAGTCAGCAAGAAGGGGTCATCCCCAGTAGAGCGATGATATCGGCCTGTAAGAAAAGATGATCGCACTAACCCGGAACTCTCATCCGTACGTACCCTCGAGGCTCGAGCCGCGGCCAGACGGGACACAGAACATCCCCACCCCGCTTGGCGATTCAATAGCCATCAGCCTTGTACGGGTTTGGGGCGCAGCAACTTGCGGCTCCATACTCCCCTGTAACCTACCTCGAGTTACCGTTGTTTACCAACATCAGACAGCTGGAATTACCTCGGTCGCTGGATATCTCGGTGACTTCCAGATCGGATCATCCTGGGGCCTTCATCCGACTTTCATACGACACGCCCCTGTGTTTTGCCCGAGTCAAACTCCCATCCAGCTTCACAGATTGGGACGTCGCCAGTTAGTGGCAGAAATGTCGCTTCCCCTCGCCAGTCAAGGTGTCCGATTATAAGACGACGATCATCTCCGTGCGCACGTCTGTGTTCCATCGCCGCACCCCGCAGCTGAGCACGATCTTGGGCCCTCTAGTTTCGCCAGCCTCGGCGAAGAGAAGTAATATGATCGAAGTAAGAGACTCATGTCTTTGCCGCGCGGGAGTGATGCGGCTCGCGACCGACCACCTAGTACTCGCGCGAGTTCAGTCTCCGCCTTCGCCCTCCTCTCTTTCTTTTCCCCACCCACCATTCGTAAAGACGACCGGAGAGCACTCGTTCCTACACTCGCTGGCTCACACTCCGTTGACCACAGGAAAGGACATTAGAGCCAGCTTCGTGGACCCTCCCGCCCACGCAGCTGGTCTCTAACGCCCAATTTCCTCGGCCTGGAAGCCCTGCGGGCTTTCGCCCAGTATACTCATTTATCTCTTCTCTCACATGTACTTAGCAGATACGTATGTATTTGGTTCTTCAAACACTATCTCGGGAGCGACAGCAAAGAGTACATAATTCGGTGGATGTGGAGGCTCGGCAACTAGTAGCTGACAGAAAACGAAAACTCCGGGTTTGAACGGTACATATACATATTACAAATGTGTCGGGTTCGATCTCTACCGTCTCCCTGCAATCCGAGCCAATTGGTCATAATTCCCCTCCATGGTGATCAAGCGAGCTTGTATTTCCCTCCCAGGAAAATCTCGCCTGCTTTGCTCAGTGAGCGTGTTTAGCTCTTGTTGGATGCTCTTGAGTTCTTCTTGCATGAGGCTGAGGTACAGGTTAAGGTCTGAGAGACCATCGTCGCGCAACATGACCGCTGCGATCTTCTTGACCTCATCCCGAACCGTGGTATCAAGCCTGTCGTAGCAGAGCCACAGCGCTCCGCACCACCACTTCAACCCTTCCCCTCCAGGCAACCCCCTCGTAAACTCCAACAACTCGATAGCGTTTCGCAAACACCACCGGACAGATTCCGTGTTTGTAGCCTGAGTGCAGTATGTGAGCACTCTCCAGAACCTGGTGGGTATGTGCTTCCTCCACTCCGGGCAGCAGAGCATTCCAAATAGGAGGGTGACACCTGCCTTCCTGTCAGCTGGAAGATGAATAACCTCGTCCATGAATATGGCAATGGCTTCACAGAATTCAGACATCTCCTCTTGCTTCAGGACGGGTGCCAAGCGATTGAACCAGCTATCCGATAGGAGGGCTACTAGATTTATGACGTCCCCCTGAAGTGGGGTGAGACGGCGAGGTTCCATTATTGAACAAACCCCTCTAACAAAGGATGGACTAGTCCAATCAAAGTCCCTGGCGCATCCGAATGTCAGAAGGTCGGGTCCATTGAATCGGACGAGTGGCATCAAGGCGGACATGATGTATGAATCGTGATCCTCTTTTGCGCCTTGGAGGCCGACATGGTAGTCAAGGAACTTGAGGATTTCCTCGAAGTCCCCTCGATTCGCCATGTGCCTATAGTCCCCAAATGCTGCATAGACCGTAAAGCGAGCAGCTGCCCAATGCTGATCCGTCAGGTTATTGGAAGCCATTATTGTTTTGAACAGCTGATAGCTAGCGTCGCAGACACCAAAGCGTGAGATCCGTGTTGCAAGTTGGAGCGCGTGAAGGGCTGACGGTGTTTGGATGGTGTTGGAGGAAAATATCTCCGCGAAAGTTCCAAAAACGCCCCTGATGATAGATTCCATCTCAGAACTGGATGATGAGGAGTCAGTGGGTAACATTCAAGGGAATTTTAGACCCAACCTTTTGTCCTTCACAAGGATGTCGTTGACGTGAAAGGAGACTCCAATTGTCAACCCGATGATGATGAAGCAGTCTGCGATGACTGCATTGCTCGGTGATTCAAGTGACAACGAGTTCTCCACGAAGTCTAACACGACCTCCGGCACTTGTCGCTCGTGGCAGGCATGGTAAAGAAACACATGGGACATCCATGCGCGGTGGTGTAATGTCATCTCCGATTCCGCCCAGGAAAACCCGTTATTGTACCCAAGCGCCATATCGACCATAAAGAGGACTGCTTGAAGGTCGGGGTCGAAGCGATTGTTCGCAGATGACAGAGGGTGGTGGTCGGCACAAAGGGTTTCCCAGCTGTCCCGCTCGTGGTCCTCGTACTGGGCAATACACCGTCGCTGGAGCTCTATATGAACGAACGCCCTCGCGCTGAGGTAAGCTACGCCTCGTAACTTGGAAACCACGACCGGGTTGGCGCCAGAGAAATCGAAACAGCCCATGAGAATGTCGTAGATACGTTTGCGAGGAACGTCTTTGATTCCACTGTGCCAAATGATCTCTGACATGAAATCCATGTTCGAAATGACGACGTCAATGTCGGTAGACATTTCGAACAAAACATTGACACACTTGGCGTCGAGTCTATCGCCCTCCAAATCATTTTCCCGAGCGAAGAGAGGGGTAATCGGCCAAGGGGATTGTGTCGTAATCGAAGCGAGTGCGGTTCTTGAGTCGTGGCCTCTGCTGACGGTAAAAACTGAAAGAGGCAGACCCATTCCCGCCTGCTGCACTCCGGGCTGGAGAGATTGCCGGGTGGATCCAAAGGTGTGTCGGAGTTTCCGTAAGTAAGGGGTAGCCGATCTGACCGCGAAACGAATCAGAAGCGAAATTGGTGTTTGGAACGGGCAATCGAAGGAGAACACGGACGCCGTGACGATGGACGTGTAAAAAAGAAACCCGAAACCCGTGAACACAATGACAACTGACGAGACGGAGGAGTTGACCTCCCAGAGGTACCGGGAAAGCGCAAATCCCAAAAGGACCAAAGCGAACTGGAGGATGAGGGGCAGGGACTCCAAAACAAGATGGAGTTTCCAGGTACCGATTCCTGTTAACTTCCGCTCGCGCAATCTGCTCCTGTCTGCGGCTGACCCACGGGTCTCGTTTTCCTTGTATCGGCTGAGCCACTGTTTCCCGAGCATGGCGAGGAATGCTGCTAGGAGGGTCGCACACAGGGTCGCGTAGAGAATGCATTGAACTTGGACGACGACGGGATTGGGGCCGTTCCATCGAGGTATGGACGCCGCAGAATTTGGGGGTAGGGTGCCAGTGGTGGCGTTGAGGAGCATCTCAAGCAACACATTGTTTGCCTGCTCATAATCTGGGCTGAGCTCGGATTGGATGTCGATGATGAATGCCGACGCCACGGCGGAGAATAAACCAGACTGCGTGAAACACCGCGGTGATCGTAAGACCCAATCTTGCCTCAACAGCGCGATACTCACGAAGATAAGGGTCGTGTTCAAGTCCTCGTTATATTTCTTTTCAAGGTCCTGATCGTGTTCCTCGACTTCCCGTTGAAAGATATAGTGAAATCTCGCTCTCGGGTTGGCCCCAGGTCCAGCGCCTTGCTTGTGGGCATTGTGAAGGACTTCCCCCAAACTTTCAGGGTTTGCTAGAAAGATGTGTAGTTTCATATCAATTGACTGATTAGATCTTTTTACCAGACTCACTCGCTTGCATTCTGGGATCGAAATCAAGTTTGGCGACGGAAGTGGGGATGAGAGAAAGTGGAAACACCTTGAGTGAGCTACTTGATGTTGGTCGTGCACAGCCAATCAGGCTATGCAGATCGTGTCTTGGTACTTAGCCTCTGTGCTGATCAAGGTGCTGATATCGAAAAGATTCGGTTTTGACAGCACAGCCGTGACGTGGCTCAGATACCCCAAGAAAATGGCATGGCTCCGTTACATAAGATAAAGGGACAGGCTGAGCGATACATGTGCTACCGCTGTTCCATGTGCGATCTCTAACGTCTCCCTGTAATCCGGGCCAACTGGTCACAGTTCCCCCCCATGGTGATTATGCGAGCCTGCATATCCATACCAAATGATGACCCCCTCCCATCTTCAGAGAGCCCGTTTAGTTCCTGTCGGATGCTCGTGACCTCTTCTTGCATAAGGCTGAGGTACAAGTTAAGGTCCGAGAGACCGTCGTCGCGCAACATATCCGCCGCGATCCTCTTGACTTCATCCCGAACCGTGGTATCAAGCCTGTCGTAGCAGAGCCACAGCGTCCCGTACCACCACTTCAACCCTTCCCCATCAGGCAAGCCCCTCGTAAACTCCAACAACTCGATAGCGTTCCGCAAACACCACCTGACACATTCCGTGTCCCCAACCTGAGCGGAATAAGCGAACGCTTTCCAGAGCCTCGTGACTATGTGCTTCCTCCATTCCGGGGAACGGAGCATTCCAAAGAGGATCGTGACGCCTGTCTTCTTCGTAGACGGGTTATGGATGACATCGCCCATGTATGCGGCGATTCGTTCGGGGTATTCGGGCATCTCCTCTGGGTCCAATACCGAGCAATTGAACCAACGGTCCGATAGGAGGGCTATCAGTCGAGCAGCGTTTCCACGAAACGCTACATCACGGGAGGGGTGCATCATAGAATAAACGCCTCTTATGATGGGCGGGCTCATCCAATTGAAGTCCCTGACACATTCAATTTTCAGAGGGTTGGATCCGAGGCACCGCACAAGGGCACGCATGGCGGAATCGATGTATGGTCCATGGTCCTCCTTTGCGCCTTGGACGCCAATGTGGTAGTCGAGGAACTTGAGGATTTCCTTGGGGTCCCCTGGGTTCGCCAAAAATTGCCAGTGCCGGAATGCCGCATAGATCGCAAGGCGGGAGGCTTCCCAATGCTCATCCGTCAGGTGATCGAGAGCCATTATCATTTTAAACAGCCGATAACTGATGTCGCAGACACCGAAGCCTGAGATCAGCGTCGCGAGTTGAAGTGCGCGAAGGGCAGACAGGTTTTGAACGGAATCGGAGGAAAATATCCCCTCGAAGGCTTTGAAGACGCTCCCGATGATAGCTTCCATTTCATAACTGGACGGTGAGGGGTCAGCGAATGACACCCAGAGTGAATTCAGATCTGACCTTTTGTCCTTCACAAGGATGTCGTTAACGCAGAAGGGGATTCCGATCATCAATCCGACGATGAAGAAGCAGTCTGTGATGACCGCTTCGTTCGGTGATACCATGGACATCGATTTCTTCACGAAATCTAACACGACATCCGGCGCTTGTCCCTCGTGCCAGGTGTGGTAAATGAACACGTGGGACATCCATGCGCGGTGAGGCAAAGTCACGTCCGATTCCGCCCAGGAAAGCCCGTCGTGATGCCCGAGCGTCATGTCGACCATAAAGAGGACCGCCTGAAGGTCGGGGTCGGAGCGGTGGTGTGCGGAGGACAGAGGGCGATGGTTGGCACAAAGGGCTTTCCAGTCGTCTTGTTTGTGTTCCTCGTAATTGGTGATACAACGTCGCTGGAGTTCGATATGGACGAGCGCCCTCGCGCTGAGGTATGCCACGGCTCGCGACTTGGGAAGCACAACCGGGCGGGTGCTGGAGAAATCGAAACAATCTGTGAGGGCGTCATAGATACGCTTGCGAGGGATGTCTTTGATGCCGTTGTACCAAACGATCTCCGGTATGAAATCCATGTTTGCAATGATGACATCAACGTCAGTCGACATCTCGAATAGGCGATTGATACACCTGGCGTCGAGTCTATCGCCCTCCCAATCCTTTTCCTGAACAAAGAGAGGTGTAATCGGCTGGAGGAACTGAGCGACATCCGGCACCATGGGAGTGAGCGCGGTGATACTACCGCTTTTCGAGTCACGGTCTCTGCCAACGGTGGTGATTGAGAGGGGCAGGCCTATTTCCGCCTGCCGCGCTCCTGGCTGGAGAGGCCGCCGTCTGAATCCAAAGGTCTGTCTGAGGTTCCGCAGGTGAGGGGCAGCAAATCCAACCGTGGAACGAACGACTAGCGAAAGTGGAGTTTGAAAGGGGCAATCGAAGGAGAACACGGACGCCGTGACGATAGACAAGTAAAAAAGGAGCCCAAAAGCCGTGAATGCGATGATCACTGCCGAAACCGAAGAGTTGATCCCCCAGATGTACCGGGAAAGTGCGAAGCCCAGGAGGATCAAGGCGAGCTGAAGGATCAGCGGCAGAGACTCCATAACGAGATGGAGTTTCCAGGTCTCGATCCCCGTCAACTTCCTCTCGCGCAATCTGTTCCTATCTGCGGCCGACCCGTGGGTTTCGTTTTCGTTGTATCGGCTGAGCCACTGTTTTCCTAGCATAGCGAGGAACGCTGCTAGGAGGGCCACACACAACGTCGCGTAGAGAATGCATTGAACCTGGACTACGACGGGATCGGGGCCGGTCCATCGAGGTATGGATGCCGCATAATTTGGGGGTAGGGTGCCGGTGGCGGCATTGAGGAGCATCTCAAGCAACACGTTGTTCGCTTGTTCGTAATCCGGGCTGAGCTCGGATTGGATGTCTATAATGAACGCCGATGCCACAGCCGAGAATAAACCAGACTGCGTGAATCACCGTGGTAAGCATCAGGCCCGCGATGGTTTGTACAAGAGTGCGATGCTCACGAATATAAGGGTTATGTTCAGGTCTTCATCGTATTTCTTATCAAGTTCCTGATCGTATTCCTCTATCTCCCGCTGGAACTTCTTGTAGAATCTCGCCCTGGGATTGGCCCAAGGTCCAGCGCCGTCGAGCACGGACTTCAGAGCATTGTGAAGGGCCTTCTCCAAATCTTCGGAGCTTGCTAGAGGAACACGCGGTTTTGAGTCAACCAATCGTTTGCATCTTTTTACACGTCTCACCTGCTTGCATCTGGGGATCGAAGTGAAGATGAGGAAGGGAAGGTGGGGGTGAGAAAATCCGGCGACCCCTTCAATATAAACAGCGTCGATAATGCGCGGCAAGATTGATGTCTCGGCTGCTTTTCAACGCCCAATGTCAGAGCGCTCCAACTTTAATGCCACGGTACCCACGCTCTCCGGCACCTATCTCAATCAAGGGTGAGTTTTGCCACGGATAGTGCGACTTCGTTACATACATACATACATAGAAAGGACAGATGGCGATGAGCGGATGGTTATGTCAAGCTATAGTAAGCACCGGCGACCGACCCAAATGTGTCAACAGGCCGTGCGCGTTCCGCCGGCTCTGGCTGTGTACTAGGAGGTAACCTCCCCAGTGCCATCAGACGAGGTAAGTGCTCATCCAAACACAATTGTTCGTGCGTGTCCCCTGCCTGCCTCCCCATCCAGGAGGTCACTTTGAACGAGCACACGTTGAGCTCCATCAACGAAGGATACCTCTGGGTATCCGAGAAAGTAGCGTCTAGGAGCTTGCATTCTTCTATCGTAGGGCGCAATCTTGGGGTGATGATCTTTATCCGTTCAAGAGTTGAGGAGGAGGGGAACGAAGCGCCGTGGGTGTTCGAGGGAAACCAGGGAAGAAGTCCGACGGAACACCTGAGGGTGAGCGACTTTATACGAACGATAAAACGGATCAACTGGTTGAACGCTAACCTCCAACAACCCGGTCAGCGTACGAACGTTGGACGACTGCAGCAACGGAGTCTGCTCACCAAAGTCATGCCCCCCAGGGGAGCTGAGGGCCATATCCATTTCTTCGAGGAGTTCACAGTTCGCGATATGTTCCAACACTGGCGCCGACACCGTGTCCTCCTCGATCACGTATGCGAACGACTTCAGGCCTGTGAGATTCAACCAGGGCATCCCAACTATTTTTCCGTGGTTACAAAAACTCTCCCCCCATTCCGGTTTGGACGTACTCGTGATCTCGAGGTGGGTAAGGGCAAGATCGTAGGCGGGTGAACCTCTAAACCGGGGCTTCGGGGGCTCTCGAATCCATGTGCGGCGATGAAGGCGCAGGACCTGGCAACTAGGAAAAGATCGGACGAAAGTTACGAAATCCTCGAACCCTCCGAAATGACACTCTTGTAGGGTCAACACTTTCACCGCGCTGAGCTTGGAGAGCAACGATGCTGGGAAAGTGTCTGCGTGAAACTGGACTCGGTGAAGGCGGAGGGCCTCGAGGGACGCCTTCCGAGAGACTATATCGAGGATTCTGCGAGGCTTGCGTAGATGCGCCTTGGCATCGAACCCGTAGTATGTGAGACTGAGGGATTTGGTGTGAATAAGAGAATCAGAGCGTTCTGCGATTTTGAAAAAGGTGTCCAACTTTTCCTTGCAATCCAATGTGATGTTCCGGTAGAGGTTGGGACGGCAGAAGTGGCGGAAGACACGGCACACGAGTGAACACGCTCGGAGGGAAGGAAGATCTTCCCCAAGTGACTCTATGAACAGGCCAAAGAGCTCGTTGGACAAGGACGGTGGCAGGGATATTCTTGCTCTGTTTCGACAGTTAGGCGGTAGTAGTCACGCAGTAGATTGACCACGACAGCTCACCGAGCATTCTCTGAGGAGCAAAAGTTCATATTCATCGACCCGGAAAATGACGACGGGCGCCGAGCTGTTGTAGTTGCGGGAAAGATAATAATAGGCTCAAGGTGGTTTCAGATGCTACGAAACGTGGGGAGAGATGGAAGGATAGGCCTATAGTGAGTGATCGGAGTTATTGGCTGGGGGACAGTATGTCAAGAGAGAGGGAAAGCGGAAAAGCATGGAAGATGCCCACGCGAAAGGCAAGGAAGGACAAAATATATATGCGGGCAAAGGGGGGGAACACTGGGGGAACAGCAGAAACCGCCAGGAGGCTGCTGAGGCCTACGCGCGACGCGCTCGCAGTCCGACTCGGATCGTGGTGTTCCGCTCGGCACGGGGTGCACCTCATTCAAGCACAGATGCAGAGGCAAGAGAGAGGTGAGCTTCAAAGTCTTTTCGAGAGTATGAGTGTCTTGGCCAGGTCTGTGCCATATTGCTAGTTGAACGTTGATGTCAGAGAGGTTCAGCTGTGATGTACGCGGCCGCCCACTGCGTTCTCGAATGTCTCAGCCAAGAGTTGTCTTACGGATCGCGTTACATACTTACTGTAATACAGAGGGAGGATAGGCGGTGATGCATGCTGGCTTATCGGGTTATGCCCATTAATTCAAGGTGCTCACAATTGACAGCATATCCCAGCACTCGCTCCGACACCTCAATCGCGTGTGTGGAAGACTTCGGACGGGTGAGATTTACCTGGATAATAGCATCGGATTGTTCACCGAGCTGCATAAAGGTGCCCGACTTTTCCCCGCAATGAAGTCCGGGGTGCCGATAGAGGGCAGGACATCAGAAGTGGTGGAAAGCATGACACAAGAGCGAACACGCTCAGAGAAGAGGCGTCGTCCCCCTAGGTATCGTCCCCTTCTAAATCGCGTCGTCCTCGCCTCTGAGTTCGAGGCCGAATTCCAGCCTACTCTGAGATCTTCTCAGTCAGAAGGCCCGACGGTACCCATGGCTTACCCCGACGATGGTTCTCGTTGGATTGATATCTTTCTACCCTGAGTTGTTCGACGAGAGTTTGTTGGGCAAGGGCGTTGGCGAGGCTGTAGTTATCCTGCTGCCACAGTTAGGTGGCAGTAGTTACGCTTTAGATTGGCACAACGACTCACTAAGCACCTTCTGTCGTTGAAGGCGTGCTTCAGTCGCAGACAGCGGACCGTACGGCCCGCATGGATATCTCACGAGAACCACGGTTCTCATCACTCTCCGCCGAAGCGAGTTGGTTTTGTGGGAAAGGGCGACGGACAAGTGGTTCAGGATTCGACTTCTAGGCACTGCTAAACGTGGGTAAAGGAAGACGTGTAGTAATCAACCAAGGCGAACAAGAGACTAGAAGCCATCGACGGAGAGAGACGGGATATCAAGAGAGAGAAGGAAAGCGGAAAGCCGTGAAAGATGCATACGCGGAAAGCAACGAGGGACGCATTTAGATAAATGAGTTACTAACGAGGGAAAAAAAGAGAAGAGGAAACTTTGGAGGGTGGCAGGAACGTTTGATCCAGAAGAGAGGAAGGAGTGGACGGCTTAAGCGAGCCCCGAATCTGGAAGCTTAAAATGAAATATTGACAGAACGAGACGTGCACATGAGAAATAACCTATTGGCACCTAATATGGGGATCAGTGAAGAGATAAGATAGTGGTGCCTGAAATCAGCCACACGGTTATTCGTCTGGAATTTCCCCAATCTTCTGGCATTCCTTTTCCAGACCTGGAATATGTGAATTGCTGGCAACGCTCTCGTCGGATCCTTGTAAGATATGTTTCGAGGAGAAGCTCGTTGTCTCGAGAAGCCCAACCATGTGAGCAATATCGTCATTCGCCAACTCCTGTTCCGTTCCCTGATCGGCATCCAAGCTTCTTTCGTGTGCGGGTTCGGAAACGGGATCGTCCTCAACGTGAAGGTCCGAGGTGGCGTCACCAGATTCGGAAGAATGTGAATGAACGAACTCCTGCAGATCCTCGACGTAATGTTGGTGGGCAACCCCCCCAGGGTTGTGAACACGAATTTCGTTCACGATTTCCGAGGGTTCCTCGGTCCAACTGACCTCGAGAGAACCGTTTGCAAAATGCTCGTGCTGGCAGTCTGGACCGGGGTGGTGGGGTTCCGCATCTGAGAGTTCGACATCGTGATGGAGCGCTTCTTGGTCGATCGGCACTTCCGCCACGAGCCCGTTACCGTTTTCGTGGCTTTCTTCGTGTGCTTCGCCATCTTCCTTCATAGAATTCTTGCCCGATGTTGGACTGGCTGGCTTGGGCTTGCTTATCACGGTAGATTTCCTGCCAGTAATCAACGTCCCCGTTCTCGTCGGAGTAAGCTTTGATTTAGGGGGACTGGTAGTGGACGTGATGGTATGATTGCTCCTCGATTTGGACAAGGAAGAAGCAGTGGGTTTGCTCAACCTCTCAAGCGACACTCCAGAACTTAGAGTTTTCTTCCGTTCCGGTGGGGGAGGTTGTGGAGAGTTGGTTGACTTTGCGAGCGAAGCAGCGGTGGGAGCATAGAGCCTCGAATTTGGAGTCTTTGGGATTACTGGGGGAGGTTTGTTTGGAGTAGACGGAAGATGGCGAGCGGAAGTGGAAGGTGTCTTGGGTCTCTTGACCGTCTGCTTCGGCGTTTCAGCCCCAGGTTTCCTTTGGGCAGATGACGACGGCCGGGACGTTGGGGTTTTGGACCTTAAGTTCGTACGAGATGTGGGTCTTGACGGTGTCTGGGAAGAGGTGGACGTTCTTCGGTCGTTGACCTCAGCATGTAACGGGGTTCCCTTGGTGAACGAAGACGGCGGCGGCGGCTTGCCAGTCGTCCTAGCATTGGGCTTCGTTGGCGTCGCTTTGAGTGTTTTTGGAGGGGACTTTGTCGCAACCGAAGATGGTCCCGGTTTAGTGGTGGGTGAGGTGATCGTCGGTTGAGGGGGTGTCTTCGGCCTTACAGGTGGTTCAAGTTCGACGGGTTTCGGAGGGACATACTCCACGAGCGTAGGTTGCCTTGACGGAGGAGTAACCTCTATCACTTTAGGAATCTCCGCAGGAGGGGAAGGGGATGCCTCGACCTCCGGAGCAGCAAGCTCTGAGTCCTTGGCAAGGGGAGAGGTGGGACTCTTCTTCAGTTCAGAGAACGGAGATGCCTGGATGATCGGCTGAACCGGCGGCCATCGTTGTCCAGAAGAGTCACCGGAGTTCTGTGTGCTGAGTCGGGGAGGCCACTCCCTCTTGCCAACTTCGCTGTCGCTCGGCGTGGAAGTGACATTGGAGGTGCGCGGTGGCCATTCTCTCCTCTCCCTCGCTTCCTCCTTGGCCGAGTCTCCGGTGGTTTGAGAAGCAACGCTCGAGCTTCTTGGTCCGGGCGACGAGGAAAGTTGCTTCTTTGTCTGTTGTTCAAACCGCCCGATGAGACTAGCGACGCTTTTGCCCTGACGCTCGTCAGGTAACGGCCTAGATTACGCGCTTCATTTGTCAAAAAGGGCAAAGGAGGAGGAACGGATGGGATATCAAACTGGGACTCACATTGCTGCGGCAAACAGAGCTGTCAATCAGAAGGGTGCTGGCCAGATTGCGTAGATGGCGGCACCGCAGGCCCGTAGGTCGATGAGGACTTGAGCAGTTCCCAGGTGAGATATTTCGCGGTCCTTGAGTCCGGTGTTTGGCTGGCGAACGTGGTCTCTAAGTTGTCAGGTTACCGAACTCGATCATCTGAGACTTTTGCCGTCCACGTGGCGAGAACGCCAAAGCTCCCGAAGAAACCGCAGGTTCGCAGGGGTGTTCCCAGCCCTACCCGCGCTGACTACTCGGACCCCCAGGCGCGGGAGGGAGCCACTACATCGTCGCTCAGCTGTCTGTTGGGTTGGCGAACTCATGAACGAATCGCGATCGTAACGACCGACGTGGTCTACGGGTGTGGATTTTATCACCCCCGATTTGTTCGACTGGTTACACGCTCCGAGGCTTCGGGATGGTAAAATAGGTGGCTTGATAATTCGTGCCCCAGTGGATCTAACTTTACCTCCTCATAACGGCATAGCTGGCACCTGATTTCTCTTTGGAAATCGTATCACCCGTATCTTGGCTGGATGCAGACCTCATTCATGCTATATTGTCTAGCAGCGGTACGCATAGATGTCTCGTTCTTCTACCAACGCTTCTATCGCCGCTGAGGAATCGCACGAGCCCTTATTGTGGCTTGCACTTGGCATTTTTACCCAGTTTGAGGGAGTCCGCCACGACCATGAAGTTGGAGAGGAGAATGTCTTCTCACCGCCTATCTCGGAATGGCCGTAGTGTATGACGCAATGAATTGTTTGTTCCCAGGGCGCGAGGGACAGTTTAGTGTGATGGCTCGCATTGTTTAGGACCCTGGGTCGACCAGGGGCGTGCTCGAGCCCGTGGCGCGTGTGCTGCTGTCATTTTATAGCGTCCATATTGACTTGGCATCTGGTCCCTGTACCGTACATTGTGCCTGCGATGCCTGCACAATACGCTTCCCCAATGTCTGCGTAGGATCGACACCTAGCCGCCAGACGATGCGCCAGCGGACCAAGCACTCAGAACGGAAGTTCGCAGAGATCCGTTCACGCATCGTGTCCCAGCAGCGATTAAAGGCCATCATGAAATCTCCGACACCCACGACCTGAAGGCCTGAATGTTAGATAATATAAAAACCGTGATCCAGGTTTTAGGCTAGCAGTCCACGCACCCTAGAAACTATATATAGGACAAGGTTTTGCTAGTTAGGACCCCGTATCTATGGCGCCCTAGGGGAACGGAAGACTGACACGGCGCTCGATCTATCCCGCCGTGCAAGTAAAGTACTAGAAATAGTTGGCTTGGGATGGAATGGACACTACTCACTTTACCCTCGGACTTTGCGAGGGTGGGGTCGTGTATAGGTCATGACTCAATTGAGGATCAGAACCAGGGGTCGGCCTCTCAAGTCGTGTGTGAATGATGCAGACGCCTAGCTGTGGGACCACGCGAAAGAGGCGTGTTGGATACCTGCGTGGTGAGGGTGAACGTGCGAGGTACAGTCCCTAAGCGTGAGAGAAAGGGGAGAAGTCGACCGGAAAGCGTGAAAAAAGGCGGTCGGGAGTTGCCGAACATGACGGAAGAGGGAAGCTGATCGGCATCTCAGCCGACAATATCAAGGGGTTAATGCGATGATATGTACTTAATGCCCTCGTGCCAAAGACTTCCCGGCAGCTTCCCGGCGTCCATACTTTGCTCATTCCTCCCTGTGCTCTTAACAGCCACAAAGCCATCTCACCGGTCGTCAACTCTCCCTTTTCACCCCCATACCAGTTTCCTGCTCTTGGGTCTCTGCTGAAAGTTCCGAGCTAGGGTGATCGAACCTTGATTCATATTCAGATCCCGGCACTCCGCCTTATTGTCTTGGCCCCTCCGCGCGACCACCTCTTATTGTGTTGCTTGACCGCCCCCGGAACCGCACATGGCCTTTTACCATACCGTTCCGACCTACGTGTCCAATTATACTCAAGTTTCAAAAGGTGGAGAACCCCGGAGCCTGGTACGCTCTCTCTCACCCTTACACCCACCATGTACCAACATTATGACCAGGATGCAAATCCCCGGATTGGTCCCCCTCCACCTAATGTGAGTCGGCCTTGTCCATATCCTGTCCTTCTCTTCCAAGCCCGCTAAACATTCTCCGCATTCGGTAGGCTTACAAACGCGCAGTATTCAGAGACCCCCCGAAACAATTCATAGCCGAAGTGCTCCCCACCAAAAAACTCGGTACGTCTATCCGTGTAAACCGGCATCTAAACATCGACGTTGATGAAAATCTTGGTGCAATCAGGTAGCGGATGGGCTTATGGCTTGCACATCCTCTCGACTGTCGATGACGACATTCCGGACCGGAAATCCGTCTCTTCCCGTTCCACGTCCGCGACATGTAAGAGATCGTACAAAGATTACGAAGTTTGGAGACGATGGGACGACTGTCTGTGGTTCCAGGAGACCCTCGAGACCGAGTACTCCGTTCAGGCCCGGGAGAAGCGACGGCGTCTGGAGCAAGGGAAGGGTGTCAAGAAGAATGGCGTGTATCTCAATACTAAGCACGCAGCTTCGTTCGAGTCCCTGCCGCCAGGACCAGACCCCAACTCTGTTTCACTGGACATTCACAACTACATCCCGAAACTAACCAAGAAGGCGACCTTGTTTCGCGCAAACCAGGCAACGATCGACCAACGCCAAAAGCAATTTACGGATTTCATAAACGCGTTATTCTCCCCCGGATTGCCCTCACTGATGGGTGAATTACTTGAAACTCACGCGTTTAGGGACTTTTTTGGTTGGTGGCGCCGCGACAGGGACTTCAAGCGCAAATTTGGACCCGCAAACCCCGAGACGCCCACTATGGACACAATACCATTCTACCTCGACACCTCCAATTCATCCGAATTCTTCCCCTCCCCAACAACTTTATCCCCAGCGTCACCGCTTCCCCGCTCAAAATCGACCCGATCCGCCATTGCGGACTCCGCTAGTTTTGGTTCTGGTCGGCGTGGTTCCCATGGCCATGGTCGTGAGGATTCATCATCACGCAGGCGAAGGGCAATCTCAGCTACAACACCTTCCCCCACCATCGCAGTCACCCGCGCGCCGACTCTCGGCCCACATCGGTCACGGCCAAGCTCTCCAGAAAGCCTATACTCTGCTCTCTCTAGCGAGCTCAGTCCAACGGTGGTGATGTGGGATGGTCACGAGCTGCTTAATGCTAGCGACAGGATCTCCCCCAACTCTGTATTGGATGCATTTCCGCAGACACCGATGGTCAGGGAAACTTTTGAGAATATCCAATGTCCTCCGTCTCCTGAGCCTGATTCGCCGGTTATCGGTCTGGAGGCCTTGCCAGAGGAGTCAGAGTTGGAACTACCTCTATCGCAAATGTTTGTACAGGAGTACGAGCACGACGCACGTCCCCCGGTCGTGATGTCTCGTAGCAATTCCGTCTCGGACAGCCGCCGTCGGCACGCTGTCGATGACTCAGAAGCACCCGAGATGTCGCCAACGATTACGAGTACCACTGGCACGTCTTCTCGATATTCGCTCTTCTCAAACGTGTCTCGGGACCCTTCATGGAGGACCTCCGCATCCGATTTCGTTCCTTGTCCCTCTCCTCGACGGAGCCTAGAGTCCTGTACTACAGACACAGTCGATTACTCCAGTACCGGATCCCCTGTCTCTCCACAGACTCCTTGGTTCTCTGATGAAGCGCTTCCCACGCATAGTCAGCCGACTAAACGGAATCAACGAGACTCTATCTGGAGCATAAACTCTATCGTCAGCGTGAACTCTGTCATGAGCGATTATTCTGTCGATCAGGTACTGCCAAGGGGTACGTACGGTCTCCATCCGCCCAGGGATATTTCGCTGACGCGCAGCTTTTCAGCGAGTCACCGGCGCCGTTCCAAGAAATTCGTCCCGATGTCAGTCCCAGAGGAAGACGTATACCTGGAAGATTATGATGGCGAGATGTTAGAATCGTACTTATACGGTGAGTGTGACGTTATTTCCATTTTCCGTTCTAGCTCGGAGACCCCAGTTCTGTTCCTTGTTCTGGTCCGTTTTCGATCGTTTTTCTGACCCCGTTTTCACATTCAAGGCATCGAAGAAGTGGATGCTTCTGGAGAGTCTGAAAGTGACGACTTGACCGGATTCCGGGAACGTTCCTCTCAGCGCCCGACTTCAGATCCGCTCCCCGAATCATTCCAGAATCACCCACCGGAACAATTTCACTCTCCTTCGACGCCAACAACCCCTCAGCCCCTCTCGCCGAGTGAGGATGTACCAAGTGGTCGTGGTTCGATGTCGTCCACGAGCACGGTATCCCTCAGGACCATCTCTATCAAGGCATATCTGACCGAAGACATTATAATCGTCTTTCGCGTCCCCGTTGAGACCAAATTTACCGAGATCAGGGACAAAGTTTACGACAAGTTCGTCAACCAGGAAGGCATCTCATTGCGGCCTGACTATCCTCTCGCCTATCTTACCCCTGTGCGCCGTCGCTCTGCGACGAGCTCTGTGTACTCTGGGACCAAAAGGAACCGTTCAGGGAGCATAGGGAGCTCCTCCACACATGGGTCTTCGTTGGTTTCAATTCAATCTCAGGAAGACTGGAACGAGATCCTGCACGAGTCCGACGGAAAATTGACCTTACGCGTATTCGAGTAAGGTGGGCGTCGTCAGGCTTCATGGACCCGGTTTCTCCGCCGCACCCATCACCACTGCTTTATTTTCTTGCACCTCCCTTTTGTTTTCCGGAGATATCATCCTCCGCAGTTTATAGTTCTTCGACCTTCTCTTTCATTGTACCTCTTTTCCCTGTATTCCATTTATCATGCATCATGACTATTCTCCTCACATCTGGTTCCTCATTCCTTGACTTGGGTTTGCGTTCATCATTTTTCGGACACACTCACGTTAGCCTTAGAAGCGGCATTGTATCCTCTCGCCTATTCCCCACACGCATTGACACTCTTTACGGTCTGTTTTTGTTATTCTGCCTCCGTCCCTCGTTACGCCCCACTCGTTTGTGTCCTTATTTTCTCCCTTTACAAGAAACTCTTTATGCACGTTAGATTACACAAATATCAAAGGCTATTGGAACCACTGGTAGAAACACTGCGCGTTAAATTCAGTGAATCTCGACTGAGATTACCAGTTCAGTTGGAAAACGACTGAACCGATCTGAAAATTTCCGTGCGCGCGGGCCACTCGTCATGCGCGCTTGACTGAAAGGCAACATAAATCGAGGGAGATTAAGTGGGTGTGTTTTACAGTACTATAGTGAACAGTTCGCAGAAGGAGCGGATCATATTTACACATGGCGCTCTCGGATCGATGCGGTCTAGCGTAGTACTACTCCTTCAAGACTGCCATGTTGAACGCGTGTTGCCCACGCCTGAACCAGCCACACTTCCAACCCTCATGGTCTCTCAAGACTACAGATCGCAGAACTCCCCTCGCTCGTCGAGGGTTCGTACTACTCCCATGAACGGCGCCAGCTACAAGGTAAGTCGACTCCCAAATCCGGAATTAGACTTGTGGCGTCGATCCTGACCTCACGATCTGCAGGGCCACCCGGAAGAAGGAGGATGGGAGGACGTAGGGGTCCGCCGCTCACTTTCTCCCACTGTGAGCAACTCTTCCCGCTTGAGAGCCAGGCGTACGAAGACGAAGACAGAGTTCGTCGCGGCCCAACCTGGTTCTACGATGAAACGGCAGCGGCAGCCTCGCCAGCCCTCGAGAAGGAGATACTACGTCAATTACGCTGGTAGCGGCTCTGAAGTTGAAGAAATCGCAAATCCACTTGCACCTCCCCCAATATTCGAACCGGTTCCCCAGCAGAAACTGACAGCACCAGTCGTTCAGCAGCCGGCGGGACCGACCATCCAGCAGCAGCTTACAGAAAACGCTATTGCGATCTCCGAATACATCATCAAGGTTGTGGTCGACGCCTTCCGCATCTGTCGTCGGGTCTTCTCCTACGCGCTTGGGATCTTCATCTTATGGTTCCTGCTCTCGATGATGACCTCGCAACTCGTATTCTTCACCCGACCGGTCTGCTCCATTCCCATCGTTTCACCCATGATCCCGTTCTGCCGTTGGGACGTCTTCAAGGATCCCCCGGTTCACACAAGCGGTGGGAAGCCGGTGTGGGCGGATTATCCACACCTCGTTGATCTCCAAACGAGGACCTTCGACCAGTTGCTCGACGAGAACGTCGGAAACAAAGGCCTCGCGTTGGAAGTCAAGAAGGCGGAGATGGCCAGCAACGACCTCATCACCTTGGTGAGGGTGAGCGATCTGAGGAGCAAGGATCAGATTGCGGAAAGGCTGAATAGGTTTGTAGAAGATGCGAAAGGGACGGGACGAAGCCTGCACTCCCTCGGAGCAAAAATTCACGGAGCGGTCGACTCGTAAGTATTGTGTTTTTTTGCTGCTTACACGAAATTTTCGGAAAACTAAAAGGGCTGCGCTAGAATCGCGAGCTTGAACGACTACGCGTTGCAGACCATCGAAGAATCCAAGACTCCTCCTTCGCTCGCGGCTCGCGTCTTCCCATTTGCCGTTTCGACCGTCAACCCAACTAAGGAAGCGGTGCTCGAGACGTTCCTCATGTCTATGGATAACATCGGTAGTCAAGTGGTTCGCCTTCGGGAGGAGGCGGAAATTTCGATGGATCACCTCCTACGGCTTGAAGAGCACTTGCAGGTTCTCCACGAGATTACCCATCGCGATGACAAGGACTTGACGGCGGCGAGAGAAGATGTACTCGCAGAGCTGTGGACTCGGCTCGGAGGGAACAGGCGCAAAATCAGGAAGGCGGATCTCAACCTTAATTTGCTCAAGAACATAGACAAGTACAGGAAGAAGGCGTTGACGCATGTTGTCGCGACCTTACAGACCCTCCACACGCTAGATGCGGATATGGAGGAATTGAGGACTAGAGTGGCCGCGCCGGACATCGTTGGCGATAAGATCCCGATCGAAGTCCATATCAAGAGCATAAAGGCCGGTGTAGAAAGGTTGAAAGAAGGGCAGCTGAGGGCCAGCTTGAAGCAGGGAGAAAGCATCGCCAAGATTCTGGAAATCGATTCATAATCAATTGTACATTGGCGTTGTTATATTTATTTACTAGGACGGACGTGCTGTATGCATAATTCAACTATTATCGGAATAGGCATGGAGTGGAAATGAAAGGAAATTTTAGAAGATCATAAGGGATTTTGACTGAGATTGTAGCGATGAGGAGTGTTTCGCATGCGTCTGGGGGGCAAAGCGAAGGAGGGAAGGTTCAAGAATCAAAGCGACTGTGTGTGCCCTGGATCCCTACAGTGCGAAGGACCTGCCGGAACATCCGGAGATTCCTGTCAACTGACCCCCACTTCCCCCGTCCGAAGTTCCCGCGTCCCTCCACCTCGGTCAGAGATGGAAATATTTTCCCCAATCCAGCCGCTACAATCCATCCGGACTCCTCTGATGGGGCGGGCAAAATAGATGCCCCAACAACGAGCTTGCGAAGTTTACAACCATGACCCTGGGTTTCAACAGGAGTTTCGACCTCTTTGGTCTCGGAAAGTGAAAGGGAGGGAGCGACCATGGTTCGGAAATCAATCTTTATCTCGAGTGTTTCCAACTCCCTGCAAGTCTTCGATAGACCGACCAATGCCAGGAAAGTTGTGCATTGGAGGCCAGGACAGATCGGATTGCCCAGGGTTAGGTGAGTAAGATTGGGCATCGCCGCTCCAAGATCCACAACCGCCTTGTCGGAAAGCCGGAGCGTACACGAGCCGAGTAAAGCGACCTCCCGGTGAAGACACCGCAAGCGAACGTTCCTGAGATTCGTGAAGGGGAGACGAAAAGCGGGAACACGAACGAGGTCCAGGCTTGTAATGGCTGTGATCTCCAGGTCCTCGAGCGAGGCTGAGAACCTGGAAAGCGCCGCTATCGACTTCTCGAAATCGATAGTGACGTGACTATACATTTTGGCTACCTTCAGGCCAGCGGTGCCCAGGAGCTTGAGGAAAATTTCGATTCGGCGCTCTTGAAAACCTGAGAAGGTAAACTCCTCGAGGACTGGGAAGGAATCGGAGGGAATGTCGCAGGAAAAACTTCCAGCTTTCTCAAGGCGAAGGATCTTTAATCGCGGTAGGTTCGCGATGATGGGTAGATATTCTGTTTCGAAGGGGGAACGAATCTCAAGGGTACGAAGGGTATCTTTGCAAGCGGAGATTAGCCCCCCGACCATATCAATGGAATGAGGACCTTCAACCACAGTATCCAACACAAGCTCTTGAACCTCGTGGCACCTAGCGGAGGCGATCGATAGGATCGGGTGGAGAAGTATGCTTGTGTCTTGCGGTAGGACGAGCGTGAAGGCTTTTATCTTCCGGGATAAGAATGCAAGGGCAGATACCAGCATTTCCCAGCGCGGTTCATACAGCCTTAGCGAGGTGAGGCCGGGCCAGAGTGGGTCGACCGTGGACTGCGCTACGAGAAAGGAGATAGTCGCAGAAGACACCTCTTGGCAACCTGGTGGATCTCCAACGTGTAGCTCGGCCACACGTCCTGTGTATGTCTTGAACCGCTTCCATTCCTTCGTTGTGGGAATTTTGATTAAGCGCTGAACGAGGGGAGAGTGAGTGACTTGGAGGATCAAAATGCGATCCACTCACGTATACACCGTCAGTGAGTGTCCAACAGTCTGCAGGTAAAGTTCGAAGGATGATGTCGAGAAGCTTCTGGCGTTGCCACAGGACGTCCATGACTGGGCCCTCGAGAATTTTGCAGGAACATGCGAGGGCGAGGAGAGAGGCAGATCCCAGAGGTCGTTCGTACGCATCGAAGGCTATCTGTCGGACCAGCTCTTCGACGTAGAATAATCGGTGCATCATAAAAGTGTGGCGGGCGGGGGGAGAACTATCTTGACTGAAGTCTGAAGTGGGGAGAATGATGGCACGTGCCGAACTTGAAGGGTCCTAGTAGATAAGTAGGAAAAAGTGTCCAAGGACACACCCCATACCGTGAACAGTACATATGATGGTGCGCGGTCAATTCACAGGAAGTTGCATACAACGTATAAGGAGCGTGGGATAGGTGCTCTCCGAATTCCGGATTGATAAAAATCCCTATCCCACGTCCCTGTATCATAAATATCAGCGGTGAAGGGTTGGAGGGCCAACCGAGATCACAGAATGACAACACGCCGAGCGAGAAGAACGAGAAAGCGGCAGCTGAGCAACATAAATTGACGAAAGGCAAACTCACGAGACAGCCATCACCTTGTGCCCTGGGGCCCTTGGGTGAACCTGGACTTTTTAATTGGATGAGGATGGTACCGGGTTGTCATGTAAAGACCGCCATTACACGAAAGGATTTAAAGCACTGTCGCAAAATAAGTTCATTCCCGTAATTGCAGTGGTGCAGGCGGATGATGTGTTAGGTGGGTGCCAACCGTATCTGCGACTCAGAATGGTGAGTGGAATTGCTAGCCACGTTGTCCCTCTTCGCGATGAGGCAAATTTTCAATAGCCACCGCCTGCACCTTGGGTGACACTCAACAGTCTTCCACGAGGTCCTCCGACCGAGCTCTGGGCCTGGACCTGGTTTTGAGAGAAAGATGCCAAACCCTAGATTTACTCCGCGCGAACAAGGGTAGGAAGAATTCAATAACGCGTGCAGTTACCGCCTTCCAAACCCTTCACGTGGTGGATGGGGGGATGGGGGTCGAAGGCCAAGGTAGCTGTACACCCCCGGGACACTTAAGATGGTCGTAGCTTACATCGAGAGCATAAAGATAGCATGGAGAAGGTCACATCGCCTAGGTTCTCAAAGTCTACACATACTGGGTTACACCTTCAATGTTGTACTTTATACCTTCTATGGCCAACCCACAACCTGTTTACAGTTCGACCCCTAGCGAAGCAGCCGTAAAACAGAATTTTCAACAAATTGCGAGAGAAGGTTCGATCGAGAGAATCAAAGGCAAAGGAGATCATTGCGATAATGTGGGAGCACCCCTCATGAGAACACCTTGAAAACACGGCGAAGGGAAAAGGTTCGGATGCTGAGAAGGATAGGTATGCGCCACAAATGTGAGGTATGTGAGGTGGAATCCTAGCCCAGCCACCTTTAGTGACGCGGTGAGTCTGGGCCACAGATGGTCTAATTCGACTACGCGCGCTGCATATCTCGCGAACCTCTTCATTCACTGCTGGGGGGTCCAGTTAAACGCCGAGGTGCGAGGAGATTGAGTAACTTATGGGATCCATATCCTCCCACTTATATATACTTCGTCCGTAACTGCCCAACAGTTCGCAGGCAAAGTTCGAAGGATGAAGTGGAGTTATTTCTGACGTGGCCATAAGACGTCCATGACCGGGCCCTCGAGGATCTCACAAGAACATGCGAAGGGGAGTAGAGACACGGATCCAGGGGGCCCATCATCTGTGTTGTAGGCGAGTCGCTTGACTAGCGCTTCGACGTTGAATACTTGTTTCATCGCAAAAGTGTGGTGGTTAGGGGGCAGAAACCCTGCCAAAATGGATAGCTTTGATTGCGTGTGATTTAATCTGGAGCGGGGAGATTCCGATGACCGTCAAGCAAGAGAAGATGGGGACGGCTCCTGATGTGCTCACCGAGTTAATCAAAGTCCCCAAATTCCCAGCTGTAACATTCCTGTATGGGAGATATCAAGGATTAAAAACACGATGATCAATGTGCAAGACCAAGGCGAACAGTGGCAAAGAAACTTACAACACAATCGTCTTGTGAAACTGCCTCTGGGACCTCCCTACCCAACTCCTCCGCAGGTGGCCACGGGTCAGCTAGGACCGTGTCAATCATATTCGCAATAGGATGCGTCCTAAGATCAACACCCCATGATAAATTAGACACCGTGTCGTATACTACCGTCTTTCCCAGATGACAACGAGATTCCAGAGCAAACCCAGCAACGTAGCACGAAGACAGCACTCCGTTGCACGTCCCCATTGGGACAGGATCTGCCGTGTGGTAAACGTGGGTGACGTGGTGGGTAGAAGGCTACGAAGACGCCGGTAAGCTCGTAGTTAAAACTGGATAAAGGAGTTAACGATACTGGTGATGGTAAGTGCAACCTCCCTGAGGCCATGCGTTCACCAGGAGACTCAAAAGTGACTACTGGCACGCCGAATGTCACGCCCAGCAACGAGGCCAGCGCGCCACCGAGCGAATGGCCGATTATCCATATGTCCGAGCGGGGGTAAATATACGATAGGTTATTATAAAGGTTCTAATCCATCTCTGCCTCAGGCTTGAGTGTCGATCAAAGAAGAGGACAGTTGCTCACAGTTCCGATTTGGTAGAAGAGGCTCTCTGTAATCAGCGAATATTCGAGGCAGTCTTGGGAGCACTTCCAGCCACCACGGTGACAATCGCAAACTGGAGTCCAGGACCAGTCCACCTTGGCACAACAACAGCTAAACAGGAGGTTGTCATTCAGCTTGTCTTTCTTCGCCGTTGGCCCTCCACCGCCAAGAAATCCTGCTGAAGTGCCCTTGATGGATAAAACGACGGTGGAGTTATCCGGAGTGGTAAACACATGACCTCGGAAGCCATCTGCATCGGGTTCCCAACCGAAGTCATAGCCCTACGCGAACAGTAGATGAGTTGTCAGGGTCTGAGCGTGTGTGCGAGTCTTACTGTGGTCCAGTTCTCTCCTAGAGTATACCACCCCTTGTCGTCTGGTTGCAGATATGCATTACTGGTCATCTTTGCAAGCACTAACAGAGATTCTCTACTCTCGATGTCAGGTCCTGCTGTCTCCCCTTCGTCCCAGTCCAGAATGGCGCTCTGGATGAATTTCATTGATCGATATCGTGCGTCGTTAAATGCACCAAATGAAGACGGACGGTAAGTCGGCATTAGTTTTGTGGAAAGTGTGTATTCTTCGGAGCCATATGTGGTGAGGTTCCCCCTGTACGAGGTATGGTTGACGTCAGAGAAGAGTACATGACCGCCTTCCGAGATAGCGTGTAGGTGTCGTAGTTGAAACGTAAGTCGAGGCGCCGTTGTTGATGCTACGTGGACTTGTGACTGGTATGGGTCGCGGAAGGTGGGGAGGAGAGCATTAAGGAGGCTGAGGAACAACTTGGAGGCAAGCATATCTCTTCGATCACTGCGATCGAAGTAGTGCCACTTCTTCCACCGAACGCGTTCTTGGTCTCGATATCCGACATGTCTTTGTGAGTTTGCCTCGCCTTTTCTACGCGTAATTTGAGTAGCTCATTGTCTTTTTCTTTGGTTCACAGCGGAGGATTTGGAACAAAGCCAGCAACGACCAACATGTTCGGCAGTTCTCAGCCGCAACAACAAACTGGATCTCTCTTTGGGGGCTTGCAGGCGACAGGAACGCAGACCGGTACATCTCTCTTCGGCCAGCCTCAGCAGCAGCAGCAGCAGCAGCCGGGAACGAGTGGGTCTCTGTTCGGTAATCCCCAGGCCCAGCAGCCACAGGGCGGAGGATCTTTATTTGGAAGTACCCAGCAACCTGCACAGTCATCTGGGGGACTGTTCGGAAGTACGACGACCCAACAACAACCCGGTCAAGGCGGATCTCTATTTGGGAGCACCCCAAACCAGCCAGCTCAGGTTGGATCTCTGTTTGGGGGCAATACAACCCAACCAGCTCAGAGTGGCGGACTCTTCGGTGCGCAACAGCCCGCTCAACAACAGCAGAGCGGATCGCTTTTCGGTGCTACACAACAACCGGCTCAACAACAAGGAAGCTCTATCTTTGGGAACATCCAGCAGCCTGCCACTGGACAGGCGACCTCCCTCTTTGGGACGACGCAGCAGCAGCCTTCCACCGGTACTTCACTGTTTGGAAACACCCAACCCTCAATATTTGGCACGACAACCACGACAACTCAACCTCAGCAACAATCATCCACTTTGGGATCGACATTTGGTGCGAAGTCACGATTATTCATTTGCCTTGTGCTGATTTGGCTACCAATCTCACCTGTGCGGGACTTGTTTACACAAATCTAGAGTAAGCTCTCGCTCACATTTCATAATTCAATCTCACGCCCTTTTCTTAGCGGCTCGTGAGTTCGGTCGACATACTGTGCCATGGAGAGTACTGACTAGACACAGGCTCTCGAAAGCACCCCTTTTTACGAGGTCTACCAAGTTCAATGACTTGCCAGACAGCATCAAAAAAGTTTTCGAGGACGTCGAGTAGGCTGCACTGCGTAACCCACCTCTCCTGGTACATTGACCCTCCATCTATAGTTCACACATTCAGGGTCGGATGCACATCGGCAAAGAACTGAAGGAGCGGAAGCTGTCAGAACAAGCCACGAAGGGCAAAGAGCTCATCCGTGATGTCCACAAGGCAAGTTCGCACCCATCGACTCGTGGGGAAATTCTCGAGCGTTTCTCTCAACCACTATCCAGGAACTTGGGAATGCCACCTCAACTTTGAGAGCGGATGTGCATTCCACCAAAGACCTGAAAGCCAAGGCAGACCAATGTGTCCAAGACACAATCGTTGCAATCAGGATCCTCGACGGCCATAGGAATGCACAAAACGGGGCTTACCTCAAGAACCACGCCACCTTCCCGTTGGAATTCTTTGATAGGATTACTGTACAGATGAGAGAACGTTTGCATTGGTATAAGACTACGATCGAGGTCCGTAATTCGTGGTCTCCTTACAATTTCTCACACAAGAGAACATTTCACAGCAAATCGAACGGAAACTGTCTTCAGCCTCCGCACAAACGCAGTATACTCCACAATGTAGAGCCACCTTGTCCCCATCTATGAAACGCCGCTCACCTTTTTACACAGCAATTGCCTCCACGCTACAGGCGCAACATGCAACGTTTGTTGCGCTCGCGAACAAGACCGCCGTGATTGACGCAGAACTCCAGAAGATTAAGGCCTTGTATACCCAACTCTGGAGAGCCCGCACGGGTAGCATGCGTGATCCATTCAATGAGTTGGACAGGGGTACTGGAAAGGATTTTGGCCTGGAGGGGTTGTCTGTTTGAAACCTCTGGAAGTTTTCTTCAGCACAGGACGCACGGGATATCTAGACACTATGACGTGCATAGCCTATGTCGTGAAGCGCGGCTGTAGCAGGTGATCAGCGGTGCCATGGCAGCTAGCGCCCCCGCCCTCGTTTATATATATTATAGCTTGGGACCACGATGCTGGACGCTGTACTGACTCGGTCGCATTTCCTCCACGTCCTTCCCACAACCTAACCCGCAAACCGGGATTCTTGCGACAACATGGCTTACAACCAGCCCGATATGATTCCTGGCGAGCAGTATAGATATGCCCTGACTAACTTCGTGAGTCTTGGCCGGCGGTCAAGATAATCACAGTGTTGTACGTGGCCGCTCACGCGCCGTATGTCGTGCTATAGCGTATTGCCCACGAAAAAGTCGAGGAACAACGGATTCAGCTGCAAGAGCAGGAAAAACAGATTGCCTTGCTTCGCGCCCGGATCGCTACTTTGGAAGGAGGTAGTCAGGGGATCAAAACGAAGGAGGGTCAGAGTTCCGTTGACGATTTCTCAATCAAGGTGAGCGGATGGCCCTGTTGATAGCGTGAGCTGTCGCTCAATGACTCCCCCCCGCAGAACACGGCTTCCAAGTTAGAGCGCCTCATTAACGGATGGGCGGTCAGCGTCATTCGGATGTACAATAACAAACTCTCTGAAGTCAGTCAAGCCGCAATCGCAGATATCTACGAAGACTCCCCTCCGGAAGAAGAGGAGGCGATGATGGGGAACGCTACCGCGATGCAGGTCCAGAACCTCCTGCGACACGCAATCTCGCAGGCTATATCAGAGGGGATCGTGAACTGTTTGATTGTGACGAACTCCCAAGAAGCAAACATCCAATTGACGAGGATACACGAACACATCTTTGCTCGTGAGCACTGCGCCTTCCTTGTGACCCTCTTGGCTAACAGCCAAGACCCTCAGGTGACCCGACCGTGGCTTCCGTTTGGAGACGTCAAACCTTTTCGGCGGCCGTCGAAACGTTCACCCCTGAGATGTCCCAGCTGATTCTCGACGAACACATGCCTAACCTTACAAGCCTTCTCAATCTGTACCCGGCGTCTGACCCGGCGGCCCACCAGTCCTCGAACTCTGTCACACGTGTTCTCGAAGCCGCGTATGAATTCTCCCGAATGCTTCACGGGTCTGCATCGTCCGCAGGTGGCACGGTGGACGCTTTCTACCGTGCATTCGTTCCCGAACTCACGAGCACTCTTTACCCAAGACAAATCGAGCTCGTAAAACGGTGCTTGACGAGCGAGAGGGGAGAGGTCGATAGGGTCGGCGCCACTATCTTCCCCGGACTGGTCAAGGTCAGCAGGGGACCAGCCAGCCCGGGCCAAAAGCCGGACGCGAGTAACGTCGTGCAGACGGTTGTCAGAAGGGCACAAGTCATTTGCGAATGCGCGCTTACGCCGATCGGACTTGGAATGGGTAGTATGAATGGTTCACTCATGAGTTCGCCCTCCCCGCCTGTTTCTCATCTGTCCCAGTCTCCTTCACCTTATATTGGAGCTGGCGGACCGCCGCCCTTTTGAAATTTATGTAGCCACTGAGCCTGTAGTTTTGCTTCTCCACTATTTGGCCCGTGCGTCAGGAAATTATATACTGCGGTGGGATGTATTGTAGACTGTTTAGGTTGAATATATACCTCTAGTGTAAACAGCTATTACACAGGAAACTTCTGCGTGAACGTCTCGATCCTCTGGCTGAGCTAAGCTTGTTCCCGTCAGGATGTGTTGAAACCGTGGGAAAAGCATGATGATTGTTTGAGATCTCCGTCCACGGCGATCAAACCTTGCCCATGCACTTCCACTTCGAGGAAAGTTAAGCTGCAGGCTCCGATGACGAACGACGGGAATCCTCAGTGTGTCTTCCTTTTCTTCAGACCTACGGCCATAGCTGACTTGCTTGCTAGGGCGTCAGAATCCGCAACTCCGCCGCTTCCGAACGAGATCATCGGCTTGATGGTGGACGAGCTCCGCGCAGACATACCGGCACTACGTGCCTGCTCCACAGTCTGTAGTCTCTGGTACTACTTCTGCAAGAGACATCTCTACCGGAGCATCAATCTCGACACGCCTGACAAGATCGATGGGCTCGTTCTCGCGTCTGAGGATGGTGATCTCCCGATCCTCCGGTACACCCACACCCTGTCCCTTGGGGTCGCCGGAATGGCTTCGTGGCGTTACGCCGATAAACTCGTTATTGCCCTTGGGGTTTTCGCGAAGAAGGCTTCGATCAAGTGCCTTGCGCTCAAGGAGATGAAGTTCACCTTGGTTTCCGGATACAACGTGGCCGGCCTCGTTGAAACCACGCGGACGCTTTCGCGCACGGTGTCGAAGCTCGAGTTATCTGACTGCCTTTTTGTTCGACATGGAGACATCGAGTCTCTGATTCGCTCGTTTCCGTTGTGCAAGTCCCTCCGTCTTCGCAGATGCTCGTGGCAAAGCACCCAACTTGCCCCGATGTTCTCGTCCCTGCCTACTCACACGGTTTCGTTAGATGAATTAGAGATTACCACGCGCAAGACGCTGGCTGTGTATGACTTGTCGGAGATCGTCGAGCAGCAGTGGCTGGATACCACTGGTCTGAAATCACTCACGTATTCCGTCATGAAATATTCCATGGCCATCAAAGTGTTCGATGCAGTCAAAAGTTGCCGCTTGGAGAAATTGAGGATATCCTGTCGATGCAAGGAATACTATGTATTTGGTACCTCAGTCCGCGAGTTCTTTTAATGGTGGCTGACTGATACCTTCTCTCACCAGTGTTTCAGAAGCTGAGGCGAGTCGTGCCTCGCGTGCGGTCCCTCACTATCGCAGCGGACGGCGTTGGCGCTCCCTGGTCCCTTTCGCTATTCCTCAGAACGTTCCGGGCCCTACCCAACCTTGAACGTCTCACGATCGCCACAATAGACCCAATATCACAAGTCCCGCGGTTTTGGAGCGCCGTCGACGCGATCTGTGGATCGGGGAGGGTGTACGAATCGCTAGCGACGGTGGAGTTTTATTTCGATTTGCCCCGGCCTGCTTCGGGTCTACAGTACGTGAAACGGGAAGAACTGAGAGAGAAGCTTCCGTATCTGGCTGAGCATGGGATGTTGAAGGTCTCTGATCCAAACGTGTACGTGCCAAGTGCTCGGATGTTTTGTTGTGCATTGACTTGAACCCGTTAAATTAGCGGTGGGATGGATTGGTTACGATCATGATATATCGTATACCCCTTAGCAGCCCTTAGCCCTTCCTTTTATCTAGCAATATCAAGGATAGAAATCACGAATATTCATTCTGCACAATGCGAACACTGGGTCAAGATTGAAGCACTGAACGCAAAGGTCCGCCTACGACCTTGAAACACATCTGGAGATGCTCGCTGCCGTGACTGAACGCTGCAATTAAACTCACACCGTCCCGGTCGACTTCAGGGTCGCCCAGCAGCAACTCCCATGATCGGATCGCGTGTCTGCCTTTGTACAATGCGATAATCAATCGGGTTTACACTTTTACAGGACCACTGAAAGAATGGCAATCATGCAGGGTTGGATATAGCGGGCAGCCTCGCACGCAGGGATCATTTCTCGGGCCGAACGGTGCTGCGATCCCACCCACTCTATCCGGGGAATTAACCGTGAGTGAAGATTTGTATGTGCGGCGGGGCGCTCGCTGATGCGACTCGCTAGCCTTCCCGCTCCGTCGCTTCCCGTGTTCTCTGCGAGGTGTGTCAAGAATAACACATCGGTCCCTATACGGCCGCTCGCAAAATCAACGCATTATAGAAGCAGAAGTCTGTCCAGGTGAAGCAAATTGTGCACCCCTTTGAGCATTGCACGGTAACATCCGTGAAATTGGAATAAAATAATGATATCGTATCAAGGCATGAAAATGGTTAACAAATGTCCAAATGCAAATAAGAAAAAGCAGACCGAGATCACCAGCAAGTCCATAAACCGATTTGCCGACCACTTCAAACACCGTGTACACCCTGCAGTTTGTGTATGGTCTCGGCCCTGAGGGGTGTGTCCGAGAACAAGGCCGTAACGAGCTTCACCAGCTCGTCAATCTCGAAATCCACGAGAGCTCCTTCCTCGAAGAGGTAATTTATGTCCGCCATGGACGCCTCGAGAACCTCGGAAAGATATGAAAACTTAAGCCAAGAAGGTACGTAAGCTACGACCGCAGAGGTCTGTGTTTCTCACGTCAACAGAAGGTTCGTAAATCGGGAAGAGAATTCTGGCGTACCTGATCAGGGCCTTCGACGAATAGACCTTCGAGAGCGTTCAAGATCCGACAAAGCTCAGAAAGCCGGTGAGATTCGTCGGCGGTGATGTCGGCGAGTTTGGTGATGTCTTGGAGCATCCTGGAGAGAACGCCATCGACGATCCTTCCTATTGCGGTCAAATGGCGACTGTGCGGGAGAACACCCTAAGAAAGAGGAAATCAACCCCGGCCGCGCTGAATCGAACCGAAATAGTTGCATACCTTCCAAACTTGCCACAACCTCTTCACCTTTTTTACAACGGCGTTCACGGCTTCCTCGCAAGTATCGAACCTGTCTTGGTCGCTCGTGCCAACGAAGCCTTCTGTGGCATCTAAGATCTCATCAATTTCGCTGAGTTGCCCGTCCTATCAATCACAACATTTTTAATGACGCCCAGAGACAGATAGGGGAAGTGGGGTGGATGACGTACGATTGTTCGACCGAACCAGCTGTCTCCGTAAACCTTCACTCTCTCCCCAGCCTCCTCAACGTTGCCTCGCGGGCCGTGGTCTATTGCCCCAACATCCGGAACTGTCATTTGGGGAAGTAATTCCCGGATCCGTTCCCGGAGGTATAAGCAATCGTTCGAGAACTGAATCGCCTTCTTCGCAATTGCTTCCGCGGGAGCACCTTTTCCGGCAATTTTCCGGGAGTCACCACGATTTTCGCGACCGAGGTGGAGTTTCATCGGAGTAAAAGCCCGGAATAAATCCAATATTGAAGGGAGAGTGTTCAGAATCACCGACCCAGGCGCAGCTCCGGACGCGGAGCTCGGATCAGGGAGATAACCAGCAAGAATAGTCGATCGCGAAAACTCTGAAGACTCGAGGATGACGCTTTCCACCAGCTCGACGATATCTTGCATGCCACTGGAGACCGAGTAGAACTCCTTGGGTGCTTGATTCTGTGCGGTGGCAGATGCGGGGGTAGGTGGGATTGATAGGAATTGCTGGCTCGAAGTGCTGCTTGACGATGACCATGAATTAGAGACTAACACTGGTCCAGGTAAGGGATTTACGTGTGCGGACGTATTAAGGGGAATGGAGATAGATTGACGTTCAGGGGGCTGAGTGGGGATCTTCGGCGGTTCGGCGCCATGCTTCCCTTTACTCGAGAACTTTTCTAGTTTCTTGGCAGGTCTTGGCATAACCTTTTTCGTCGGAGGCGAGGGAGGTGGATCATCCCACGCATCCCATAGGGGATCATCACCAGCGCCACCTTCGGGATTCCCGTTTCCAGAGACCTTGTGTTCGCTGGATGCGTCGAGCCCAGGTACTGGGGTCGAGTCCATACCTTCTTCATCGTTCCATCCCCATGCGTCATCATCCACCTCGTCAGCAGCCGTGTCTGTTAGCGGAGGCGATGAACTCTCGGCCGAGGACCTTCCCGCTTCCTGATTAGGTCGGATACCTTCTTCATCTGCACCATCGTCATCGAAACCCCATCCATCGTTGTCGACTTGTGCAGTTTCCGCGTCCCCCTCAAGCCCTTTCGTCCCATTGGTTGCTGATACAGGAAGATGATTCGCTGCGGAGGAAGTGGCGGCCGATTCGGGGTCCGCAGGGTCGTCGGACCTCGGGGTCGGCTTAATCAAAGAGACAGTCCACTCAACCTGGAACGTCTCATTCCAGTCGGACGAAACGTCGGTAAACAACCGCCTCGCCTGATCAAGAATATCCACTCGCCGCTTCTTTTGGTAGTGCGATACGATACCCTCGGCCCAGCATTTGATCTCGTTCTCGGGTCGAATTTCAACACTAGCACCAGAGTTGGGACCGAAGAGGATTCGAGTTAGGTCGTCGCTCTCGAATCGAACCGCGCGTTCGAGCAACTCGAGATACTTTGGGAGCCCAGACACGGAGGTCGGAATAGCGGGAATCAGGAGGTGGTTGAGTATTCCCGAGGTGAGGGGCTTGGAGAATGACTTGAGGAAAGCGGCTCGTTGCGAAGAAGGTATAGCACTGAAGAGGTGCGTATCGAAAAACTCCAAAATTTCCGATAGGTTATCGAGTCTCGAAACGAGGGTGGCAGAATTAGGGGGAGCCGGAAATAATTCGAGTCTATGCTCTATTGACAAAGCGTCTGTGTTCTGTCCCTGGGTGATCGAGAGGGGCTGGGTAAGAGGAAACTCGATAAAGTGGGCAACGATGTCACGCCTGAGGATCGTAAGACGTTCAGATAGGGAAGCCGAGGACAAGGAAGACAGGATCTCAGGGAGAGAGACCGTTTTGGAGGACTTCTGGACTAGAGGCGCTGGTGAGTGAAAATCGGGGCGCTTTTTGCGTGACACACCTTGAACATGTGGCCGTATCCCACACGCGGTTGGTGTTAGGACTATCGAATGGGCATATGCGCCGTCCAGTAACTCTTCAGCCCGGTCGCGGAGGCTTCGATGCCTCCGCTAGCGTTTGACTGAGTAATTTGAGCTACCACGGCAGAAAAGCGGGGAGGTACCTTCAATGCGCCGGTGAGCGCGGCGTCCCTCAATGGCGTTGGCGCTTGTTCCAACAGGGAAGATAATTGGAATGAGGAACGGACCGCTTCTGGAAGTTCCCCGTTGTACACCAATTGGGCAAATGATTGAAACCCTGAACTCAGTCGTGAGGCGTATCGTAAATTCTGATGCTTAGTTTCAGCGTCAAGCGTGGATTGGGCCAATTGTGAGTGTTGTGTCAATGCCCGTACGAGAACTGGAGAGAGACCAGACTGAATGCCACGTAAGTGTCACCCCCAAAGGAAAACGTGTGGGGTGGTAGACGTACCTCCGGATTAGATACTGCGTGGGATAGCTTGGCAGTATTTTCGTTGAGAGTTTGGAAACGAGAACGAATTGACTCTGATGCGGCTAGTTGAGAGGTGAAAGAGGGGAGGTCTTTCTGAATTCTCTCGTGGATGAGTTGCTAACAATGATTTTGAGCGATCAAAATGGCGGAGAAACGCGCAAAGTTGTACCTTTGCTACTCGAATTGATTCGTTGAGGTCGGCGATCCAGGAGTCGGCAAGCGCAGCATTGAGAGACTTTGAGTCGGCATCTGAGATCCTACTGAGGATAGCAGACGACACGTCCGTGGGCTGTTTCTTTGGCAGGTGGGATGGGATAGGGAAAGCCATGGTAAACGCGTCGTCGGTCACGGTTTCAAATGACGTGTTGATCGGGACTAGCCGGTGCTCCAAGACCGCAGCCAAGAAATCAACCGCATCTTCTCACGCATCTCAGACTTATTCAAATACACTCGGGAGCTAATCGCGGTCACGGAAATCTTGACACCTCTCAGAGAAATCGATTCAATGATGATTATTGGTGGAAAATGCCCTCGGCTGAACCAAGGCAAACAACGTTCAGGTGATCTTCTCGGTCGGGTCTTCCCCCGACAAACCTGGAAGAACCTACTCGTGTTTAGTCCGCACAGGTATTTAAACCACATACCCTCCTGGTTGGACACCATCGGGCCTCCCCTCGTTCCCTCTTTTCTGCCCGCCCATCCATAGCCATTCCCGTACGGCACATCTCTACCTCCCCTCGCTATGTCTCTCTATCGGTTTGTGACCTTCGCCATCGCCGCCTCCACCCTACTCGGACTTTCCGTCTCTGCAAATCTCTACCAGCCCTGCCTCAACCCTTCCGTTCGACTCGAATGGAGGAGCATGCCTGCTGAGGAGCGCGCGGAGTGGTTGGCCGCCGTCAAGGTTAAACAATTCGCTCAGCATGTCTCACAGGGAACTGACAGCCTCTACGCGTAGTGTCTCAACAACGTCGACTACTATCCTCACAACTCGTCGTTGGTCCCAACTTTCAATACCACCTTCGCTCAAATTCCGCCTGTCAACCCAAATTCTTCGTACTTTGACGGTCAGTTGACATGGCTGATTATCGATTGTCGCCCAAGCCTCACTCACCCAAAATAGATTGGTCCTACATTCATATGGATCTTAATCACATTGTGGGTCCCTTCTATCTCCACCCCAGTTCCTTAACTCAATACAAGCACAGATCCACTTCACCGGCCAGTTCCTGCCCTGGCATCGCGCATTCATCAAGGACTTCGACACTAGCCTTCGTGAAAAGTGTGGCTATACGGGCCACCAGCCCTACTGGGACTGGACAAAAGGTATGGCCTCGGCGTGTCCTTTCCACTCCACTGTGCTAATTCACTCCGCTAGACGCATCGGACTTCGAGAATAGCGCCATCTTCGACCCAGACCCTGTCAGCGGTCTTGGCGGTTGGGGTGACCCCAACGATGATTATCAGATTACCAGCGGCGCATTCGCTACTGATTTCCCCCTCACCTACCCCTCGCCTCACAGGCTGCGCCGCCAGTATACCCCTGATATTCCTGGCACGAACGGAACCACTGTCCACTTGGCAGATTTATTCACTCCCGAAAGCCAACAGGCCCTGATAGAGGGCTATGTGGCCGATTTCATTCATTTCCAGCAACATCTTGAAGGTGGATCACATGGAGCAATTCACCGTATCGTGGGAGCGTGAGTCAAACTTAATCTGCCCTAGTTCTCCCCGCTCATTGCGCCCTCGCAGAGATCTTCTTGGTACATGCCCTTCAACCGCCCCTTCTGATTGTGTTCCTGGCCCTAAATGGTCCCCAAATGGTACGAATTTGATCCGCCTTGATGCTCTACACACGTTCCTAACACTATCCTAGATCCCTTGTTCCAATTGCATCACGGAGTAAGATGGACGATTGCCACCAGTCTGATATTCTGACGCGTTTTTTCCCAGATGGTCGACAAGGTCTGGTATGACTGGCAACATGCTCACCCAGCCAATTTCTGGTCGTTCGATGGAGGTGCCACTCCCGAGGTCAATGGATTTATCGCGAGTCCGGACTTTCCCAACGGGGCTCCTCCCTATGTCACTGTGAGTAACCCCTCATTAAAACTTGTTCAGTCGACCAATCCTCCTGCAGTTCGCGACGCCGATCCCCACGGATGGCATCATGAATAATTATACCATTTGGGAACTGATCGACACTCGGAACGAGAGGTTGTGTTACATTTACGAATGATCTTCCTAACTCAGGGTTGGTGTCGCGAAAGAGTTGAAACTTACTGGTTACGCACGGACTTGAACCACTTCTTTTCTCTCACGGACATTTATTCACAAATTCTGTCACACGTTCCTGGCCTTCTCACAGTAACGTGTAGAGAATATCAACAATCCTTTCGTGACTCAAAGATGACGAAGCGTGGTCGCTGGGTTACTCGTCGATGTCACTATCGCCGTCACCGTCGTCGGCGACACTAACAACGCCTCCGCTCTCCTTTTCCTTCAATGTCTTGCCCGCCGCGGTCAATTTAGCGCTCAACGTCTTCCTGACGTTCTGATTGGCGCCAATGTCCCAGATCTGAAGTTGGCCTGCGCTGCCCCCAGCCGCGAGGGTTAGGGGGTCATCCGGAGACCAGACGGTTGAGAACACTTTACCCTGTGGTTTAGATAAACCGTCAGTATCGCGGCATCAACGGTTTCGAGGAAGACTTCTGGCTCTTACCACTCCGAGATCTCTACTCGTCACCAGACTGACTCCCCGCTTCCCGTCATCGTCTTCTACGACATTCCACACTTTCACGATTTTATCCGTGCCTCCCGTTACAATCACTCCCCTCACGTGAGGGTTGACGTCTAGCGCGGACGCGGCGCCATCGTGTGCTGAAAGTGTGAATCGTGATGGGGAGGGGTTACTCAGGTCGGATGGCAAGGTGCGCGCGTCAAAATTCAGTATGAGCCCATTCTCCAGTGAGACGTAAAAACCGTATGGATCCCATGGATCCCAGCGTAACGCTTCCACGTCGCTCCCCACGACTGCCCCTAAACACGATTCGGGCGCTCTCGAGTCGAACGTCCTGACGGTACGATCGTAACTACCGCTCAAGAGGACGGTCGGCTCTTTGTCGTTCCACTGCAAGGCTTGGATCTTGTCCTTGTGCACATCATTGAAGCTTCTTATCGCTCCTCCCGCTTCTTCGCCGTCTCCAGCTGTTGAGCCCCCGGGTCTACTCAAGTCCCATAACTTTATCGTCCGGTCTGCACTGGCAGATGCTAGGAGGTTCCGGTGAGTTCTGTTCCACGAGAGGCTGAGAACGGCGTCAACATGGTAGTTGGCGGACGTTGCCCGGTGTTTGCTTTTCTTCTTTTTCTTGCCTGTTCCAAGGGGTACGGGGACGTGCGCCGTGGTTTTGTCCGGCCGGCCCAAGACCGTATCTGGGTACATCCCTTCCAGCATGTCCAAAGACCAAACCTCGATCTCTGGATCCATCGTCCCGACGGCGATGTAGTTCCCAAACTCTTTCTTTTGTGAAGTGGAAGGGGAACCTGCGGGCGGGAAGTCGAGCCATTCGAGGCACAAGGGGAAATTAGGGAGCATCAGGTCGTGGTGGGCGTAGAGGTTCTCTTGTGATTCATCGTAGACGTAAACCTCGATTTGGGAGATCTCGTCTTGTGTTTTTGCAACTACTATGAGGTTGTCTGTGGGCAGAACCTCGAGCTCTTCTCGTTCATCGTCGTCTTCTCCGCCCTGTGAGCGAGAGAATGTGAAAAGGGAGATTCTGAGGTTGAATGCTTGAGCTTACGTCTTTGAGGGTGATGTACGGGTCTTCATCGTTGTTGCGGTAATAGGTTAGACCTTTAACGTTTGTGAATGGGCCGAGTTCTGCCTCGTTTGCGTCGTCCTCATCATAGGTATCGAGATTGTATTCCGACAGATCCCCAGCTTTCTTTGTCGTAGGTTTTGATTGGCCCTGTGAAAGGTCCTCCTCCATGGCTACGTCGCCATCCTCATCCTGTGTTTCCCCGTCTTCACTTGAGCAGCTTTGTGTTAGCCACTGTGCTGTGAAAATATTGATCGGGGGGAATGATCCTCACTCGACCCAGGCGCTGTCGTCATCGTCGGCATCCTCGTCTGCTCCGGAAGCAGCACGCGTTAAAACAGCATTTGCGGCCTCTTGTGCACGCTGGAGCTCAGCTTTTGCATCTTCGAGCTCGATCCTGGCGAGTGCAGAGACCCTTTGAAGTTCATGATCGTCAAGGAGGTACTTCTGGGGATGTTGTTGGGCCGCTCCCCTCCTCACCCTAACAATAAACGCGCTGTGAATGAGTTGAAGCGGTACAACAGGGGTATAGACTTACCAAGCTAGTGAGGAGATTAAACCGGACATCTAATCGAAAAATAAGCCAGTGGGCGATCGGATGCCCCGAAAAGGAAGGAAGAAGCGGGACCTTGGTTGGGCGTCTGCACGGATGAGACGCCGACCATCAGCCTCCCCCTCCTCTTCTCCGTTCACCACCTCCAGCCAGGCTCTCAATCATCGCGATTTCCGTTGATAGCTTGAGCATCCGTTTTAAATTTTCTTTTGTGATTGCTCTTCTTGCCAATGGAGGTTTGTTCTCCCTCTAATTGTCCCTCAACTACGCCTCAATCTAATCTCTCAAAAACCCCACAGGGAATCCTCGATTTCTCCCAGCCCGAGTTCAACGTCGCGCTGCTAGATCAGGTCGTCACCGCCTTTTACTCCGGATCTGGCCAACAAGTACGTGGCCCGTGGGCGATTACATCGAGCCCGACGCCCTTTTTTACCCCCGTGGATTGGCTGACATATACGAATCACGATTTCAGCAACAACTCGCGCAGCGGGTGCTGACCCAGTTCCAAGAACATCCGGAGTCGTGGACGCGTGTACCTTTTATCCTCGAACAATCATCTAACCCTCAATCCAAGGTTCGTCGTCGCGTTTGGTTTCTCTCCACCCCCCTCTTCCCTCGTTTACCTCTCCCGATCGATTGACTCTTCGAGATCCGGTCGACTCACGCCTTACGATTGTAGTTCATCGGGTTGCAGATACTGGAAAGGCTCATCAACACCAAATGGAAGACACTCCCTGAGGCACAACGGCACGGTATGTCACTGTTTACCTGATATCTGGTTTTTGAGCGCGTGTACTGTGCGGCGGCGCTTAATTTCAGTGGAGCGAGGACGTGAGTCTGACATTGAGGGATTCCAGGTATCAGAAACTTTACAATCAGCGTGACTGTCAGGATCGCCTCCGAAGAAGCCAACCTGCGGCGCGAGAGGGCATATCTGAACAAGCTCAATCTGGCTCTCGTCCAAGTACGTGACCACAAGCAGTGCGCGATCTCAGCGCGAAATTTATCATTAAACGTGGCTTCGGCAGATCCTCAAGCAAGAGTGGCCACACAACTGGCCGAACTTCATACCTGAACTCGTGGAATCGTCCAAGACGAGTCTTTCGTTGTGCGAAAACAACATGGTCATCCTGCGGCTTCTATCAGAAGAGATTTTCGACTACTCTGCGGAGCAAATGACCCAAGCCAAGATCAAGAACCTAAAAAATCAGCTGGGCGACGAGTTCAGCGAGATCTTCAAGCTGTGTTGTGAAGTCTTGGAAGAGGCCCAAAAGACTTCGCTCATCAAGTCTACTCTGGAGACGCTACTCCGGTTCTTGAACTGGATCCCCTTGGGGTACATTTTTGAAACGAGTATCATTGACCTTCTGATAACGCGGGTGAGTTTTCGGCTCGTCATGTTTCGGTCGCGTTGCATGCCCACGTCATCTATCACAAGTTCTTGGAAGCTTCAGAGTTCCGCAATATCACCCTCAAGTGCTTAGCAGAGATCGCCTCCTTAGAAGTTGGTCCTGAATACGACGCCAAGTTCGTTATTCTTTTCACCATGGTCATGACCGCCATAAACCGAATGATCCCACCATCCACAAACATCGCCGAGGCCTACGCCAATGCCGGTGACGCCGGTCAGGAACTCGTACTCAACATGGCCCTCTTCCTGTCCAATTTCCTCTCCAAGCACCTCGCGGCCGTAGAGGTCGAGTCACAGCGAGACGTCCTGTTGAACGCGCATCTATATATGGTCAAGGTCAGTCAGGTCGACGAACGGGAGATCTTCAAGATTTGTTTGGAGTACTGGATCAAGCTGGTTTCTGGACTATATGCGGAGATTCAGAGTCTGCCGATTGGCGAAAATGGGATCCTCATGGGTCTCAACCTCGGTGTTCCAGGGACGCAAAACGCTTTGAGCGGAATTCCTTTGCGAAAGGATATCTACAAGGACATCTTGAGTAACCTTCGATTGGTCACGATCGAGAAGATGGTTAAGCCTGAGGAGGTTTGTGTCTTGGAACCTGCTTGCTTGGCTAATGCTGATTCGCAAGTAGGTGTTGGTCGTGGAGAACGAGGAGGGTGAAATCGTGCGGGAGTTCATGAAGGAGAGTGATACCATCGTGCTTTACAAGTCCATGAGGGAACTTTTGGTGTTCTTGACCCATCTGGACGTCTTCGACACCGAGGTCATTCTCACTGAGAAGCTCGCAAAACAGATGGACGGTACGGAGTGGTCTTGGAATAACCTCAACACTCTGTGTTGGGCTATTGGGTCCATCTCTGGTGTCATGAGTGAGTTTTCACGTTCGGACTCATTGCAGCCCAGTTGACCGTTTCCGCAGATGAGGATGTTGAGAAGCGGTTTCTTGTCACCGTCATCAAGGATCTCCTGGGCTTGACGGAGATGAAGAGGGGCAAGGACAACAAAGCTGTCGTTGCCTCTAATATCATGTACATCGTCGGGCAATACCCGAGGTTCCTTAAAGCTCATTGGAAGTTCTTGAAGACCGTGGCGAACAAGTTGTTCGAATTCATGCACGAGACTCACGAGGGTGAGCCCGACCATATTCACTATGAAATCCTTTTGTTGAAACTCATACACAACAGGTGTCCAGGACATGGCGTGTGATACGTTCATCAAGATTGCGAAGAAATGTCGAAGGCATTTCGTGATCTTACAGTCACAGGAAACTGAGCCCTTCGTGGAGGAGATCCTTCGGTCGTTACACCGAATCACCGTGGACCTCTCACCCCAACAAGTTCACACGTTCTACGAGGCTATTGGTTATATGATTGCCGCTCAGCCGAACAAAGCTGCCCAGGAGAAATTGATTTCGAAGCTCATGGAACTCCCGAACAACGCGGTAAGCCATGCGATTCCAACACAGGGTTTCTGGTCTCTGAATTCTGGGATTCTAGTGGGATTCTCTGATGGCACAAGCCAGTCGAAACATGCAAGTCCTTGACAACATGGACAATGTCAAGATCTTGGCCAATGTCTTGAAGACAAACGTCTCCGCCTGCGTGTCCGTCGGGCCGTTCTTCCTCCCTCAAATCGGTCGAATATTCCTCGACATGCTCGGGCTATACAAGGTCGTTTCTGGAATAATTTCGGAAACCGTTGCGCGCGAAGGGACGATCGCGACCAAGACGCCCAAGATCAGGAACTTGAGGACAATCAAAAAGGAGATCTTGAAGCTGATGGAGACGTTTATCAAGCAGAGTGACGATCTAGAGACGATCAACAGCAACTTGATTCCCCCGCTCTTGGATGCCATTTTGGGAGACTATAACAGGAATGTTCCTGCCGCTAGGGACGCTGAAGTGCTGAACGTGATGTCGACAATCACAACAAAGCTTGGGGTATGTCATTTTCCTCTCTGGCATTTTACGTGCCCCATTACGGAAGTGGTGACTAATTCTCTTGTAGTCTCTGTTATCTGCACAAGTACCAGCCATCCTGGAGGCGGTGTTCGAGCCAACGTTGAATATGATCAACCAAGACTTCATGGAGTACCCTGAGCACAGATCAGGACTCTACAAGTTGCTCACTTCGATTAACAAGACCTGTTTCCCAGGTTCGTCCCCCAGACCCAGCTACATTCACTATCGTAACGCTAATGTGTTTCAAACAGCACTCTTGACCCTCCCTCCAGCCCAGTTCAAGCTGTTCATCGACAGCATCGTTTGGGGAATGAAGCACACCATGAGGGATATTGCAGAGATTGCGTTGAACCGTAGGCTATGCACTCTCACTGTCCTGATCCGTTATCTGACCATATCTACTCTCGTCCTAGTATGCTTGGAAGTCATCAACAACTTCTCCACCGCGGACCCCCAGGTGTCAAACCAATTCTTCCAGCAATACTTCTTGAGCACCATGCAGGATGTCTTCTTCGTGTTGACGGACACAGACCACAAGAGTGGATTCAAGCTGCAGAGTATGGTCCTTGCAAGGTTGTTCCAACTTGTGCAGACAGGAGCGATCGGGGTTCCGTTATTCGATCCATCGACGGTACCAGACCCGAACATGTCCAATTCATTGTTCTTGCAGGAATACACTGCTACCCTACTCAAGAATGCTTTCCCGCACCTACAACCGTGCGTTTCGTTGACCACTCTATCCTTCAGCAACTTGCTAACTGCTTCGTTCTTTCAGGATCCAACTCACGACGTTCGTGAGGAATTTGGCCGAGTACCACTCAGATATCAACAAGTTCAAGTTGTCTCTTCGTGACTTCTTGGTTCAGCTCAAAGAGTTTGCGGGCGATAATGCGGAGCTGTTCCTCGAAGAGAAGGAGGCGGAAGCTCAGAGAAAAGCCCAGGAAGAACGGGAGGCGGCGATGAAGATTCCTGGAATGCTCAAACCTTCCCAAATTCAGGATCAAGACGAGGAGCTTTGAAGGTGATTAGGCAAGGAATGGATTGGTGCTCGGTACCCCTTTCACTGAAGAGACGAAACGGTAAAATGAGTGAAATGTCGACGTGTGGTGGAAATGGTGACGGGGAGTGTGGACCTTGCTGTGTTTCGTCGACTGTTTTCTCTTCCATGCGTGTTTTCTATCGCTCTTGTTATGGCTATTTCTTCCCTTCCCTATTATTTTTCGCTATATCGCGTGCGTCTGATGCTTCCCACCCACCCTGGTCTTCGCCCCCTCAAAATCACTTCCCGTTCCCCACCCCACCTCCTTCCCTTATTTTGTATTTTGTCTTTCTCTTCCTCTTTCGCCACCGTCTCACGTCTCTGCTCGATGGCTGGTCCTTGTCTCTCTCCTGGCTCTTTCCACACCTATACGTTCCGTCTGCTTCTGTTCCCCCCCCCTTCCCTACGCCATGAAAGTCAGAAACACGATTATCTAATTTGTATACTTTAGAATAAACAAATTTTGTATCTGTTTTCTTGCGGGGCAGGAGCTGGACGCGCCCTAAATTCGGCGATTTCTTGACCACAACAGTACTGGAGCCTCCACATCCACTGATCGATATATAACGGGCGCTAACAGTTAAACATTATCACCCCACAACTTTGCAGGGGCTTCAATGGCGACAGAACTTGTCAAGCTACCATTAGGAGTCTCCCTCGAGGCAAAGTTATACTCACCAGAGGCACCTCCGAGTGAAGTCGGCGCCGGGCTTGCGGTTCTCCTACATCCATGGAGTTGGCTTGGAGGACGGATGGAGGACCAGTGCGAACCTTTGCTTGCCACCTGTACCTTGAACCTGAAGAGCTAACGATTGTGCCCCCCTGTGCCTTGACGCAGGGTCCTCGCATTCGTCTCTAATATCCTCCTGCATGAGTGTGGGTATCATGTTCTACTTTTTAATTCCCGTGGTGTGGGGAAGTCTTCAGGGTGGGCGTCGTTCACTGGGCTGACGGAAGGGAAGGACCTAGAGGAGTTGGTGCATTGGGGTCTTGGCGCTGTTACGAATGTCAAGTCGGTGGTGCTGGTCGTAAGAGCGGCTGCCTTCTCCATGGACGAGCCCTCACTGTGATCATTAGGGCTACTCGCACGGAGCTCTCATAACGTCTCTTCACCCCGTTCTCCCTCCACCGATCAAAACCTCGCATTTGTTGCTTTCATACCCCATGGGTCCGAGGTCTTTCCTGACGTTATTCAACGGTGGAACTTACACCGATCGCCTGAACGAACTCATCAACGACCCTCACTCAAATGTCCTCATAGTCCATGGAGACCAGGATGAATTCACCAGTGCGGGGACATACGAGGAGTGGGTTACTGAGTTGCGGAAGAATGAAGGCGAGTTCCGCGTCGAGTTGGTTCAGGATGCCACGCACTTTTGGACTCGAAGATCAGGCGAGAAGTTGAGGGAGATCATCAAGGGTTGGGTGCCCAGTCTTGTATGACATTTAGCTAGACACTGCGATGTATGTAACCATGTATGTATCTTAGTTTGCCATCCGATGGACTTTCAGCGAATTCGCGTGACGTCACGCGTTGCTCTCCTCGGTCGCTTCGCGAGGGACGATGATCATCCCAATTACGCTCAAGTCCCCTTCTGGTGAAGGTAGCAAACTACCATCACAGTTGGCCGACCTGGGAAATGGGGATTTTGTCCTCATTGAACTGCAAGGGTCCTTGGAGGTTCACGTTGAAGACCCCAAAGATTCTCTATTCGTTGGCACTCTGGAGATTGATCCAAAGACTGTACGCGTCCTCTTCGTGGTGGTCGTGAAACCTGGAGGATTGATACGAGTTCATCCTGTCTTTTAGAATAAGCCCTCGCTTATCATCGGGCCTCATTACCTAGAGGGAAAGTTCGTTTCACTATCGACCCCGCTCGCAATCATGGAGAAGAAATCGTCTTCGAGTGAGCAGATGTCTGGGATGGATGTAGACGACGAAGAAAGCAGAAAGGAGGCAGGAGTGGAGTGGCAGATCTCAGCGATCGTGAAGAAGAAGGTGGTTTTTAACAAGCGGCCTATGCCATTGTTGATTAAACCAGCCAGTAAAATCGGAAAGAAGTAGGGGTCCTTCGATTTGGTACACGATTGGAGTTCTGTACCAAGGTTGGGCAAGGGGTCGGAGGTTTGTCTCGGAAGGCGGGGAACCAAGCGGCCAGTGGAAGGTCGAGATACGGGCCACCTAGGTTGATGAAGTGTTCAGATTGTAGGAGAGGCGGGAAGGGGCCCGGAAGAATCCGTTCCCTCCCGGCGTTTTTTGTGTTTCTCCGAACTGTGTAAACATCATCTTCATCCGAGACCGACCGTCCTGTCCATCATTGCGCCCGGCTTACAGAATCTCCACCAAGGGGGAGCGTAGAACAAAAGTTGGCCCGAAATTTGCCAGTCTAGGTCCAGGCTGTATTTTGCCAGATTTTGCCTTTACGAAACCTCGTCTGAGCGTTGCACGTGTTCGGTTTTTCGTTCAGGCGCGATGCTCAACACACAGGTTCTCTCTCCTGTGGGTAGGCGTGTAGTCCGGAGCTCTCATAGGGTGAGTTATGACCACCGTTCTGTACTCCCGCACCCACTGTGGGATATGCGTCCACCAACAAATTCCTAAACGCGTGCAAGGAGCCAACGGTCACTGATTACAACATTGCTCTAGCGTCTGACCACCGCTGTACCAACACCAAAGAAACGGCACCCCATCCGAAAATTCATCTTTTACTCCGCCGGAGTAACAGCCACCTTCTACATCGGGAGCACCTTCCTCGCGTTCAAGAACCAGACGTACCATGAGTTCTTCACCCATAAAGTCCCAGGTGGAACCTCTGCCATGCAGTACGCCGAAGACCACAACTGGGACACACTTACCCCCGCAGATGTGGTCGACTCGGCCAAATCCGCTTCAGACACGGTCCAGCAGTTCGTTTATGACCAGACCGGCTGGGGAAGTCCTCCGGAGAAACCGTCTCAGACCGCTCAGGAAACAGCCCGGACGATGAACAGGGCGGTTTCTCAGTCGAGGGGCAGAATAATTCATGCGGCTGACAGGTTGAGGACGACCGTCAAGAAGTCTGAGGACACTGTCACTGCTGTCGCGAAACACCAATCGGTACAGCTCTCGGATTCCGTCAGAGAGCTAGTCGAAGAGGCAGAGGCCGCTTTGGCCGGCAAGCCTAGACCACAGAAAGCGAAAACCACCGAGTCAATTCCTGGACCTGGGGTCACTACGTCACCTGAGCAACCCGAGCTCGCTCTTCCGACACATTTGCAGCCCGCGGTGGAGGCGGAGGATGTATCACCTCCTTCCGACGCTCCCAAGAACGTGTACGATGCTCCCCTGCCGCTTGGCTTTGAGCCTCCTCCGGGTTTCAATAGACCAAAACCTCCCCCTGCTCGCAAACTAGAGGCTCCTCCCGCGCCTCCTCCGTTACCCCTCATCGCGCCCGATATTTCAGAACTCGCTGCTTCAGAACCGATCATTGGCCAACTGGCGACCACGATTGACAACCTCACCGTGTTCCTCAATGCCAACCCTGCCGCTGCGGAAAAGGCTCACGGTGTCATTGATACCGCCAAACTGGACCTCACGAACCTCGCCACAAAGGTCCAGAAGATCAAGGAGGACGAACAGGCCAAGTTGGAGCAGGAACTTGATGACCAGGCCCGCGAATATACCTTGAAATTGTTGGAGCTCGAAATGACTGCTCAGGATAAGCTCGATAGCCAGGAGGACGAGTTCAGGAAGTTATTCGACGAGGAGAGGGCCAGATTAGTCAGGGCATATAGGGAGAAGCTTTCTCAGGAACTGCAAACACAGAGTGAGATCATCAATGAGCGGTAGGTGATCTAAAACGATCGATTTGGGAAGCTACCGATTAAATGATGTTGTTCAAGGCTGAAAGAGGAGGTCATTGCCCAAGGCATAGAGCTGCAACGCCGATGGATCCGGGAGGTCAAGCTTCGGGTCGAGCAAGAACGTGGCGGTCGTCTCGCCAAGCTTGAAGAACTCGCCAGTAACCTTAAGAAGCTTGAACGGATTACTCTCGACAACAGTTCCTACCTCGATGAAAACATCGGCATCCACGCCCTCTGGACTGCCATCCGTGCGCTCACCCACAACACCATCGAAGCTCACGAGAGGAAGCCGTTCCGGGGCGAGCTGAGGATCCTGAGGCACCTGAACATGGCCAAAGAGGACCCCGTGATTGCTACTGTCCTGGAGACGCTGGAGACTTCAACGATCCCGGACACTGGAGTTGAACCCTTCGCCGACCTCTCGACCTGGTTCACCACAACAGTCGCACCCAAGGTTGCTTCCGTCGCCCTGGTCCCAGACCAAGATGCAGGTCTCCTTTCACACCTCGCCTCCGGCTTTTTCTCGTCGTTCAGATTTAGGAGGACCGGCCTCGTGGAGGGTGACGACGTGCTCAGCGTGCTTGCGCGAGCTGAACACCACTTGTGCGAGAAGGATCTCGATAGCGCGGCGAGGGAGCTTAATCAGTTGAAGGGTGTTGCCAAGGTTTTGTTGCAGGATTGGTTGAAAGCGGCGAGGGAGAGGTTAGAGGTCGAGCAGGCGTTGGATATCGTTCAGACGCAAGCTACTTTCGCGTCTTTGCTTGTTGTGTGATACACCCATACTTTATTGTTTCTAGAAGTTCATACACAGAAAGGATTTCTCATCACTATACAAATGACGCTGCTGATGAGAAACTCTCCTTATGAAATTCGCGCGAATTTGTGTGACGCCCCGAAATGGGACGCTCAAGTTCTTGACAAAACGTCTCGGCCTGGGCGAATTTTAGTGCGTAGGGTCACCAATCCCGCCGCTCAGTATGGGGGAACAATTCAGCTGCGGCGCTTGAGCTGTCCACTCGCGAGCTGACCTCGCTGCTTCTCAGTCAGATGTCAATCATACGAAGTTTCAATTTTGCCAAATTCCACCCCTGGCCGCACAGACGTCCGCTCTTGTCGCTGAACCGTGATCCCCTCTCTTGTTGCCCCAATTGACGCGACGACTGCTGACAGATTTTGCTATACGCTGACGCTACATGTCGTGCGACCTGCTCGAGCGTACACTCCGATCCATTTCGGGTATAGATTCTAAACAATGGGCCGCTTTCGGTGGAGCTGCGGTCGTGACATATGCGCTGTACCGGAGATTCACTAGGCTATCCCTCGATGATGTCCCAGGCCCAGAGAATCCTTCCTTCCTCCACGGTATGTTCAATCTCCGACTCCCTCGCTTTACACTCAACGCGCATGTGGGCACGTGGACCACGCAGGACATCTACCGCTTTGGCAGGCGGCTGAAGCAGGAGTGTTTGAGAACGATTATCTGACCACGTACGGTAGTATCGTGCGTTGGAAAGGACCTCTCGGAGTACGTTATCTCTAGAGTTAACATCCGACACCCTCTCCTGCTTCGGATCCTGACAGGTGGCACTTTGGCTAGGAAGATCGTTTGTGGATTGCTGATCCTAAAGCGATCTTCCACATCCTCCATTCTGCAGACGTATGGGAAAAAACCGCAAGCGGCCGCGAGATGGGCGCAGTTTTGCTCGATAGGGGTTTGGTCTGGGCAGAAGGGGACGTTCACAAACGACAGCGGAGAGCGTTGACCCCTGCCTTCGGCCTCAGCGAATCGAGAGCTTTGGTCCCACGTTTTCTCTTGGTAGCCAATAAGGTACGTGAACAAAACACACCGGCGTCTCGCACACGTTTTTCTCAATTCAGACGGGTGACACCACCTGAATTTGATTTCCCCGGTTTAATTTCGCACACAGTTGGTCGATAAGTGGAAGGACGTTATTGTGAATGAAGGTTCTGGGGATTCGCTTACGCTGGATATGCCGACGTGGATGGGAAAGGCGACACTAGACGCGTAAGGGGTTTCCTTGAAGCGCAGCAGCTTTTGATACCCGTTATATTGACCCTATCGATTTACTGCACCATGCATCCATTCAGGTTTGGTGTCGGTGAGTTATCGACTTTATGAAACCGAAGATAGCACAGTTTATCGCGACGCTGCTTCGCTTTTTACCAGGTGCATTCGACTACGAGTTCGGCGCTTTGGACAACCTCGATAACCCCCTGACAAAATCCTATACGGACATCGTGTACTCAACCTTTGGCGCCCCCTCACGTGGTCAGCTCCTGTTCATGAACCTCTGCCGGTACCTCCCCGCCAGGGTCATTCGGTACATCTTCGAGACGGGATCGGATCCCGGTCTCCAGAAAGCCAGGGAGAATCGGGGCCATGCTCATCGTGTCGCAAAGGAGTTGATTCAGCAGAAGAGAGAGGAGATGGTAGTTGGCCGATCTGAAAAGGATATTTTGAGCTTGTTGGGTGCGTGCTACCGAGTTGTCCTTTCCGACCGAGAGGAGTAACATTTAATCGATCGCGTTGCAGTCAAGGCGAACGATGCGCAGGACGAGCAATCGAAATTACGAGACGACGAGATCGTCGCTCAAGTTCGGACGTTCATGCTCGCTGGGCACGAGACGGTAGCGAAAACCGTGAGCGAATTAGACGTCCCGTCCCGTCGCAACTTCAATAACCTTCTTTCTGTAGTTAATATTTATGCTATGGGAGCTTGCGAGGCGGCCTGAGATCCAGCGCAGGCTGCGGGAAGAAGTTACTGAGATGTACGAGGCGGCAAGGGCGAGAGGAGACGAGGACCTTACTCCGGTGGATATTGATAATCTCCCTTATGCAAATGCTGTTGTAAAGGTCAGGCTACCTCTTCACCTGCGCTATCAGATGCTGACGGACAAATAGGAGGGTCTGAGACGCCACGGCTCTGCCATTGAACTCCAACGAGTGACATGGCAAGACGACGTTTTGCCGTTGACGAGACCCATGGTCGGCCGATCGGGGAAAACGTATCATCACTTGGCTGTCCCGAAGGGGACGATTGTCCATGTTTCCATGTGGGGGTATAATCTGTAAGACGCACAGCCCGTTGGCCTACGCTGGGTCTAATCGCGCTCGCTTAGGAACAAAGACGTGTGGGGTCCAGACGCGATGGAGTTCCGTCCCGAGAGGTGGTTGGAACCCTCGAATGAGAAAACCGAAACCCCGTTAGGGGTGTACGGAAACTTGTGCGGTCTCTCCCCTTCTGAACGGAACCACGAACTTTGGGCTAACCCGTGTTTGACGCAAGGCTCACTTTCTCCGCCGGGGAAAGGAGTTGTATAGGTTGGAGGTTCGCGTGAGTTCATTCATATTCCGGTTGGCCGGGCCCAGACTCTCATTCGACCCGGAAAAGCGTTGCGGAGATCCAGGCGTTCTTGGTGACCCTCATCCGAGAGTTCGAGCTCTCCGTACCGGAGGGTAGGAACGTCCGAACTATCCGGCCTGGGATTATCGTTCCTATGGTCATTGGAGAGGAGGATAAGGGCCCCCAGCTCCCGTTGACCATTACTCCTGTCAAAGATACCTAGCATCACCTCCGAAAACATGTTTACCCCATGGATGTAAACATCCCCCACTTCGGTACGATATACCTTGTTTTGTCTTGAGATCTCGTCATCTATGATATATGCCATGAATCCACCCACGTTACTCTATGACGACTCTGAAGTCAATCGGCCGCCTGGGACGGATGATTTTCTCTGACGCATTTCATTTCACGCAGCCTCCGTCATCAATTTACTTGGCCGCAACGGCGGACGGACCGGAGTCCGCCGATACCCGGGCTCGTGTTCTCCTCATGGAGACTTGTAGCGGTCAAAAATTACCATCATCGGCGTTCAAGACAAAGATGAAACTTCTCGACACGAGGAAATACGCGTTACGCACTACGATGCACCCCGAGGCCGCAACGTGGTGTTTTGAATAACTGTTCCGTGACTCCGAGCCATCGAGGCCCGAGACACAAAAGGATTTGGAAACAAAGGGGTAATGCACATGGAAAAACAACGGTGGCGAGAACGATGCAGATAATGGGTGTACGAGGAGTGAAAAGGATGAGGGGTGAGTGATAAGTCAACCATGATGAATATGAAAAACCGAACCGCCAATGGCCTCCTTCCTCTTCACGAGCGGCCACACACACGCATCTAACGTTAAAAAATGTGAAGCGAAAGACACCATATGACAGATGACAGGGCGGCGAAAAAAATCACAGAAGGGAAACCGAGTTAAAATAACGTTTGGATAGATATCTGAAAAAGAGTCTTTGTGAAGGTATCACATATACGTAAGGACGCACAGAGGCCAGTCTCATCGTTCGTGAGATGCATAAAGAGTTCGTGATCGCGCGGTGAGTCGAGGGGATGAAGTGCGAACGGGGATGCAGAACGTGACGCGCGCCTTCAGGGGCCCAGGCACAGTAATTTCTTGAATATTCGTGACAGGAGTCCGCGTTCTGAAAAGGTAAGAAAATTTCAGTACGGTATTACAGGTGATGGGAGTCGGAGAAGTGCGGCTCACTTCGGGGAGCTGGATGCCGTTTTTCGTCATGTTGCTCGTGTTCTGATCTGAGGGCGCGGGATGCGTGCTCTACGCTTGGACGCGTGTTAACGCGTCTCGCTCGTTGATATTGCCTCTCTTGCTTGCGAGCGTCTTTCTCCTGGAATCTGTGAAGGAACAGACAATTAGTTAGACACCAAACTATATCCCGGAGGCGAACGGGGAGTTCTGAAAGGCGACGTACATGTAAAGCTGCTCGAGCTCCTTCCTCAAACCATTCGGTTCAGGGACTTGAGAGCAGACGCTAGGATCCAGCCACACGTCAAACGACAGGAACAGTCTATTCGGAGGGTGAAATTCGGCGTCTTCGATCCACGAGTCACGGTCCCCAGAATCACGCGTCCGAGTACGAGTAAGTTCCGAATCCGAATCCGACCGAGGCATGACAATCTCGGGTGCTCTGGCTCTACGTTGGTCAGCGTCGCAGAGGGTCATCAGATTCCGTAGGTGTACATCAGGGACCATCACGACCGAGGTGGCGAGCGTTGTCGAGGAGGAGCTCGAACCGGACCTAGGGGTTTGAGGTGTCGATGAGGTCCTCCTCGTCACGGAGGAGATGCGAACCTGACGTTCCGTAAGAAGGGTCCTGACGTAGCAGTCCTGATCCAGCCAAGGAAGCGGGTTGGAGAGTTGTAACGATCGTCGACCGGACGGGTGTTTCTTCGCGGGTGAAATAGGAATAGACATGGACTCGTTTTCGTCGTATTGGTCATTCTGTCGAGGCATCCCAGGGCCGATGAAATAAATATCTGTCAAGGTGTTTCCATCCTGATCTACGCTCTGGACCGAGGGGGGAAAGAGACGGTATATGCGTGTCAGCCACGTTCACCGACGGAAAACGAGAGGGAACGAGAGAGGAGAGGATAGGCGTACAATTCCAGAAAGAACGGCGACGTACTTCCTCACCACAATCTCGCTTGCCAACTTGTTCAGCCCCGGATCGACGAACGAAGTTGAAGCTGCGGGATTGAGCGAGACGGCGACCACTATTCCGTTGCGCAAACCGAAGGACGACATTCTAGGACCTCGAAAGTCGACGGTGGTGTGCGGAGGGAGTGGCGGAAGAGGGGGAAGGGAGAGGGTGGTTCCCGACTCGCTCTACTCTCCCGAAGACTTGTGGGGAGATAAAAATGCCGAGAAAAAGCGAGTTGGCGCACAAGTAAAGACAAAGTTACGTGGGCAACGCGGTGGCCTCATGTTCGGGCCAAACCGTTCTTTTTTGAACCCGGCTGGCAGTTTCGCCTCGTTCCCTGGGACGACAACGTGGTTTCGGTGCGCTCTCCGGAAACGTCCTGACTCCCTCTCCTAATTATCCTAATAGTATTTGGCGGGACCCTCGAGTTTGATGAAGATGAGATACTCAGTCTAGCTTTGCTGGATTTGGATTTTCCGTAAGATTCGTTCCGGCACCACAGAAGGAAGGTTGAAATGGAGATGAAAATCATTGCAGTGCATACGGCGTCCCGCTGAGTCGATCACTCCTGCAGAGGCTTTGTTCCTGGGCCTGTCAAATAACAGGAATGGTAGCCTGCTGAGGACTGATCTCCAGAATTTTTCGATTTCAGGTTCGTCAGGCTAGTTTAGAACAACAGCCTGGTGAGCTACTATATTGCCACCGTCGATATCGGTTTTAATTCCATATGGGCGTAACGGAGCCAGAGCCGTTGCCCGCTCAAAGTGCTACATACGTCAAGGGTCTGTGCGAATTCGGTGCTGTATTCGAACGTGCTCGAGTTGGTGATGTTCTCCCTTGACTCAACCTGCTCCGTCGAGTTTGAGTTAACCCGGAACAGGCTGAAGAGTTGGACGGGGTAGAAGTTATCGAGAAGGGTGACGTTCGGAGATACGCGAGAGAACAAAGCAAGCGTTGTCCGTCATAATAAAAACACTCCATCACTGGGATTTATATGTTCTTATGCTTGGCGTGTTGGCTCTTTCTAGAGAGAAAGGTGGTTAGTCGTCCATAATCATGAAGCTTCCTTGCCTGTTCAAGTAAACGTTTACGGTTGAGGGAAGCAATAGCTTGCGCGAAGAGCACCTGACTCCACCGGGCACAAGATATAAGCCGTGGGTCGGGAGGCTCCCTCGAGGCCCGTAGCAAACATTCAGATGAGAGGGAGCACATGGCCGCGCTAGCGCCGATGACCTGCGATAAGTTACGCGGTTCTGTCTCGCAACTGGGAGTCGGGGTGCAGATAAGTCACCGACTGGAACCTTCGTTGAACGGTAGCGGGCCGCAACGTTGGACTGTGGTTTGAGACCAACATCAACTTAGCGTTGGATGAATGAATAGTTTCCCGGAGATGAGCGCAGTAGGATTACAAAGATCGGTAAGACCCCGGACCATCTCTTTGCTCCCCCAAGGCGTGAGGTCGGTTACAGGGGAGTCTGGGGCCGCAAGTTGCTGCGCCCCAAACCGGTACAAGGCTGATGGCAACTTGCAGAGAAATCCGAGTGAGACGAGACCATTGAAACGCCAAGTGTGTACCGTACGTAGGCTGGGATCCAGCCTCAAATGCAGAGCGGGGTGGGGATGTTCTGATTCCGTCTGGCCTCGAGGGTGCGGATGAGATTCCCGGGAGAGTGAAGCCGCGATCATGATCTTTTCTTATGCCGGTCAAAGTGCACAAAAATAAATTCACCCGCGCGATGCAACCACTTCGCGCGAAACCTGTCACCCCGCACGAAACTCAACACTCGCCTCGCGCGAAACTCGTCAGCCGCCTCGCGCGTTTTATCTCGCACCTCGCACGAACATTCGGATCCCCCCTAAGGGGAATTTCTGCCCTTGTCCAGGCAAATTCAAAGGTAGGCAGACTTTTCCGCCGGTTTGTATGTTGTAGAGAGGTAGTTTCGGGGCAGTATTCCCATTTTTCTGGGCTTCGGAACGGCGTCGGGATTTTCCGAGACCCGTGATCCGCTTAACATCGCCGCAAACCAACATTGGGAAACCCACCGGGGCGTTACTTATGTTGTTGCTGAGACTCCTGTTATAATATTTTCGAGTCCATATTTTTACCCCTCTAAGACTCGTGATACCCTTCCTATGTTTGTTTTTATCTTATGTTATTTTCGACATATTATTTATCATTTGTTTGGCTGTTTTCCGCCTTGACTGCATCCCATTCTGAGTCATTCTGCTTCCCGCTCAGTAGATAACCCCGCTACGGTTCACCCGCTTCGACCCCTCGGTGTTACTCTTATTTCTTTGCACTGAGATGGTTTTCTATCTAGACACAATCCCACGCACTCCTTCTAACTGCTAGTATATGTCAGAAATAACATAAGATAAAAACAAACATAGGAAGGGTATCACGAGTCTTAGAGGGGTAAAAATATGGACTCGAAAATATTATAACAGGAGTCTCAGCAACAACATAAGTAACGCCCCGGTGGGTTTCCCAATGTTGGTTTGCGGCGATGTTAAGCGGATCACGGGTCTCGGAAAATCCCGACGCCGTTCCGAAGCCCAGAAAAATGGGAATACTGCCCCGAAACTACCTCTCTACAACATACAAACCGGCGGAAAAGTCTGCCTACCTTTGAATTTGCCTGGACAAGGGCAGAAATTCCCCTTAGGGGGGATCCGAATGTTCGTGCGAGGTGCGAGATAAAACGCGCGAGGCGGCTGACGAGTTTCGCGCGAGGTGAGTGTTGAGTTTCGTGCGGGGTGACAGGTTTCGCGCGAAGTGGTTGCATCGCGCGGGTGAATTTATTTTTTGTGCACTTTGACCGGCATATTTTCTTAACTTATAGGCCGACACCATCGCTCTACTGGGGATGACCCCTTCTTGCTGACTATCTGGAGAATCACATTCCCTAATGAAAGCTACAATCAGTATATAACCCACCCCTCTGCGACTCGTCTCTCTCAAATTCCAAGAAATAATGTTTTGGCTACTTTCTCTTGGGCTTCTTGCGACGCCTCTCCTCATCCTCATCTTCACATTCGTCAAACTCCAGATTCGTAGTGCCAGGTCTCCACTCAGGAAACTTCCCGGACCGCCCGCTAAGAGTTGGTTCTATGGAAACGTCACGTACATCCTCGAGAAAGGCCAATCCGTCGCATGGGATGAGTGGGTCGCGACCTATGGGAAGACTTTCCAATACCCGCTCATGTTCAACGTACATTTCCTTCCCTTACCGTTATCAGCCTTATCCCAAGCTTGTACTTTTCAGTATCCTTCACTGTTCACCACGGATCCCCGGGCGATAAACCACGTCCTTACACACTCGGATGAATTCGAGAAACCTCCCGTGGGGAAAGCCGCCCTCGGACTACTAGGAGATGGTACGCACTTGGCTTGCGATTTGATCTCGCTTGTTAATCCACATTATTTCCAAGGTTTAATCTTTGCTGAGGGTGAAAGACATCGCAAGCAGGTGAGCCCAACGTCGCTCGAACATATCATCGCCATGACTCATCACCCTTCGCCCACAGCGTCGCATCATGGTACACTTAACCATTCGAAGACTTCTACCACGCTTTATTGACGGCTTTTTCGCAGAACCCGGCCTTTGGACCGGGACAGCTCAGGTCATTCACTCCCATCTTCAACCAGAAGGCTCACGAAGTTGAAAACATCTGGCTCTCGCAACTCAACGAGGCCCAGGCCGATGTCATTAAAGTAGACGTCCCAAACTACATGGGAAGAGTCACGTTGGATATCATCGGGCTGGCAGGTCAGTACATACTTGCGACAAAGTCGTTGCTCCTTGCCGATAACGGTCTACACAGGGTTCGACTACAAGTTCGACTCGCTTCATTCCAAGGGAGACGAACTCGGCATTGCTTTCAGCTCGTTGGCCTCCGGCGGGAATGCGCCCATGGCTCGCTGGACCATCACACCGCACTTGCTGGCACTTGCCCCTATACTCACCAAGCTCGTACGTGTCCTTTACTTCCCGTTCACGAACCTGTCGTAATAGCGCGGTAATTTAGCCATGCCTCACGAGAAGACTTCGGAAACCCAAGGCTGCCATCGACCGGATCGGCAATGAACTTATCGCTGAACGGAAATCAACCTTCCTTCGAGAACAGTCCAGCGGAGTCAAAGAAACATCGGGCACATATGGAAGGGACCTACTGACCTTGTTGATACGGGCAAACCTTCAGGACCCGGACTGCATGAATGACTCAGATGTTTGTGCGCGTAAGCGTTCCCGCTCTCTCTCTCTATTGATTCCTCAGAATGACCGACATTTCCCCCAGAAATCGGCACCTTCTTCATTGCTGGCCATGAGACAACGAGCACCGCCATGTCGTGGACATTCTTCGGGCTTTGTCAAAACCTGGGAGCGCAGAAGAGACTACGAGAGGAGCTTCTGACTCTCGACACGGACGATCCGACGATGGACGAGCTCAAGTCCTTTCCCTACTTGGATATGGTTGTTCGTGAATCTCTTCGGCTCTACTCGCCTGTGTTCGTCTCGAGGAGAGTGGCCGTCAAGGATACCGTCCTGCCGATGAGAGATGGGTCTTCGATCAGGTGCGTATCGCCTTGACATCACGATACCTGACCTTATCTCTTCGTGGACAGTATGAGTGAAGGTGACTCTTTTACGATCCCGATCTACGCTATGAACACGGATAAAGATATCTGGGGAGATGACTCTCTCGAGTTCAAGTGCGTCTTTGACCTTGTCCTATTGCCACCGAGACAAATGTTGACCCCCTGATGGAACAACAGACCCGAACGATGGGAATCGCCTCCGGAAGCAATCTCGGAACACCATGGCGTGTGGGCGAACCTTATGGCTTTCCTCGGTGGCTCTCACGCATGCATCGGGTATCAGTTCACGATCATAGAGTTCGTCCTCTCTCTCTGCTTCGCCACCCCCCCCAAATATATTCCTGACAACCATTCACTTCTCCCCAGGATGAAATGTCTCTTGTTCGCGCTGATTCGCAAGTTCGAGTTCGAGTTGGTCATCCCCGCGGAGGACATTGTGTGGGGGAACCATGCCGTGGTTCGGCGGCCGTTCGTCAAGGGTGAGGAGCAAGATGGACAGAAGTTGCCGTTGTATGTTAAGGTTTACGTTCCTGATTTGTGAGATGTAAGTGGACGGGGTGGAAACCTATGCGGTGTGGTGGTCGCCAACATTGGGGTGATATCTGTAGTCTTTGGATCGACGTGAGCGGATACATCTATACATCTATCTCGACCAAAGGCTTTGTAACAGTATCGTACAGCCAGACCTTCAAAAATTTACGGACATTCCACAACCAACACGAAAAAACAACAACAGGGAAACATAGAGTTTGCAGTTACAGGAGGCAGATCGACGAAGAGCCGGCGTGGAAAAATGAACCTTCGGAAGCTCACCGGCACCGGCGATGGCTTATTGATCTACAAGCCTTGCCGGGCTTCGCCACGGCATTCAGTTTGAGGCTCGAACATATATGGGCTTCAAATTAACCCACATTACAGTCGAAGGAACGGGGAACGGACGCCGATCTCAAGACGGTGACCCGGTGGAGCTCTTGGGCGTCAAAACGAACCAAACAAATACAAAGCTGATGGCGACAGATGCTTAATACTGTCTTGGATATCCTGGAGTAGACCTTTGCAGCTCGCTGGGTCCTTCGATGCCCCGAGCGTCTCATAGATCCCGAGCGCTCCCAAAGCCTCAGAGGCTGCATCTTCGAGCCGGTCTTGTCGGTACCAGACCGCAGCCTCCATCTCCATCGCGCAACCAGGGTCGTATGTGCCACTAGTGGTGACATGCGACTTGGATCGACTGATGTGATCCTGTGCATCATCGAACCCATCTTCCTTCGCAGAGGGGACCGTGCCACGTTAGGCTCTCTGGGACGCTGCGGTGCAGATCTTTGTGCAATGCGACATCATGCTTGCGCCACGGATCAAGCGCGACGTCGCTGAGCGTGGTCGAAGTGAAGGTGTCCCTGACCATGGGTTCGACCCCCTTCCGCTGTTGACGAGTATGTACCAGCTTTGGGTTATTTCTTCGGTAATACTGGGAGGTTACCTCCTAGAATACAGCCAACGCCGGCAAAAATGTGTACGGTCACGTATCTTTGCCGACCGTCTGTTAAAACATTTGAGTTGGTTGCTTGTGCTTAGTACTGGAGAGTCACCGTCCGCCGCCTATTGCCATCTATCCATTCTCTGAATGTATGTAACCGAGCCATGCTATTTGACACAACTTTGAGGTATCTGAGCTACGCCGCAGCTGTGCTGTCAAAACCGATTTTTTCCGATATTAACACGGCTACCAAGACACGACCTGCGTGGCCTGATTGGCTGTGCACGACCAATATCAAGGGGCTCACCCATGCCTCGAGGTGTTCCCACTTTCTCTCATCCCAACTTTCTCTCATCCACACTTCCGTCCCTATTGAGTCGATTTCGATCCCAGGATGCAAGCGAGTGAGTCTGGTAAAAAGACATAATCAGACGGTTTATATGAAACTACACATTTTTCTAGCAAACCCCGAAATTTTGGGGGAAGCTGGGGCCAACCCGAAAGCGAGATTCCACTACATGTTCCAACGGGAAGTAGAGGAACACGATCAAGACCTTGAGAAGAAATATGATGAGGACTTGAACACGACCCTTATCTTCGTGAGTATCGCGCTGTTGAGGCAAGATTGGGTCTAACGATCACCACGGTGTTTCACGCAGTCTGGTTTATTCTCCGCCGTGGCATCGGCATTCATCATCGACATCCAATCCGAGCTCAGCCCAGATTACGAACAGGCAAACAATGTGTTGCTTGAGATGCTCCTCAACGCCACCACTGGCACCCTACCCCCAAATTCTGCGGCGTCCATACCTCGATGGAACGGCCCCAATCCCGTCGTCGTCCAGGTTCAATGCATTCTGTACGCGACCTTGTGTGCGACCCTCCTAGCAGCGTTCCTCGCCATGCTCGGGAAACAGTGGCTCAGCCGATACAAGGAAAACGAGACCCGCGGGTCAGCCGCAGACAAGAGCAGGTTGCGCGAGCGGAAGTTAACAGGAATTGGGACCTGGAAACTCCATCTTGTTTTGGAGTCCCTGCCCCTCATCCTCCAGTTCGCTTTGTTCCTTTTAGGATTTGCGCTTTCTCGGTACCTCTGGAAAGTTAACTCCTCCGTCTCGTCAGTTGTCATTGCGTTCACGGGTGTTGGGTCCCTTTTTTACTTGTCCATCGTCACGGCGTCCATATTCTCCTTCGATTGCCCGTTCCAAACGCCATTTTCACTTCTGATTCGTTACGCGGTCAGATTGGCTACCCCTTACTTACGGAACCTCCGACACACCTTTGGATCCATCCAGCAATCTCTCCAGCCCGGAGTGCAGCAGGCGGGAATCGGTCTGCCTCTTTCAATTTTCACCGTCAGCAGAGGCCACGGCTCAAGAACCGCACTCGCTTCCATAACGACCCAGCCCTCTTGGCCGAGTACCCCTCTCTTCGTTTGGGAAAATGATTTGGAGGGCGATAGACTCGACGCCAAGTGTATCAATCGTTTGTTCGAGATGTCTACCGACATTGACGTCGTCATTTCGAACATGGATTTCATACCGGAGATCATTTGGCACAGCGGAATCAAAGAAGTTCCTCGCAAACGTATCTACGACATTCTCATGGACTGTTTCGATTTCTCTGGCGCCGACCCGGTCGTAGTTCCCAAGTCACGAGGCGTAGCTTACCTCAGCGCGAGGGCCTTCGTCCATATAGAGCTCCAGCGACGATGTATTGTCCAGTACGAGGATCACGAGCGGAACAGCTGGGAAGCCCTTTGTGCCAACCACCGCCCTCTGTTGTCCGCAAACAATCGCTTCGACCCTGACCTTGAAGCAGTCCTCTTTATGGTCGATATGGCGCTCGGGAACAATAACAGGTTCTCCTGGGCAGAATCGAAGATGACATTACCCCACCGCGCATGGATGTCCCACGTGTTGCTTTACCATGCCTGCCACGAGCGACAAGTGCCGGAGGTCGTGTTAGAATTCGTGGAGAACTCATTGTTACTTGAATCATCGAATAAAGCCGTCATCGCAGACTGCTTCTTCATCATTGGATTGACAATCGGAGTCTCCTTTAACGTCAACGACATCCTTGTGAAGGACAAAAGGTTGGGTCTGAAATTCGCTTGAATGTTCAAACCCGCTGACTTCTCACCATCCAGTTCTGAGATGGAATCTATCGTCAAGGGTGTCTTTGGAACTTTTGCGGAGATATTTTCCTCCGACTCCATCCGAATGCCATCAGCCCTTCACGCGCTCCGACTTGCAACGCGGATGTCACACTTTGGTGTCTGCGACGCTAGCTATCAGCTGTTCAAAACAATAATGGCTCCTGATAACCTGACGGATCAGCATTGGGCAGCTGCTCGCTTTGCAGTCTATGGAGCATTTTGGGACTGGAGGCACACGGCAAAACAAGGGGACCTCAAGGTAATCCTCAAGTTCCTTGACTACCACGTCGGCCTACTAGGCGCAAACAAGGATCATGATTCATACATCATGTCCGCCTTGAGGCCACTTGTCGGAGTCGATGGTGCCGGCCTTCTGGGGTTTGGAAGCGTCAGTGACTTCAACTGGACTAGTCCATCCTTTGTGAGAGGGATTTGTTCAATCATGGAACCTCGCCGTCTCATCCCACTCCGGGGGAAAGTCATTGATCTAGTAGCCATCCTATCGGATACCTGGCTTCATTGCTCGGCACCCGCCCTGAAGCCAGAGGAGATGTCTAAATTCTGTGAAGACATTGCCTTTTTCATGGACAATGTTATTCATCGTCCAACTCAGACGAAGGCAGGTGTCACCGTCCTATTCGGAATGCTCTGCTCCCCGGAGTGGAGGAAGCACATAACGACCAGGTTCTGGAGAGTGCTCGCATACTGCACTCAGGCTTTCAACACGGAATCCGTCAGGTGGTGTTTGCGAAACGCTATCGAGTTGTTGGAGTTTACGAGGGGCTTGCCTGATGGGGAAGGATTGAAGTGGTGGTACGGGACGCTGTGGCTCTGCTACGACAAGCTTGATGCCACGGTTCGGGACGAGGTCAAGAAGATCGCAGCGGTCATGTTGCGCGAAGATGGTTTCTCGGACCTTAACAGTCTCATGCAAGAAGAGCTCAAGAGCATCCAGCAAGAGGTGAACGCACTCACTGAGGAGAAAAGGCGGGATTTTTCTGGAAGGAAAGTACAAGCTCGCTTGGTCACCATGGAGGGGAATTATGACCAATTCGCTCGGATTGCGGGGAGGCGGTAGCGATCGAACCCAACACATTTGTAGTATGTATACAGTCGATGTATGTATCGTCCAAGCCCGTTTTTTTTTTCGTTTTCTGTCGGCTACTAGTTGCCGAGCCTCCACATCCACTGGATTAAGTACACTAGAGGGCCCAAGATCGTGCTCAACTGCGAGGTGTGGTGATGGAACAAAGACTTGCGCACGAGATAATCGTCATCTTTGGGCAATATAATTATTTGGACACCTTGACTGGTGAGGCCTTGAGGAGAAGTGACATTGCTGCCACTAACTGGCGACGTCCCAGTCTGTGAAGCTGGAAGGGGGTATTATACGACATGCCCCTGTGTTTTCCCCGAGTCAAAGCCTGATGAAGGCACCAGGAAAATGTAAACTGGCACATGTTCACATGATTACGACGTCATGTTGATTTCCAGTGATATATATTTCCTGCGATATGTTCGCAGATAAGTTAGTAGTGATCCCTCTCTCCTCGACAATGATCATACCGTTGTCCTCTCCGTTTTCGCCCCGCTATCGCTCTGAGAGTTGCGGCTTCCAGATAATCCGATCTGGAAGTCACCAAGACATGTAGCGACCGAGGTGATCCCAGCGGTTACTCGAGGAATGAGTTCAACGAGAATGGTAAAATCTGGCGGAGAATGTATTAGAAACGAACGGGAGTATAATAGTTGTACTACAAGGTCCCCTGGCCGCCTAATTGAACGGTGAGTGATGAGAAGAGGTCGAGGAAATGACTATCGAAGGGAAACAGAACCAATTAGATGTACAGGGGGGATAGAATGCGTTAGGTGATTTGTGGTGCCCACTTAAGCCTCGATTCTTCAGCTTCGTCGGGGGGATAAAAGTCCGATATCCGTAACTTCAACGAATATGTAAGGTGGGAAATGTTCGTTGCTTAAGCCAGAGTGAGGATGGCAAAGAAAACTCCAACAGCACCGACGGCCACGGAGAGTATCCCAGATCCGATCTTAAGATTCGCAGAGGCGTTGTTTACGGTGTCACCTCCAGAAGTGTTGAGGGGACCAGTAGCGGAAGTCCTGGTCCCGGTTGAGGAAGGTGTGGCGCCACTAGGAGTAGGGAGAGCAGCGTAGATGACCGACGAAGTGTAGGTGACACAATTGGAAGAAGCAGGAACCTTAGGCTGGTATGGGATGGTGGTGATGGCACCCAGAGACTCAGGTGGCTGGGTGTAGGTCTGGATCTGACCGGATGGATCGGTGTAAACGCCGGGGAACTCCTGGTTGTCACCTTGGCAAGACTCGAACGTGTTGTTCTTAGCGGCGTTGGGGGCATTATAGGCGCATCCAATGCGGTCGTAGATGTGTTCGCAGAAGCGGCTGGCGTTGGGGCGAGAAGGGTCGCAGGCCTTGAAGCAGAAGGACTGTCCGCCAAAGAAGCTAAGACGGAGGGTAAGACAGGCTGCGTTGAGTGAATTCCAAGAGAGGCTTACTCGTGCCATTGGATCACCTGTTTGTAATCAGTCTTGTTGTCGCCGCTCCAGGCGTTTGAGTAGACGAGACCGCCGAGCGGGTTTCCACGGAGATCAGCACCGTGAGGATCCATCTCCCCTCCCGTATCATCTGCCTTGAGGTTGGTTTGCGTCTGGTCGATGAAACCGACGACTTGGACGTAGTCCGGGGTCCTCATAAATTGGACACCCTTGAGAGCACCACTGGGGATAAGACGCGTGCCATGACCAGGCTTGGTACACCATGCGACGGCCTCGTGTTCGGTTTCACCGATGGTCGTAGGTCCATTAGGCGGGGCCCATATACAGAAGTCTGAACAAACAAAGCGGTATCAGTGAGGGAAGGTTCAACTGTCTGGAAATCCGAGGCGACTCTGCAAGCGTAGCAAGGCCCAGGGTTGAAAAAGGGAAAGCTGCGCTACCCACCATCGATCGAGTTGATAACAGCGGTCTGGCAGAGCGATTGTTGGTTCTCAGTCGTCGAGTTGCAGCGATTATAGCCATTCTGGTGGCCGCGAACTCCAGTCTCTGTGTCTGCTTGGTATGGCTATTGACGTAAATTAGGGACTGACACACTGGGCAAAAGAGGAAACGTACGAGGTTATTCCAGTCGAAGGATTTGGAGGCTAGGGGTTGGAACGCGCTAGAAGTTGTACTTGTGGTATTTTGTCCGCGAGCGAGGTGGGGTGTCGCGACGAGCGCCAGAGACGCCAGGAAAACGAAGGGGGACATGATGATAATGAGAAAGGAAGAATATGGGCGACCTAAGGGAGGAGGGGATCGAGGACTGTGTTTTTTGTTGGTTGAAACGAACCACGACTTTTATGAACCAGCCAAGAGGCAGCGTGCGAGGATCGCCAAGGATGTTCAAGAGGAAGAACGAGACCCAAGGGACCGCGTCCGTAGTCAATCCTATCAACTGCCCAGAAACTGTTCATTGTGGCCTAGAGAGATGCACGGTGTCCATGACTAAATTGCAGTAGACAGAGAACAGCTGCCACAAGAAGTCGGGAAAATCGGAGGGATGACGCTGAGATGGTAATCACTGGTTGTGGGATGAATTTGCAATTCCGACAAGTACAATGTAGATCCTTCCCCGTGTCGAACTGTCACACCGAAATGCTCCCATAGGCGGCACGAATAAGGACAAAGATGAGAAGATGGGTCACGGTGGGAAAGTCGCAGAGCTTAGTCAGGCCGAGGGAAGCGGTTCGAGGGCAGGTAGCGTGCAGTGAAGTCGCCTCCGGCCCAAGAACCTTTTACGAAAATAAAAGCAGAAACATCGATCGTCCAAGCGAAGGATTATGGTCGACATGGAAGTAGTGAGGAGGTGAGTTGGGTTTCAATATGCAACGAGGAATTCACTTCTTTCTACTCCTCGCGGAACCCAGTCACTTCACACCCCTGATCGTCCTTCGCAGTCGTACGAGGGTCGAAGGCATTGAATATCATTTGGACCCGTATACGGACCGCAGGAAGCGCAGGTACCACAACTTGCTAGGCAACCCCGGGAATTGTTGCAAAGAGGGACATGAGGTGGTCAAGCGGATAAGCAGATGACCCATCAGAGGCGAGGAGGTTTGTTTCCTCGACTTCACGCTCCAACTCGTCGAAGGCCTCGGCAGCGCCAGACATGTGCGCAACTCGAGCACACGCTGCATGGAGAGCAAGCAGCTGGGGATTGGGCAGTCGCGCGCCCTCGTAGTGGGGAGAGGGAGAAAACGTCACAAACGTATGATCACCATCGGCGTGAAGGTGTTCAAACTTGCGAAGATATCTCACGTGAAGGACATGGTAGCGGTTGGGCTGTATACGGGTTAGATTGGTATCACTGGGGAGCCTACGAGTAGCGCACTTCATTGGTGCCTTCGAACCACAGCTCCAGTTTTTCGAAATATTGATGAACATTAGACTCCAACGATAGAATATTCCCCAAATTGTGGATGCCGTCTGCCTCGAGGAGTTCATCAACAAGAGTCCCAAGTCCGAAGCGTCCAAGGACGATCATATCGTTGACAGCGCACTCTGTGATTTCTCACTGCCCTCCAAGGGGTTAATGCCCTGAATCCTCGACTCGTTCCAAATGTGGCATGCGTGAACGGTGACGGAGGTAGTGCCCAGGTCAAGACAGATCTGTCTGAGTTCACGACTCCTCTGGATTGATGTACGATCGAACGAGCCGATCAGTAAGCGTCGAAAGCTGTCGCGCGCAAGAGCCTAACCAGTCATGAGCAGAAAAGATGCAGGGTGTGATGGATATGCGCACCTTACGCCTGGCGGTCCAATAATCTTTTCCATCGGCCATCATACAATCCCTAGTCATATCTTTCCACGTGTCGATGGAGGGACGCGAAGGGTGTGAAGAGGGTGTAGGGTACTTCGTGGTAGAAGCACGAACTGCGGGGAAACTGAGACGCCAAACGGCATAGAAATAAATCAGACGCACACCGGCGCAGCAAGTAATCGTGATGCCATTTACCAACCTCAAATACAACGTCGTGCCCGCACTTGCCCTCCTCGGACCTTGACAAGAGCTGTGAGACAAGGGATGAGGCGGGTTCATCGGAGAGGGTCATGCGTCGACCATAGAGTTCAAGGAGGAGATATCCAGCCACTCTGGCGAATATGACATTATCCTTTGCGTCCTTTCTGGAAGGATTGGCTTCGACTTGCAGGTTTGCATGGTATTCGGCGTTGAGTATCATGTCGTACGCGCTGAGGTGGTTGCGCTGGATTGCACCCCATGCCTTGTACGGAGCTGGCTTTTTCGGGGAGAGGGCTCGGGGACAACGCAATCGTCGTCATGGCCTGAAGCAAAGTTGAGCACGGCGGGTGAGCCAAAGGCTTCGCCTTTGAGAATTTTAAGCATCAAACGCGGAGTCACGTGCAGTTGAAGCCGCTTCGCCAGTGGGCTTTAATTTGGCGCATTTCGGAATTGGATTCGTCATCCGCTTTTCCTCTTCCGACAACCCCGCTAGTTGACAAGCCGCCCTAAGGCTCTCGAGGGGGACACACTACCGTGTAGCCATGGCTTTTCCCGGTTCTTGGTTCACGGCGGCGCGTCGTTCCGCGACCGTCACCCGATACCTCACCTCGGAGGCGGGTCCGTCGAGACTACCACTCGTACCGTCAAGTTCCCGACCTGCTCTCACTTTCAGAGCGTTCCGAAGCTCAGCTCTCGCCGCTGGATACATTCGGGCCTCACCACGGTGGCATTACCCTCGATGGGTCAATCGGGATGGCGGAGATGGTGGTGACCAAAAACACTCGAAATCCTCACCCGGACACGACCCAAATGATTCAACCGCTTGGTTAGATGGGTCGGAAGATGGAAAGCCGCCATCCAGCGCAAGTCCTCCGCCGTCCTCCGCACCTCCGTCAGATAACGAAAACTCTGATGGGTTCGACTCATCCTCACCCTCAGAAGAATCTTCACAATCCCCCGCACCTCAGTCTCCTTCACCGACTACACTCACCAAACCCTCTATTCCCGAAAACTATCCTCAGGTCCTGGCTTTACCCATCGCACGACGCCCGCTCTTCCCCGGGTTCTATAAGGCGGTCGTCATTCGAAACCCAGCGGTCGTTGCAGCAATCAAGGAAATGATGAAACGCGGACAACCGTACATCGGTGCTTTCCTTCTCAAGGACGACACTTCGGACAGCGACGTTATCACGGATTTGGACGCGGTTCACGAAGTTGGCGTTTTTGCCCAGATCACGAGTATATTTGCTGCCAATTCTCCTAGCACGGTTGGAAAAGATGGGGGCGAGGAGGGACTGACCGCTGTTCTTTACCCCCACCGTCGCATTCGGATTACGGATTTGGTTAAACCTGCAGATGGCCGCACAAGCGCTTCCGTAGAACAAGCAGAGGAACCAAAGACCGAGGAAGAGTCACTACCCACCCCACCTTCCTCGCCTCCTCCGGAATCGCACTTCAATTCGGTCCAGACTTCGTTCTTACACGACTTCAATATCTCTGTGGTCAACGTCGAGAACCTGTCCACTCTCCCGTACAACAAGGACGATCAATACATTCGCGCCTTTATGTCCGAGATCATTTCCGTATTCAAGGATATCGCTCAGCTCAACCCACTATTCCGAGACCAGATCACGAACTTTTCTATCAACCAAGTCGCTTCCAATGTCTTTGACGAGCCCGACAAGCTTGCTGATTTTGCGGCTGCCGTATCTACTGGAGACGTTCGGGAGTTGCAGGATGTTTTGGAGAGCTTGACCGTTGACGATCGCCTTCGAAAGGCACTCCTGGTTCTCAAGAAAGAATTGATCAACGCTCAACTTCAGAGCAAGCTCTCACGGGACGTCGACTCCAAGATTGCGAAGAGACAGCGCGAGTATTATCTCATGGAACAACTCAAAGGTATCAAAAAGGAACTTGGTATGGAGTCTGACGGGAAGGACAAGTTGATTGAGAAGTTCAAGGAGCGGGCCGCTCAGTTAAAGATGCCAGAAGCCGTGCAGAGGGTCTTTGACGAAGAACTCAACAAACTCACCCATCTTGAGCCCGCTGCTTCTGAGGCGAACGTCACGAGGAACTACTTGGAGTGGATCACCCAGGTACGTGTGAATGGTATGTGAAGCGAAGCCACTATATTTAATCTTGCCTAGATCCCATGGGGCCAACATTCCAAGGAAAACTACTCGATCGCCAACGCTCAGAAGATTCTGGACGAGGACCATTATGGATTGAAGGATGTCAAGGACCGGATCCTGGAGTTCTTGGCCGTCGGAAAGCTTCGTGGAACTGTGGAAGGAAAGATCATCTGTCTCGTTGGTCCCCCTGGTGTTGGAAAAACATCGATCGGGAAGTCGATTTCTCGGGCTTTGGAGCGGAAATTCTTTAGATTCTCGGTCGGAGGTTTGACCGATGTCGCGGAGATCAAGGGGCATCGAAGGACCTACGTCGGGTATGCTGCGAAGCTTTTACTTGAACTGGCTTGAGCTGACGTCTGCGCGACCACAGAGCCCTGCCGGGGAAGATCATCCAAGCACTCAAGCGCGTTGGTGTCGAGAACCCATTGGTCCTCATTGACGAAGTCGACAAGATCGGTAAGGGGATAAATGGTGACCCTGCCAGCGCGCTCCTCGAAATGCTCGACCCTGAGCAGAATAACGCTTTCTTGGATCATTAGTAAGTCCAACGCCTGAAGCTTTTTCGTGCCTGCGCTTACCGTACGCCCAAGCATGGATCTCCCCGTCGACCTGTCCCGGGTATTATTCGTTTGCACTGGTATGCCTTTGAACCGCACGCATTGCATTTGTACTAACTCGGTCGCAGCCAACAACCTGGATACCATCCCTGCCCCGCTGTTAGATCGTATGGAGGTCATCCAGGTTAGCGGTTATGTCTCGGAGGAGAAATCCATGATCGCCGAGAAGTACCTTGGACCGCAAGCCCGTGAAGCATCTGGTCTGAAGAATGCGGATGTTGTCCTCGATCCCACCTCTGTGGACGTTCTTATCAAGTATTACTGCCGTGAGAGTGGTGTCCGCAACCTGAAGAAGCATATTGAGAAGGTGGGGACCTGTAAGCATCGTTACGTAGATGGTGGAGTTAATTGGCCGCTTTCTAGATTTATCGCAAAGCTGCCCTCAAGATCATTCAGGACCTTGGTGAAGACGCCTTCCCGGAAGAGAAAGCCGTGAAGGCCGAGGAACCCCCCAAGGAAGAATCATCCGAGTCCGCAAACTCCAACTCTGCCACTGCGTCCACCAACGCGCAGCCTGACACCAAGACTTCCTCCAACAGCGTCGGTGAAGATAGCAATGTAACCACAGAGCAACGGAAGCCGCTCGAAGTCCCTAGCAGCGTTCACGTCAGGATCATTCCCGATAACCTCAAGGATTATGTTGGGCCACCCATCTACCAGAAGGATAGGATGTACGTCCACCCTCCACCTCCCGGGGTTAGCACTGGATTAGGATACCTGGGCAACGGGTCAGGTGCGGTTATGCCCGTGGAAGCTTCGGTACGTTGAGATATCCACATCCGTGAGAGAATGCCCTTTCTGAATCTTGGAATCCCCGGTGTTTTCATGTCTTGTCTTCTTTTTCCGCGTACATAGTCCATGCCAGGAAAGGGTGGCCTTCAGTTGACCGGAAAACTCGGAGAGGTCATCCGAGAGAGCGCGCAGATCGGCTTGAGCTGGGTCAAAGCCCACGCTTACGAACTCGGAGTGACATCATCCCCAGACGCTCAGTTCCTGAACGATCGGGACATTCATGTGCACATGCCCGAGGGAAGTATTGGTAAAGAGGGGCCGAGTGCCGGGACGGCTATCCTGTCCGCTTTCGTCTCGCTGTTCACGAAAACGAAGATCAACCCTGACATCGGTACGTCCTGCCGATCGTATTTCAAGCGGAAGCCCGTCGTAGACTAATTCATCGGTGCTAGCCATGACGGGAGAAATTTCTCTGGTAGGACAGGTTCTCCCCGTCGGCGGTTTGAAGGAGAAGATCTTGGCCGCTCACCGCGCAGGCATCAAGACGATCCTCGCTCCTGCAGCCAATCGTGCGGACATTGAGGAAAACGTCCCAGAGAGCGTGAAGGAAGGGATCAGGTTCGTGTACGTCGAGGACGTTCGACAGGTGTTACAAGAGGTTTTCAAAGACGAGCCAATCGCCGAACGATGGAAAGAAACACTCAGCTACTGAAAAGCTCCTACGGGGCCCCCGTCATACCTTTCCTTAGTGCTTGAGGTTAATACTCCTTCCGGTGGGAGGGGGGATTTCGTAGATTTGACTTTGAGGGACAGAAACTTAGGCTTCGCCCCCCTCTTCATTCCCTCAGGACCCCTATAGAGGTGGTACATTTCCGCCACGCGCCATCCTCATTTTCGCCCTAATGATATATACGCTAATACAGAGTTATCCCAGTAGTGGAGCTAAATTTACTCATCTACCTGGCCAGGCTTAGCCTCTCGTTTTTCCTTTCCGCAATCCTGTAGCACATAACGCAATCGAAATGACCTCCACTCTCTTCTTGTGAGCCTAACCCACAGCCAGGAACCTATCTCTTGGGTCCCCCAGCCTGCACGCCCGCGGACATTAACATTCATTCGGTTGGGTACGGAAAAGAAACAAGATGACCAAGATACATTCCGGGTACACGTGAGATGCGTAAGTCATAAGGATATTTACAGGGAATTAACGCGCGTTGGAGTTGGGTAATAGTTGATCAGGAGTGAGTCGAAGAGGACGAGTCATTGGGGGAAGGAAGACAAAAACAATAAGGGAATAATTCACGGATCGTCGAACGGTAGTTAGGTGTGGAGGAGGCGGGCATCAGAGAAGAGGGCGGAGGACGGGATAAAGGAGCGAGGAAGGCGGTGTTACACAAGATTGTGTCGAAGACAGTAAGATGGCGAAAAATAGATTGGAGTGGAAAAAAAAACTTGACAAATAGCAAGAGTTAAAAGACACAACAAGTCGACGAGGGAGAAAAAGGAAAAGGTTAGGTAATAGTGATACATGGTTCTCGTGTGGACGGCTAGGTGCGAATACTATGAAGACACAATAGTGTTGGGTCAAGTCGGAACAAAGTGGAAAACGAGGGCGAAACAGATGCTTGTGCCAGGGATGGAAAAAATAGTATAGAATGGGCAAAGATGACAGGTGAAAAGGTACTCAACTTGGTGGTGAGAAGCACGAATCGATGCTGATCGGCGAGACAGATGGAGTTACGAAACGGTCCGCACAATGTCGATTCCGGATCCCAAGGGACCAGAACTCATTGCATGTGTAGGGGATCCGCTTCGGCGGTGTTCATCCTCAAACAACCTCCTTCCTACTGCGTCCTTTTTCGAGGATGCCAACGGAGTGAGACCCATCCTCGGGGGAACGAGAGGAGAAGGAGATACGTTCAAGTATTCGCTGAGGTGGAAGGGGAAATTAGCTGGGGTTTGCGGGGATTCCGTAGGTCGTGAAAGGAATTGTAGAGGGGTGTACCCGGTATGAGGCATTGTCGAAGAACGACCAGGGGAGCTGGGAGGGAATGGGCCAGAACGAGACGGGGGAATGTCGGTAGGAGTGGGAGGAACAACGTCGACCTGCATACCCTCCGCCTTCTCGCCTCTGCTGGGGGCTTCGGCAATCGTCGACGATTGTGAAGGGCGTAGGGATCCTCCTTCCATATCTCCAATCGCGGTGATCGTCGAAGCGAAGCTCCCGGATTGGTCTCTGCGGAGCGACTTGGGCTGGCTGGGGGTGTCGGGCAGATTTGGGAACAGAACGCGAGCGCCCCCTCCAAGTATTCGGTATGCTTCAGCATCCCTGTCTTTAGTAGCGGTAGCACGCGCGGGGGATGGGGAGGTCGCGAGGAACATCATGATTTCTGCTGCCTCACTGTCGGAAGGACCCGGTCTCGAAATCTCGTCTTCTCCACGCTTCACCTTCGGCGGTTTTGCGCCAGGGGTGTGATGGGCGGGCGGAGGGGGCGTGGATGAATTGTTAGCAAGATTCACTGATGAAGGTCCGGCAAAAGTTCGGGACGAGCTCTCAGCAAAGTGAGAGTATGACGAATCCCCGTCCGACAATGCGGAAATTGTCGAGCGTGGCGAAGACGCGCTCCCCGCTCCTGGGCGCGAATGCATAAGCAATGAAGTCAGGGTTTTCGCCGCTTTCATTTCGTCCACTTCGCTCAAACCACTAGCCTTGGTCCTGGGTTTCTTGGTAACCCTAGCCCTCTTTCTCGTGTCCCGTTTCTCGGGTTTGTTATGAGACCGTGTACGTTCTGCCACAGAGGTATTAATAGTAGACTTGGAGACGCGGGAGCGTTCCGACGAGCCCATTGCCCTTTTCTCCGAGGGTGCTGTGCCCGTCGGCCGAACCGGGGCAGGCACGGGCGGATCTTCAGGGTTACAGATCGTTCTCGCCCGTTTCGCGGGAGGGGGTCCAAGCAATGACGCGAAGAGGGTCTGTCCAGCGGAGGCGGTTACGGGAGCAGGGGGACCCATGGAACCCTTCCTGGGCGAAGCCGACTGGAATAAACTAGGGCGTGGGTACGAAATAGGCTGTGAAGGGGGATGGGCTTCAAGATCGCGTATGTTACTCTTAGACAGGTCATGGGTAGCCTTGTATGAAGCATAGCCGAGACGTGCGCGCAAGGCGCGAGTAAGCTGCACGACGAGAACGAGGAGGCATTAATAATCGCATTCAATAAGGGTGAAAACGCAGACTGGTAAAAGATCCGCGCATAGACACGCATGCATTGAGACGCAGAGGCATAGGGTTGTGGGGTTTGGAAAAAGTGGACGCGTCTGCGGATCCACTGGTCGGTGGAGCGTGGTGAGGTACATACCTTGGACATCTCGGCACCAGCCAAGAATTTCTGGACGGCCTGCTGGCGTTCCCGAACTTCTGCCATATCGACAGGCCCGTTAGCAATCTTTGAAGACGAAGGAACTGGTTCTGGGCGCAGATAACCTAACAAGGGAGATGGGGTCGTGGTTGACGACGATGGCGTCTCCATTTCTGAAGATAAAGCAACGAAAACGGGGGAGCTCGCTGTCGTCGGTGGTGAAGACACGAAAGTAACTCCCGTGGGGTGCGATGACGAAGGTGGGAGCGGAAGGGGGGAGCGTTGGCTCGAGGGCACAGTGGATGGCGTAGGGGGCTTGAAGGACTGAGCTGAACGCGATCCGAAACGCGTCGAATTATTTCTAACCGGCTTTTACCGGCAGAATATATTTTTTACCGAGTTTATTATCTAATCTCTGATTGTCCCGATATGGTATTTTCATTATACCTGATTATGTAATTGCTCCTCCCAGTACCACCTGGGCAAGAACCCATACCGGTCCGAGCCAGCTTGGACTTCCTCGACAGCTTCAGGGCCCAACTGGATTATACTTACCCCCACTCTGGGCTTAAAGTCCACTCTCCAAACGACCGGTGCCTCTTCCTCCTTGGCGGCGGCACTGCGGACATCGCCTTGAACAGCCTCTTTGACAAACGCCAAAAAGCGTTCCCCCCAGCCAAGACAAATGCTCGGATCCCAACTGCCGGGTTTGCCGCGAACCATACGGGGTATCTGCATCGTTTGAAATGATTGGATCGTACCCAGTTTACCTGCCGGACTTCTGAACCCGACGACAATTTCCTGAAATCGTGACAGAAGGATGCAGGAAAAGCGATTGGGATTAGTGATTAGTCGATATCGCCGTGATGCTCGTTCATCAACGGTCAGAGCACCACAATCAACTCACCGGTACTCCCAATAGGAACGACTGAAAGTAGAATTTGAGCAGTTTCCTGACAGTGATATAGTAAGATATCGTCGTTAGCCCCATCGAATGCACCCGGATCCGATGCATCATCTGCTCACTTTTCAAACCGAGATTCATCCAGTTGGTTACGGATCGTCAATGACGTCTTCAGCTCTACCAACGTGTCGTTCGTCTTTGTCAATTTACCTTTATTGATACCAATTCAACGGGCGTGAAATTCCAAAGGCAGGGTGAAAAAGGTCTGGACGCACCACGCACGCAGTCCACTTCGCCACCGATCACGAGCCTTGTGTTACCCAACTTCGTCCTCACGACGCTACACCACTGGACGTTCGTGTCCACATCACCACCCCACCCCGGTTTCGCATGTGGCGTTCCGGCCGTGCAGAATGATTCGAACGAATACCCATAGTAGCTTTGCAGGCGATGATGCGGCGTCAGATCCTCTCTGCGATAACCAGCCACAGTCGTGTCAATTTGCCATCACAAGCAAGCACGTTCCAAAAAGTCAATGTTCCACTCACTTTTCCAATAGTTTCGCGTCCGAAACGTGCTCCTCCAGATAGAGCGTCCCGTTTACGCACATCACGTTCAGATGCCATCCTTCGCGCTCCTCATACGGGGCTGTCAGAATTCTCTCCTAAACCATAAATATCACCCAGTTCACATGGTCTCAGAGGAGAAAGGAAAACAGCAAAAGCGGGAAGAGGACCCGGTCACGAGTCATTCACATACCTGGTCATAACACCCCTCCACGCAATAACTCCGCCATTCATGAACCCTTCTGGGAACCCATCCCGGACTCTAAGCCAAGCCTTCAAAAGGCCGTCCAACCGCCCTTTTTCTTCCGGTCTCTTGACCCACCTCTCGTAACCGTAGCGCAGGTCGGCCCCGTGAGGCGGGTCGACGTAATACCTCAAGGCTGAATCATCAAACCGGAGCTCCCGTTTCGAATCATACGAGAAGGTGGTGAGGGGGCTCGGTTGTTGGAATGTGACCAGTGGTCCGCTCCTCCCAGAAGATAGGCTCTTGGGCGGGTAAGCCAATTCCGACTTTGGGGAAGGTTTCCCAGTATCTTCCACCTGGGGCGCCGGGCTTCCCTCTCGTTCGATCTCAACAGGCTCATTCGAGACGGGTCTCGGGCCGAACTCCGTTTTGAGACGCTTCGAAGGGACCCTCGTCTCGTCCGCATCAAGGTCGGACGCGGTTCGCTTCATACTTGACGACAATGGTGCGTCGCTGGCCGTTGGGAGTCCAGGTAATGGTCGCCTCTCCCCCAATTCCCACGCTACTTGACCCCCCGCTTACGGCAATCTAGCCCTAGTACGACTGGAGGTAAGAACGAAGGTCATCTCTGTCGTTGCCCCACATGCGCTATTCCCTGATCACACTTAGCTTACGGGAGATGTTCCTGCCAGGGCAGAAGGGTTTGGGTAACTGCACAATCTCCATCAAAGCCACCTGATTCGTCATCGAAGAGCCTATCATGGCGCCTTGATTTCTCCCAGCTTGGCCCAAGCGTTGTATCAATGCACCCTAGACCCTTGATCGGGTAACCAGCGCTGCCCATCCACAGCGGTCACCGGTTATAATTCATCAAGATGTTCTTCTACTGTAAGGCTCTAATTTCAATGATCTATCATGCGGCAATCTGCCCGCCCAGCGAGAAGGCGGGTCACGCAAGCGTGTATGTGCATACAGATAATTACAGGTAATTAAGTACAACAAGAAGCGAAAATTAATACAGCAGTCGATAAGCGAATGCCGTGCTGGTGGGGGAACCCAAACCAGAGTGCGGTTACTCGAGGCGTGGTTATTTTTTCGCTACATAAAGCATGGCCATGATAGCCAACGCCCAGTGTTCAAACTGGTCCTTGGACATGAACAAAAGCGCCTGCGAGAGGACCGCCTTGACGATCTGTGCGCCCATTCCCTGCAGGAACGCTATCGTCAACGGGAAGTTTCAGAAACTTGATCTAACAAACTGACCTGATACCACCCAACCAGACCTTCTCTCTTATATACGGCCCTCAAGAGGTCCAGGGCACCAGGGTGTTTCGAGTTGGCGCCATGATGGTAAGCGTGATGCGGGGGGGCTGGCAGGCCCTTCTCCTGGGCCATCCGCGCGTCAGATCCACGAGTCTGAATCCTCACCTTGGCCATAATATACGGATACGTAACCACCGTGGCCAAGGTCTTGCTCAACGCTCCGACGAGGAAGTTCGTACCCGGCGTCAGCTTCCCATTCGACGGAGCGGCGACGGACGCGGCTTTCTCCTGAGCCAAGAGAAGAACGGACTTGATCCGCTCGAACATCCCGTAGGTAATCGCGGGGTTAACGGTCAACACTAACCCGGGTTTGATACCCAGCCAAAGACCAGTGACGCCTTCTTCCCGAACGATTTCCCTTCCGACGCCCCAGAAAGAGTTATCCACGTACTCCTCCTCTTCGATCCACTTCTCTGCGAACCCTTCATCCTCGCCGTTGCCGTTCGCGCCTTCAATCGCGGTCCCATTAGCTGAGGGGACGACCACCTTCCTTCTAACCGTCCGCGTAGAGCTCCCAACCTGTTGCCGAGTAGCAATCACCGAAACAGGAATGGTAAAGATCTGAGCCAAACCTCCCGCAGCGGCTCCAAGCATTAACTCCACCGCAGTGGACAACCCGGGCGCATTTCCCCTCTGCGCGGTCCTCCTCTTGATATATGCGCCGCGAACCAGCGAGTAGAAGAAGAAATACGCGTATTCTGCAATCACAAAACCAAAAGATGCGGTTAGATGCGGGGGCAACGGCTTCCGGGATTTCGTAAAGCCAGTGGGTCAGGCCCAGGACGTACGCATCGAGAAGGTGTTCAACATCGTGGCCGTGAAGCCTCTGTACAACCCCCAAACACCATCGTCCTTCAAAATTGCGAGAAGCAAACGGAACATCCCCATTTGCGGTTTTGAGCTTTTCTCGGCCTGGATACGGGTCTTGGCGCTGGATAAGCAACCTAATTCAGCCCTGGCCCCGTGGCAAGTGGCATAATCACCAGACGCATAGCACTCACACATCAAGTGGATACACGACACTATATAGGGAAGAGGGTGAGCACACGGGGGCGAGGCGAAGCAAGATGACCGGGACAAACGACGATTACCGAGAGACTCACGCAGTGCTGAAGCAGGCCCCCAACGCGCCAGCAAGGGCATGACCAAACGGGGTCAACTGCTGCTGCTTTACCGGTTTCGATTGAGTAGACATGGTCAACTTTTAGGGAACGTGCGGAGGAGGAAGATGGAAGAGAGAGCGTTGCGCCCCTGACCCGCTCATTAATGGACGACGACAAGTTCGGCGTTCCGGATCCCGCGCGATCACCAATCGGAGAATATCACACGCTACCGGCGTACTTATGATGATTTATGAGCCGTGGGCGCGTAGCCCAAGGAGAGTCCTCGTTCAGAGAGAAAGAGGGCAAACGACAAAACGTAATTCACGAAACCAAAAAAATCTAAAACAAAGACCACCGGAATGCCGAGTAACAAAATGACAGGGCAGGCAGCGCGAAGTTACTTTCTATGTTGGATATTAAGGGTTCCGTTGAAGAGACTCTATCTTAAATGGATGATTACTGTTCCACGCGGGCACCCGCAGTCTAAGGCAGATGGCTGAACCGTAAAGTAGCGACGTAGGATGTAGGATGTGGAGGGGAAAGAGAAAGTCCGTGGCGACATCGGGAATATACATTTGCATGAGAAAGGTTTTGCTGACTTGGGTTCGCCTAATAGGCTGAGGGGATTCCAGAGATAGTCACAGGCTGAACAAGCGACAAACTCTCCATCGCGAGGCCAAGAGGGTCAGCGGTGGTCGCGACAACAGGAGCCGAGGTGGTCTGTCCATCGACGACGGCTCCAAAGAACACCTCTGGGCTCGTACAGGCAGCGACGGCACGACGCATGTGAGTCGTCAAGAAGGACAATCCGACTTGATACGCAGCGTTCATCCAACCGAAACCTTCGCGGGGAACCATCTTAAAATCGATACCCTGGTTTCCATACTCTGCGTCAACCAGATGCGAGAGCTTAACGGCGTCAAACTACAATAAATGGTTATCAGTCAAGTTTTCCCAGAGCATTCTATACCGAGAGTACCGACCTTCTCCGGAACGACACCATTGAAGTCGACAAACGCCGTGGTCATCATGTAGAGGAACCTGTACGCGAGCCTTTGGGCATCCTCCAAATATCCATACCTCTCCATCCCGACCCATGTCATGATCTGATGGGGTGGCCAGGCATACCTGAAATATCAAATTTCAAGATGGTGTCAAGAAGGGGTGACAGGGGCATGCTTACGGGTAATCCCACTGACGGTTGGGTCGATCGAGAGAGATCTTACCACGAGATTCCTCCGTTCCAGATACCAAGCCTCCAAGCACCTCAAATTTGCTCAAGGAGTTGTCGCTGAGGGTAAATGTCAGCGCATCCTAGATAAAATAGCAGAGCTTGGCGAGCGCACATCAACTTCCAGCACTGATCTTCGCTCGCACAACCAGCCCACAGAGTCCAGAAGGCTGTGACGGACTCGTAGAGGCTCTGCTTCTCTTGAACAGTGTCATAATCGAAGTACAAGCTCTTGTTCTCGTTCCACAGGTACTTGTCGATAATCTGCTGTCTGAATTCCGCCCTCTTGAACCACTCCTCGCTAGTCTGCACCCTACTGATCGAATCCTCCCTGTAAGGATTGGCATACGACTCCACAGAAGGAGGGAAAGGCGCAAGCGGGAAGGACTCTTCCAACTCCATTTCGTCATCGAAGACTTCCCGGATAGCAGTGCCAATATCCACTTCGTACTTGTATAAGAGAGCCTGGAGATCAACAGTTCCGAGGTTCGCGCAACGTTTCTCGAACCGATAGGTCGTGTCGTGACCGGACTCTCGGACGGCCCGATCGTGCAAGAAGTACTCGTCGAGTTCTGGTTCCTTGAGGGTACCATCGTTGTATTTCTCGGTAAATTCGTGGACGGAGAGTCCGTGCTTCATCGCATAAGGCTCAAGTATGTGAGTGAAGTGGGTTGCCTCCGTCTCTGGCGGGATACCCAACCCGTCCGGCCTGAACCTGGAGAGACCAGTCTTGGGATCTATTCGAGGCTCGGCAACCCAGATGGTGTGGTATTCCTTGATGGCAGCCTGAATAGCCCGTTTAAGCCACTGGCGGTTGGCATCTATATCCGAACGGTCCAGTTGGTTGTAGATCTGGAGAGCCATGTCGGTGAGGAAAGGAGGCTGAGATCTGCACAGATAGTAGGATCGACTGCCATTAAGGATCTTGCCGTAGTGTTTGATCTCGAAGATAAAGTGGTCGACCATACCCTTGGCCATGTTCACTTGACCGTCAACCAAAAGCCCCAAAGAGATGAAGTAGGAGTCCCAGTTGTACAACTAGAACAAACGAGTTGGATGGGTAATAGAGGGGGGGGAGGAAAAGGGAACAAACCTCGTTGAAACGAGCACCTGGTACGATGAACGGGATACCCTTGAGGGTCTTGCCGCCTTTGCTGTCATCTACCTCGTTCATCGCCAACGCCAAGATACCGGGCTTGTTGTTCAAGCTCTTCACGAACGCGGGGTCATCGCACTTCTTCGGAAGGACCTGAACATCGAGGTTCAGGTGGGGCTTCTCCTTAGCAACCTTCCTGTAATATTCTGCCATAGCGGGCTCGTCGTGTGGGACGTAAATCCTGGGGTTCACCCTTCCAGTTCTGTTTTTGGGATCTGCACAGATGATCTCGAGGCCTTCACCATCGATCCTTCGGGTGAGTGAATGCCAAAAGGAGTGCTTGATCATTCTAGATAGCCGGTCAACCGGATTCTCTGTCAATCTGGCCTCATCTAACACTATCCTCTTGCGATTGTGATCCCTTGCGAGGGCAAGCTCCTGGAGAAGGTTTGACAGCATATATGTTCCACGAATATCAAATGTCTTGAAGCCATTGGAAGTGGCAGTTCCGAGGGCCATAAGCTTGGGACCGGCGTCTGTGACGGAGATCTGGAAGTCGCCATCGGTATCCTCTTGTTCAAGCACGACACGAATGGTCTCTTCGACATCGATCAGGAAACGGCGGGGGCCGGCAGCCACGGATTTTTCGTCATGAGACATTCGCCTGGTTCGGCTGTGTTGATGCTCTCCGAACGCAGGGGCGCGCTTAGGTGTGTACCCATGCATGAAGGTCTGCGATCGTGAAGACGGACCGGATCGGTATCAGATCTGACGTGAGCGCCAGGTGATCGAGCGAAAGGGTAACACGGCGGAACTTACGGCGCTGTAAGTCCTCGAGCGGCTGAAAGCCTCGGCTCCTCCATAGTAGATAGAGGCCTCAGAACCGACGATGGGTGTCGTGTGTTGGTCGTCGACGAAAGTGACGCCAGGAGGATGAGAGACGGTAGGGGCCATGTCTGATATCAACCACTGGGTTCTAATTGGAGAGGGAGGTGAAATTTGCTTGGTATCTGCGGAGAAGAGTGGACGGATGTGGGGTTAACGGAGCGGGGTTGAAATCGTAAGACGGAGACAAACTCTAGCGACGAAACGGTCGGATTGAGTCGTAATCACCAAGTGGGTTCAGGAGGTTGTTTAGGTGAGAGATGGAAGAGAGGAAGAGGGGTGGGAAAGGGGAAAGCTCGAGGAAGAGAAAGTGGACAAGTTCAAAAGAAAGGGCGTCCGGAGCTTGCAAGAGCGATTTAAGTCCCCGCCCAATTAGCCGAATTTGGACGTGAACCCAAGCCTAAATCGCGAACGGGACCTGAGATCGGTACGGACTCCGAGAGACGCGTGGTTACTTGCAAGGTTGGGTATAAAAAAATGCAGCAGGAAACCCTTCTGACTCCATGACCCGTCGACGGTGCGAGTCATCATCGCTATCCAAGTCCAGGATACGCTCGAACCCCTCACGAAACGATCGAACTCAACTAGATTGTTAGTAGTCCGACCCCCACATTCGATAAGGTACTACGTGCAATGGTGCTGGCGAAAAAGGATGGTGTCCGCAAATATTCCATTGGGCAGACAGACGCCGTTGCAGGAGGGCGCACAGCGAGGAATTTAGATCCCAATCCGATAATTGAAGTAGCACGATTTCAAGAGAGCCGACGGTGACCCCAACGCGAGACAGGAGAGCATGAAATGTCGACACTAAGTTCCCTTTGAACGCTAACTCTCGAGCAATTTCTGCCTTTCCAAGCCCACACTCTGGGTTTCTCTCGGTGTGGGCGTTCCTACGGCAGCGGCGGTTGACAGACCCGTCTTGCTTAATTCCGCACCGGACGAATACCAGCCCGCCCAAGACGTCAGCGTCCCTCGGCCTGTATGGATTGCAAAGCAATCGCTGTGAGGTTACTCCGGTAGATGGCAGAAAACGCTTATTTCCGAAGCAGTAAGTTCTGATCCGATGAGATCACCGCTGTCAAGTCCGCCCAGATTTGACTCAGACTCGGTGACACGGCCCTCGGATAAAAGCAAGCGTCGAAACCCGACTCCGAGGCATGTGATATCAGCCACCTCCTCCATGTCCTCGACCACCACCACCACCATCTCTAGCCCTGGCCCGAGCACAAGTACCAGCTCCAGCTCGACCATCAGCACAGAGGCCACCCTTCGTTCCCTCTATTCAAGAGCTACCAAATCTTTCCTGAACCGCGACATCCCCCAAACCCACGTTTTGATCACATCTGCCCTCCAACTCATACCTTCCCCACCCTCGGCGAACATAGATCCAGACCGTCAACTTAGCGTTTGGAGAAGAAAATGGGACATTCTCAGACTGACGTTGGAGACCACCGTCTATTCTACACCACCTAGCGGGGCGGAAGAGCTCCCATCTTCCATTCGGGTCAACCTAATGCTCTCGCCACAAAGTCTCCTCGCGTCTCTATACACCCGTTCTCTCAAGTTCTTCGCCCCCAAAACCGAAAACTCAGAAGCAGGTACAGGGTCACAACGAAGTTTGAGTTCGAGATATCTCCCACCACAAGTAGTCGTGACTCTCATCCTCGCCAGTCTCAAATTGAATGCCCCAGAGGTCGGGAAGGGGATGATTGAGGACTGGCTTTCAGGCAGAGGCGGTCCCGAGGAGAACGTCTCAGGGGGTGATGATAGCTACGAGAAGATCATTGAGCTTTACTGCCTCCACATTCTCCCCCGCTTGGAAGAGTGGAATCTCTCCTCAGAGTACCTCCAATACGAAGGAGAACTTGATGCCGCTAAGAAACAGGTGCGGCCGTCCATCTCATTCCGTCCTCTCTCTGACAGTTCTCGCCGCCTGGTGATATCCAGAAACTCCTCTCAACACTCGAGAACATCCGTTCAGAGGCGCATCCTCCCCACTACCGCTCAACAACCCCTTCAACGCCGGCGCTTTCCCCGTCACGCTCACGCTCGCAATCTCGACCATCATCTCCCGCCGAGTCTTCATCCAGCGAGTCAAGTGAGAAGACTGAGACCCCAATCACTGCCAGGTTCAAGATAGCGAAAGCACAGGAGGATGCAAAAATAAACGGAAATGCCAAGAACCCCTTCGACCCTCTTTCTATGTCGACAATTAGCGACCCTTCTTTGTCTGGTTCGACGGATACATCTAGGACCGCAACACCAGTGCCAATACCGGCACCTACTCCCACGGCGACGTCTACAAATGGAAAATCAAAGTACAAAATTCGACACCCCACAAATTCCACTTTACAGAAACAAAACCCCATATCGCTCCCGAATGGGCATACCGAGGGCTTGCCAGTTCCCCCATTGATTCCAGACCCTGTCTCTGGATCACAGTCGTCATCTTCACGAGTTCTAGCGACCTCGTCATACCCACATGGGCCCCTTGCACTAATCCGTTCTGGATTTCACACTTGGAAGGCCTACCTACTGTCTGCCAGACCCAGTGTTGGGACCGTCTTGTTCGCCATCGCCGCTGTGATTGGATTCATTCATTATCTACGAACGCGGCGGAGGCTCAGGGCCTCCACTAGGGGTTCAACACCTACCGTGCACGTGGGCGTGAAAGAGGAGGGGTTAGCTTATCTCGCTTCGGTCGGCGGACAGCTCGCGGGGAGCAGTAACCAAAGCGTCGTGGATGGTGTCAAGAGGAGACTGACCGTTGGCCGAGAACAGAGGAACGCCGGATTGCTCGGCGGACTTTGGAACGAAACCAAAAGGGCCATCAGCGATACCATACAAATGGCTGGCCAAGGCCTGGTATAGCCTCACCTCTTGTCCTCGCCGCCGACCCCTTTTTTCGTTCTGGGTTCCGATTCATCCTTTTTGGATCTACGTTCTTCCCGGCCCCCTCCCGCCCGCGTCCGTTTCTGATATACTTCCTCCACATCTAGTTCTCATCCGCAAATATTGTGTAGAATTGTGCTCGTTACAGTCATTGCTTCACGATCATCCTATCGTTGTATACCGTAGTCTGCCGACCAAAACGATGGTAAACGGAATATGTGAACAGAGGGTCAGTAATTGAATCCTTCGGAGCGAATTCTATCCGGTTCCAAGCCTGGGAACTCCTGGATCGCTTTGTTGAACTCCGGTGGACCACAAAGGAATACTTCCCTTTCGTCCACATCTTCAACGCCGTTGGCCCAAAAGCTTTGCGAAATCCGCGACGCGTGTTTGTGCACCTCCACGCCAGAGATGTCCAAGTCGAGGATTTCCTGTGACGAGAAGACGTGCACGACCAGTTTCAGCTTTTCGGGAAGCGGTGAAATCGCCTCCGCAACCAGATTCAAAAGGACCGTCGGTTCTCTCGTCGACATCAACAACAGCACGTCTCTCGAATCGCCCCTCTCTCGAATCGCTTTCAGCATGCTCAAGAACGGGGTGATTCCAATCCCTCCAGCCACAAACAGTAGCTTCTTCCCCGCGGCCGCCGACGGAGAGTCCTGGATCGGGGGAAGAACGAAATCTCCGGCGACGCCGACCAACTTGACGACCATCCCCAACACCCTACAATCTCCCATCACGTGCGGCATAGATTCCCTCAACTTCCTCGCGACGGCGAACAAGGCCCCCGTGACGAGGCCCCCCGGTTTCTCCCTCATCGTCAACTCGAACCTTTGCGTTTGCCCGTTGACGTGCGCGGAGGATACGGTCCAAGTGCGGATTCGATCGTCGTTGAGAGATGTAGGCTTCCAAGGGTTCATGTGCGCGTACTGCTGGGGGCCCACGAAATCGGTGAAATCCAACGCGACGCTTTGGCCGGGGAGGATCTCGAGCCCCGTCCCTTGTGTTTCGAAACAGAATACGGCGAGGTCTTGGCTTAGCAGGTCGACCTTCGTGAGCGTCACACGGGTGTCCGCGAAGGATTGCAGTGAAGCTGATGAGGCTTCTTCATTGAGGAGCTTGATGGGCGGAGTGTACAGGCTTCTCTCTGCGGTTACTTTTGGATCCTGACGGAGAGGAAGAGCATCTCGGACAAAGGTGTAGCCAGTCGTCGTCACCGTGGTCAAAACCCGTTGTCGGCGCATGAGTGCTTCTGCCTCCTCGCCGAAGAGGGTCTTTGCCTCCCCGGTGATGTACAGAATGTCTCCCGTGACGAAATTGAGGAAGGTTAGGGAAGCGAGGGGCGTCACCTCAATGTTACCCAGAGAGCTCATGAACCGATTTCCTACGCGCACACGGACATTCAGTGATTCGCTCAAGCTCAAGGCGAGCTTAAGAGCTTACCTGAGAAGTCTGGCAGGACTACCGTCCGGCCGTCACTTGGTCTCACGCGCATGAAGCCTGGAAGCCCTCCACGGTGATTCATCCCGACGTGAGATGGGAAATCCTCTGCGGCCTCCGGCGGAGCGACATAGCTGGTTCCCAAATAAACCGTGTCGACTTCGTGGACGAAGGAGATAAGTTCATCCGGCAAACGGTCGTCCTGACCCATTCGTAGGTTTTCGTAGACGACACGGGGGTTCGGCTTCGCGCTCGGGGTGAGCTCCCGAACGTTGATGTATTTCGGACAGTTCCTGGAATCGAATGTCAGATTATTCCCGACCAGAATATCACGCAAGTGATTTGCGCACGAACCCGACGGCGCTGTTGACGTTCATCTCCAGATGCACGCTGGTTGCATCGCACTCGTCGAGGGAGAAACTCCCGATCTGACCGGCGAACTTGTTCCTTCGTCTGGTCGACAACTCGACACCGACCCCGGCCACGAGTATTTCTTCATTCCCCCATCCACTTGCGATCCTTGGGAGGGGGTCCCTTTCCCATGTCATCAAATCCATAGATAGAGAAGATTCATCGGGGCTTTTGACGAACCCGATCTCGCCTCCTTTACCCGTAAAGATCGAACCCCACGGCCGACCGGCCTCATCGAGGATCGTGACGGGAAAAAAGGGCACGTTTGAGGTGTGGAAGACTTGGTGCTGTTCTGGCATGTAGGTCTTTGTGATTTTGTAGCTCATTCGAACCTCGTCGGCGAAACCTAGCTTGGCGTGGACGGCGCGTTCGCCTTGGTGCCAGCCTTTGATGGTGTGGGTAGGCATGGCGCCGTTAGGTTGTGGGGAGCGAGTGTGAACGGAGGGGAGCGTGTGGGATGAGCTTGGGAGGGTCTGTCTGCTGCGAGAGGTCGGGCACAGTCTTATCTAACTAGATAGGCGCTGCCATGACGGGGATTACGAAGCATCAGTAAGCCATTGATATAGTGCGTACGATCGACGAGGGGGTACCGGTACGTGTGGAATATCCTGAGACCGCGCCTGACATGGCGAGCACTCAAACACACTGACCGCCTACTCGTACCCATATAATGCCACGACCGTGCTCTTCCACTTATGAACTACCACCCTCGTCAAACTCGTTCCTCGAGTAACCGCTGTTCACCAACATTAGACAGCTGGAATCGCCTCGGTCGCTACATAGAGTCTCGGTGACTTCCAGATCGGATTATCTGGAAGCCGCCGCGAGGCGGCAACGCTCAGAGATAGCGGGGCGAGAACGGAGAGGACAACGGTATGATGATTGTCGAGGAGAGAGGGATCGCTACTAGCTACGAACATATTTTTCAACATGACGTCGTAATCTAGGCTGGAATTCAGCCTCGAATTCTGAAGTGAGGATGATGTGCCAGTTTACATTTTCCTGGTGGCTTTGACTCGGGTAAAAGACAGGGGCGTGTCTGGGACGTCGCCAGTTAGTGGCAGCAATGTCACTTCTCCTCAAGGCCTCACCAGTCAAGGTGTCCAAATAATTATATTGCCCAAAGACGACTATCTCGTGCGCACGTTTTTGTTCCATCACCGCACCCTGCAGTTGAGCACGATCTTGGGCCCTCCAGTGTACATAATCCGTGGAGGCTCGGCAACTGTTAACCGACATAAAACGAAACATCCGGGCTTGAACGACACATACACATACTACAAATGTGTTGGGTTCGATCTCTACCGCCTCCCTGCAATTCGAGCCAATTGATCATAATTCCCCTCCATTGTGATCAAGCGAGCTTGTATTTCCCTCCCAGGAGGACCCCGTCCGATTGTCTCGTCAGGGAGCGCGTTTAGCTCTTGCTGGATCCTCTTGAGTTCTTCTTGCATGAGACTGAGGTACAAGTTAAGGTCCGAGAGACCATCGTCGCGCAACATGACCGCTGCAATCTGCTTGACCTCATCCCGAACCGTGGTATCAAGCTTGTTGTAGCAGAGCCACAGCGTTCCGCACCACCACTTCAACCCTTCCCCATCAGGTAACCCCCTCGTAAATTCCAACAGCTCGATAGCGTTTTGCAAACACCACCTGGCGGATTCCGTGTTGTAAGCCTGAGTGCAGTATGCGAGCACTCTCCAAAACCTGGTGGGTATATGCCTCCTCCACTCCGGGGAGCAGAGCATTCCAAATAGGACGGTGACAGCTGCCTTCCTGGGAAGTGGGACATGAGAAATCTTGTCCATGTGTGAGGCAATGCCTTCACAGAATTTAGACATATCCTCTGGCTTTAGGGCGGGTGCCGAGCCGTGGAACCAGCTATCCGATAGGAGGGCTACTAGATAAAGGTCTTTCGCCTTGAGTGAGGGGAGACGGCGAGGTTCCATCATTGAACAAACCCCTCTCACAAAGGATGGACTAGTCCAATCGAAGTCCCTGGCGCATCCAAATGTCAGAAGGTCGGGTCCATCGAATCGGACAAGTGGAATCAAGGCGGACATGATGTATGAATCGTGTTCCTCTTCTGCGCCTAGGAAGCAGACATGGTAGTCGAGGAACTTGAGGATTTCCTTGGGATTCCCTGGGTTCGCCACATATTCCCAGTGATGGAATGCCGCATAGATTGCAAGGCGGGAAGCCTCCCAATGCTCATCCGTCAGGAGATCGAGGGCCATTATCGTTTTGAACAGCCGATAACTGACGTCGCAGACACCAAAGCCTGAGATCAGCGTTGCGAGTTGAAGTGCGCGAATGGCAGACAGGTTTTGAACGGAATCGGAGGAAAATATTCGCTCGAAGGCTTCGAAGACGCTCCCGATGATAGCTCCCATCTCATAACTGGACGGTGAGGGGTCAGCGGAGGACAGGGCCCAGGGTAGATTCAAATCTGACCTTTTGTCCTTCACAAGGATGTCGTTGACGTGAAAGGAGACTCCGATTGTCAACCCGATGATGAAGAAGCAGTCTGCGATGACTGCGTTACTCGTTGATTCAAGTGATAACGAGTTCTCCACGAAGTCTAACACGACCTCTGGCACTTGTCGCTCGTGGCAGGCATGGTAAAGCAACACATGGGACATCCATGCGCGGTGGGGTAATGTCATCTTCGATTCCGCCCAGGAAAACCCGTTATTGTACCCGAGCGCCATATCGACCATAAAGAGGACTGCTTCAAGGTCAGGGTCGAAGCGATTGTTCGCGGACAACAGAGGGCGGTGGTTGGCACAAAGGGCTTCCCAGCTGTTCCGCTCGTGATCCTCGTACTGGACAATACATCGTCGCTGGAGCTCTATATGGACGAAGGCCCTCGCGCTGAGGTAAGCTACGCTTCGTGACTTGGGAACCACGACCGGGTCGGCGCCAGAGAAATCGAAACAGTCGATGAGAATGTCGTAGATACGTTTGCGAGGAACGTCTTTGATTCCGCCGTGCCAAATGATCTCCGGTATGAAATCCATGTTCGAAACGACAACGTCGATGTCGGTAGACATCTCGAACAAAATATTGACACACTTGGCGTCGAGTCTATCGCCCTCCAAATCGTTTCCTTGAACGAAGAGAGGGGTAATCGGCCAAGGAGGCTGGGTCGTTATGGGAGTGAGTGCGGTTCTTGAGTCGTGGCCTCTGCTGACGGTGAAAATTGAAAGAGGCAGACCGATTCCCGCCTGCTGCACTCCGGGCTGGAGAGATTGCCGGATGGATCCAAAGGTGTGTCGGAGGTTCCGTAAGTAAGGGGTAGTCAATCTGACCGCGTAACGAATCAGAAGTGAAAATGGCGTTTGGAACGGGCAATCGAAGGAGAACACGGACGCCGTGACGATGGACAGGTAAAAAAGGAACCCAAAACCCGTGAACGCAATGACAGCTGATGAGACCGAGGAGTTGACCTCCCAGAGGTACCGGGAAAGCGCAAATCCCAAAAGGAACAAAGCGAACTGGAGGATGAGGGGCAGGGACTCCAAAACAAGATGGAGTTTCCAGGTCCCAATTCCTGTTAACTTCCGCTCGCGCAACCTGCTCCTGTCTGCGGCTGACCCGCGCGTCTCGTTTTCCTTGTATCGGCTGAGCCACTGTTTCCCGAGCATGGCGAGGAACGCTGCTAGGAGGGCCGCACACAGGGTCGCATACAGAATGCATTGAACCTGGACGACGACGGGATCGGGGCCGTTCCATCGAGGTATGGACGCCGCAGAATTTGGGGGTAGGGTGCCAGTGGTGGCGTTGAGGAGCATCTCAAGCAACACATTGTTCGCCTGTTCATAATCTGGGCTGAGCTCGGATTGGATGTCGATGATGAATGCCGATGCCACGGCGGAGAATAAACCAGACTGCGTGAAACACCGTGGTGATCGTGAGGCCCAATCTTGCCTCAACAGTGCGATACTCACGAAGATAAGGGTCGTGTTCAAGTCCTCATCATATTTCTTCTCAAGGTCCTGATCGTGTTCCTCTACTTCCCGTTGGAACATGTAGTGAAATCTCGCTTTCGGGTTGGCCCCAGCTTCCCCCAAAATTTCGGGGTTTGCTAGAAAAATGTGTAGTTTCATATAAACCGTCTGATTATATCTTTTCACCAGACTCACTCGTTTGCATCCTGGGATCGAAATCAAGTTCAATAGGGACGGAAGTGGGGATGAGAGAAAGTGGGAACACCTTGAGGCTTGGGTGAGCCACTTGATGTTGGTCGTGCACAGCCAATCAGGCTATGCAGATCGTGTCTTGGTAGCTATGTTTATATCGGAAAGATTCGGTTTCAACAGCACAGCTGTGACGTAGCTCAGATACCTCAAAGTCGTGTCAAATGGCATGGCCCGGTTACATATATACAGAGAATGGATAGATGGCAATAGGCGGCGGACGGTGACTCTACAGTACTAAGCACAAGCAACCAACTCAAATGTGTGAACAGACGCTCGGCAAAGATGCGTAGCCGTACATGCATCTCTACCGGCGTTGGCAGTATGCTCGGAGGCCGGGTCGCCTCCCCAGTATTACCGAGGGAAAAACCAGAACCTGTGCCATCAGGAAAAACCTCTTCAGCTAGCCGACGCTATGCGAAGCTATGACAGGCTAACCGCACTAGCCATCAACTAGCCATCACCACGCAAAGTTAATCAAGGCTATCCGAGAGTATCCGAGCTTATCCGAAGTTATCCGAGGGACGTTAAAGTGTTGCACGAGAAACCACGTGGTTCACTTCCTTTGACTGAAGCTCCCATGTACGCGGCTTCGACCATTCCTCCCTCTGCCGGGACCATCAAGTGAAACGGTAAGTCCGTTACCTCATGCCCCTCACCACCTTCCGTGCCACCCTGCTTGGGGTTCTATTTGGTGAGCATTTTACCCCTCGAATCCCAGCGGTGACTCGGCTCGATACGACGTACTTACCAGAGCTACGACAGGGCCCGTGCCGTTTGTATTGTCAACGTTCAACCCTTGCATTGGCTCTCACCCCAATCTTGTTCCCGACTCCCGCGTGTGGTCGGTGGGAAATTGCCAATGCGTTGACTGAGGGAGGCGCCGCTGGATCAACTGCCGAGTTCTTCCCATCACTGGCCCCGCCAGGCGGTCTATAGTTGAGACTGCTGGTCTCAATTCCGACGCTCACGTATTTATGGTGTCCATCCAGGCCAATGTTTCTGCCACGCTATGGGATCCTTCCACCTTACGTGATACCTGCTCCCCCAGTGGCAGTATTTGAGTCCACCCTGCCTCTGGAGATGCCGCCATGCTCCCGTTGACCCTGGCGAATAACAACGACCTTGAAATGCTCTTCTGCAGTGGCAGGGGCATGCCAGATTATGGCTGAGGTAACTGTTCCGGCCTTTTGTCGATAACTAGCTCATTCCCACTTTCAGCAACTGCCGACACATCACCCCTGAGCCACTCGATCAGCCGCCCAATCCCACTTTGCAGCAGGATGATGACCCGTTTGAGTCCAACATGTATGTTGGGCTCTATCGGCGTGCCACATCTAATAGTTGGATTGCGACCATACGTCTGGCCATGTATATGGTGGAGCGTATCACCTTTTTATGCGGGGGTTACACCCACCCTATATTATTATCTTTTATATACGTATATACGTATATTTCCTTTGTACATTACATGAGTTCCCCCGGCTTTCAAATATACTGGTTTTAAAACTCATCTGGATGGCAATTACGAGAGCAAGTTTACCTACGACCATGCTAGTGGGGTCTAAGAGACGCTACCAGTGCTCTATGGGATAGCTATCGGCTCGCTATCGAATAATGATGGGCTAGGAGGACCGCTATGCTATAACTATGGACCCGGGATCACATAGTTTCGCCTAGTGTCGCGTAGCCTCAGAGGTTTTTCCTGATGCGCCCCCGCCCGCGGCACCTACTAGATCTGAAATCGGGAAAGATACGTCGATGAGGAAGCAGTGCGCTTTGACCATCTACCTTCCGACATTCCTTCCCCAGGCCCGAACTACGCGAATCTATGACTGCGGACCCTCATAAGGCTCAGGTTCTGCCGATTTTGGGGGCAGCGCGATCTAGGATGATCGATGATCGGTCGAAGGATGGAGGGAAGGTATAGTGGCACCAAGCTATAAGGCAAACCCTGGTGAGGTTACATAACCTCTCGAGATAACGCTTGCTTAGGACGTATCTCGGTAGCTCCCCGGTTGGGTATCTCGCTGGAGCCTTCGTCAGATTTTGACCCGAGCGAAACGCTAGGAACTAGTATCGAAGGCGCAAAAATACCCCCCAAATGTTGTGGGGGGCGAGTGTGAACGGAGGGGAGGGTGTGGGACGAGCTTGGGAGGGTCTGTCTGCTGCGAGAGGTCAGGCACGCTCTTATCGAGATAGGCGCTGCCAGGACGGGGATTGCGAAGCATCAGTAAGCCATTGATATAGTGCGTACGATCGACGAGGGGGTACTATGTGGAATATCCTGAGACCGCGCCTGACATGCCGAGCACTCAAACACAGTGACCACCTACTCGTACCCATATGATACCACGACCGTGCACTTTCACTTCTGAGCTACACCCAACACCTCCAGTTGGAGGACTGCGAGTTCGTGGTCAGTACCCGTGAGCTTAACGGAATCCCAACACATACCAAATGCTCCAGAGCTCGGCTTTGTGGCGAACACGACCTCGTTTAATTTTTCTCCAGTCAGGTCCCGGTATCTGGAGTATCCCGCCCTCAACTTGTTCTTGAAATCCTCTACTTTGCTTTCGGAAACCAGACTGACGGTGCATCCTCCCCATCCTGCCCCTGTCAAACGGGACCCATACGCTCCAGACGCGCGGGCTAGCGCCGTTAGTTCGTCGAGTTCGGGACATGAACAATCGAACAAATCCGAACAGGACCGATGAGACTCGTTCATGAGATTTCCGAGTGCTTGGAGGGTTTCTTCAGCAGATGACGGCTGAGAGCAAGGTTGAGACTTTAGGCACAAGTTGCGAAATTGGAGGACCCGGAGAGCTTCTGAGAAGACGTGTCTCGCTCGATTGTAGAGGTGGAAGTGGGTTGCTTCGACTATTGATTCGGTAAGTAAGGCTACAGATCAGTGAACGATGAAGCACCTGCCTTCCACCCACGATAGGTAGAGTTGATGGAATTCGGACTGAGGTAGCCCACTGAGGTTGATCATCTCTTCCATGGTCACGCCTAGCTGACCACTCGCAACCGTCTCTGGGGGAGGCTTGAGGCTTTCTACCTCCTCTAAAATACTCTCCAACCCCTTCTCCATCTCGATTTCCTTTCCAGACTCTCTCTCATCCCCGGAAATCCACCTCCCGAGAACTTCTCTGAACGTCACCTTCTCTTGACGTCCGATCTTCACCCCAAGACGATTTGCGAGGATCCGTGCGCCTACCAGGGTCTCGACGACGCGGAGGTTGTATTGCGTCTTGGCGGAGACCGCTTTATCGGATACCACGAGTGAGTTCGCGATGACGAACACAGCCGGAGGGTCGGTTCGCTCCGTCGGTAACTCGATCAGTTGAGCAGAGAGCGTGGGGTAGAAGGAAATGTACAACGCAGAATTGGGAGTGGAAATCACGGAAGCGGCTTGGTCCATTCTAGAAAGGAGCTGCCTGAGTATGATACGAATACACACGCGTGAACTCCTCACCCGCCGCTGTTGACTCCAACCCGTTTTTCATTTGCGACCGCGATCTCTACGAGTCTTCCTTTGGTCATGCCGTTCAGTTTGTCGTTTACGGCGAGGAAGCCGAGTGTTGAGGCTACCACAATTGCAGCACTTGAGGATAGCCCTGAGCCAGCTGGGATAGTGCCTGATATGAGCATGTCAACTGGGGTGGGATCGCTCTCTCCTTCTCTGAAGAAATTGTTCAGGACGCCCTGAAAGAGACCGAGATAAGCGCACAAGCCCTGCCAAGCGGAAGAGTGTGTGCAGAAAACTCACATAGTACCCTGCTTTCACGTAGCTATCCCATCGGAGCTCATTCGTATTGATATCTATCAGCCAAGCGTCTTGATCTCGAGCGCCGGCTGTGGCGATGGCGCGGGAGGGTGAGAACCTCTGCTCGGCATATTTTGGATCTGCATTCGCCACGATGACGCCTGGTTGGTCGTTTAGCGGACGAGGTGCGAGGGCGATGAGTATGTCACGTTCGATGGCAGCTGGGAAGACACCGAACAAGGCGTAGTCGATGTGTTCACCGATCAAGCTGTATTCGAGTCGTGGGTCTCAGAGGCGATGCTTTTAATCGGTCCGGAGGATGAAAGGCTCACTTGACTCTTCCTGGAGCTCTTGCTATGTAGGTAGGATTTCGGCCGTAACGAGCCCTAAACTCCTCTGCGACTTTGATCCGTTTCTGTCTATGGGTGGGGTGGGGGATTAGAATCATCGGTCCACGATGAATAAGGGATCACCCACGTTTGCTCGTTCCTCTCGTTCACCTGATCAATGCTTGTGTACACCGGGACTAAGAGTTCGGCCATATGAGTAGAAGGAATGAGAGAGATCGTTCATCATGATGTGGGGGTGGGATGAAGTGTCTGCGCCGGCTTTCATCAGGATCTCGATCGCCTCTAAACTGCTTTCTGTTCCCCCAATCAGAGGGACAGTATACTAGAGGGATGATGAGGGGGTCAGTAAAAAGGATGGACACGTCCGGGATTGAACCGGACCCCTCTCGCAAGCTTCTCATGGATGTGCTAAGCGAGCGTGATAACCAACTACACCACGTGCCCTCCAGCAAACCTCAGAAAGACACGGTATCAATCTCCGAGGAGACGAAGGATGTCAATTTCATGGCACTGGCAGCTTCCAAGTTCGCTGGACACGTGTATGCATGCCGCTTGAGAGCGAAGATGCATGTTGAACAGCCCTGGTCATCTTCTCGTCCTTCGCTCCTCGCAGGTTTGTCAACCGCCTAATTATATGTAGCACTGTTTGAGACAAGATCCGACTCCCACCTTGCGGACGCGCGTTTGAGCGGTCCACAGCCAGAGTGGCAAAGTGCGGAGTTGGGGAGGTCGTTTATTTCGAGAGTAACGTCCTGTGTGATGACGAAAGTATCTTTATCCACGTCAGGTCATAAATACCTCTGCGAGCCAAACGTGTAGCGAGAATTTATTTAAAGAGGCCAGGAACCAGGGTCGCCCTCGGCTGTGTGTCCCCTTGGAGTTTGAATGACAGCCCGACAACGGATGCTCAAGTAAGCAGAGACAAGGGAAGAGTTGGCCAATTTCACTCGTCGCTCGCTAACAAAGGCTGGTTGAAAGAAATTAGATTCCCTGGTGGTGGCGAGTGTTCTATTCTGGGTATATTTCCGGTAGAAGTAGAATCAGCTTCATGACCAGAAGCAAACCAGGCCTCAGTCAGCCGTAGGAAGCAGCATGTTCTCGCTTCGCAAAAACGTAGATCAAGCCAAAGTGAGTATATAGAAGATGGTCCGAGGCCCGTCAATAAACTGAACGTAAAAGTAAAAGATAGAAAAATGCAAGTTCGAAAGTGTCTTCGTGAAAGCGTAAACGGAATGGCTGGATGACGTTGAGGGATAAAGATCGTCACAACAGTCCTAAATTTTACCGCAACACACCTCACGAGAGGATGAAAACAGCCAAAGCAACGCCAACCAGAGAAGTAAGCGAAGAGAGGGCAATGGTAGTGGGGCTACCACTGCTACCGTTGGCGTTGGAGCTGGTGCCAGTGTTCGAAGGTCCAGTGGAGCCAGTCTTGGTGCTGCTGGTGTGGATGCTACTGGAGATCTTGCCGGTGGAAGAAGGTACGACGCTGCTGGTGGGGAGAGAGGCGTACAGGAGGGATGAGGTGTAAGTGACGCAGTTGGAAGAAGCAGGGACCTTGGGCGTGTAGGGAATGGAGCTGATAGCGCCCAAAGACTCAGGGGGCTGAGTGTAAGTCTGGATGTTACCAGCTGAATCGGTGTAGATGCCTGGGAAGTCCTGGTTTGCACCTTGGCAAGTCTCGAAGGTTCCGTTTTGGGCGTTGTTGGGAGCATTGTAAGCGCATCCGATACGGTCGTAAATGTGTTGGCAGTAGTTGGCAGCGTTGGGACCAGCAGGGTCGCAAATCTTGAAGCAGAACACGCTACCGCCCATGAAGTTGTGCCACTCGATAACCTGCTCGTAGTTGCCGCTGCCGTTCGACCAAGCGGTGGAGTAGACGAGACCGCCGAGGGGGTTACCGCGGAAATCGGCACCATGGGGGTCAAGTTCTCCTCCGTAGTCGGAGGCTTCGAGGTCGATGAATGTCTGGTCGATGAATCCAACGACTTGGACGTAGTCTGGGGTGGTCATGAACTGAACACCCTTGAGAGCACCAGCCGGGATGAGACGGGTGCCGTGACCGGGCTTCGTACACCAGGCGACTTCCTCTTGTTCCGTGTCAGCAATGGTCGTGGGACCGGTCGGAGGTCCCCAGAGGCAGAAATCTAAAAATAGTTTGATGTGAGCGACTAAACATAGAAAGTAGTTAAGGAAACCGAAATCACCGTCAATCGAGTTGATGATGGCAGTCTGGCAGAGCGAGGATTGGTTTTCCGTGGTGGAATTGCACCTGTTGTAACCGAATTGGGTGCCACGAACACCATTGTCTGGGTCAGCTTGGTAAGGCTGTGGAATTAAGAGGTTAGAGGATACGCAGATTGAAAACGGAGAAAGCGCGTACAAGGTTATTGTAGTCGAAGTGCTTGGAAGCCAAAGGAATAAGAGAAGAGGAGGTCGAGGAACTGTCCTGAGCGTACACCTTGGACGAGGCGATGGCGAGAGCCACAAAGGTTGAAAGAGTGAAACGAGGCATGGTCCTCAAGAGTGGAGTGGATGGGAGGTGGAAAGAGTCGAGCGAGAAGAAGAGGGAAGAGAGAGCGTTGGGAAGCGAGGTTGCAAGCCTCCTCCGTTTTATTTACAGGAGAAGTATTAGGTAAGCAAACATCTTCCCACGCTCTTGTCCGCAGAATATTCCGTGAAAGTGTGATTGGAAAAGGGGTTGGTACACTTTTGTTATCACACATATAAAACCCTCTTACACTATTCTTATCTCTTTTCTAATAACACTACAACCATGGTCCCCGCACCCACCAAGGCGTTGAAGGCCCTCAAGACCAAACTCCCCCTCAAAGTTTCCTCGCCGTCTTTCAAGCAATCCAACGCATTCGCACCTAATCCCGGTGAACTTCCCCTCGTCACCCTCCGCATACAGGTTCTCGGAGCCAGCAATCTTCTAGCGAAAGATAGGAACGGCTTTAGCGATCCGTACGTCTTCAGCCTCGCTTGCTTGCCCTTCACATCTTCTAAGAATTCAATCCAGCTTCTTCGTCGTCTCGTGTCTCAATGTTCGACACCAGACATGCGTGATCAAAAAGACTTTGAATCCATCCTTTCCAGAGAAGGATGCTACTTTTGATTTCAACATTTATCTCTCGTTGGCAGATAAACTTTCCGCCATCGAACTCATCGCCTGGGACAAAGACACTTTCAGCAAAGATTATCTTGGAGAAGCAGCCCTCCCTCTCGAGGAGTGGTTCTTGGATGCGCCCGGGGGGCGTGAATATGCCTGGGAGGCTACTCAAGTCAGTCAACCGATTATGTCGCATCCCGCGTGCGGCCACTGACGTGGTAGTCTCGCTGATCCGCAGCCGTTCGACGTCCCCCTTGCGTCTACGCGAGGGAGCATCGGGTCACAAGGTTCTGTCAGGATTAAGCTTGGTTTCGTCAGACCTCATCACTCTCAAATCTCCATGGAGTTTTCTGACATTTACTCCGAAATCGTAACTCGATCGAGACCATCCATAGTTTCCGCTCCTCCCGTGAGTCCCTGATCCAGATCCTCTCTCTTTCGTTACTCTCTCATGACCTCTCACATTTGCGTCCTAGACTGAGGGTATTGGTACGATCCGCTCTAGCGCGGGTGCCCCAGTCATCCAGGATGCTCTTTCTTCAGATGAAGAGGACGACGAGGATGAGGATCTCCTGGCACCTGTCGAAAGCCATACGCCCACCACCCCCACAGCCGGGGGAGATAAAACTCCAATTGCTCCCAAGCCAGTCGGTGGGCTTGCAAAGTTCTTTCCTGGGAAACGTGCCCAGTCGCAACGCATGGATTCATCTGATTCCACGCTCGCCGATTCCTCCGCATCCACCCCAAGCCCGCAAAGGCCCATCAGCGCTCAAGATTCAAAGGAGAAGAAACGCAAATTCAGAAGGTCCAGGAAGGCTGGTGGTGGTGAATACCATTTAAATCCAGAGAATGACGTTTTGGGTATCGTCATGCTGGAAATTAAGGGAGCTAAAGATCTTCCTAAACTTAGCAACAGTGCGTGTGTTTGCGGCTACCGTTTTCCTCATTTATTTATAGTGCCGCACAGTGACTAGAACCGGTTGGGACATGGACCCCTTCGTCGTCATCTCATTCGGCAAGAAAGTCTTCCGCACGCGCGTCATCCGACATTCCCTCAACCCGACCTGGGACGAAAAGCTCATTTTCCACGTGCGTAGATATGAATCGAAGTTCGAGATTCAGTTTTCCGTTCTCGACTGGGATAAGCTTTCAGCGAACGATCACATTGGCGACGCAAGCTTGGAGTTGTCCGAGTTGATTAGCAAGGCGCCGCAGAAAGATCCAAGCACTGATTTATACGCTGCCAGCGAGGAAGGTCATGATTTGGATCCTTTCACAGTCCAACTCGTCATGCCGAAAGACCTTCCCAAGTACAAACCCGAGTTGACGTTTAGGTTTGGACTGTTTGTGTGCTCGTTTCTCATCCGCTGACGGATAGCGACCAAACAGGGCTAAGTACCAACCATACGATGCACTTCGTCAGATGTTCTGGCGTCAGTTCCTCAAACAATACGACATCGATGAATCAGGCGACATGAGCAGGCTCGAGATTAGCTCTATGCTTGATTCACTGGGCTCTACCCTCTCTTCCCAAACAATTAACTCATTCTTTACACGCTTCGGGAAAGATCCGTTCGAAGGATCCATCACAATTCCCCAAGCGGTGCAATGCTTGGAAACTGAGATCTGTAAACCTCAGAGCGAGAGGAAACGTTTGACGTCTTCTCCGAACGAGGCAGATACGGCCCCCAGCACCCCAACTGGTCTAAAGATGGACGGCCCTCTACCGCTGGACAGAATCGACTTCTCTGGTCCATCTCACTTACGGCCTAATGAGGATAATGGTGGGCTAAGGCCCGGACCGTTTGACTCGCACCAAACTGAAGGGACCAACCTTCCTTTACACCATGTGGCGGGTTGGAGCGACCGGCCTCAATCGTCTCGACACCCTTCTAATTCGAGCGAAGATGGCGGGGAAGACAGTAGTTCTGGAGGATCTGAGGAAGCTCGCGAGAGGGTCATTAATATCAGGAACTGTCCTCTGTGCCACCGGCCGAGGCTCAGCTCCAAAGCCGAAGTGGATATCGTTACCCATATTGCGCTTTGCGCCAGCCAGGACTGGGGCAGGATGGACAAGATCGTCGTTGGAAATTTTGTCACAGCCAGCCAGGCTCAGAGAAAATGGTACACGAAGATCCTCGGGAAGCTGTCCTCTGGAGATTACAAGCTTGGAGCCGTGAGCATCTCTCTCCTTGTTCAGTTTGGACGTCTGATGCTTACGAACTATAACTATTCGCGTAGAACTCCGCAAACATTATCGTGCAGAACCGTATGACTGGTCAGCTGGAAGAAGAGAAAATGCAGGTTTACGTTCGGTTGGGAATCAGGCTCCTTTACAAGGGAGCCAAGTCCCACATGGAGGGCCACAAGGGTACGCAGATGCTTCGATTCTTCTATGTGATCCTGACCAGAGTCTGACTTGGTCTCCCACAGCTCGGAAGCTTCTAAAGAGCATGTCTGTCAAGCAAGGTATCAAGTATGATGCGCCTGAGTCTGCGAAGGACATCCCCTCGTTCATCGAATTCCATAAGTTGAAGATGGATGAAATTCGGGACCCATTGGATTCATTCAAAAACTTTAATGAGTTCTTCTACCGGTGCGTTTTTCTGTATCGTTATCACCCCCGCGCTTATATTCTCCATTCGTTGTTCCTCAGCAAACTTAAAATTGATGCTCGACCTGTCGAGAACCCCGATGACCCTAATCGACTCGTCTCTGGCGCAGACTGCCGACTGATGGCGTTTGAAACTGTCAACGAGGCTACAAAAATCTGGATCAAGGGCCGAGATTTCACAGTTACACGTTTGCTAGGGGAGGCATACGCCGATCAAGCAGGAAAGTACAACGGAGGGGCGTTGTGCATCTTCCGTCTCGCTCCTCAAGATTATCACAGGTTTCATTCGCCCGTTGACGGCAGGATTGGGAAGATGACGTACATTTCTGGCGAGTATTACACAGTCAACGTGAGTGTCGTTCAATTCGTCACCTTCTTGGTGAGCGAAATTAAATTGCCGTTTACGTCCATTCCCAGCCGCAAGCCATCCGAACCGCCCTCGACGTCTACGGTGAGAACGTGCGGAAGGTCGTGCCGATTGATAGCCCGCAGTTCGGACGCGTGTTTGCGGTTTGCATTGGGGCTATGATGGTCGGCAGCATAAAGACTACTGTCGACGAAGGCCAAGACGTGAAACGCGGTGAAGAGTTCGGGTATTTCGCCTTTGGGGGCTCGACTATCGTCGTGTTGTTTGAACGTGGCGTCGTGGAATGGGACGAAGATTTATTGATCAACGGAAGGGCCAGCTTGGAAACCCTCGTTAGAGTTGGTATGGGAATCGGAAAGAGAGTGCAATAAACGTGGGCAGTTACGCTTCGCCATCACGAATTCTACGGCGACTGTTAAAAATAGCCGTGTTTTTCGCCTGTTAAGATGAACCTTTGTCCTGTATCTTGTACGAGTAGAGTTTCACAGACAGCTTAATGTCATGAGGTTTGGTGACGAATCGATGACATTACTCGAGGCCACTGATCGGATGTGCTATGTATAGCGTCAGGGTATGTATTTCTGTGGCCTACATCATTAAAAGACATTTATAGAAAAGTATCTGTGGCGCCTCGGGACTCGTAGGATATTCCCAGCGGCAAGAATGAAAACCGCAAGCATTGCCGGATGGGATGGTCAGCACTCGAAAGTGGCCGTGAGGTTGATGCCAGAAGGTCATCAAGGGGGGTATCATAATTGCTACGCACGAGATGTGACGCTGCAATAGAGAGGTAATTATCCAGGGTAGAACGAAACTTTCACAGCCAGAGCCGCTGACGCCCAGCCGAGAGTCCGCTGGCAATACGCAGCATGAATACAGTCCCGCTTAGACTTGAGAACTAAAAAAATCGAATGAACGAGTGATGAAGAGACCGATCATCGAGCGAGGATCGATGAACTCACCCCGTTGCCAACGAACACATCTGCCCGTTGGCCAATCATCATATCCACAGCCTGAGCGGTAAACTTCTGTTCCCAAGTGACCTTCATCTGTAACGAACTCGAGATCTGTTTCCACGGGTGGTCCTTCATCAAAGCTTCCCTGAGCTCTTCTACCCACTCGGGGGAACCGTTCGTCATAATGAAAATGTTCCTGAGCCCCTTGCCATCCTCCGTCATTCTGATCTGTCGAACGCGTTCGACAATTTGTTTTGTGCTAGGGTAACAGGCCCTCTGAAACGCGTCTATTGAACCCTGGGTATCGTTGTTCTCGACCAGATCGGGACCTCTGTCGATTGTCCCCGGTTGGGTGTTCAGTCCACTGAATTGCGTCCCCCAACTACGCATATTTGGACAGTGATGTTCAAAGTCTCCTCTACGGACGTGAAGAGCGAGGAGGCCAGGTATAGGTGGGTATCGAAGGGCCGGAGTTGGTGGAGGGAGTTTGCGAGTGAGAGCGAAGAGGTGTTTATTAACCGTGAAGGCGTCTTCGATGAGGGGTGACCACCCAAAGAGTTTGATTATGGGATTATTGAAAAGAACGGGCAGGCCATCGTGGATACGTGGAGAACCAAATACACTGAAAGGAGAAAGGATCGCTGTTAGCCACGGGTCACACGACCCAGGCAGGTACGACCGACTCACTCGACATCGAATATCCTCTCGTTGATTTCTACACATCTTGCCGGCTCATCATTCATCATCCTCACCCACACCGCAAGGAGGTGCAGTGCGGTGTAATTTTTGGGTAGTTTTGCCCTAATAGCAGCTTTGTCGAGAAGTTTGGGGTGTGGACACACTTTGTCGAAGTAAGATTTTCGAACGAAGCGAGGGGTCAAGTCCCTAGGCGGGAAGGGACCACCAGCAAGAGGGCCTGCAATACGAAACAAGAGCATAAGCGCCATGCGAGGCGGTCGAGAGGGAACGGCGAACCACTAAGGAATGCGACCATTGGGATATCGACAGGGACGATATTTCCTTCCTCGTCCCTGAACGGCGGTGCGTCACTCGTGCCCTCGAAGCTATCGAATGCATACCTGTAGGTCACCAGGGGAATCAAAAACGCTGACTGACAATATGGGCTCAAAGAGCGACCACGCACGATCTTCGTCCCAGGTAGGCCAACAGTCCATGGAAGAAATGCTCCTGAAGTACGTTTCCCCACCCTGCCGCTGTTGTAAAATAGGACGGTCAAACACGAAGACTTTCAAAGCGAAAATTGGGATAAGAATGCGCGTACTTTTGACGTGTTCTGAGAAATAGACATATCTGCCTGTCCTTCCCTCGGGGAACGTCAAATTCTCGTTATGCTGTGGAAGCGCCTCCTCGATTTCGTGCCATTCCGTGTAATTTGGTGGGTAATCAGGAAAATCAGCGAGACTCCCGGCAGGGTGTTTGCCGTTTTGCGGCGGTCGTTGTGCGAACGGGGACCAGTCGCGCGCCGATTTAACATCATCCCAGGCGACACCAGATAGGAAGGAGATAGTGGTGAGGACTCCAGATACACAGAGGAGATAGATGGCGGCTTTCAAGTATCTCCTTGGAACGATTGGCTGAATGGTGTCTGGTGAGCTGGTCGGTAGGATGGAAGGTCGCATGCTGTAATTCTAGCGCCTAATCGGCTCCAATGTTTAAGAGCGTGGTCACTGCTCTCTCGACAACCCCACGGAAATATCTTGAGGCAACTTCTACAATGTCCAGAGGATTCACGGCACCACAGGTTGACCTTCTTCTGCTGTGCCACCTTGCTTGGCCACCGACGAACTTCATTCTGCGCGATAGGCTCAACTGTATGCTTTGTGCCTACTCGGTTTGTACCCCCGCGACCCTCTCCGAAGTAAACATCCCCCTGCAGGTCGCCTGGGGTACTCCACACCCTCTAATCGCTCTCCGTTTGCTATCTATCGCACTATTTTTGTCATCGCCGTTTTCTCTTCGGAACGATCCAGGCGTTCTGGAAAGGTATGCCTCTGTTCGGGATAAGTCGCTGACGGATAAGCCGTGGGTACCAATCCCCGGGGGGCCTGAGGCGAGTTTGCCCTCATTCAGTACGCCCTTCAAAGTTTGTTGTCAGGGCAGCTTGTTGTCGACGCGGTTCCGCTCTCATACGCTTACGGAAGTTTCAAAGCTGCGCCCATATCAAGCCCCTTTTCTGGAATTTTCACTGCACTAGCCACTTTGGAAAATCACCTAAGTATATCGATGTGCCCAAGCTGCAAATAAATTTCGGCTGCGGAAGATCACCAATTCCTCAAACGCCGTGCGTGCCTTTTTTTTTTTGCGTGTTAACACGTTGTCGGTGGCCTGTTCGCATCGTGTATCCAATCGAGCAAGGGGTGTGGCTATTATTGTGCACAGGAGGGAGCATCATCCGTAAATCCACCCTCAGCAAATACCGCAGAGGGGCCCTCATACGACCAAAGACTTATCGATCTGCACATTTGTGAGAGGGACAGAGTACAGCTTCGGGTCGGCTGCAAGGGAATGTGGAAGAGCTCCAGACTCAAGCAAGAGAAGCACCAACGAAGTCATTGTGTGTGCATGTGGCGACCTCCAGGATCACGAAACAATTTGGTCATTGGTCCCCGACGCATTCCCAGTCAAAAAGCCTATCAGACCACGACCGGGAACAAAGCTGGCTGATGACATTGTCGTTCTTGAATAATCTCAGCGGGCATCGGAAATCATGCCAGGGGTTTGACAAAAACATTCACTTTGGTTTTATTCTTCGGTTGGGTGTAAGGATACGCGGCCATTTTTGAGGCGAAATTGAACCTCCTCCGGGTGAGGATTCTGTCGTCCAATGGCACCCTGAAGGAAAAATCAACACCGAAGTCTCAAAGAGCGTCCAAAACTCGTACCAATACTAAATTACCACACGTTCCCGAACTTCACCACTCCTACTTCTGCAAATCGTTCCAAGAATTCCCCGAGGTCAATTTCTTCTTCATCGTACGTCGGGTTCGCCATGAAAACGAGTTCAAATTTCGAGCTGGGTTCGAGCTTCAAGGCAAGTCCGTAAAGAATGTCTTCGACGCTCTCCCATGCATCCATGTGTACTTGATCGCCAATGTCCGAAGAGGAGAGCTGACGCTGAACACTGATCGTAACCCTCTTGAACTGGGTCGCTTGTGAGCTAATGGTGGAGAGCAAAGCTTTGACCCATGGGCTCGGTCGTTTAATCATTGCGGTATCCATCGTGAGCTCTTTGAGAGCATAGCAAGGAGCAAGACTAATAGGAGCGCTTCCATTGTCATCTGCCAAGTTATCGTCAGTCAACCGGCCCCACACAGGATCAAAAAGATGTAAGTACCGGATATCACATGAGTGAGCTCCAGCCTCTCCAAGGTTGGAGCACATGCTTCTATGAACCTATTGAGAGTTCCCGGGTCATGGATTCGGCTATGAGTGATGGATACCTCCTCCAGGTGAAGAGGGGCGATAAGTATCCCGTGTAGAAGAGTGGAGCTTTTCGTTCCGAGGCCAATCAGCCGAAGCGTTCCCCGGAGAGGAAGGACCCTTTCCGGCAGCTCTGTTACTCCCTCGGAAAGTATGGGAGAGTTGATCGTCAGGTGGCCGAGGTTTGGGAACAGATTGACGAAGAAGAGCAAAGTGCTCATATCCGTCCAAATTCCATGCAGGTACAGCGAATCAACGGATGCTCCGAAATGTCCAAAGCATTGAGTAAGAGATGGTTCATCGAACAAGTCGTCAAAGTTCACGTCTTGGAGAATGAGTGTTTTCAGTCGCCGGAAGGAGGTGAGGTGGTCCATGATTCCCATCAAGGTCTCAGGCTCCAAAGTGATGATAGATCGCGCCTGTCGTAGTGAGAGAGAGCGGACGTAGGTTGCGATTCCATTTGGTCCTGGAGGTATGTTCTTTCGCCACTTGTTGAAATTCCACGTGTTGAGTGACACGTTCGCGAAGAGCTTACACCTACTCCTCTCCAGCCATCTGGAAGAAACCAGGCTACATGCGCGTAAATCGCGAGGGTTATCTAGGTTGTCGATAACCTCGTCCACTATTTCCTGAGGGAATTTGTTCGACACATTGGGGCTAGGGTGGAAGTCCATTGGTGAGTGCAGTCGGGATCTCCCGTGCACCTGAGGCGAGTTACTTATCAGCTGGTCTGCATAATGTTAAACGTCAAACATTCACACGTATAGACCGCGACGCGTGATGTACCAACGGGCCATGGGTATGATGATACCCGGGCCATGAGGGTGGTGCGAGGTGGTGCGATGCCTTCAGGATCCGTTCCCCCCAAAAGACGAAGCTAATACACAGTAATCTCTTGGGTAATTTTGCAACTCAAAGCACGATCTCAGGGAATTCCACGGGTTCCCAGCGATTCACTCTAGTAAAGTTTATATACAGACAAATAGTGACTGGTGACAATTGAGCCTCAAGGCAAAGTAAGAAGAGCGTTCGATTAGGGCAAAAAACCTCTCCGTCCCTTTCCTCAGGCGCCGCCGCTCCTTTTTCGAGAGGCAGGTGGGGGCGATGGTGGGGATTTTTGTAGTCCAAGCCGGGGAGTTCGTCAAACACTTCACGGATAAAGGGAATCAGTGAATGTGGTGTTTCCCGATAAACACAGTGGATATCAGCTTTCAACGGTGCGAGGGCACGTTCCATCGCCGTGGTAATTACGACGCTCTGGCATCTAGGAGTGGACCAGAGATGAGAGAGGCCAGGAGTGTGAGAATGGGGCCGCCACGGGCCATAGGACCAAGGTAACTGGGATCAACGAAAAGTTTTACTTCACAAGATCGGTCGAGGATCCCAGAGGGCGGCTGCATGAAGCTTCGCATCCCCCAAAGGACCCAAATCACCTATTGGTTCAATTCCTATTCCAGGGCGTGTCCAGCTTGCCCAAGGCGATAGAATAGCAGGACCACAGTATCCTATGTAGTCGATTATCCTGGCCGGTATTCGTTCCAGTTGCTTCAAGTATAATATCACGGATGTATCTTGGTAAATGCACATCAGCTGCTACAGCATCGAGTTTTCCAGACGCAACGTGCTGGCCCGGACTGGACACGGTTGTTCGGCAGCCAACTCGGTTTGGGAGAACAATCCCCACCGGGGCGTAGTGTGACCGGTCGGACGAGCAACACAGCTCCAAACTAAAGCCAAGTATCGAGAGGCATTGCGATGGCAAGGCTCTTGGACAAAGAGTAAAGTTACATCGAACATAATCGCGAGACAGATGAACCCGAGCGATCGGCGCTTGTTGCGAAACGGGGATTGAGGCAAACCATCCGTCGGGTAGGGTTTCTTGCGATGCACGGCGGGGAGGTTTCAAGAGCCGGTTGGGGACACAGAACACCGGTAACATGGGGTGACACAAGTTACACCTCCTCCCGTCCTTTGATAGGGTGGTTCCGTATTGATACATCGTCTTCAGAGAGGACCTCCTAGTTCACGTTACGACGAGGAACCACACCCGTCGACAAGGTAGAGGAAGTGAGATATGTCGTATTCTATTTTGGAGCTACGAGTACTTGATTGACCGAGATAGCACTCTAAATGCATCAAACCCTACTTTCTTCAATGTACAGAGGGTTGGTGAGGACAAAGAGCACACGCACCGTGACCGTATAAACTCCAGCCTCTAGCGGAGCTTTGAGAAGAGTTTGGGAGCGGCGCAAGCCTTATACGTGCGCATGAGCAAGGAACGGGTGAGGGAGTGGGTAGCATACGTACGTCCGCACAGTGCATCATGCTGTGTGACGTAGGTTATCAGGTGTGCTGTGCGGCATGCATAGTAGTCAGGATACTCACTGGACTGTCAATCAGTGAATCGGAGTGACCATAAGTCAGACGAGTCAGCCACAAAGAAATAGTGCAGACTCACATCTACAAAACAAATATTTCAGCGACGGATTCGACCAAGTGCACGGAGAACAACTTACAATTCCTCAACGCAATCCTCTCCCTTGTAACCCTTGCCACTGTTTACCTTTTCCTGACAGTGCAAGTAGTGTTTGGTAGACGGAGCACATTGTGGACCGTTTTGGCATTCTTCCCGAATCAAAGGTTGCAACTGAACGGTCCATGTAAATCGGCACACCGCCGCGTCAGAAAAAGATTGGGGGGAAACTCACGTCTTCTGGCTCTGGTTCCTCCTCCTCCTCAACCGTTTGCTCAGTGGCCTCTTCAGAGGCTTCCGGGGTCTCCTCGGCCTTTTGCTCTTCGGCAGGAGCGTCGGCGTATACGGTGGAGAAGAGGGAGGAGACGAATGAAGTGAGGGTCATGGTTGCTTTCGGAAGAGTCGCGATTGGCTGGCGCCTAACGCGCCTCTTCACGCGATTTGTCCGACAACATTCGACCTGGACCCGAAGCGAGGAGTACGAATGGTATATTGGCGAGGGGATGTTTCTATGGTACACGGAAGCAACGACCTTCAAATCGACGGATAATGCGAAGAGAGCTAAGAAAAATGCAAGAAAAAGAATAAGGATAGGAAGAAACGAACGTTGTGTGAATACTTCCTTCACGGTAAACCTATAACATCTATACAATCAAATGAGAGTACAACAAAAAAAAATTGGGTAGAGAGAGAGAGAGAAGAAACGAAGTTTACAGGTTTGTAGGTGTGAGAGTGTAACGAACGAAGTTTTGATATGTTAGTATGTGCTTTATGTCCTTCCTCCCCAGCGGTCGTTCGTGCGAATGCGGGCGACGGTGATAGGTATACCAGTCAAGACGGATCTAGGTTCAAAAGGAAATTCCGACCTGCGTAGGCCACTGTCAGTCGAGGGGAGCGTATCCGGGTCTCGTCCAAGAACGTACTGCCCGCGCGACAGGTGGCGGCTTGATGTAATTGACAGAAATCGCCGAATCGTTCACCTGCATCGTGTTGGTCATAGAAATCGGCTGCATTGGATATTCGCTCTGATCACGACCAAGTCAAAATCACAGTCATGAGAGTGGATCCGTTTTCCCGACCTTCATGGACACGGGAGAGGGCAAAATCGACATCGATCTCTGACGTGGCGACGAAGGGGAGGTTGGCGCGTTTGAATTGTTAGACCGGGTGAAATTGATTGAAATGTCCGTTCCTTCGCGGATGCTCTTTCGGGCGTTTAACCTATAGAACGTTCCCTGATCAGTGCTGGATCGCCCGAATAACCTTCTTCCTTACATGGCTAACAACGAGTTCATGTAGACTATGCCAAATATGAGCACAAAAGAATGGAGAACATGAATGATTGACAAAGCAACGCACGTTTTGTAAGCAGGAACTCAATCGCCAAGAAGTACAACTTGTCTGGGAACACAATGTACTGGATTGACCCGCTTTCGCGTCAGAACCGAGAACCGAGCGAAGGGGTGGGTAATTCGGCTTACGGTGATGAGGGCGGCCAGTGAGCAGACACTGTGGAGTCCCTGCGTCAGCCAGCAGTCACACGCATCAAAGTATGCGAGGTGCAATGACTTTACCTTGTGACGATGCCGGTACTCAATGTCCAGAAGACAAGCTTTTCAATCCTGTTGTTGGTGCTGGGATTGGATGATCAGACCTTGGGATGCCAACATGGTCAGGGCGGGGGACTTACGATTCGAATTCGCCCCTCGAGCGCCGCAAATAGTAGATGATTGCCACAGCCAACATTGAATCAACCGCGACGGCGCTTCCAAAGGCAGCATACGTGATCCACTACCACAGAGTTTCCACGATAAGCGAACATAGCATCATGAAGGCCGAATTACTCACCGCCATGGATGGGAGTTCCCAGAAATACTTGAGTTGACAAGTTTTAAAGGCGAGGACTGTGAAGGAGCTATTAGCGGGTAGGTCAACAGTACAGAGACATACCACATACCGGAACCGATGACTTGAAATTACAAGGATGGTCGTCTCAGCGGCTGGGGTCCACATAAAAAATCCTGGAAGCTTACCGGTGGCGATAAGAACGGACAATGGCTAGAGAAAACGTATGGGTTAGCAACAGATACACCCTTTATTTTAGTACTAGTCTCCTACACACCATCAGGCGCGGAATCCAGTCTCCCCGATAGTTAACTAGAGACGAATCAATTCGGCACGTCGAATAAAGTGAGTTTGCGGGGGAACGTACGCCTCCACAGCTTCAAGGCATACAATCCCTGTACCATGACGATTATTGGCACGTTCATGACCGTTTGAAGCTAGAAGAATGGCTCGTAAGTGGAAGCCCTCCCAAACGAGAAGAATCTGTTGGACCTTGAAGCTCCTGGACATAAATTTAGCACGACCCGGGAATAGGGTGGATAAATCAAACGTACCACACGACCTGAATGAGGGCTTCAACCCCGCCGAAGTTAACCACTAGATAGTAGTACATCGCATGAATCGTGAGTATCAGGTTGAAAGCATCGAGCAACCTATGAGGGCCGCAGAAGTCAATATCTGTCGCCTGAGTCGATGTAATGCACGGACCACAGCACGGCAACCTAAAGTGCACATGTAAGGGCGCGCTCATGGTATGGGGCACAAAAAACGACTCACAAAGATCTTGTAGACGATCCAATCACGAGGATACTGCATATAGTAGATGTATGTCTGAAGGTTGGACACGCCGAACAACCTTGCATCGTGGGCTGAGGTCAGCGCCCGGAACGGCTCGGCCCGCATCCGGATGGAACTCACACAATAGCGGCGACCATGCCGATAAAAGCGGCACCCAACGTGCTGCTGAGGTCCAAACTGATTACCATCGTCGGAAGGTAGAGGGGAAGGGGACGGAGGGGAGAGGCGATAGGGAGACGCTCAACCAGTTCCTTTTATCTCGCCCCACTCCCATAAACCTAGCACAAATTCACCCGAGCAATTGTCCAGCGCAGAAAGGCAGCCGTGGAAACGAAAGTGTCACGTCAAGCATCGGAAATGACGAGCAGTAGTGCCCCGGGACCTTTGCTGTAATTCGGGTACAACTCATTGTTCACTCCCGAGGGTGGCCCCCGGCGGTTGGGGTGATATCGGCTAGAGTACGGGGATGTGGACCACGAGAAAGGATACCTGAATGATGGCGGCAGCCTGGATCCGGAAGCCGAACAGAGCGGTGGAAGGATCTAGGGCTGGGCGAGCCAGCCCTGACATTTAATTTTACTCCAATCCTTCCCAGGTGGACGGCTCCCGGACTACAACCTCACAGGAGAAAGAAAAGACAGGCCAGGTGTTCACAGCCTTGACCCCAGAATGGCAAGGTTGCGATGGAGCCTTGGTTCCGTCCAATATTGTGGGAGGATGACACTGTCTATTATCAAGATCGATGGGGGTAGATAGCTCTCGTACTTGCACGTGAAGGGATGAAGTGGGCGGCGAACCATGGTCTTGTGGGAGGGTTGGAGGATTTATGAAGTCTAGTTGGAAAGGAAGATGGAAGCGCGGGGCGACTCGTCGGTTCTCTCCCGAGTAATACCAAATTTGACGACGAGTTGTCATCCACGTAAACGATGGGCGCAAGGGAGGGGAGGTGAGCGGCGGGAGTGGTGAAGGGGACTTGCAGCTTGACCGGCCAAGTCTTGTGCCGAGTAGAAAAGTCGTGTGCACGTTCACTGATGCCTGGCGTGTGCGGTGGGTTAGAACTTCCTGATCAAAGTCTGGTGGCGGCCTCGTGCAAGACTGCAGGCGCAACGTGGCCGGTGCCTGGCCTATAAATGTCGTCGATCATACAGCTTAGCACAGCTCGATTTCCGAAGGCTAAAAGGGTGGAGGGCCTGGAATACTATAGCGGGTACTGAACGGGGCCGAATGCCTTGGTGAGCGACAAGGGGTGGGAAGATCGACGGGAGGGGCAGGTCCGGAAGTCTCCGGCGGATCTCCGGGCCACCAAAATCTTCCAATCTTGTCTGGAACTTTGACGCGCAAGAGAGGTTCGCAGGGGAAGAGATCATGGCTGAAATTCACGATCAGTTCGACACGATCCTCATCCTAGACTTTGGGTCCCAGGTCAGAAGTCAACTCACATTTACACTGGAAGACCTCATGAAGGATTCAACGGTCCAATCTAGTACAGCCACCTGATCACAAGACGGTGCCGTGAGCTCAACGTTTACGCTGAGTTGTTGCCTTGCACCCAGAAACTGAGCGAACTCGAGTTCAAACCAAAAGGTCTGTACGATATGACTGCCAGGTGGCAGAAGTCGTCTGATTTCGTCTCACAGGCGTCATCTTATCTGGCGGCCCATACTCGGTATACGACGACGGATCGCCCCATGTGGACCCCGAAGTTTGGAGTCTTGGCGTCCCGATCCTTGGGATCTGTTATGGTCTACAGGTGTGACGCCCCACACACTTTAAATCTGCGAATACTCAACCAAGGTTTAGGAAATGGCATGGCAGTTGAAAGGGAAAGTGGCTGAATGCGACCATCGAGAATATGGATTCGCCCAAATTCACGTTGAGAAAATCGGAAACGGTGCTGATATACTCTTCGAAGGACTTGGGGAAGAACTCGAGGTCAGGAGGGAAGATTGTAATGACGCAGAGTTACGTAGGCTTACCCAAAAACGTTCACAGGTCTGGATGTCCCATGGGGATCAACTCTCCCAAATCCCTGCCGACTTTCATGTTATTGGACATACCCCCACCGCTCCCTTCGCAGCCATCGGCCACAACGACAAACCATGGTATGGTATCCAGTTCCATCCCGAAGTTACCCACTCTCCACGCGGACGAGAGGTTATCGGAAAGTTCGTTCTTGGCGTCTGCCGCTGTTCAACACACTGGACGATGGTCGGTTAAAAAGAATCCTGTGCGTGGCGGGGTGTTATTGACGGCTACTTGCATCGTATTCAGGAGGAATTCATCGGCAAGGAGATCGCGCGCATTCGCGAGGTCTGTGGACCAAAGGGACGGGTGATCGGGGCGGTCAGTGGTGGTGTTGACAGCACTGTTGCTGCTAAACTCATGCACGAGGCCATCGGCGACCGGTAAGAATCTTCGTCGTATGGCGCTGCGGTCTCGTCTTCATGCTGAGCGTCGGACTTGAAGTTTCCATGCCATTATGGTGGACAATGGCGTCCTCCGTCTGGACGAAGCTGCTCAAGTTGATCAGATGTTGCGTCAAAACTTGGGGGTAAACCTCACAGTCGTCGACGCTTCCGACCTATTCCTCGGGCGCCTTGAGGGCGTTGAGGACCCGGAGCAGAAGAGGAAAATAATTGGGAATACGTTCATCCACGTCTTCGAGGATGAGGCGGCAAAGTTAGAGGCTGAAGCTGAGAAGGCAGAGGCCGAAGGGGAGGATAAGAAGGGAAAGATCGAGTGGCTACTCCAGGGGACGCTCTACCCAGATGTTATTGAGAGCATAAGCTTCAAGGGACCAAGCGCAACGATCAAGACACACCACAACGTCGGGGGGTTGTTGAAGGACATGAAGTTGAAACTCATCGAGCCGCTCAGAGAGTTGTTCAAGGGTTCGTCCGTGGGCGATATCGTCCGATCGGTCGAGGCCTTGGGCAGAGTTTAATGTCCGCTTTTTGTTTTTGCAGATGAGGTCAGAGCGTTGGGTCGCCTGTTGAATATCCCCGCTCCGCTGGTCCAACGTCACCCGTTCCCAGGACCTGGTTTGGCCATCCGCATCCTCGGGCCTGTGAATAGGGATCAAGTCAAGATCCTTCAGCAAGCAGATTCTATCTACATCGAGGAAATCAGGAAGGCCGGATTGTACAATCAGATCAGCCAGGCCTTTGCCGTGCTATTGCCAGTTCGAGCCGTTGGTGTCATGGGAGACAAGAGAACGTACGAACAGGTAAGCACCCTTTTCTCGAGATGGGTTTTCCCTTCAAGATATTTATGACCAAGCGTCATGGTTAGGTCATCGCTTTACGTGCAGTTCAGTCAGAAGATTTCATGACCGCTGACTGGTAAGTTCACTTGACTGCTCTATCCGGTAATCCTATCCACCCAGCGCTCCATATCGAGGGAAGAAGGTGAACCAGGGATCTGGGCCCAATGAATCCGTTCCTCTTTGCCTAACTTGTCGCTCCACTTGTGCCTCACAATCTGACCCCGAATCTTTCCCCCTTGGGTAGGTACGTTTTCCCACCTGATGTCCTCCGGAAAATATCGTCGCGCATCACGAACGAAGTCGCTGGAATTAACCGCGTGACATATGATGTCTCATCCAAACCACCCGCTGTAAGTCTCGTGTTCTTGTGACCTTGATCAGGGTCCTTTCTTCTGTGAAGTTCTCTCTGATGTTCTAACATGATCGAACCGGTTTCAGACCGTAGAATGGCTCTGATTTGAAAAGTTCCTCCGAGCCTGTTCGATGTGGAGTGCGGGAAAGATCGGGGACAGAGAGGAGAGAGAGAAATGGGAAGAGATCCGATCCGCAGTAGTTCTGGTTTGCTGCACTTGTCGCCTAGAAAATTGACTTAAGCTCTCAACTGAGACTGTTTGTTTTGATTCTCGCATGACATGATGCTACCGACCCTCCATCATGTGTCGCAGGACTCGTGAGCCAAGGGTGGATTTTGTGCGTATTTTGGGGATCCGGATACGCCGCATGCGTGGAATAAGGTTATGAAACCGTTCGCAGATCTCGGGAATCATTCGTTTATCGGAGGAAGTGCGCTCCGGGGCACCGAATAAAGTAAGTAGGGTACGGCAGAGCCACGCCTGGGCGTTGGTCTACATCAGATGATGTTGAACAGACATCAGGATCTGAGGAAGCAAAATTCTTTTTAACTCTCCTGCCATGTTGTTCGCACAAACAACTTACGAAAGCGATCATGGATCAGATGGGCCGAAAGAGCGGTAGATCGTGTCAAAGGCACGAGCTTGTGGCCACATGAGCTGGCAGTTTCTCTCCCTTCATTTGGGGAATAGGGAGGGGGGAACCAGCTGTGCAATGTCGGGATGGGTTTCCAGATGACGGGGATTGCCCGTTCTGAAAACGACGAGGGGGAGATGCGAGATGGGGGATCGTGGAGAACGATCGCGAAGAAACTTCGGAAATTTCTAAACAGGCGCCTACAAAAGGCACTAAGAAAGGGAAAAAAACGTACCAATTACCGATGGCGGGCACACGCCCGCCCCCCTCGCCCGATAGACGCCAAGGAACCTATACCATAAGCCAGGGTCACTCTTGCCTTTGTGAGGAGCAAACTGTCGCAAAAAAGAGGGGGAAACGGGCGAAGGCGGCGGGGTAGGACGACTGGACGGCGACAGTTCCCCTCGACTTTGGAGACACACGGACGAGCGGCGTCGATCAATTCCTCCGGACGTAAAATGATGAGATTCATTGCGTTCCCGTGCTTGTTTCGCTGTATCGTCGTTCTCAATCTCTTTCGCATACCTCCCTTCTTCCGTAAACGGCGCTGTTGCGAAGTTTCCCCCCCGTTGTTGTGTACTGCATACGTCGGCCTCACACAACTTGAGAACCGGGAAAGGTATTTCAAAGGAATGAAAGATACCTCGAGACTGGAGATTTCCGCTGTTCTCGAGAGACCGGCGTCTTATCAAATTACCCGTCATCCGCTTCGGTGTTTGTTTCCGCCAACAAGTTCCTGTTTTCCTTTTTCTCCTTTCGCTGGCCTAACGGGGCCCGTTCGCCATCGAGCGTCTGTTAGATCTGTATTGCATCACGCGAGAGTGGTCGTAGGGCGCGACTCTAATATTCCGTGAAACCACGGTCGGACAACGGCCGCACTACGCACCCACGGAAGTAAATTCGGGAAACGCACGCGTGCGGCTCCGACGATCCAGGTCAATCTCCCCATCACTAAATGCCAGTTGCCGTCAGCCACCCCCGTTTGAAATAATGACGGTATCCGGAGAGGAAGAAGACGAGGGTGCGACGTGGGACAGCGTGGTAATGCGACGTCACGTCGGCAAAATTGGAGCTGTTACCCGACGTTTTCACTTATAAAAAAAAAGACCCTGATAACCTCAAACTCAGTTTTCTAGAGGGTGCGCGGCGTCCACACACACACTTCCTCGAGCGACCAGATGCAAGATGACGAGAGCCGTATGCTTCGAAGCCCCAGATGCGGGAACTGAGCGCGAGAGAAAGAGCCCGAAGTGATTTGGGACGGCGGACGCCACCAGTGAGCATGACGAGAGAAAAAAAATCCTAATTGGCATTTCTTTTTTGTTTTTCACCCCTTCCATCATCATCCAAATAATCAAGACGCCGAGAGCCGATTGAACCGGCGTCCGATGTAATTCATAGAAACCGACGGGGTGGGTTTGTGAATTCTATTGGGAAAAGAACTCCCGAGAGAAAACTCATGAGACCGCATTAGCTCGCGGGCCCAGGCGAGAAGGGAAACGAAACTCCGGCACTAATCAGCGTCCATCCCACAGAGCCACCTGTTGCTCACTGGGGTTTCCGGAATCTATAGATGAGTGAAAAAGCGTGCTGAGGAGGGGGGGACCAGGCCGCACCCTAGTGCCCCGGGTGCAATGGTCGAGATTCGTGTCGCACGTCTTCGGTGATCACTCCAACCAAGAAAAGATCCTCAGCGGAGACACCCCGCGGATCTTGGTCCTCGAAATTTCCGGAATACCCAGGGACATGGGCTCCCTCCAGCTTCCAATCCTCATTCCGCCCTCTCGAATGAAGATACGAAAGTATTCGTTTTCATTAATCAGAGTAAATTAACCCAGGAAAAAAAACGAGAAAACGTACGAGGCCCAGGGCTCCACCCACCACCACCCTCCGTTGGTTAGATTACAGCATTCGCAAGTCCACTCGACACGCGCAAACGAATTTCACAGATGTCAAATGTGAAACTAAAACAACGACTCGACCTTGAGGGTGACTGTTCGGGAAGTACCACCGGTCACGCGGTCATTGGTAGGACAGCGAACAGAAGGAACCACCCCTGCATCAGGAGAGAGAGGGGGGGGTGGATAGACGTACTGTGCCCTGCCGTTCCTGAGAGCACCACCCCAGTGGTACCGATCGACTCCAAGGGACGAACAAAATCGAAGAAGCGCACCTGCGTGCTTCCAAGTTTCGAATGGGTGAAAGCTGCCAGAGAGCTGGCCAACACAAAAACACACACAACACGGCGACCAATCGCTGCTGACTCACCTCTCATCACTGTAACATTTTATCATTCTTCACTACCGTTCTACGACCCGCTTACTTCCGCTTCCCATCCCCCTGTCCCATTTTCCGATCCGCATTCTTCGACTTGCCATTTAGAACGCTGAACTGTATTTCCCCCTCCTATATTCTACTTACCGCAGTGCCTCGTGGAAGAAAAAAAAACTCAAAGACCGTGATCTATAACGTGTTTCGTGACAAGCGACCGCGCTATCCAGAAACAGTAGAATTCCCGCATTCGGCACCCTCCTGAAAAAGCCTTGCGGCCAATTCAACAAATTGGTCCAAGCACAAGATCTCTTTTTCAATTCCCCCTCGCCATCGTTACGGCACTCTTAACGCTTCTTCCGCACCATCTGCACGTCCGTGTGCGTTCCCGGAAGTGTCCTGAGGTGCCACCGGAGTACGAACGATAGAACGTCCACAGAATCCAGATCAAATAAGATCGCCCGAGCGAATTTCACCTCCAGACGGTGGGGTAAAACGGGGGGGACCCGACGGCCAGAGTTTCACACTTCCAGTCCCCCGAGCGTACGGCCCAGGAAGCGAACGAAAACCTGATCAACGGGAGCCACCATTAAATTCCACAAACAGAAATAGCGCCCCGGCTCGCATCACAGAGTCCAATCAGCAGACAAAGATATGGAGGGAAGGTCCGGGATGTGGCCGGTCACTAGGCGATAGACAGTCGTACTCACAACGCATATCAGATGAAAGAGGGGGAGGGGACCACTAGCTCTCCCTTTCATTTCATTTCAGTTACCTTCCGGGGGTAGCCAGCGCCGGTGAAAGCCCCCAAAACAATAAAGCACCATTCTTGACATATCTGGGCCACACGCCAGGCGGCCTTTGGCATATGCTTCCCAGTAACAAGTCAAAGAACGGCAAAAGCCTTGAGTCACGTAGCTGATCTAGCGTGTGAGTGAAAGTCAGGCCGGTGAACAATGGCAACAACGTACATATCAATTACAATGGCGCAGTCACTTAGCGTTTGCCTTCATGAAGGGTTGAGTCATAATCACATATCTTGAGCAGCAGGATGCGGAAGAACTACGTACAATGCTCGTGTGTATGGAAAGGTGACCAAGTGAACTAGGAACACGGGAGCGAGAACACGATATTAAAGGAAAGGGGGCAAAGAGGTTCATGGGCAAACAGTGAACTGGAAGCCAAGCCGAATGGATATCGTGTGTGAGAGAGATGGGTGGCCAGATGGGAAATGATGGTGCGTACAGTCGAGAAGCAGGAGAGGGATGTAGAGATGATTGATATGGTACAAGGCACACTGAAAGCGCTGTCGACAAGAACGCAGAGAGACATAGTAACGAACAACACGTTCGACGCCAAAAAAAGCACAACGAAAGAGTCGGATGGATAGAGCGAGAACATAACGATCAAATGCGCATGAGTGGGGACAGGCAAGAGGACGCGGAATTTGTTTACACATTGAAGCGAACATTTAGAGGTCGATTTGTAAGGGAGAAAGTATTTGGGCATTGTCTAGAGCAGCGGGGGAGAGGGGGGTCGCGCGAAGGGGGGAACAGAACCTCTTACCGATCCGGACCACCTCTGTACATGCCTCCCATACCACCTCCAGATCCATACCCACTCCTGGACAGCCAGGGCGGCGGCATCATCCCATTGGAACTTGAAGACGAACTAGGATGCCCCGTTGATCCAGGAGGGAGGGGTGGTGGTGGTAGTGACTGGTGAGGATGAGAGTGATGTGACGCTTGAGAAGGGGGCGGGCGATGGGATTGAGACTGATATTGGTGATGGTGCCCAGATATCTGGGAGGGGGGTGGTAAATTCGGGGCGGGTGAATGGAGGGACATCGACGAGACCGAAGAGGACGGCGGCTGCGGAGGTTGGGGGGGAGGAAGTGGTAGATTCGACCCAGACGAAGAGGGCGGAGGCATGTAGTTGTTCTCCTGTTGCGGGTACCCAGGAAGCGGCAACTCTGAGGGGGATGGCGGAGGTGGACCGCTGATAGACATCTGATAGATCTGGCTTCCCTTACCATTACCGCTGTTGTTTATCGGACCAGTCCCAGAGGAGACGGAGAGCCTTTGACTACGCATGGTGGGAGGAGAGCCCCCGTCACTGCTCCTGGTTGGAGTCTGAGGAGGGGGAGAACCACCATCACCCAAGGAACCAGATCCACCGCCTCGAGCCTGGGCAGTGGAGGCACGAAGGGTCTGCAAGTCCACGGGTTTTCCGTCTTCCTTATACCTCTTCCTCATGAGCTTCGCATAATCTGTAGTTTGGATAGCAGTCTAAGTATCGCACCAGGCGACAGACGGGACAGTAGTCCACTCACGCAATCCACAAGCGTTGCACAAAGTTCTCGCACCGTCCGGACCTCTTCTCCATTCGGGAGTCTCGCGAATGTTGCAAGAATGACATTTTCCGGGAGGGGAGGCCCTCTATAGTGGAACGGGTAAGAGATCGACGCGACAGGATTACGGAAAACTCACGCTTCGTTTTCTGTACTTGGTCTTCTGTTGGCCAACGATGGAACCGCCAGCAGACGAAGCTCTCTTGTTCCTGATGATCTCCATGTCCTTCTCGGCGGTAGTTTGCTGAACGTCGGATTTCTCCGATAGACTTGTGGTCCTCTGATGTCCGGAGTTTGAGACCTACGACAGCGAAAGCGAAGAGCGGTCATCAGCCACAATCCCATCGGCAATCAGAAGAGGTGTCATGGACGTGTCAAGGTCTCGGGTTTCACAATTGAATGGATGGCAGAACTGACCTTTGGGGTATGCGAGGCCTCAGACGAATCCTTTGAGATTTCCTCCCAGGGACGTTTGGGCGCCCTGCATTCATCGCTCGTGGCGCTCACCACACACTTCTCATCGCCGGAGGAAGCGGCGTTTGGATTCACGATTTTTTTGAGATCCCTGAGTAGTTGGGCGACTCTGGCCGCACGTTTGGTCATGTCGGCGATTTCCTCCTTGGAAGGTTTGATGTCTCCACGACTGGCCTGTAGTTGAGCATACCTGCTAGCGAACTCGTATAGCACCTTGCAGTTCGAGGTGATCTGTGCACGGTTCTTAAAATATCAGACTCTTGGTCGGAAGAGGGAATGGTTGGATAAATACCTCTTGAACCAACGCCTGCCGAGATCCAGTGGTTGGGGACGGCAGCTTGGATGTTTGAATTGGGACGGGATGATTGTTATTGGCAGCGCCGATCGGGGTGGGCAGTGATTGAGAAGGGGGCCGTGGATACGAACCAGGAAAGGGCGAAGGAGGTACGGGTCCATGATAGCCAGCCTGCTGCGGAGGACCAGACGGTAAGGGCAACGAGGCAGCCGAGGACTGGTGAGGTTGCCAGTGGGTTGGAGGTTGAGACTGGGAGTAGACAGGAGAATTCATTTGCTGAGTCTGCGGTGGGGGTGGTTGGTGAGGGTGGGATTGCGCAGGAGGAGGGCCGTGCGAAGGGGGAGGAGGGGGTAGCCGTTGTTGGGTAGGGTAGTTAGATTGGTAGGGAGGATATCCGGGGTGCGGCTGATAAGAGGATGGAGGTGGTGCATGATGGGAAGGTTCCCTCGGAAGAGTTCCCGGAGGTGGATGTACGTGAGAGGGTTGATTGTATGGAGGTGGGACGGGAAGGGCATGTTGAGATAGAGGGGGAGGGGGATAGGTTGGATGCGAGTTCTGGTAGATATTCTGGGCGAGTCCAGAAGCAAAGAAACAAGATCACGGGGAGGCGAATATGAGCATTTATGGCTAAAAACGAGGCCAAGTGAAGAACTTACGTGCGGAGAATGTGTGGAAGGGGTGCTTATCGGTGTGGAACCTGAGCGGGGGCGTTTATGGGAATGATGAGCCTCGTCACGGGGACTCGGACCGGCGCCTAAGCTGTGTGATGATTGTGGTGGAGGCATCTGCGATGGTGGCGGGGGTGGATGGGAAGATTGCGAGTTATAAGGATATGATACATGCCTTGGCAAGGATTGGTGATGCTGCTGTTGGTGCTGCGGCAGATACTGAGTTCGTTGGGGTTGTTGCGGGGAATGAAGGGTTTGATGAACGGAGGAAGGAGTAGAGACCGAGGTCGAACTTGGGCGTGTCCAACCGCCTCGGGGAGGCTGATAATTGGTTGAAGGGTGCTCAGAAGAAGCCGATGTGTTTGCGAGGGGGTTAGGAGGTTCCTGAGCAGAAGAGGGGCCGCCGGAAGCAGGAGAGCGGTAAGGAAAGTTTAGATCCTTGAGCGACGGTAGTTTGAATTCGTTCTGGGCCTGGGGAAGTGGAGGCAATGGGTAAGGATTTTGGTGGGTGGAAGTCATGGAGCCGGTGAAGAAGAAGAGAAGCGAAAGCAAAGGCTGGTACAGGCAAGATGGGGGAAGAGGGTTAAAAGGGCCCAATCTGAGGGCGCGGGCGAGCGAGAGACGAGGGTTTATTCCGAAATGGGAGAGGGACGAGGGGATTCTTCACGAATCTCACGATTGAAGCGGATCTAATCAGGTATGAGATGAACTTCTCGGGCTGTTACTGGTTCAGTTCAGATTCGCTCGCACTCTCAAGACTTCTGACTGTATCTCAAGTGAGGAGACAGGAAAGCAGCACGAGAGAGGGGGAGAGAGGGAGAGAGGGAGAAGCAAGAGCAGACCCGGACGTATATAAGTGGGGAGGAGATGTCCAGCGGCGGCAACAGAGGCAAGTTTGCCGTAAATTGGATCATCAAAGATCGGGACTCTCCCATGTCGGACTTTGGAATTCTATCCCGATTTCCCGATTTGAAACCATCTGAATCTCGACATCCGACAAAACAAGTCAAAACGAAAATCCTACGGTATTATTTTGTTTATTTTTTATTTTGCCGAAAAGCAGACGCGAGCCGGGGGAAATTTGGTTCCGCGCGCCAAAAAAAAATCATGTGAAGGGCCGGCTTGGCCCATTCCTCGGTCGCACGGTCAGGAAAGAGCGAAAGAGAAAATCTGGTTCGAAAAGCCGCGCCAATAGATCCGCCAGATGATCTAGGCTGCGAATGGAGATGAAGTCGAACGAGATTTTGGACCAAAACTACTTTTTTGGGAAGCTTACGGAATATCGGGCGCCGAAGTACAAAGTGGAAAACCGAAAGATCGATTGATCACATACAAATTCTTTTTTCAAACCGAACACAAAAACGAGGGACAGGATGCGAATGCGACCGCGCTTCGCCATCCACTAAAACATATCCGTTGACATAAAAGCACGTGGGGCAGGCAAGGCACGGATCAGAATGTTCTGCTCGAGCTTGTTGCGATGGCTGGTTCAAGCCGACTGCATTCCTCATCCTCCCACCCCGCATCACATCGTCTGCCCAGCGTTCTCCACCACGAATCAGGCCCGCGTGTTTCGGTTTCGGGCAAGGAACGGAGCAAAGCAACATTCCGAGTTATCCTCTTTGGCAGCTTCCCCGCTGCGCCGTCCACGTGGCGCGGCGCCAAGATACAGATACAGGAAATCGATTAACCGTCTCAGGTGAACACTGCTCAAGGCTTACAGCCTACTCATTACTTTCCGCTGTCGGACTCGGAGGGGGGCGTGTACGTTGCCGCTCCCTGGCCGTCGTTGTAGTACTTACTTCCATCCGAATTGGCGTAATAGTAACTACCGTCCCTACGCTGACGATCAGCCAGACGTCTGAGCAGAGGGAAGCGGTTGAAGTACGTACTGGTTCGAGTAATGGTACGAGTTGGAATCATTGCCGTAGTCGCGACTGCAGTAGTGGTTTCCCTATAAAGAATGAAACAGTTTGAGATGTCTGTCGACCGATAGCCGCAATGATGGATGTCTCTCGATATGCGGAAAGAGCAAGTGACCTCGTCGATGCGAATCCGATTGAGATCCGCAGAATTGTCCCCACGAATCGGGGGTTCATTGACACACCGTCTGGTGATCTAGATGCCGATTGGGACGGAGGAAAATCTTTGGGCTCACCTGGCTGTTTGTTCCCGTGCTGTCGATAACGTATCCCTTTGAGCTTGATTCGTTAGGCATTTCAAGAGATTGGGGGTTTGATAACAATTGCGATATGAAAGTTCTTGTTCGGCTGGGAACAGAATCAGGGAGGGAAGATCCTTCTCAGCGTCAAGCCCATCGCCCTCACCTTTAGAGTGAGAGGAGATAAGCGAGGAGAGATAAAGGGACGCACCCCCTCTCGATTTTATCGCTTGCCGCCCCTGGTCCGTGCGCGATCGTATCAGCTGCACAGTCCCGTGACACGTTCTCGAGGTGCTTAGCCGCAAACCGTAAACAAACAAGACGGTTTCGAAACCAAAAATCAGTCGGGCGAAACATGATTTACCCATATACCGTTGGGCCACCCGAAAGTGCGCAAGATGCGATCTCGGACCCGCTTACCGTGTCCTCTGCTCATCGCACGAACGACCTCCGTCGACCTTACACCTCATCGAGCCGCTTGACGAGACCCCTATGCGCTCTGGGGAAGTTGAACACCCCAAAAGCACAATGAGCGCTTGGGCCCAAGCTAGGGCTTATGTCAAGTTACCGGGCGCTTCGGACAACCCACCTCTCTTCCCGCTCAACGTAAAACGGCCAACACCCATAACTCCCAAGAGGTATAAAATCCGGTGATATGCTGCGTATGTTCTTCTGTGCATCGCACGGGGACCAGGAATTTGCCCCCTAGGGCACCTCAACGTGACGAATTCCGAAGCTTCCAAACCTTCCGCCCGCTGTCGGGGGCTCGGACGTGCAGGATCACATCGAGCGGTCGACCTGTGCACTTCCATTCACTTCTCTTGTCGGTGTCATGCGCCCAGACCTGTTTGTTTGTACCTTGCGCGCTTGGTACACCCCTGGCATCCGCTCTCGAATCCAGAAACCAATTGAAGTAGTTGTGCAGCATGTCCGCGCGACTGATATTTGGAGCCCGCTGACCCCGAAACGGGCCCCACAAAGTGGCGCCCGTGCCAAGCTGAGTCATCGGCTCAGGGAATGGAGGAAAATCACTGTTAAACGTTAAGCGGTAAACGACCAATCCCACAAGCGCGTTACATGAGGAGCTTCCCATAACACTCGCCGCGAGGCGGTCTGAAATACACTGCGTGTAACATGAGGGTGAAAGTGGGAAAGTAGTAAACAGTGACGAGAGGTCTTTGGAAACGCCTTGTTGATAACTTATTAAGGTTCCCAGTCTTCGAATCCGGGAAGTGGAATCTGGAAAGAATGTAACGGGGTGGAGTGGAAGATTCGAGGTCATTTCCAAACGCAATCGTGGCTAGAACGGACTCTATTTCACCCTTAGATTAACCCATGTCGTAACCTCCACCGAGCACGCCACGTACGAGAAATAGCAAACAGAATCGGTGGAGCAGCAATTGAAGACCTGGCTGTGCAACGCAACGTTTCTCCAGTAACCCAGTCCCCATGACTCACCAGTCCAATATTAATCAGTTCATTGAAGAAAAAAAACTGGCCAATGTGTCGAGATAGATGACAGCCGATACACTTGCCATTAACTCATATCACCGTCAACGATACGTTCATACAAAGCGGTCGTGACCCCCACACGTACATATGTGAGGTGGGATCGGATTTTCGCGTTCATTCACGGTCCGAACAGACGACCATACGACCGAAATATATGGTGTCAGCACCTGGCTCCTTTGAATCCGAAAGAACGGGTCGCTCTGAGAAACAGGTTTGACTCTACGATGAAAGCCACGAATCCAGCGGCGTGGCCGGCTTTATCTAATTAACGCGAGCCAAGCACCGTGAGCGTCGTTGATGGGGCGTGGTTTCGAAAAACGTGGTGGACGATATGAAACCAGACCGAGTGCCCTACATTTCAAGCTCGAATCTAGATCTCAATTCTGTCCCACACCGTGGGCCCAGGCGGTCTTCCCCCAAACAGATCGCGAGCCCCCAATTCAACATTGAATGCTGATTGTGTTTTTGGAAAGATCCAGGGATCCAGCAATCTCGAAATGTCTTCACAGATATCGTGGCGCCGTATCTGTATTGCAATGTCACGACTGTATTCACATTGATTAATGGCAAAGTCCCCCACAATACCACAAAGGCTATCTCGGAGAACCCAACGTGACTCGTACTTCAGATCGATATTGATAAGAGCTTTGAGCCAAAGCGTGAAAGTTCCTCTCGTAAGGTTTATGCTCCGCGACAGCCTAAGAGTCTTCATTAAACCGTCAGCGAACGTGCATGGAAGCGGGGAGTAGGTCTAGGGGTGGCAGAACATTACTCACAATTGGGGTCGGTTTTTTACCCAACACCTTTTCCCCCCTTAATCTCCAGAGCTAACTCGGGTAAAGCATAAATAGCTACCAAGTTCTCGGCCGCCAAGGGCCGGTAGCTCAGAAGGTGACAGTGCCCATACAGGCGTGGACATTGGCCACCTACACGAGAGCGAATTGGTCGCGATGCGTATCAAGTCTGCAAACCTCGGGCTAATCACCGGAGAGATTCCCGAGAGGTGTCTTCACGCTCGGATAAACTCATTAGGTTCCTTCCGCATGGTTTGTAGCCATCCAACAACGCTAAATAGAAATCTATCCAGATTTCAAAAGGATTAGTAAGGCTGCGACTCGTGGTGAACACCCCAGTATCTGGTGAGTTTGTCCACCAAACGATAACTCAATCCCGGGTCAAAAGTGAGTCTCGCCCTAACCCAGCTCACCAATTAATCCCGATGTAAAACTGTCCCTTCACAGGCCTCGAGCCGGTCCAGGTTGAGGTCGGTGCTAAGCATTGCACAGTCGGAAAGGGAGCAACGCGGAAACCGCAGGTTCGGTCCGTAACCCTTGCACGGAACTGGCGCCGGAAGATGCCGATGGCAAGATGTCCGTCCCTAGCACCCCGAGCAAACGCCTCACCCTCGACACGGCCACGACACCCACGACATCACGCGTAGCGGCCACATCCTCGACGGTTCACTCTTCTCCGCACTATCAAACGACTCGACGACACTCTCTCTATGGAACCGAAGACAGGATCGTGATCGATCCCGGGTCTCGTATCTGGAAGGTGGGGTTCAGCGGAGAAGGACGTCCGAGAGACGTGTTCTTTGGGGATGGCCAAGATGGTGTGCCCTTATGGGGATTGACTAGAGCCACGAATCAGCTTGATCGCGAAGAGGAGGATCGCGCATTACAAGCCATGCTCCAGGAAAGACTTCGTGCCGTTTTTCACGAGTACGCACCAACGGTCGTTTCGCACTTCCGTGGGTCGCTGAATCATGACAGTTCCCTCCTTACAGATCCGAAATCTCGAAGGGTCATCGTGATCGAGCACCCGCTTTTGCCGTTGTACATCAAAGATATGATGGCAAGGATCCTCTTCACGAATCTGCAGGTACGAAAGAAATTACAGGGTCCAGGACGGTGCTCATGAGTCGGGAATTCAAGGTTCCGTTCGTCTCGTTCGCTCCGAGTCACCTCCTTTCGCTGCTTGCCGTCGGTAGAATCACCGGTCTGGTGCTTGACTGTGGCCACTTGGAATCCGCCGTCCTTCCGGTAGGTCTGTTCGCCTCATGGTAAATTTTTGCCCCTCTAACAGATAAAACCCAGATTTTTGCCTCCCGCCCCCTCTTCCATCATCTGAAAACCACGCCGTTGGCCGGCGCAAGACTAACGGAGCATATTCGTTCTCTTGTACTGCTCTTTGGAAAATACACCCCTCCTCCTCCGGCTCTTCCTGCACCTCGTTCCGCAGCGGCGATACAGCGGCAAACATCTGTCCCAGCCGAGGCTCTCACAAATGCTGTTGTTGAAGAAATAAAGACGAGGGTTTGCCTTGTAGGCAAGGCGTTCGAGCTGTCTGCGGAAGATTCTCGCCCTTCTCAGCAACAACACGTCACACCGTACCATGCCTCGTCGAATGACGACGTAATTGACGTTGACCACCCCTCTAGCGACGCCGCTCAGTCCGAATCAGAATTCTCGAGGGTTTCCATGGACGTGGACAGTCCCGCCCCGGGCTCACGTGTCGCCTCCTCGAGTTACTCGATGGTGTCGATAGAAGACTCTCAAGGGACTTCGAGTTCCCATCTTGGTGAACACGGAGGTTCCCAAGTTTTGGCAGATCTGTACAAGCGACATTCAACCGCCAGTGATATCAAGATGCCAGTCGCTCCCCCAGCATCTTCCGGCGGATTGGGGAGGGGCGTTCTGATGATTCCAGGGTGGATTCGGGAGCGTGCTGCCGAGGTTTTGTTTGATGGTGGGGATGTTGACGAAGTGAGCGTGGCTGAGGTAATCCTCGAGTCGCTCTTGAAGGTGGGTTTTCTTACATTGCGCACGTATTATTTTCGAGCTAATCTCGTTGATACCATGCAGGTGCCAGTGGACCTTCGAAAGACGATGGCCTCTGCAATTTTGGTTGTTGGTGGTACTCCGATGATGCCGGGATTCATCCCAAGATTGCACGCTGAGATCGCTCGCGCTCTCGCAATTCCATCCTCTCCACAGCCACAACCCTCCAAGAATCGAAAGGCTCGGCCGAGACCCCCGCCTTACGATAGATACGCGCCTCTGAGACAACTGCTACCCCACTTTGCTATCCTCAATAACCCCGACCCGCCGAAAGCAGAGAAAGTCTCTGGACCTTCACAAAAGAAGTCCACCGCGGCTGGTAAGGCTCCCGCTTTCACGCCAGCATGTATGGCTTGGGTCGGTGGCTCGTTGGCGGGGTACGTAAATTCTCTCGGAAAGATTCTCTCGACACGCAGTTGCTTATATCAATCTTGGAAGATCGTTAAAAACCGGAGGCGTGGAAATACCCAGAGAAAAATGGGAGGAAGCAGACGTCCGCGAGGAAGTAGAAACAGAGGATGGGGCAGTCACGACCGTGCCATCCTCGCCAACCTCACAGGTCTACAATAAGGTCTTGCCTGATTGGACGAGGGGGCCTTTACCCATCGGCGCACCCGCTGCTAATGCCCACGTCCAAGCACAAGCTTGATTGCAGACCGAGATCTGCCTTGTCCGGGTATAGCAGCGAACGTTTCGATGAACCCAGTGTTGTCTTACAGCTTTGTACATTTGCTATGTTGTTTCCTTCGCTGCAGTACGTATAAGATTTCCTCACACCCCGCGCTAATCTCCACTTTATTGTCCCTCGACGGCGTTTTCTGAATTCGCCCTTGAAACCACGCTGAATCTCAAAAAATTCCGCCGATCAGATCCAGAAATCAGGAAACGCCACCGTATCTGGGTCCGGACGCTTTAACGGCCCGCTGCAAGCCCACCCATTGATATTCTGACCACCTGGGGACTCCACAGGTCAAGATTTCATTTTTACCTCTCGTCATAGAGTGACGTTCGTCGGGAATTGCCCCACCCTGGTTTTTGAGAGCTCGGCCGAGCGGCGGAAGCATTACCGTGAGCGGAAGGCCTGGGGGACGGTTACACGTATAGGTCACAGCGAATTCAATCGAGTATATGAACAGAGCAAGAGCTGCACGCGTGCAACATGAAACTCCCGTTGGTTTGGAAGCTCGATCGCACGTCTCCGGTCGAGCATTTTGAGTATATATCGTCCTTCAGCGCTGCTCTGATGATTTTTATTATTCTTAAGCGCATCTTCTGGTTCTTGATTTCTTCTTCAAAATGCCTGCATTGATGCTTAGCGATGGGAAGATTTCGAACAAATCTCCCCCGCTGTTGCCATGAGCGACCTCTATTTGAAGATCTGAGGACCCTTATCCCTAGGACAATGTCAGGACTATTTTGAGAGGTTTTCGGTACCGTAAGGCCTGCCGCTGGCGGTCTCTTAACCCGCCAGCCTGATTGTCTTGGGGCAAGAAACATCCTTCACGACTCTGGTGTAGGCGGTAGAGGTAACTTACCGAACTTGAGATGCGTCGATGCATGTGGGGGGCGCGAGCGCAATCCGCCAGTATTAAAAAAACATCCAATGGATTGGCGGATACCACACCCTCGTCCGTTCTGCATTGACCGTTTTTCGCGCCCTGTGATTGATCGAATTGGATCGGGGCTACCGTTCCATTCGCATCTCGTGCCAGAAAACCTAAAATTTGCCACAAGATGATGATCCACTGTTTGCGTTCGCTCTGACGCAGGCCAAGAGCGTTAACTGAAAAATAGAGATAAGGGCACTCTCGACAGTAATTAGATAGGCTCCCTCGTGAGTTCTATACCGTCCTTCAGATGCGAAGTCCCTCGTGGTTCATTCTAACTTGCCCTTGGGACGGACTGGCGACAAACACAGCGTATTGGAAATTTGCAGGTGATCACCGTCGGGGCCAATCCGTTCTGAAGTCAGTCCTCCAAACGCCGGCGTTTTTAAACGGTCTTGACTCTTGACACAGGGTGAGCGCAGGCGAAACGCATGCCAAAAATTCGAAATCCAAGGCACGCCATATATCACGTTTATACGCTGATGGTGCCCTGACGGAAGACGCCGAAGGTAACTATGCGGGCGGAGACTTATACCAATCTGAGTATACGGTGGCATCAGTAATCCGTCCTGTCAACTTGGCGAGTCGCGTAGGGTGTTTTGAATTGGGAAGTCGAAGGGAAGTCGGACGCTTAGACTCAAAATCAACTCAAAGCTGCTGACTCGTCGATCGCCTTCTTGCCGAACAACAGAGCTGGTTTGCTGATGTCAGTGTAGATCCGACACTCGCTCCTGTAGACCCACCAACCGTGTTATCGTGGCCAAGACAAGACGGCGCTGAGTGACTGTAACCCCAACTTCCGAACGGTTGTCTCAGTAGGGTGTGCGAGGTCCTGGATCGATCCTCACTTCACTGTGGCTTTGCTGAAACCACCCTCGCTAACGAATGTCTCCACGAGTCTAACTCACCGCGTGTCCATATCGGCGAAGTTATGGAAAGTGTGGTATTTTAAAATATATCAGTAAGCGCCAATCTGCACACAGAGGTTCGAAAGTTCTATCACACCCTCTCCGACGCGAGAGTCATGTCAGGGAACAACCCGCAGGCTCTGGCCCCGATAAACTTCGCTTCCTCCGAAGCGGGGAGTACGAGCATCTTGATATGGGCCGAGGCGGCTCGTCACCGAGACATTTCACGCACGGGGGAGCGTGCGTCCCGGAGCTCGTTCGGCTGAGGGGCGCGAATTCAGGCCCGGAGTTGTGGAGGTTCAACCTCATGTACGGGTAATAATCCACGTGCTACAAGCCTGCTTGGTCTCCGGTTGAGGTGGGATCCTGCGCAGGTTGTGGAAGCTTTCTATGCATTCAGATCGACGTTGGTTACTGAAGTCTCATCAAAGGTGTCAAAAGAAGTGGGCGTGATTACATTCTCGCTCAAAGCTGCTTACACGTCGAGTCAAGGCCTTACAGGCACGTTTATTCTAGAGCAACAACGAGAAGTAGAAAAGGAAGGCTACACGCGATGACCACGATCAGGGGTGTCTTTTTGCACATTTTTGTGGTGCGATCGGCGATGTTGCGGTCCCTAGCATGGAGGTGCGAACTGACCCACGAACCGAGGCTACTGGTGTACATAAAAGGCTGTATAGGGCCCCAGGGGAGTCCACCTGCATTTCGGCAGGGTGACCATGAGCAGTAGCCGCTGGTCCTTGTCTTATTCTCGCCCAAGAACTGGGACGAGCCTTTTGGGCATTATCTGGAAGAGTGAACTGGAACCGCCTGAGAAGGACGAACGCAAATGTCCATCCAATACATGCTATGGCGCCCCTAGAAAAGGTGGCACTTGAAAGGCAGAGTCAGCGGTGCTCAAGAGGCTAGATAGAGGTGGCATAAAGATTCCCATCTGCTCCAACGTGGTTCATGTTTCTCGGTTATTCCAAGCTATCTTTCTGGAAGCCATTCGTTGGCATCAGCACTCCACACCTATTTATTTCTGCGAGATCACACCAGAGCAGTTCCCACAGGAGCAGGAGAGGTGAAATGTGAAGCCTAAACAAGGAGAGTTCTGATATGTGCGAGCGGAGGTTGATCAGAGGGTTCGCCCTCTTCTAAATCGTGTCCTCCTTGCCTCTGAATTCGAGTCTGGATTCCGGCCTACGGAGGTTGGCTCGAGAGCCGATGGGAAGAGTGATGATAAATCATGTATGGCTAGTTCGGCCCTGTGGCCAGCCGCCACTGGGACAGTGGAAGTGGAACTGGGAGCTTGATCGAACTGTTCGGAATTCCCCGCAGGGGAAACTCAAGCCAGTTCTTTCTGCTGAGTCGCGAGCAACATAGAGTTGAAGGTCGGCGCGAGTACTCAGGCGCCTCTGGACAAAACTCGCAACGTTTCTCAGTACTTAATCCAGGAGTTCCGAGTTGGCACCATCGCTCAACACATCACATGTCCACCATGAAGGTCCCCAACCCTCTTCCAGCCTCCTTCTTCAGAGGCGGGACATCCAAGGGAGTTTACATCAATCGTACTCATCTCCCCGCCTCCAAGCTCCTCTGGGACCCGATTTTCCTTGGAATAATGGGCTCTCCAGACCCGATCCACGCTCGTCAGCTCAACGGAATGGGCGGAGGGGTTTCGAGCCTCTCAAAAGTGTGCGTCGTCGGTGCCCCCTCCCGGGAGCTGAGATCTCGGTTTCCAGGGCTCGACGTCGCCTACGCATTCGCCCAGGTCGGAATCCGGGATGGCATAGTCGACTACTCCGGAAATTGCGGGAATTTATCTACCATGATCGGGGTGTTCGCCATGGATGACGGGATCTGTCAACCCAACGATTCCTCCTTGACATGACGTTCCCCGTTCGTTGGAAGGACCAAACGAAATCTTGGATCCCCGTTTTGGATCTCGACCAAACTAGTTTGGCAGGGGTACCCGGGCGCGCTTCAAAAATCGTTCTTGACTTCATATCCCCCGGTGGTGCCGCGACCGGAAAGTTGCTTCCAACTGGCAACCCCGTGGACACTTTGCAAGTCGATTTTCCTCCCAGATCTGGTCTATCGATCCGCGCGTCTCTCGTTGACGCTACGAACCCCACCGTGTTCATTGCTTTCCAGGATCTTCTTGAGATTCTCGATGTACCTTCCAACACCGCCATCGATTACTCTGATACAGACGTCGTCAATATCACAGAGGCAATTCGCAAAGCCGGTGCAATCAGGATGGGATTAGACCCAAGCGTTCAAGGGCAACCTAAGATCGCCATCCTGTCCCCTCCCGGTACAGACGCCGACATCAACGTCCACGCGTTATCTATGGGGGTCCTCCACAGAGCGTGCCCCGCGACCCTTGCCCTTTGTCTTGGAGTCGCATCCAAAATCAGAGGTTCACTTGCGTGGGACCTCGTCCCTTCATCGAAAACTCGAGCCCCCGACTCGCTTGTAAACCTCAAACACCCAAGCGGGATTCTAAGCGTAGGAGCTAGCGTCGATGCAAACGGGGAGGTGTTGAGTGCGAGAGCTGTAGGGACAGGCAGAAGGTTAATGACTGGGTCTGTATGGTGGTGATGTAACGAAAAGTACTTGTGAGAAATCACAACGAGTCGCCGATACACAAAGCAAAATGTTTCGGCCCGGGGTCGAACCGGGGACCTTTCGCGATATCTTCATGTGAGGCGAAAATCATAACCACTAGACCACCGAAACGACATCCAAGGATGATTTACTGACCACAGAGTGTCCACGGACCAGTTGGAAACTGGGGCATCTCTCGATTATGGTTCTATGTATCTTCTAAAGTATTGTCTATGACTATCCACTATGAGAGCTTCGATGCTGCCGTATCATCCCTAGTACCCTTGACGAATGCCATCGCACTCATTCCGCCTGTTCCCTTAACTGCACCCTCTCCGGTCTGACCGAGACGTTCCCTAGCCCTTCTTGCAGGCCCAGTGATGTAAACGCCCACGATCCTGATGTGAGCTTCCCTGAACTCTTTCAAAGTCTCAATAGAGGCGTTGAACGCATTCAGTAGTCCCGGGTAGTCTCTGTTGGCTTCGACGAGGGCTTTGAGCGGACGAGGGTTGTTCTCGAGATGACGCAGAAAGTTGCGGTGGTGGCGGGGCATATACATCCTCATCCTCTTCAAAAACTGTACTGCGGTAGGGTTATCTCCGTGAGAAACCCCGAGGAAGATATCCAGAGCGGAGATGAGTGAGCTCTGGCCGGCTGACGAGCCAGAAAGCTCGGTTGGCTGGACAAGAGTGGGATCTTCTTCGATTCCCTCAAAGACCCACTTGATCGAGGCCGGGCCGGAGTCCTGGCCCTTAAGCCAGGGGCGAATCTGGTTGTAGAAGAGCTCGGGGTCGCATCCATGTCGAACGTCTGTGAGGAGCTTGGTTATGTCCTTGATTACAGTGGGCAGCCTCTGAAGGTAAGAAGTTATACGCCGCAAAGCGGTGTTATCGCCAACGAATGCTTCGTCCATGGTCTCTCGCATGATCTCGAGAACCTCGGTGCCGCGGAACTCGATACGAGCGGAGGCGAGGTAAAATTCTTCCTCATCGCGTGTTCCAGTGAATGTCGCCAAACACTTGAGGTTATCCAGAGCGGGTGTGGAGGCGGTGGAGGAAGCGGAAAGGGGGAACAAGAGGGCTTCAAAACTGCCTTGGTCCGAGGGGGGTGTCTGCGGGCGTAGAAGAGCCCAATTGTATAAGACATTATCGGAGTAGGTCATGATCGGGGGTAAAAGGAGCTGCTGACAGACACGCAGCAAGGGTATGGTGATCCCGCGGGGAATGATTGGTTGGATGTCTTCTGGCTGAGTGTAGATGTAGTAATGCATGACCCAAACGAGGACGTGGTGAGCGCGTCTCAACCTCACTTCCGAGGTTTTGAGGTCATCGGTAGATAAGACGGGAAGCTGGAGTAAAATGGAACGAGAATGATCAGCGATCGCAGTGTCATTTAATGGGAGCCATTCAAATCGCAGCGGAGATCCTACGCACCTTTTGCACAACTCGTCTCCAAGCCGCGGAATCAGCGCGGTCACTAACGGAAGTGGTAGGTCCGTTGTGAAGCTTCAAGCGCTTTGTCAGCGCAGAATCCAGGATCGCTTCCCAGGTCTCCCACTCACTCGGGAGGCGAGCAAGCGGCGGTTCCGGAGGCATGAAACCCGTTCTATTGTCGACATCGAAGTCATGGGCCGCGACGGTTGTGGTATCTGCGAGACCGCGGGGTAATGGCCCAAGCGTCACATCGGGTCGCGGAAGCGCAAGGAAATGCTGAGACTGTGAGAGCGGGTCGAAGTTGGGCATTCTCCCGGCCATGGACGGCCCCGGTGGAACTGGAAGGGCAGGAAAACTGGTTGGTGGGAAGGGATTCATGATGAGAGAATTTTAAGAGACGGAGTCATGCTTACGGATCTTTTGATCATATCTCACAGGCAGTTTTGTCAGCTCGGCTCGATTGACCAGGAATCCGAGCAGGCCTTGAGGCACAAGCCACCGCACCCGAGTTATTGGTCTCTCCTAGTCTCCCACGAGAAAACAGGTTTTCTAACCGCCTGTCACCGTAAGCATATGGGAAAGCAATCTGCTACATTATCGTTGCTTCAGGTGGTACAAGTCAATACAAGGTACACGAAAAATTATTACAGATGTACAAGAAGGCGAAGGTGGTGCTTTTAAATTCGGAGGATGCGGATAAAACGCACACAAAAGTGCGGACCATGTTTGTAGTCTAAAAGCGAAGACGAAAGCGAATATCGAAGATTATTGTGAACGTCCTTGCACCAAAGGGGAATTGTGATGTATGAGATGCGAGATGATAAATGCAGATGATGTGCAATTCGGGTTCCCAGCCCTCGAATGTTCTCTATAGGGATGGCGAGTGTGGATCATCCGTAAATAATTCTGAAAAGGGCGTCAACACAAACGCTCATTGCGGAGATGATTAGATGGCAGACTGACCCTCGAGAAGTGCTGGATATCGGCTTGAAGTCGGTTCGACCAGAGTTGACGAAATGTCTGGCAACTTCTGGCCAATCGTCACGCGAATCCCAGGTGATTTGACTTGGGGGGTCGACCTCTACGGGCATCACTTGTGACAGACCACCGCACTGGATGGAGACGACAGCAGCGCCAATGCCGCCGCTTCGCCTGCATCTGTCGTCTCGTCGCTGAATATCAGCGGCAACATTTGCATCGGCTCCGGTGACGTATGTCCGAGGAACGACGTGAGTTCCTTTGAGAGTAAAGCTAGATAACACAAATGAGTAAATATGCAGATACGTCAATATGACCAAGTTAGCATACCGATGGAGCGAATCGGAGGCATTCGGATGGTAGTCGAGTTCAACGATGAGAGCTTGTTGACGGACGTTTGCAGGGACGCGCTTCAGTTGGAGAGCTTGGAAAACGGCCCAATTGAGAAGCTCTTGGTGAGCGGAAGTGAATTTTCGCAGGCCCTTGATCAAGTTCTCATCGTAGTGGCCATCGGGTGGTTGTTGCTTCGCGGAAGAAAGTTGAGAAGCGGTATGGTGGCAGATCGATTTGTGGGACGCCCAGTGACGCTTTTGGCAGTCAGGTGACTAGATCGAGAATCAGTAAAACAATTGTCGGGCGGGGTGGTGAGCGAGACGTACGCAGTACTGGGTAGTCATACATCCTCCACACAATCTGAATCGAGGACCGGATGGAGATTCCACAGAGCCGCAGTCGTCGCAAAGACGATGTCCTCGTGACTTGGAGGTCGGGTTGGATGGCTGAGTGTAGTAGTTGGCAGCAGCGGGGTGCGCGTAGGAGACCATGGTTGTTGTTTGCCGGGGTTAATATGGGATGTAGGCTGGAAAGCGGAGGCGGAAGTGCGTTGGGGCCATAATGCCATTGTCTCCGTGTCTTATATAGGAGCGTTGGTGAATCCTGAGATAAGTGCAGTTCTTTCGGAGACAAAAGGTAGAGGGCACGAGCAGTGATTTGACAAAAAGGCTTTTGTTGTGCGGTGAAACATTCTGATCAGACAAGAGTAGAGAGGACCTCTCTTACTTTCAATTTACCCAAATAACAATAAAGGAGGACGACGCCCGGTTGATCGAGTGGTCAGACAAAAAGGACGGTCGCATCAGCGCGCGGCCCGCCAAAGACCGAGACAAAAGCACCAGTCAAATTCCCACACATTGACCTTCTCAGTTGAATTCTCCTCCACCCTCCAAAATACAGATTCGATACCACGCCGCCTCGAATACAACGCAAATTCATATCTTCACTTATCTATCGCGAGGACAATCGCTGGGATTTACCCCCCGAGCTTGCTCAAAGCTCACCGTCCCCAAACCCTCCGTCCCACATCTCGTTCTCATCGTTACCAGCCTCCAAATCCCTATCTGTCACAGTTTTTAAACCCCCCTTCTGGCTCATCTTTACCGCAGCATCGTGTCGAATGTTCCGACGAATCGGTCAACCTTGATTGTCGACCCTCAAACCTTGCTGTTGGTCTCTTCACACATACCATGCCCTGCCACGTCTCCAACTGTCGTAACAAGTTCTCGATGTGTCAACGCAGACGCCACCCTCTTGGGTTTAACTCGACTTGGAGCTCCAATGTTCCATTCCAAACGTGCTGGCCCTGCCTTTATGATTGTCTTCCGATCGAAGAACGAATCGGATCTGTGTTTGGAACTTTACGCCACCGCCAAAGGGCCCAGGTTGCGTGTAAGTATTATCAAAACATGCAGTAATGAGGCGCGATAAAGTTTTTGCAGCGGTGCTCGCTTATGGTCGCGACATGAGGCCTCCTGCGCGCAGGGTTCTCCTCCAACTTGCCTCAACTACCCGTACATCCGAACTGAACCTTATCTCGCAAGGTTTTCGTTGTGATCAAAACACCGTCCTGTGGAGTTATCATGCGAGACAGGCTCCGAGATGCTACCCCTGTACGGTGTGTTTGAACCCGTTGGTCGGGTTCTCTGGAGTTGCTTGTCGAAGCCGCCTTTATGCCTCTAAAGGATGACGATGTTCGCGGACCAGGTTCTTGAAACGATACCCGAGGACCGTGTTAGCCTGAGAAGTATACGACAACCGATGCGCTTTATCCAAATTCAACCACCGCACTACCCGTGACTATCCGGTCCGTTTTCCCTAAAACCATACCATCTCCTGACCTAAGGCTCGTGAAGAAACTTGTTTCTGCGTTCTCCTCGCGCCAATCCAGGATCTCCCTCGTGAAAATGCTGGATTCCAAGGAAAGCCAATTTAGTCCCAATGGCACTCCTACCTCGGAGACAGAAGAACGAACCTTGTTTTTCCACAGCTCTTCGATGCCGTTACGAAGATGGTTGACCTCATCGAGACAAGCTTGTCCAGGATCCCAAGTATGCCGGCATCATTCAACACTTCTTGTTTTCGCGCAACTTCGTCTCCGCTATTCGCCAGGTCATCGACTTCTTCTCCCTCCCTAGCCATCCCTTCCAATTCTTGGTGTACCCCGGTCAGTTTGATGTCCGTGGTGAAGAACTCCTCCGTGGGTCTGCTGGTGCAGAAGAGCTCAGGTGAATGTACGAGGTCTAAGGGAGACAGGTTTCCGGCCAACCAAATTTTCCTGATTCCTAGTTGATCGTAGGTGCCGAGCACATAGTGAAGAGTGGATCTGAGAGCCTCCGCGCATCCGAGAATAGAATCGGCCTCCGATGTTTCTACATCCCAGGTGACAGCAATGTATGGGCCTAGACGTCTCACTAGCCTGGCTGCCAGCGCACGTAACTGGGGAGAATAGCGGAGAGTTGGGATTTGGTAGGGTTGGAAGATGGGTATGGGTATATTCCAGGATACTACTAGGACGTCTGGAGAAATTTGTGCACGATCCGGATCGTGGTCCGTAGAATGGTCACTGGTTTTCGTGAGCGGGTTGGACTGGGCGTTAGTAAGGGTCGGTTCAGACAACTTCGCTAGCAACATCTTAGATATATCGCCGCCGCCGCTCTCCTGTTTATGGCGGTCATCGACAACGACCAATAACTGAGGGAATGGGCCGACGAGATCCAACCGTGGAAACTTTCTGTTCAAGCACCCTGTTTGCCTATGGAGTGTTGTTGCTATATCTGGATTATCGTAGATGGAAATGCCTAGATTGCCATGAACATGTTCGTCCACGGCTACTGGTGGAAAGTTCTTGGGGTAGGTTCGGTCCAGAAACACCACTTGCGTTGAGGGAGGAGATGCGAGGGAATCAACCCAGGTTCTGAACCGATCTTGTCGAATAACGGCGTTGGAACCGCGGCTGGACTTGCTCGAAAACGCTTGTTCGTCATAATAAACGCCGAAACCCCATCGACGGCACACCCCCACCTTGTTTTTGCCAACGGTCGGCAAGACCAGTGTCCTGTTCAGTGCTCGGGCGAGTTCGAAGAGCTGTATCAGATGAGCGTGTGCGTTCACCGCCAGATCCCCGATCTTCAACGGGAGCAAAAACTTGCAGGATGATAGAATGTGATCTGCATTCCCCTCCAAGCAAACCCGATCCTGGGACTCCATTTCAAGATTCAGCGACGCTTGTGGCTGAACTTCCGGTAAGTGAGTGACCCTCGGCGGCCGGTGGAATGGAGAGACGACGTCTGAGGACTTGATGCCGATTGGAATGGAAAACTCTGTCGCAAGGTTTGAATTGGTTTCGTCCTCGAGATCCAAACTCGCGATCTTTTCGAGGATGGTGCGATCGACCAGGGGTGGCTTTGACGTAAAGCGAGAGAGAACGGAGTTTACGGCCGCGGAGCGGCGGGAGTACCAGAACCGATGGAGCTCCGAGATGATGAACGAGAGCCCGAGGAAAGCGAATAGGACGACGAAGAGCCAGGCCGCAGGGGAGAATCTGGATCGCTCGAGCCTGTACCGGGACGTTGATGTGTGACTGCGGTCGGCCTGGGTGAGACCCGGAGAGGTTTCTTTGGAGAGACGAGAGCGCATAGTGGAAACGAGGGGGTGGAAGTTCCACTCAAGCTGCTGTCCGTTTGAGAACGAACAAACGAACCTCAACGTTGGCGATCGAAGCTTTTGCGATTAGAAGCATTCTTCGCCCTCTTTCGTGAATTAGATCTATGATTACTGGCAGGGATGGTATGTTATCAGACTGGTCATACGTCGTGCTCATTCTTATCGAAGTATATCGCTCTTGGAAAACTTGGGAGACAGTGTGCATGACGAAAATTAGATGAAAAGTCCGGTTAAGCTTCGAGGGGTCAGAGAAGATTGAAGAAGTAAGGAATCTGAAAGCTCACAGTTGGCCTTTCTCTTCCCCTTCTTCCGCTTCCAGCCAGGTGGCCGTTCATAAGCGTTTGGTTCGTTGTCGCTCTCAAGTTCTTCCACTTCTGCACCCTCGGGGTTGCGTTCCTTCTCAGTCCCCCCGTTTCCCTGGACGGATCGATGGTGTTGATGCCGATGGTGGTCGTGATCGCACTCCGAGTCTGAGTCTGAGGAAGACTCTTCCGAAGAAGACTCTCCGAACTTCCTTGCCTTGTGGTATATGCAGCAAACTGATTCCGCCACAGCAATTGCGGCACCGTTAGTCAAAGATGTGCTACTATGCATGCCAGAGATAACTTCGGGACGTACTCTTGGTGGATTTCTTGCCCATGTTCTCGTTGTCTATTACATCCTCCCTCCAAACTACAGCAGGTCTGGATCTGGGACCGCCTCTAAGACGAAGGACCCCTTGTGGTGTGTTACCCTGATCGTGAGATGGATTTGAGGAGGCATCGTCGGCCCTTGGTTGACTGTCGTGAATTGTCTGTGTTCGCGAGCCATCTGATGGGGATGAAGTCGATGGTCCGTTTGCAATCGCAGTGAGGTTTGACATGATGACGGGAGAATGTAGGGGAGAAGTGGTGGTGGTGGCAGTGATGCTAGTACGGTAGTTGTTGGTAAGCGAAATCCACTTTGATCCAAACCCTCGTCATCGGCGCTGTGGCCCCAAGCGAAGAAACTGGAACAATGTTTTGCGCTCGTCTGGTTTTTCGTTCTTTCAGATACGTCGAAAAACTTGGAGAAAGACTGGTGGGAGCAGTAGGGCCTTACTTTGTCGGTACGGCAGCCGTCCTGATATCCGTCGGCGCGGTGTGTTTTTGTACGTCCGGTTCCGCCAATCCCCGCCTTCCGGTTGTTCAATGAATTCTACGATGGGTGTGCCAGTCGAGGTCATATGGCCAACGCTTCCTTATCCTTGGCTCACGACCCCACTGTGCCTTCTGATCGCATTCAACTTATATGCACATTATTACTTTGTCTGCACCGTCCCCCCTGGTTTTGTCGAGGATCCACCACGGGAGATTGGCACCGGATTCTTTTGGTCTCTACAAACGCAGGAGCGTAAGCAGGGCGGAGGTCTGCGAGATTTTGGAGTAAGGTGGTCCGAGAACCTGAACATCACCCCAGCTTCGACGTCGAAGTGCAGAAAGTGTGGGCAGAACCGACCAGAGGTTTGTCCCTATCGTTTTTTCGGAAAATTTTGACTCTGACTCCCTCTTTTCACGAGAGGTCTCACCATTGCAAGATTTGCGACCACTGTGTGCTGAAGTTTGACCACCATTGCCCAGTAAGACCTAGCATGTTGTGGTCCGTCCGGTGCTGACCGCCGCCGCAGTGTACTGCTGATTTCCACCAGCTGGGGGATCAATATTGATGAACATCTAGGGATCAATCAATGCGTAGGGCTACACAACGAGAGACATTTCGTTCTCTTCATGTAGGCCTTTCCTTCAATTATGCCACGTGCTTCGCTGAAACAATAGATGCAGGATATATCTTTTCGTTTCGACCGTTTTCTTTGTGTACAACGGTTTCCCCCTGCTGGGTGATGCACTCGGCTTTACAGACGTATGCAACCTTTGAATTTCAACTGTACGTTCCGCGTGACGAGGGCTCTTTAGAAATCCTGGGACCACTACACACACGAGATTGTGTTCATCACAGAGTTTGCCCTGGCCTCTGTGCTCGGATTTGCAGTTTTGATCATGTTCGGGTGGCACCTGTGGAGTATAGCACAAGGCGAGACATCCGTAGAGGCGCAGGATAATGATCAGTACAGGAAGATTGCCAAGTCCCGAGGCCAGGTGTGTGGTTCGGTCGTTGCTAGCAAAGTCGCCATGTTCACGCCACCCTAAAGGAATTTGTGAATTCGTATGATCTGGGGTAACGTCACTCCGTAGCGACAACAATCCACTGCTTACGGTGTACGCAGGATCAAGCAGAATTTAGCCCTGTTTTTCAACATAGGGGAGGGCCGGTAGTATGTCGTGCCATCCCACGTGCGGTCCCACTTAGCTGATCCTAACCTAGCCCGTGGTACACTCTCGTATTTCCGTTTCGGATACCTCCCTACACAGATGGGTACCACTGGGCTCGACGACAGGGCCACTTATCACACGGAGGCATCCAAGAGGGCGAGGAGTTGACGGATACCGAAGACGATTAAATTACCATCATCCGTGAGTGCCACTTTCACTGTTTGGAACGTTTTAAACGATGATATGCTGCCGGGGCCATATGACTCGTTGGAAGACGACACCGTTTTCGCGACGCGGTTTGATATACGTCCGGTTGTGGGGCTTTTTCGAAAGCCTCTTTTTCTGAGACTTTGCATGAGTCCGGGAGAGGGCTCTGGCTAACGTAGCTTCACAGATCCTCGCGACCTTTTATCATTCAATAACGTCTCCTGGATGTAGTTATTTGTTTTGGTCTACAGCTTGAAATTTGAAAGAAGAAGCCTGAGGCTGAGGGCGTTCTTGTTTACAGCTGTTTGTCCCCACCAAAAATCGAGGACACCCGCCTCAGTATATGTAGTCGAGTGACAGCATCGCATTGTTCAAGGACAGGGGTAACACCCAGGCTGGTTTTGCGTGGTCAGTCTGCGATTGTATGGCCTTCAAGTTTCTGAGGTCACAGCAGCTCGTGTGATAATTTTGATGTGGGGAGGTCGATGAGGTCATCCAGAACACATCATCGGTGGGTGTAGTCGTTAACCGCAGAAGCCCAGAGTCTCGATCAAACACCTCTTAATCGGACGCATCCATGTCCTCCCAAAAAGCAAAGAAAAACAGAGCCTGCGACTCTTGTAGGAAAAGGAAATGTGAGTCTCCCCTCTTCTCGTGATCCTCGTAATATCGCTGAAGAACCCGCCCAGCTCGCTGTAAGTTGCGCTCAGAGTAAGGAGGTCGCACCGCTCACGGACTCTCGCTAGGTAACGGTTTTGACGTACCTGGTGGCCGATGCGCAACCTGCATCACCCATTCTGTAGAATGCATCTATAACGATCCCCCGCTGGCGCGCACCCCGAGACACGCTGATCGACCACCGGCCCAGAAGGCCACTCCCAAAACGTGAGAACAAGCAGCCATGAGAGGTGGTTTGGATCCCGGCTCATGTTTTCGCAGTTACGTCCAAGCTCTCCAGACTCGTATTTCCAATTTGGAACGCCTGATACAACATGTGCGTGGTCCTCCCCTTAGCTTCCTCGTCTCGGTTTTAACTGAATCCCCCACAGTACGGACGTAAAGAAACATCTCACATGTTATCTCCAAACCACATCAGCCTCAACGCCAGTGATAGTGAATCAGAATATGTCCTCGAGCCCCGCCCGGAATTCGATCCACTCTCTCCACGGACATATTCCCAGCACCCGGGTCTTGACCCTTTCTCGTACTCTGAGGAAGCGGATTATGGCAACGACGGATTCTCGATGCAGCTGGGACAGGACCGAGACAAGCTACCATTCTTTGGTAAGAATCACACCTAAGTATATTCTATATCTGTGCCCACTCACCTAGCGTTTGCAGAGAAAGGGTGCAAGAACGATCCTTTGCGGTCGATGCAGACGTGTAGGATGGGATTTTGGGACCCGCCTGAGGTAGATCTCGTTTTTCCCCACACACTTCTGAGCCTCAGGTTTTCCCCGTTCCAGTGGCTCCTTCCGATGCTCGAATCCCCAGCGGTGCGGTTTGAGTTCCCAGAAATGGGTCTCATGCTCCACCTCGTGGATTGTTACTTCGAGAACCTTGATCTAGTCCTTCCCCTTCTCCATCGCCCTTCCTTCATGCGCTCGATAGCAGAAGGATTTCACGAATTTGACCAGAGCTTTGGCGCCACGGTATTGTTGGTTTGCGCGATAGGTTGTAGATATTCCGACCATCCAGGGGTTGTTCACGAATTGTCAACTTCCACGCCTTGCACCGCTTGGACCCTCTATAACCAAGTCAATAGAATACGAAAAGCTCCATACCTTCCACATTCACTCTACGAGATCCAGTTCTATCCCGTGAGTTTACTCTTCACCAATTCTTCTTGCGTTTGGCCCGGCATAATGACCTCCGCAAAGTTGTCTGTTTTGTTCCTTGAGTCATATTCCCCCCCAGAAACCTCGTGGTTGATCATAGGAACTGGGCTCAGAATTATGCAGAACAAAGGAGTCCACCGCAAGTCCTTTTCGAAAAAACGGTCGATCGAGGAAGAACTATGGAAGCGAGCTTTCTGGTCAGCCATTGCTGACAGAATGGACACCAGAAACTCACTTAAGGTTATCATACAGGGTCTCAGTCGTGCTTGACCGCGCTCTCAGTACCTTACTCGGCAGGGCATGCGTTTTGCAGGATGAGGGGTAAATCGCTCGCCTCTCGTATCATCAAACTCGGAACTTACTCTTTATAGTTTCGATGCAGACCTCCCCATCATATGTAACGATGAGGACCTGAACGATGGTCCCACTGATCCCCCGACTGGTGTCGATCCACCGACTCGGATGTGTTGTTTCGTGGCGACTATTCGACTCAATCAAATTCTCGCATTTGTCCTCAGAACAATCGTGCGTCCACTAGCGCCTCTGTTCTATGTCTTCGAATTGATTCGTTGCAGTATTCAACGAGGAGGTCGAGAGTTATTCTTGGTTACGTTGGAAAAAGTTGGGAAAAACATATCGTTGCTACCCTCGATTCGGCCCTGAACAAATGGGAAGATACCGTCCCTGAACAACGTGCGCTTCCCCACTACTTTGTTGAAAATCCTGTCATATCAATCGTTTCCATATCCCCAGTGCGTTGGAGCCCCGAGGTTCAAAAAAAGAGTCGAGAAGAGTTGATACAGTCTGCATTCCTTTGGACTCAATTTTACGAGACGCAACTCCACATCCATCGGATGTTTGCCCTGAGGGAACCTCCGGACCCGGAGTTGTCTGCATCCTCTATGATTATCTGTAGGAATGCCTCGAAGCAGTGCATTACTATCATGGAGTCTGCGAGGGACGTAATGACCGTTCCTCTTCACTCCTTTTTACTGATTGTGAGCCTTAATTTTGGTGTTACTGTGCAGATGCTTAAAGTCTTCGATTACGTTTAGAAGCCCGTGTTTACATCAGTAGTCTTTCTTCTCCTGATGTTCTGGAAGGAAAAGGGGATCGACTATAATTCTCCAGAATTCTGGGCCATTGAGGCTGGAACGACGATGGTTGGGAAAACAGCAAAAAGGTACCGCTTTCTCGATATGAAAAGCCTCAGCTCCTCATGTCCTCTCACAGACGGAGCGTCTCGCTACATCTGCAGTACGTTTGCGAAGTCCTTACTTGCGACTGCATCTCACCAGCTCGCCCCAGAGATATCGCAAGAGTACTCCGCGAAACGGTTGAAGGTTTCCACACTGGATGGAAACCCGCCCTCAGCGATTGGGCAAAACCTAAATTTAGGGGGGTCCGATTCATTGACCAGGACGGCGTCCTAACCAATAAGGTTCAAGTAGGAAGGGTGGAACCCACAGCAGCTCACGCGAATAAGGGAGTCATTCCACCGGTCGCGGCAGAGCTGCTGTGGGGTGGTGAATACGTTCCTATCGGATTCCAAGACGTCGGAACGGAACGGGAGGGAGTTACAATGGACAACGATCATCCCGCTCAGTCGGTGGACCCAGTTTCGGTGGACCTCTTCACGGACCCATCGGTCCTCTTTTCTGGTCCATCCTCCACTGGTTTCACTAGCATTGGTGACCAGGGCATTGACGGGGGTCACTACTTGCCTTATGATCTGGCTCATTTTTTCTACGGGGGAGGGTCTCAAACATTCGCTACCAGCTTTCGCGATGGGGCATAGAAGTATGAACCAAAATCCGCATAGAATCTTCTGGGACTTGGATGCTGTATTAGGCATATTGTAAGGTTATTATATCTAGATGCTTGACTGTAATGACATCCACATCTCATCCTATTGGAGATGGAACACTCGCTTCGGTTTGTGCCGAGGGAAGTACGCGGCTCTGTGGGTCCGGTTCCGAGCCTAAGCCCCACTTGATCGATGCTGACACAGGCTAGTGTTCAGTAACACCTTTGATCTACGCATCCATGTTCTCAGGGCCAAAAAGGAGCAGAGCCTGTGATTCTTGCCGAAAGAAGAAAGGCAAGTCTACTTTCCCTCGAGTCCAATCAGAAGCTAAATGTTCAGCCAGCTCGCTGTAAGTTGACGCGGAAGCCTTGAGTGTCCTGACAACCGTTGAGATTATTTGGCCCCGTATCAGGCAATGGCTCTGATATGCCTGATGGCCGTTGTGCGACTTGCATCACTTACTCAGTAGAATGTACCTACAATGACCTTCCTAAGGTGCGCGCGATTGTTCTACGCAACTCGCCCCGTGACTGCGCCTCACTAAATTTTAACAGAGGTCCACACCGAAAGGGTAGGGATGATAGACGGAGGTATAAATATGAACTCAAACGATCTTCAAAGATACACTCAAATCCTGGAGGCTCGTCTAGCCAAGGTGGAGCAACTCGTGCAAAAGGTCTGGGAAATTTCCGGATGTACCCTAATCGCTTACTCACCAGTTCTATCCTCTCGATAGTACTCTTATTTGGACACGCTTGGGTCGCCGTGGAGCTCAACAACCCATGGCCATACAAATGGGAACAATAGCAGTTCAGAGGACGAAGCCAAAGCACAGCCGAAATTGAGTCCTCTCCCGGCGCGCGCCTACTCCAAACCGCCAGATATCGACCCTCTATGCCCTCCGGAAGAAGAGGCGACGTATAGCGATGATGAATTCGCGACCGTGGACGATACAAGTCCTTCGAAGGGCCCAGTGGAAGGTTCTCACGAAAACGCTCGGTTCTACGGCAAGAGCAGTCTTGTTGTGCTCGCCCATAAACTTGTAAACGAGAGGCGTGAGCAGACTGGCGCGCGTTTTATGCCAAAACTCAGAAAACAGTTTTGGGCCGTTCCTGATGTGGGTTCAGTCGTTGTTTGCGGGTGCTCTGTCACTTAATAACCCTCAAGTGGATGACATCCATATTGGAGTCCCCCCCAATCCAGTTCGAATACCCCGACACTGACCTTTTGCGACACCTCGTCGACTGTTATTTCGATAATCTAAACATACTGCTTCCACTGCTACACCGCCCATCCTTCATGCGCTCCATAGAAGAAGGATTGCACCAGGTCGACCACAACTTCGGCGCTACCGTACTTGCGGTCTGCGCAATTGGGTGCAGATACACCGATGACCCAAGGGTAACCTACGAAATTACCACTTCCACGTCATGCACTGCTTGGAGGTTGTTCAGCCAACTTCACAAGCTGAAGAAAGTAAATTATCTTCCCCACTCATTGTATGAAGCTCAAATGTACCCGGTGCGTCTTCCCGATCCCTTTCCAGCATTGTTTAATCAAGTCTACAAAAGCTGGCTGCGCTCTTTCTGGAAGGTTATTCACCCCCTGAAACTCCCTGGGTGCTCATCGGAGTGGGCCTGAGGGTCATGCAAGACAATGGCGTCCACCGGAAATTCTTCTCGGAGAAGCAGACTCTGGAGAATGAGCTGTGGAAGCGAGCATTTTGGTGGGTGACCTCCTGCGAATGTGTGCATTCGGGACTGAAAACACCACGCAGGGTTCTGGTCGTGTTAGACCGTTCCTTTAGCACGCTTCTCGGGAGGCCGTGTGCATTGCAGGATGAAGAGTATGGCTTGTATCCTGCATCACCCTACGCTGCGTCTGATATCTATCAGCTTCGATGCGGATCCCCCTCTTCCATGCAACGACGAAGACCTTGGGGAGTCGGGTTTGGACTCACCTGCACAATCTCCGACAGAAATGTGCAGTTTCATTGCCCTCACTAAACTCACCCAAATCCTAGCATTCGCCCTCAGAACTCTGGTGAGTTGCACGGGATATCGCCTGTACCAAATTTTGACGGCGGTCGCAGTACTCGACAAAGAATTCAAGGGTCGTCCTTGGTTTCGTTGGGAAACAGTGGGAACAACGTATTCTTGTCACGCTCGACTCAGCCCTGAACAAATGGGTAGATATTGTCCCCGAACATCGTGCGCCTCCCCCTCTCTTACCTGACCATCCTGACTAACCACTCCCCTCATAGTGCGCCAGGGCTCTGGGTCCGTACAGAAGAATCGAACCTACCGGATACAATCTGCTTTCCTCTGGTGTCAATTCTACGAATTACAATTGCACGTCCACCGGGTGTTTGCTCTGAGGAACCCTCCTGACCCGGAGTTGACCGCGTCTTCCATGATCATCTGCAAAAGTGCCGCCAAACAATGTATTGGGATCGTTGAATCTTCCAAAGATTTGTTGCTAACCCCGCTCGCCACCCACGTTTTTATTGTAAGTCCCAAGCCATGTCGAGCCCGCAGATACTCAGTCCCACCCATCATTTACTCTAGAAACCTATGTTCGACGCCTGTGTTTTCCTTCTCCTAGTGTTTTGGAGGAAGAAAGCTATTGATTACAATTCACGAGAGTATCGTGCTATCGAGTTTGTCACAGAAATGGTACAGCTGACGTTGAAAAGGTAACGCATCTGGTTCCCGCATGAAATGTCTCGCTATCATTTACAGGGAAACACGTTTCATAGGTGGAGGACTTCCCTGTGCCTACGGTACGTCTACAATACTTGTGAGATTACCAGGGAGCCTTCCTGACGTGCTTGTATAAGGAGCATCCTGGGGGTTCTGCGGGCAACGATTGACGGACCCTACATGGGTTGGAAACCCACCTTTGAAGATTGGGACAGAATGAAGGCCTGTTTAGTGTTCTACGTTGACAAGGACGGGTTGATATCATCCGCGGAAAACGGCCGCGGAGCCCACCGGACGTTCCAAGATAAGGACGAGTACGGCGATCGGAATGCCTCGTTCAACAGCCCAGGAAAAACGTACCCCCTGGAAAGACCAAGAGGGAACACTGATTCAGGAGCACCCCGACCAACGTTCAGGGCGGATGGGCCGGCTGGGTATGGGGCAATTCAACCGGGGGACCTGCCCCCGGCGGTTTTCTTCGCAAACAACCCCGGCCTCTGCGAAAGTTCTGCAATGCTTTCATCCTCAGGATACAGTAGCCCAGACGAGACAAACGGGATAAACGGACGACGTATGACGGGAGACCCCTCATCTATCTTACCGATGGGTCTCATGATTTACAACGACTTGATGATGGACATCGATGGAACAGCGAGGTTCCTGGGTCAGGACTTCCAGGATTCCGTTCTGTTTAGCTCTCCTTCAACACCGTCTTCACCTCCAGCTGGCTACCACCCGGATCAAGGTTCCGGGCCACAGCTACCAAGCACAATGCAGGGGTGGGTTCAAATCCTTCCAGCACATCTCGTCCGTCATGGACTCTGACCATTGAGATAGGTCTTGGGATCGCGCGTTTTATGACAACTTTCTCGATCAAATAACCAAGCAGGCGACATAGAAATCAGATGAAGTCAATCCGCTGTACAATAGAAGGCAGCATTAGATCTGTTAGGATAGATCTTACATAGTGTAATTGGGGAGGCGGTGGGGCGATGACCTTCCAGGATACTAGACAAACCCTTTCTCTCGAGTACGATCCCCACTCCATGACTCTGATCACGACAACGAAGACACAGAACCAGGCTCCCCTGCTCTAAAATACGCGCGGGAGTTTTTGAATGAATTTATCAACACTGTCTGTGAAAAATTGAGGGTTCAGCGTTGAACTCTGTCTTATGCACCTTTAAACAGTACCATTCAATGGCTGTATGCGAGCAGTTTCAGTATCGATCAAGTCACACAATAGTTCATCAGTCGGACGAACAACATTCTCGAGACGATTACTCCATGAAGTCACCAGCCACACTTTGTGCACGGGGCGTGAGCTCCCCGGAACCTGCCCAAACGGTTAATATGGACGCACGTAATGTCCTCGGAAAACCCGCCGTTTGAACTCAAAACAAATCTCATTCCATTTGCACGAACGAAGGTCTCACAAAGATTGTACAAGGAGTCTGGGCCTGAATGGGTTTGGACTCCTTGTAATTTTCTTGTTCTTACGCTCCTACTTAGCCTCTCGTGTACGGCCTTCGTCGTTGAGAGTTCTCCCGGTCTGTGGTTCGTGATCCAGATTGGAGCCTAAAGTACTTGCGCAGTGGGACCTCGGATCAACGTTCGACGATGAACAGATCCTACGCCGTTCTGGTATATATATTGTGCGATGACTTTTGACTAGGTATTCCGTGGACCTCCATCGGCTGCAACCTCTCCATCCGTAAGTTAGAAGGCAACATCGGATCATACCCTTTGCTTACACTCTGTAACCCTCTAATGACTATTCCCCCGGGCCGATGGCGTAGACTTCCTTGCGACATCCCCTCTGTCCGATTATCTCTTCCTGGGGCTAACAGCCATGTTAGTTCAACTCAGCCGATCGTGCGTCTGAGGCGATCACCCTCTGTGTGCCGCAGCCAGCCACACTTCCAGCCCGAGGGCGTAACCTTCCTAAAGGCCCATTCAATGACTTGACTAAACATACGTAACAATGCTTTTGGAGACCCGCCGTTCAGACTCAAAAAAGTTCTCTGTTCATGCGCTAAAGAAAGTTGCACAAGGTTGTAACAGGGACTGGACACCTCAAAAGATCGGATACCGTGGGCCCAACGGAATCCCAGAGGTGCCCTCCCCTGTTGCTTTTCTCACTAGTCCATCTCTTCTGTTCAGCGCATACGACACTCTCCATGTAAACAACCTCCCAAGACCGGTTGTTCAGATTCAAACCAACGCCTCTTCTTTTGCACAAAATGGGGGTTTTACAAAGGTCGTACAAGGAGCCGAGCCCTATTTGACGACCGCCGAGCGTCTTAGGCTTATTCTCCATTAAAAGCTCTCCGGTTCGTAATTAGGATTCTACGCCACCTTTGTCGAACATGTTATACGGTAGTCTTGACCGGTGACAAAACAACCTGTCGATCCCCGCTCCCAGCCTCCCTTGTGACGCCCCGTCGAAACGCTCCTCAGGCTTGCACACTGTGACCTTCCAATCTCTATGCCGGATTCGTTGATGCCTGGGTGAGTGGCGCACAGAACTCTTTTGCAACATTCTTCTTGTCCGCCTGGGGCCATCAGTAGCGTTGCTTTGACGTCTTCGATTGGCGCTAGTACGAGTCGATCACTCGGATGTCCGTGGCCAGCCACACTTCCAGCCTGAGGACACAACCTTCCCAAAACCCATTCAAACGGGCTCACGGGAACGAGAATAAGCATACGTAACAGTCTCTTCGGAAAACCCGCCGTTCAGACTCAAAGCGATTCTCTGTTCATGACCATGAATGAAAGTTATACGAGGTTGTAACAGGGACTGTCCACCTTGATAGTGATCCCGTGGGCCCAACGGCATCGAAAAGGTGGCTTGTCCCTGTTTTTTTCTTCTTACTTCCATCTCTTCTGCTCTGCGGCGCATCTGACATTCTCAATGTAAATAATCCAGATTCCGAACCAATGCCCCCTCTTCTGCACAAATTGGGGTTTTCACAAAGGTCAGACAAGGAACCGAGCCCCGCTTGGCGACCGCTGGGCTTCTTGTTATCATTTTCTTCTACTTTATTGCATCTATGTACAGTATTCGCCGTCGAAATCTCTTCAGTATTATACGCCGCCTTTGGGCGCATGTTATACGGTAGCTCTTGACCGGTGTCCACTCGCGTAAATTAGAACGCCCCGCCGGATCGCCCCCCATGCTTGCACTCTGTGGCCTTCCAATCTCTATGCCGGATTTGTTGATGACTGGGCGAGCCGCACGGAACTCTTTGCAACATTCTTCTACTTAGTCCGCCTGGGGCTATCAGTCGTGTTGCTTTGACGTCGTCGATCGGCGCTACGAGTCGATCACTCCGATGTGCGTGGCCAGCCACACTTCCCGCCTGAGGATGCAACCTTCCCACAACCCATTCAAACGGGCTCACGGGAACGAGATAAGCACATGTAACAGCCTCTTCGGAAAACCCGCCGTTCAGTCTCAAATCGATTCTCTGTCCATCTGACTGAAAGACAGTTGAACAAGGTTGTAACAAGGGGTTGGGCACCTTGGGAATCCAATGTGTCTGGCCCCATGTTATTTTTCTCATCCTCATCTCTTCCGCTCTCTAATTTTGTGTGGCAGCCTTCCGTTTAGAGTTTTTCCTTGGGCGTGTCATGTTCGATCAACGGAACGAACTGCCTCCCGGCATAATGGTGGAAGAGACGATAGCAGCGTGTTTGTAACCATTTCCATTATAAGGGGTGCTAAGTGGGACAAGAGGAGACTCAAGGTGCTAATCAATAATACGGGACATAGCGTAAACGACGGAAAAGCCGGGGAGTGGTTAAAAAAACTGTTCATACATCGAAAGGGGAACGTGCCACATATCAAACACGACGAAACATCCCCTTCGTGGCCTTCCCTAACTTACCTCTCAACCTACAAGGCCACTTCCACCAGCCATTTCCACCCACCGCTTTCCCTACCATTCCCTTCGCAGCCCTTCCACCCTTGACAGAGAGATTCAACAAACTCTCGCTGTTCAAGAACTGTGTTCTCTGACCAAGCTCGTGGGCCGCATGGGCATCGTAGTCCTCCTGCCGAATCACCCTTCCGTGACGCTTAGAAGGATGCCACTTCCTCTTCCCCATCTGCTCTTTCGCATTGGGTCGGGAGCGTGCGACTACCTTGTGCGTGTGGTGCACCCTCGAAGGAAATTTCTTCCCCTCCAAGGTAAAGCTGAAGGGCCACTTGGGGTTCGGGCCCTGGATTCCATAGTCATCACGACCATCGTAATCGTATCGTTCACGACCCTGGATTGAGCTACCTTGGCTTTGGCTGCGAGCACTCGTACCGGCTTGGGGGACGTCCGAACGTGCTAACCGGACGTCAGCTAGGGAAGGTCGTCGAGACGAGATGAACTGACCAATGGTAATTATTAGGGTGCTGATCAAGCGGGTTTGGTAGATGGCAGTCCGGACGTACCGACTCCAGCACCGACCTCATTTCGTCTGGAAGCTCTTCTCTGGGAACGGGTGTGATGGTCAATTGCTCCGAACTGAGCCTTCTCCTCCTGATCCGTCGGACGGTGGTGATTTTGCCGGAGTCGTGCTTTGGATGGTGAGATGAAGTATGCTTGTTCAGAGAGTTCATTATGGCGTGTAGGGCGAGGGCAAGCGATCACTGCGAGGGGGACAATAGACCGTTATCAACGCAAGAGAAGATGGAGGTTTCCCGTTGGCAATGCGTGACAAGTAGTTGGCTTGGGGACCCTGTTCGAAGAAACGAATCCGAGGAACAGGTTTGAAGGAGGGAATAACTCGGTCAAGGTGCGGCGTACGGTGTGTGGTGTGCAAGCGGAGGGCGAGGTGTGTGTTTTGCCCACGTTCATTTCAGGGCTTATAAGCATACGGTGTCGCGTGTCCATGGCTGTTGGGCCGTGGGGGCCAGCAGACGAGACCCGAGCTGACCCTTTGCGTTCAACAGTGATGAGAGGCGTGAGTACTTTGTCCCTTTCGGGGGGATCGATCAGATCACCGTGTGGCAACCTCGCGGCTGCAGCTGAGGGGGCTTGGCTAGACTTTTAGACGCTGAGGCTGTCCAACTGCGGCTGCAAAACCGAGAGTTTGCCGGGTGGAGGAGATGCGTAAGGAGAGAAACTGGGTCAGATGGTACTGAATTGATGGGCGAATCTATTCGTCATGGAACGGAGTTGCAAGGGCAATGGATTAAGAATCGAAGTGTGGGCCTTGGGATCCCGACGACAAGGACAAGGAGAATAAACTAAGGGGAGGGGAACAAGGTCTGTGATGAGTGTTTGTCGATGGCTGTGAGATAAGCGGCCGGAAGACGAGGCCGATTTCATTCCGCATGGCTAGAGCACAAATGTGAATGGGATGGTCATGTCACGTAGAGAGATGAGAAACAGCTACCGTTGGGGCTGTTCCACCTCCGCAGGCTCTAGTTGTGCTGGGCCGGGCGGGCGGGACCGCCTATGTGGATTTCTTTCTTTCGGGAAGAGGTATTCGAGGAGAATGATAGTGAGAACCAAAAGGCCCACTGTGATTCCGACGAGCACCAGAGCTCCCACTGCACCAGCGAGGGACGCGCTGCCCACTCCCAGAACCCCGGGAAGCTTCTCGCCCTCAATTACCACGTATATCCTTCCTTTCCACATCTTCGCACCGACATACCCCTGAGCAGCACCAATTGCGACGATAGCAAGGAAGAAGATGGCCACGTAGGAACAGTCGAGAGAGTCGCTCAGTTCAGATGGGATAGCACGCAGGGCGAGAACGGGTATTGCAGTGAACGCGCCTCCGACCAAACCGATCCTGAGGGAGGTGTCAGGGGGAAGAGTCGTGAAACCTGGAACACCGAGGGTCTGGAGGAGAGTGTGCCCGGAGTTGAGGAAACAGAGGCCGGAAGCGATGCTGAAAGAGAAAGAGAGGAAGACCAGTCGAGGTGAGATGGTCGACATGGGAGTAAGAAGAAAGATTGGGTTCAAAGTTCCGTGGTGAAGCCCCTTTATTGTCGCATTGACCACAACGGTCGCCGTTCAAAGTGAGGGTATGTCCGGAACCTGAGTCGACTCCTCTTGGCCAGCGAAGAGGGGAAAATCTCAATAAATGAGTTTCGGAAGCCAAAAAGCCTCGAGTCTCGAGACCACACCCAGGCGTTTATCAAACATCAGATAACGTCATGATCCATGTAATGAGGCTGTACTCTAACCAACGAACAACTACCGAGTATCCTAAGGAAAGATGCAATGCGGGGAGTCCAGGCGTCCACAGAGAAGTGAGCGATATCTAGTAAAAATAAACCAGATAGCCCAAGAGGTTGGGTAGGGATGCCCGGGATGCCGGTCCGCTCAAGTCGTTAATGACCAGCGACTCACAGTCCTTGGCCCCTTGCCTCGAATGACGTACATAGACAGGAGAATTCAGATGTCAAAGCATTCATGACACCTCCTCCATGTCATCGTCGTCTTCGTCTTCGTCGTAATCATCCTCGCCAGCGTCTTCCATCTTGAAGTCGGCGCCACCCATCCCCGGTAACCCACTGGGACCGGCTTCGGGTTTCGCCTGAGGGTATTTCGTCAATTTATGTGTAATCGCCAGAGTATGTATGGAATGGAAACGCACCCCCTCTTTGAAGTTTTCCTTCAGCTCCCAAGTGCCGTTGTGTTCTCCGCTTCGATGCAGGAACGCGATATCGCTCAGCGTCTCCTTCAAGAATGCCTCTGGCTGTTGCGTCCTCTCTCGCAGGAGCTTGATTGGCCACGTTTCCTTCTCCGCATACAGCTTGAAAAGCATATCGAGAAGCTGGTTCCTGGGCATACGAGCCATGCGCTCGAATCCCTTGGTAGGCTTCTGCTTTGTTTTCTATGCGGATCATCCAATTAATCCAGAATACATAGGGGAATGGGGGGATGTACGCACCACAAGATCTGAGAAAGCACTGGCATTTGCGACGCCACTGCTGAGCATGTTGACGCTGCCTCTTCCGGGCGTAACTTCGTCAATCATCTTGATCTGCCTTGACCTCGTGTTAACTTCCCTGTGCCGTTCACGAACTCGCTTCCTGTATTTCTCCGTGAACACAGGACGTAAGTTGCACTCGTGCTTGACTTTTCCCGCAAGAATCGTCGTCCTAGCCCGGCTACCCGACTCTTTCTCCTTCTCGGCCACCACGAGTTGATTGTCAACCGACTCCTGAACCATTTCGAGCTCGTACTCCCGGGGCTCATCTGGACTGGCAGGGTTCTCAGGGAGGTAGAGCTTTATTCTGCTACTAGCCTTGAAGACGCGGATGGTGGCAAGGTGGACATCCTCTCGGTTGACGTTCGCCCAGCGTTCCATCAAAAACCTCGGGATCTGTGGTGGATCGTCCGTAGTGTGTCAGAAGGCTTCAATGGACTAGGCAGGTGTGGTCACTCGCCTTCACTATCCAGACTCTACCGGTGGCGGTGTCTGTGATCATATGCTCATCGGGCTCGGGCTGAGTCTCCTCGCCGTCTGGGGCGAGCTCGGCATCGAAGGGCTTGTTCTCACTCTCTTCGACCTCCATCGGTATGAGAACAAGGAGTGGCCGTGGTCAGGAATTACCAAAAACGGAAGAGTCGGTAATTGCATCACGTGATAGGGAGATTCACGTGATCCGGAATAAATCGGGAAAGCGGGATTGGCTGGACGGCATCTCGGAGCGGGTATTTCAAGAGTTTTCGCTCCTCAACTCCATCTTCAACCCGCTCCACCACCTCCGTTCTCTCCCTTCTTTTAGGCGTCCATACCTTCCTATACCATTCTTAATTATGCCTTACTCTCCAGGCGAGCTCCCTCTCCTCCCAGGTCGTTCCCGCTCTCTGGGTTTCTAACGAACTTTGCGTTTTGCAGGTGACACTGCCAAGGGTGCCAGTCTCTTCAAGACGCGATGCGCCCAATGCCACACTGTAGAGGCTGGCGGACCCCACAAGGTTGGACCGAACCTCCACGGGCAAGTCTTGACATGGCTTTGTTCCGGCGGAATGCATTTTTGACCTGTTGGCATTCAGACTCTTCGGCCGTAAGACCGGCCAGGCCGAAAATTACTCATATACTGCCGCCAACGTGAGCAAGGGTATCACCTGGAACGAGGGCACCCTCTTCGAATACCTTGAAAACCCCAAAAAGGTGTGAAGCCCGTTCCGAATGTGTTCTCCACAGTTGAAGCTATAACGTGCTTTCGGTTTAGTACATCCCTGGAACGAAGATGGCGTTTGCTGGCCTGAAGAAGGACAAGGACCGTAATGACCTTGTTACCTACCTTAAGGACGCGGTACGTATCCTGGTCTCCTCTACTCCATCCCAGGCTGATCCTGACCTTTTCGATGTCTTTCAGTGCGCTTGAGGATTTCGTTTCTGTTCCGTTACCACATTCACATTATAATCATACACGGGAGACGACTAGACAGTAGACAGACTATTTATCTTTTTGTTGTCTCCACCACACATCATCACCACTCTACCTCTACAACACGACATGATCCACATACACGCCAATGCCTCATGCCTGTGATGCAGAGATTTGTTCCGACGCGTCATGTTAACCGAGATGAAACTTTTCCGGGGTGGCCAAAGCCGCGCAGTCGGCGCCCCAAGACATAAATAAGGCCTATGACAGAACGCGGTTGCTTCTCTCCCCGGAACCATCATCATGCATCCCTCGAGCGAGAAAAGCCCACTATTGCCGAGGATTGGTATCCCACCGGTGAACATAATACCTTTCCCTCAAATCGTCACCCCTGCAGCTACACCCCACTGTTCATATTACCCTCACCCTTCGGACAGTCCAGCATCACCCCTCTCACCACCAGCCTCAATTCTCATTGAAGACCGCCGCTACCTCCCCCAGCCAGCAACTTCCTCGTTCCCAAGACGGACCTTGCGATGGTCGCGACTACCCCCGCTAATTCCTAAAGGCCTCACGCTCGCGGCATTCATCCAAGCTTCGCTTTCAGGTGCAGCCTCTGCGCTGGGATGGGATATGGTGACCGGATGCCTCCTCTACGCACCTAACGAATCCCTCAACGTCCTCCCTACCATCTTCCCCAACCCGACACCGTCTCAACAGACGTTGGGCATGACCTGTGGAACGAGCAGCGCCTATGGCCTTCTCCTCTGCATCATTCTTACAGCCATTTCTTCCCTAGTGTATATGCACTCCCATCAACGATCAAAGTCCACTGCGTTGTCTAGTCCCGGATCTAGCGGGCCTTCGTTGAAAGTCAATTTCGCCACCTTCGCGATGGCGCCCATGGCTTGCCTCCTCGCCTCAACGCTCTCCGCCGTTCTTCTTTTCGTCGACGTGAGTGCGACATTCGGAACGGTTTGTCACTTGGGCTCGGCCTTGTGTACTTCTGTAGGCATCATCGCATATTTGTTGAAGTAGGACGTGTAGAGGTTCTTTTTCTTGCTAGGCTCAACTTTTCTTTACTTAACGGTGTAATAGCGTGTCGTCAGGTGTCGTGGATTTCACTCTGCTTTTCCCTTTCTCCAAGTGTTACATAATTATTTCTTGGTCTCCCTCAGCGCGGACTCTGTCCTTTACTCTTTCCCAGTTGTACCACCACTCCTTTGCGACCTCCTCGAGATATCTTGCAGATATACATTAACAACGGTCACTAACGATCTACACCACTGACACAGACCCCACCCACAACACCATCTTGGTCCAGAAAGTCCAGAAAACGGGAGACAAGATACAGGATATCAGCTACCACTCAATATTGGGACACATGGTTTGCCTGTTGACCCATCATGAAGTTTTCATACAATGTTCGCTCCCATGCGCTGCAGATCAGACGTTCAAGAAATTTCTGGACCAGCCAAACAAAAGGCAAGTCATGGGCCACTCACTCGTAGTCTGTGATACCTCCAGTAGGCCACTGTCCCCTAAAGTCTGTCCCCATTCGCTGCGCCGCGGTGTGCGCTCCATGTTGCGGTTGACCTGGCTGAGGATAGCCATAGTGCGGCATCGTTTGAGGTGGCCCGTGCGCCGTATTCTGTGAGACACCTTGCCACTGATACCCGCTTGTATTCGAGCCGAAGCCATCGACACCGCCAGCCTCATTCGTTGACATCGACGGGTGAACGAAAAACGGAGGCCCTACGCCTTGCAACTCAGCTTCTAGGTATTGCGCCGTGGCAATATCCGTCATCAGGTCGTTGTATACCATCAACTCGACAGGCAACACCGACGAGCTTGATAAGGCAGGCGGTGGTTCGTACCCGTACCCCATATCCAGACTGGGACCGTTAAGAGATTGGGTTGTACCGGACTGTTGAACAGAGAACGACAGCCCGGGTTGCTCCGTAGCCGCTCCCAATGGGTTGTATGGAGAACTCGTTGCTCCTTCATCCAGCGTTGGACGTTCTCTGCGCAGGGAATAAAACGGGGAAATGGTGCCGAGCCGGGACGGTGGTTCGGGTGACCTATAACCATCACCACTTCCGGTCATGAGAGTTCGCAGGTTCGCAGGATTGCTGAAGAACTTCCCGTCCTGCGGTGGGGGATTACCTGGCGCCCCGGACGTTTCTGGAATGGAGCTCGGTTGGAGGTTCGTGGGTACAGAGGCGTTCCGTGGTTCCGTAGTCATGATTGGTCCAGGTCCAGCTTCGGAAGCCACAAAACTGGGTTTATCGTCGGCCAGAACGGTGTTTAGGCCGAGCCGCGTTGGGTCGGCCTCGATGCTGTCGGGACTCTCGGCTGAGGGATCATTAGGACTCGACTCGGACATCGAACATTCTACCGATGGGACCGACTGCGGTGAAGGTATGTTTTCCGAAGAGGTCGAGCCATATGAGTCGGTCACAGTTTCACCCTCATCCCCAAACGAAAGCCTCCCGTACTCGTCAACGAAACAGAGCATGCGCAATTCGAGGTCGATCAAGTCCTCCTTCCCAGGCTTCCACCCCGTGTATTGGCTGTCACAAAGGATGAGGGCCGCGTTCAGGACACCGATTAGTCGCTTCCCTGTCGTCCAACTGATCCATCAATGGACGGGGCACAACGAAAGCGGACATCAGCGTATGAGATCGACAGAACGCAAAGCCCGAGTGACGAAATCCTTACTTTGACCCAACCTCCTCAACCATCTCTTTGACCGTCATGATCGCCTTGTATAGTTCTGACCCTTGGTCGATGCCTCTCCCGTGGAACTGGAGCAACAAAAAGATTGCGGCCACAAACATCGGTTTCGCGTACGGGTGGAACCGAATCCGCCCATTCAACTTGTCCTTGACGCTTCCAAAAGCGACCACGCAGTTCTTGGCCGCCTTGTTGCACGCAACCCATGCAGGCTCTGACAGGGTGGGGTCAGGCCGAGCGATGAATGGGCGGTGTATGATGATCTGAAGTTCGTAATAATTGCCAGCAAGTGATAGTGCTTGGCGGAGCCAGGTCATGTTGGTTTGATTCTTTTGAACGTCCCAGCGAACTATTGGGCGGCACAAATTAGTCAAACTGTCAGCATAGTTCGAAGCATCGTACGGTGCGGTGGAACAGAGTCGAACCACTTCTTCAACGCGCCCTCCAGGGAAGAAATAATGCGGCTTTCCCACCGATTGCCTACGTAGCCTAGGACCGATCTCGACTTTCTTGTTGAATACTACAGCCATGCATTCAAATTTAGCATCGACAGCGCCACGTCCGGATCGGGTTCACGCACCAGAGTCCTTTGAGAAAATCCAACAATCTGATTCAATCGAATCATCGAGATGAAGTAGTCCATTTTGGACGGCATGTCGGCCGGCTGTTTAAATGCCTTCTCTGGGTCCGGATGTTCGAGGTACTCATCATCACAGTTCAACGGCAGGTCCAAGTCAAAACTTGACCAACAGACGGGTGAGTTTTTACTCGATCGAAAATGAAATAGATGCGCACTCTTCGTCTTGAATCGCACACGACCGTCCAAGGAGGTTGCTGAACGTGCGGTCCATTATGACTAGCACCCAAAAACACCGTTTCCAGAGCTCATTCTCCACTGACTTCTTTACGGTGAACCTGCGCCTGTGGACTCCGAGCTCCTGCATTACTCGTAAGCCGATGCCGACCATCAACCACGGTGTCTGTGGAAGAGAGTATCCGTCAAGGAAGCAAGCAGCTAGCTTGAATAGCGTCGCAATGAGTGTATATCCCTCGGAAAGTGTACTCGACATACGGCGTATATCTGGACATCGTATAGGTGATGCCCCACCAGCCGTGGCCTCCCTAGCCTATCGACTTGGTTGTACAACTTCCAACCAGTGTTCGATGTCGAAGTGACGATAGGATGCTTGATGCGAGGGTCATCAGAATGGCGACAGGCAATTGCACACATTAGGATGACCACGGCTCCGAAAGATTCGTTTCGCTCGTGTAATTTATCCGAGAATGACCGCTCGAATGTTGGTCTGTGTAGAATTGGTAGGACGATGTTGTGGATATCGAAGTATATGTCCAGAAGATGCCGCATTAAACTTGGTTCGGGGAACACAAGGTTCATCCGAGGTCCCCGCAAGGCAGGCAACAGCCACTCGAAGGAAGTCAAAAAATGCTCTACGGACCGGCCGATCGCTCAACAAAGGGAACTTACGGTAGGAGCAGCCCAAAACTCGAGCCTATGTCTGGAAGGAACACGAGGTGACAAGGGACTTTGTCCCAGGGCCTGGGGGAACGTGAAGACGCTGCTCTCTCCGAAGAACTTTGGGGTAACACCCTCCTTGTGAGACTCTAAGGAGCCTTTCTTGGGGTCGTACAGAGCCACAAAATCGTCATCGTCGTGTTCATCTGCTTCGGGAAGCGGACGCAAGGCACCGACTTGAGGAACACGAGCAAACGGTGGTGAAGGGCGAGCATGGTCCATGGAGGGGCCGGTAGTTACACTCTGTTTGTTCTTTTCTTTCCGAGCCTCTAGGATGGACTTTGAACTTTGGCTCTCGGGATTGGATACCTGTTTAGAGTTCGGCCGACATATTGACACAAGCAAAAGGTTCCAAAACATACCTCGCGGATGAGTCTCTCCACCTGTGCCAGCTTATTTTCAAGCTCTCGGACATAACTAAAGGTCATTGGGGACCCGTGAAGTAGAGAATTGATCGGAGAATTGCCCACCTTTGGGACGTGGGTTTCTAAAGTAATTTGTGAGGTATGTAGATGATATGGTGCGAAGGGCAAAGGCAGTCATACCTTGGACGATTCGAAGTAGGTACACTCTACCCCATACATGGCACAGGTAGTGCAGACGTTATCGAGCATCTCATACCCATCACCTAATCAGCGGGAAACGTGTCGGCGTCATCCAAACGAGTCTCCTAACCGAGAAATTGGGAAGCCGGGAAGGAAAGGGGACTTACATCGAGCTGGAGCCCATCGTTCCGGGGGGTGAGTTGGGGTGATTTGTTTATGAAGTGGTCATGCTACTCGCCTTTTCTCTTACGACACGAGTCACAAGCTCTGTTCCGTTTAGCTCTGTAAAGCCGCGCCTCGAAATCATTGTGTTTGGTGCCGGGAGGCATGGTGGGTGGCGGTGGAACGACGGCTGATCGGGGATGCCGTCTCGGGACCGTTGCCCGCTATACCAGGATACCCCTCTCCGAATCCCAGCACAAAATTTGACCACACAAACCCATGATTTATACCCAGTAGCAAGATCAGTGTGAAGGTATATATTGGCGCTGGACGGATGAAGAGAGAGAGAGAAAAAAATGGACACGTCCGGGATTGAACCGGACCCCTCTCGCAAGTTCCTCGGCGGGAGTGCTAAGCGAGCGTGATAACCAACTACACCACGTGCCCTTGAAACGGAACTGCCTGCTGAAAGTTGGACGCTTGGAGAGGCTAGATTCGGGATCCTGGACGAAATCGACGAGGGAGTTTGGGAACGATTTTGGTGCGTTTCAAGCATTGAGGCCGTCCTGGTAAAATCATCACGCCAAGGACTTCAATTCGTGGAGGGAGAAAGCGGGGAATAGAGACTGATGATAACCATTAATTAGTGAAGTCTCAGAAGTATACGAAGCATGATACACAGTCTACGATTAATGAAGCAGCGTTATATGTGCGGAGAGATGTCCTTGGCATTGGCATAGGTTGCATACAATCGCACTTCGTTTCTCCGCGTTGAGTGCCGTTTAATCAGAGGGCCGATGGGAGAATCAGGGTATCAGGACAACAGCTGCGCGCACAAGAGTTGTTTGAGCGACCGGCCCAACTGTGATCACCTCCCAAGCCATCAAACCGCATGGAAAACCTCAGCAAAGATTGGCTTACCACGCCTGAACGTATGGACGCTGAGTGGATTACGACCACTGGTGGGTGCCTCACGTATCACTCCTGGACTTGGCATGAAACCGAACATCAGGGCGTCATATCAAGAGCCATTTCTCGTGTAAGAAAAACACCCGCTCCCATCAGACAACACCAAAACACGAGCATAGTCAGGGCGTCTGTCCCACCTGCTTTCGCAACTCGACGGGGGGATCGATGCGGCCGAAGGGACCTGGATTACCATCCTCGTACTGATATCAGCCGGAATCCGAGCAGCGTGGAACATTCCCAGCAATCGGGAACGAGGCTCCGAGCACGTTCGCCTTCATCAAAGTGAAGGCCCAGTGGAGCCTGGAAGTCTGAGACCGCTGATCTCACACTAAGAGTCTAAATGAGCGTCCAAGCAAGAAACAGACAGCGCAGAACTTCAACGGGGAATCCATAAAGGACTCGTTCGATCCGGTCTGAAGCGCCGCATTCAACTTGGCGTCAATTCGGAAGCAATTGTCCTCAACTCCGAGCAACCAAGTTGGACTGGATCCAGGGTCCCTACCATGATAGCAGATGGTGGAAAGCAGCCGAGTAGCTGCGGAACCATCGGGTATCTGGGCCACATAATGACGTTGTGTGCGTCGGGGATCTCAAGGGAGACTAACACCGTGTATTTCCAGGAACATTCTTACCGACCCGACGTTTCCGATGAGTCCTATAGGATAGTCCAAGATGAGTTTCGTCCCCCCGTCCGCTCAATACAAACGCAATAAAACGTACTTCATACGCTCACTGACCAAGCACCACCCACGAGAGAGAATACTGGAGCCGTTCCGCACTCCGAACCCCAGATAAGGAAAACGCCGGGCTCGGGCGGAGATTTGCGATGGTAGATTGAAGGAAGGATGAAGAACTGGATGGCAAGGAGCTGTCACATGTCCAGCGCCGGTACGTGCATGCCGCTCGGCGCTGGGACGCCGGCTGGGCCAGGTCTTGTGGCGGTCGCTTTTGATGAACGAGTCTATCTTATCAAAAGGTTTTGGGAGAACCGGAAGCCAAGGTTGGAAACCCCGCTGCCAATTCAAACGTGACCGCCCCGGTTTTCAAGTGCGGGTGTACGGAGCGAGAGGACCGGTAAAGGGGGCTTCAGAGTGGAGGGATGTGTCTGGTCTCGTGGGTTCGGGCTAGCCACACTGACATTGAACGTTGAGATGGTCAAAGGCGCAATCTAGCAAGTTTTAATTGGGTCGAGACGCATCGCTCCCCCGTTTTTACTGGTCGACCGGTGACCAACGATTACCGACAAATTCGGCGGTTCGGGTGCAAACCAGCGTCACAAACACCTTATTTACACATCGGTCAGAGAGGATCATTCGTGAAAGCGGTCACGCGCACCATCCCCCACCTCAGACCTGGTTTTAGATTTGTGTTTGTGGATTGGACGCGAAAAAATCGACGAAAGCCTAAAATGTCTCCGTGGGGGGGTGTGGGCAAGAATCCGAACCCTGACCCTGACCTTCAATTCAGTCCTGCGAACATGGGGGAACGACGGTACTTAGCTCTCCAAAGCGTGCCGGTCACGATGTGAGAAGTTTTCAGTGGACCGTGGGGAAAGCCGCGGCCGCGAGGCGCCCCAAAACCTTGAGCGCAAACTGAACCATGCTAAAAGACGTTCAAATTTGACATTAGGACTCTCTTCAAGGAGGTGAGTCTCAAGCAAAAAAAATTCCCTCGTCGTGGAGCACGCGAGGCGGTGCCCGTTTGTCACTCGATGCCGTTTATTCTCGAGATCCGAATAGAGAATTTTTCACATGTCGGAAGGGACATGTCGAACCTCTTTAGCGCAAAAAAAAAAAAGGAAGGCTAAAAACCATGATCCTTCCGTGTCGTCTGGTTTGCGCAGACTACGGTCAACATTCGGCACTGGAGAATCGGCTTTGGGCACACAATGGATCAGCACAAAAACTCCAACCGTGTTTGAACAGCCTTGACAGACCTTTCCGCATGGTATCTGGTTTTAGGACTCTGTGAGCTCTGATGCTCCGTTTGTGTTTCAGACCAAGTGATTTGGCGTGTATCACTTACCGCTTTCATTGACAGGTTTCTGCACACATGCTATGCCGTACCCTGATGCGTTGACTAGGGAACCTCATGGATTTAGGTGGGTGGGAAACGTGCATTGGGCGCGCCACCCCAGTCCCACGCGACACTGGCACGACTCCCCGAGACCTCGGGGGAACACACGAGCGTCCGCATGAATCCGTAATCGTAATCCAACCCGGGGCGTTCCAGTCGGTTTCAAGTTGAGCAGGCTGTGGGGTTGGTTCTCCACGATTCGAGCGTTGAGATGTCTGAGGCAATCATAACACTCAATGACTCCGGTTTCAACCCAAAGGTTGTTACCGTGGGGGGAAGAGAGATTCCCCCCCGCATAGCCCCGACTAATCCGCGGGAATTCTTGGAATGAATTGAAGACTGTGGCTCAAATCAGTCAGCCAATGGGAGGGCGAGCGTGGAGGGACATACATAACCCGCTCCAACCCCCCAAAACAACCAAAAGAACGTCAACGGGTATACAAACCCCTTTGGAAACTAGCGGGTACTAGCTCTGGGAAGAACGCGACCGTGGCTCCACGTCGAGGGAAACAAATATGACGGAACCGGGTCTCGTTGCCACGTTACACACCATAACGTGGTGTGGGGGAAAAGAGTCCGGTCGACTTCAGTTTGAGAATCTGCATCGTAAAGGGCGCTCATAATCACGACATGAGGGAAGGAGGGATTGTGGGGGAAGGGCCCGGCGCGTTAGGAGGGGGAACACTCTCGTAAATAGGGTCACAAGTGCCCATGTCAGGGTCGTGATACGTGGTGGGGGGAATACAGTGGACTAGCGGGATGGATTTGGGATGTTATGTGTACTCGACGCCTCGTTGTGATATCAAAAAGGACAGGAGGGCGCGTGCATCCATTCACAATCCCCCCTCCCCAGCTGACCACAGCTCGAGTGGGTGACGCGGGCCCGGGGTCAGGCGAGTGAATGTACCCCTCCCCTCGGTCACTTACCTTAAGTCAAACAAGCACACGCCCGGTAAGCTCGGTGCGGGGCGTCCGCTTTCAATCACAAAGGGTTACGTTAGCGCTCGCGAGCCTGAATTTGAATAGGTTGTGGCGCACTTACGGGAGGGCGATAAAAAAATCGAACGCTTGACCGACTCGAACGGCTCGACAGCTGTCTCCAAGGACGTAAAGTGCAGCAGCTGGATTGATGCAGTATGGCCCTGAGAGTTGTGCTTATCCGTCGCCCTGTTGCCCGTGGGGAAATAGGGTTCCCAACAGCCTATTCCCAACTGACCGCAGATGCTGGTTCAAACGGACGATGAACAAAGCGAGGGAAACCCTGGGAAAACTAGCTCCTTACGACCGATCCTGAGAGAGTCTGAGGAGCGATTTCGTACCGCCAATTGCCAATGGACATCAAGTGACCACAACGACCACCCTCGCACACGCGAGAGGTGTGAGCTGTCCGATATGTGAAAAAAAACAATTGCGTAAAAAGGAGGATCTTCCCTGTCCCGCAAAGTGAGTGCGCTTACAACTTTGAGAAGAAATCTCGAATTGTGAAATTCAGGATGAAGGGGCGCAGGTTAACGACCCCAAATCTGTCGTGCAGAAGCGAGAGAGAGAGAGTTCGCGAAGTGATTCTGTATACTGTTCCGACGCCGCGCGTTCCCAGGATATATATACAAGGATACAGCAAGCCACGGTTCGCTCGCATCCTTCTTCTCCTATCACGCCCTTTGAATTATATCACGCCGCTGATCCTCGAGAGTGACCAACCGGGGTATGTGCGCGGGTACGGTGCACATTGTAAAATCCGCCCCCTATGCACGCATCCATATACAGTCGCATATAGCCAATACGAGCTTTGGGCCGCACCTTGAGGCACAACGTTCAAGGGTAAGCATCACGTGTGGCATTCGACCTGCTATCACTGTACGTACATGGGGCGCGGGGCGAACCCCGACCCTACAGGTGAAACGGTGTACTTCATCTCATCTGACCCCAACACGGTCCCCCTCGTCTTGCCAACGCATAAGGCACAACACGGGGGTCGGGAACCGGGGAGAGTCACGTAAAATGTATTCGAGGGTCAGACAGCACCCTCAGATCTGCAGTCGATGGTGCTTGGACGGTTTGAGCGGTTTAATGCCTGCTTTCTCAGCGCCACCGCTATGACGGACACCGGGGATATTCGCCATCCAAACTGGAGCATTAAATTGAACCTTCGGGTTCAATGGATAGAGACTGCGTCGTGGGATGGTATCCGCATTCAATCCGTTGGCAGCTGCCAACGACCATGAATTTAATGTCCGGGTTGTTGTGGATCTAGACCTACCGTCCACGCCTTATCTTACTCCATAAATCTTGAACTGTAGCGTATCCGAAACCCGGATGTATAGACGGTGCAAAGGTACACAGAATGTCCGTTCAGGAGGGAACAGGAATGCAATGGAGTGAGATAGCTGCGTCCGTAGAGTCGGCGCTGCGACAGAGCCGGGACGCCAAAAACTACAGGAAAGGCTAAACTACCGAGACGGAAGAAAGACGGATACGGCTGGTGGGGAAAGGGAGATGGTGCGAAGCGCCAGACCGAGCCGTAGCCCCGCGCGCCCATGCCCATATGTACTAGCGCATGTGGCATGAGGGGATGGGATGCGGACGCTCAAGATCGGACACGCTTTTTGATTTCAGGTTTCTGATCAATCAAGTTTGAGGCCTTTTTGCCGTGCGACCAAGTGCTGACGCTTCTCGAGATCATGAGCCCACATCGCGGCCCCCTACGGATCGAGTGGGAAGGTAGGGCAATCAGCCAACAGAGATCAAACAAACAGCAAAGAACGAGGGGGTGCGGTCAGTTCGGGAAGGCGACCGGGTGTGGCGGCACTTTCACGCCAGGTACGAGAGTGATGTGGGCAAGAGGCACTCGACTTACGATACGATTTGACACGGAGAAAAAGATACCAATGATAGGGAGATCTTCCAAAACGGCAGCACAGAACCCGAAAGCTGAAGGAAAGCGTACAGAATTGGGTTAGTCAAGAACAGAGTGCCCACCGGCGCTCAACAAAGACACACACACACACACACACACCTCTGTAGTGCCACTTGCGTTCCTCGACGAAGATTGCAACCTGAGGTTCCGTCATCCCTTTTGCCTCAAAGTACTGTTAAGCGGCCGAGATTAGCTAACAACGGTATGGTGCGGTAGCAAACGCGGTGATGGTGATGACGCACAGGCTTGTGAAGATAGCTGCCGGTTCCGAGCGCCTTGAAATACGCAGATACGAAGATGCCGACGAACGGATAAATCTGTACCGGATACAAGAGTACTACGTCGGAAGAACGGATCAGTGTACTGTGTGGGGAGAGATGGACTCGTAGAGAATGATTGGTGGTACTAACCTTTGCGGACGATGAATCGGGCAGCAGTGCCACTAAGCCAAAGTTGCATGCCAGGTTTGGTGATGGCCGGGGGGTGGTCCCATTCTTCGACGTATGGCTTCCAAAAAGATGCACCTTTACCCCTGGAGGCGATAGTTTGGTCCCATACTCGCTGTTTGGCAATGGCGACGTTCCTACGGAGGAAGAAGTTGAGGATGCCGTTTACCTGGGCTCCGACGGCGAAGAGAGCGGTCACTGAGAGGGGCGTTGATAAATGGGAGGGTTGCACAGGGAAAGATGAGGCGCATACGTGTCGTGAGTTCAAAGGGGAGGGGATACCCGAAGAGGGAACGGTGGGAGAGGCCGGTTACGCGCGAGGACCTAGCACGGGATTCAGAAATGAATGGTACGCTGGGTCACGGACACGAGCCTACTTCGATAAGAAGAGTCGGATGAGGCCCTTTTGAATTCCGAACGTGAAGAACGCCTGGAGAGACAACAGAGCAAAGAAGTGGGGAAGTCGGTTGTAGGGTTTCGCCTGTAGCCGCAGTGGTTCGGACGCTTACCCATGCCAAACCGACGAGTATACCCCTGATGAAACCGTTCTTGCACTTTTTCAAGACTGGTACTCGGAGAGAGGCGTCGGTGGAGAGTCTGTACACTCCGACTAGAACGTAAGAGGGAGGGAAGCCTAAGCGGAAAGCAGCCAGGGATTGAGAGGAGGAAGTCGGATGGGGATCTGCTGCAGACATTTCGGAAGAACAAAGATTTATTCGATTTCCTGTTTTTTGGTATTTTTTTATTTATCCCAAGATCGGGATGCGGAACGGGGTGAGCCGATTGGAAGGCTATCCCTTAATCTATAAACACAAACACTCCCCCCCCACCAGAATGTCCTCTCTTTTATAACGAGCATCCCTCTCCCTCCATCCCCTTCTCGTCAGCCCAGCCCTCCACCTCTCATCCCTCCCTACCCTCAACCCATCTTCACTCATGTTCTCTACCTCCAACTCCTCTCTGGCCTCTCAGCCCCCTACCCCTCGCCCAATTCTCAAGCGAAGCAACTCCTCATTGGACAGGGAGCGCAAACAGGCCGTCGTACACTTTCCCCCTTCCCCAATTATCTCAAAGACGTTCGTGGCGCACTCGCCAGCCATCTATGACCGTTCCCCCATCGTTGTCGTCCCAAATTCATGCGCCCTCCCTGAACGAGGCTGCCCGGGAAGGACCTACACTCTGGAAAGAAATTGTCGCCGAAGCAATGAGTTTGGCGGACTAAGAACACTGTTTGGCGACGAGTCGACGGAGAGTCTACTCCCGCCACCCCTGATACAGGACACCTCGTCCTCGTCCTCGGATGAGAGCAGTGACGGACTGGCGCCATTACCGTTGCACCTGAGTTCACCCGAGCTGAAACACAGGAAACGGGGAGTTAGACGCCAACACAAACAACCCTCAACCCACCTCGACCACTATAATCCGTCGTCGTCCTCGGACAGCTCGCTAAGAAGTAACCTCCTCGCCGATGAGGGCATCTTCGGTGGCTTTTAACGAGATCTGGAATCATCTAAAAACAAAAGCCGCTCGCCGGATTAATACACTGGTCACTGAGGTCATTGCCCTCTTATCGCTCTAATTCATTGCGAGTCCTTATCTATTCTCCAGATTGACCTATACCCACCATCACGACTTGAATTCACGACCCCGTTCCATTCAATCGAACTTCCCATCAACCTGCATGTACTCACACCCGCAACGCCTCCTCGCTATCCTCGTCACCCTCTTCGGTTTATGATTATTCGTTTTCCTTGCTCTCTTCACGTTTCACAGCTCTTGTTTTCACAATCGTTTTTTTTTTCCACTTCGGTGTCTATTTTTGCCTGTCTCACTCTCTGGTTCCCATCCGTTTATCAACCGCCAGACGACGACATCACGATCCATCCCCTCGGTTTTTCCCTGATCCATCCTGAATCGCATCAGTTCCCACTCGGTCTCGAAATCCATGGTGATCATACACATGTGCAAACACATAGACATTTTTTATTACGCTCCTTTGACCCTCGATAGCCCAACCAGAGCATCCTGTATTCCTTTTACTTCGGGCTTTGAGCCCAAGAGGTCTATATGACCTGATACAATTCGACTAATGTACAACAAAATTTCCTGACTGGTCCTCGCTCGATCGCACGTCATCGCCTCCGGTGCCTTTGTCCCCCCGCAACGTTCCTGATAAGAACTCGTGTTTTGTCTCTGCCCCTGGTCTAAACAGCGTTCTCACTAACGCCCATGGGGATGGCAGCCAGCACGCCATCCCCAGAACGCGCGGACCCTTTGCCTCCTTTTTCTCCTTCCCGGTCGACTCGGAAGCGCGGACCCCCCGGACTTGGGTTCTTTCAGTTCAATGTCTTCCGCAAATATCTGGTTATGACGACAGACTTCATCAGACGGCGGTAACTCTCTTGATGCGATCCGGCTGGTTGCACTCATTCCATTGTTCGTCGTTCGCGCCACTGCCTACCACCGCCTTACGACACCGTTGGTCAGTCATGCTTACTCGTCTGCTTCCGAGCTGTGTTAGCTTCGGGATTGCGGGCGCCGGCTCCCGTTCCTCTCTCTGGAACGTCTTGCTTATCCTTGGCATTTCCCCCTTTCACCATCGGTCGACCACTACGCGATCCTTCAGGCGGAACGACGAACTGCAGGTGGAACCTACTTGCGGACACACACGGCCGTACATCTTCCCTTACTTTCCACCGTTCAATTGGCGCACGCCTCATCTCCGAGCCGGTCATTCACAACAGAAAAATTTCCAACTCAACTCTCATGGGCAATCATATTAAACCTCAGGTCCAGAGCTTGGTCAACGCGCGGATAAATGAGAACCATTTATACTGCTCATGATGTCATTCCCGCACCCCGTAACACCGATTGGAAAATGAAAAACACGCAAGAGCATGTTATAGAGCAATGCATGGCCATGTAATTCACCGCCGTATGTGCGAGCGTCAAGCGCGTTATGTACCGCATACAGTCTATGCGTATATATATATGAAAGGTCGTTATGTACATCATGAACGTTTTGTTTTTGAATATACGTCCGAAGACCGGCGACCTGGTGGTCGCGACCGTTCGGCCAGCCCACACAAACGACCTGCCAGCTCGGAAGGACCACACGTTCTTATCTTTGAATCAAAAACGTGTGAGCGCTCCCACGCTCGTGTGTCGGGTCGCCCTGGGTACTTACTGAAACCGTAACGTTCCTTCCGCCCATCACAAACACCCATCCTCGATCGTCATTGGCCTCCGACACGTTTCTTTGCTAAAACATAGAACAAGGACCGCTCTGGCCATCCTCTCCCAAATCGTCCTCCGAGTCGATGTTATATTCATCTGACCCACTCGGAAACCGTACGTCGAGGTCCATAACAAACGATCGCACTACCGATAATGAAAAAGACACAAAGGGGCGCGACGGAGATAGCGATGTTATACTAGCTCCATACAGCATCTACCGAACTCCTTCTACCACCGTAGGCAATTCTCCTTGCGTCGGCCCTCCAGCGCTGTTTCCGACGGCCCCAGCGTTGGCCGGTTGGGAAGGTGGCTGCCCCTGTTCTCGTTGCTGATTTTGTTTCTGCTGTTGCTGTTGTTGAGACGTTCTAGAAAGCGCAGCGCCGATCGCCTGCGTTCGGAACGCCAACCCACGAGTCTTCTCGATGACCGATTGGTAGATTGGTAGCGGCGGTCGGTTAATGGTAATCACATTCTAAAACGTCCAACGAGTGCCACACGGAGGCAAAAAAAAAAGTCAGAAAACGCTCCAATCAACCAACGGAATCAGAACGGTGGCAGGCTAGACTCGCCCAACTCTTCAACCGTCCAGGCCTGAAACCAGCACGACTCCCAGGTTGGCATGGTTCGCGAGGGTTTGGGCAACCGAATATGACGTCGACGTCCAGTCCAAGCGAGACCCAATGAAAAAAAAAAAACCAGGCTTGCCGCACCTTCTCCAGGTCAATTTTCGCGTCAGCTCCCATACGCGTCTCCCTGATCAGATTCACGATCCATTTCTCCCCTTCGTCCCGAGATAGGTTGAGACGATCACTCAGGTCCCTGAACACGAGGCCCGGCCAATCAAACAATGGAAAGGTCCATTCAAGACACGCGTGTAGATGAAATCAAGTTAGCGTCGTGTTCGTCATTCAGCCACATGAAAAAAAGAAAACGGGAAGCAGTCGGACGTAATCAGCAAGCGGAACGGGATCGTCCCCAAGCAACCACAAGCGGAGGATCCTGGAGAAAACACCTTCCAGAACTCGGAAGAGGATCCCCAATCCGAACCTAAAACCCGTCCCAAAGTTGCATTCCAAGCCAAATCACGCACCCAATATCGATCCTCTGGTGTATCCTGCAATACGCCTCGCTGATCAGGTACCTCGCGTTATCCATGAACTCATCTCCAAAGTTGTCCAGGAAAAAGTCGTTCGCGACCACCTTCTCGGCTTCTGTCAACGCTTTTTGAGCCGCCTCAAAGTCAAACTCCACGTATAACTCTTTCAGGAACGTCGTCACTGGGTCCGTGTACTGATATTCCTCCATTTGGACGATCTTCACGATCTCTCGTATCGAATGCCTAACTCGGGACGACGGCGATGGCGCCTTCCGGGACAATATCGAAGAGACCACCAGGTACCGGAGTATCCACGGGCAACTCGTCTGAATCGTGTTCAGGTAAGTGGGCGAGAGGAAGGTTTCCAACAGGAGCGTTCGCCCCTGATCGTGATTGAAATAGATGAACAAGGACCAGTGTAGCCACCACGTCCTAGCGTGCAATTGACCCAGAGCGGCGGGGTCAGCAGCAGACGCTGATGCGGGGAGAGGCGTCGACCTCGAATCAATCGCGTCTCTAAGCGAGTTTAGCTCCTCGAGAGCCACGTCCCACTTCCCTATCAGTATGTCGGATGAGAGTTTGCCCCAGTGCGCGGACGTGTTGAGATCAGCGTCTGTGGAGAGAATGCGAAAGTGGTACAGATAATCCGTCGCTCCACTGTAGTTCCCGACCGTGTATTGGAACTGCCCGAAATTGTAGAGTGCGGTGATCTGCTCCAGGTTGACCTAAAAATGCTGTTAGAACAGAACATCCATACGCTAGAAGACCAGCGGTAATACGTGTGAAGGAACACGCACGTTGTAGTTCTCTTTGAGGTATTGGAGATTTTGATTCTTGTCTTGCCTCAGGGCCTGAGCGACATCGGGGTTCTCAATCACATGCAAAACCGCCTGAGCGTCCTGCTGCAACCTCTCGTTCGTCAGGAGTGCCTCTTTTCTCTTCTCGTTGAACTCTGCGCGACCGAGCCACAGTCAGCCTTCCCCCCTCTCCTCGGAGGCACAGATCTCACGCACCTGCTGGTATCTCTTTTCCAGGGTAGACGGATTCAAACAGATTGACGGCATAGTCCACCATGTTCGTCTTCCTCGCGAGCTCATACTGAGCTGCCTGGACCTCTTCAGCTGGGAAGAGTCCCGTCTCGGTAAGATAAGCGAGAAGAGGAAACGCCAGATGTCTGTCCAGGTACGGAATAATCCTTTGAGAGAGATCCCACTCGGCCATGCTTGCCAGCGATTTCGGGGGTTACGGCGCAATCTGCTTCGATGGTGTGTTCCGCGATTTCGTGGATTTTTTTTATCAAAGCCAGCTGTTGCCTGATATGGAAGGTGATCGGTGGGGCCCATTTCCATGTCGTAACAAAAGGGTAGAAATGGACGAGATACCGACTAACTACTGTAGTATTCAAAAACGTACTGAGATGGGTTTATAGGGGTCAACATGAAAAATGACACAAGGTATTGATATAACCGTGAAATATCGAGAAAGAAAACACCCGCGGAACTCCGCCCTTCAATATTACCTTCACCAGCCTACTGATTTCGATTCATATCGCTAAAGTTGTGGGCATACGCTCCCCAATCTTCCCATCTGAATAATCGTGCAAGGTCAGCAAACGAGCAAGTGAAGGATCGGAAAAGGACCCACTCGAATCCATTCGGCGCGTTCGTCCACATCGCCAACATGTCCGGATTGATCAAAGCCTCGCTCCCCGGGATGTGCATCATCATCGAAGGATTGAGTGGTTGCTGTGTCTGTGATTGTGGACCTGGTTGACCCTGGCCGAGGGAAGAGAGGCCGAGCCCACCACTGAACATGTTTCCAAATGTCTGTCCACCGCTCCCAGATGCGATCGCGCTGGCGTAGAGATCGCCACCAAAGTTGTTCATCATGTCGTCGTAGACGAGAGGGTCGATCGAAAATAACGATGCACCCCCGTTGTCCAGATTCGTGGACATACCTCCCGCAGGCATAGGAGGAACAGTAGGAGCGATAATCGGGACGTTTAGGAAACCAAAGGCCGACGGGTCAGCCCATTGTTGCTGGAGGGATTGATCCTGGTCCGATTGTCCAACCTGGCCCTGTCGACCCATCAAGGAAGATCCAATTCCGGTAGGGTTCTCAGATACGGAATGGAAAGGCATCTTTCCCAGGTCGTGAGTGTGGATCGGAAGCTGGAGCTCGCTCCTCCGTTGTTGAGCGGCCTTTTCTCGCGTCGCGGATTGCTGTTGCATAGCCTTCTTCGCGTCAAAGACGCGACGAGAACCTGCGATCACCCGGGATCCCTCCACGGGCGGAGAAGTGTTCGTACTTGATGGCTCCGCGTTCAAGGGGCTGTCCGAATCGCGTTCTCGTTTGTTTGACGGATTGGGACTCGCCTGTGGGAGCGGCAAGTCTCCAACACTCACGAGCTCGTACAAGATATCCCAGAGCCTTCCAGCGGAGTGCCACCTAAATTGTGCGGAGTCAGTATGAGACCCCCACTGACGATTGGACAAAGCACCTCTTCTCAGACTTGTTCAGGGCACTCATACATCGGTGGACGTCCTCCATCTCTTTGACGGGATTGATATTGATTCCAGAGCGCTTGCCTCCCCAGATGTTCAACAAAAGAACTACGCCAGAGGTGAATATTGACATCTGAGGGACAAACTGATCAGCAGGTGGTCCGACTTCGTTGCGTCGGGACTGTATTACCGTCAAATGGGGCAACACCGGTCCTAGTCTCTCCCTCGAGTAGTCGACTAGGTGGCTACACGACCGTGCGGCGTTCGTACAGATTGCCAGCGAGGGGAAGGACAAGGACGAGGGTTTACGAGGCGATGGTATGAAAGGACGATGGACAAGTATCTGGAGGTGATAGTAGTTGGCATAGAGGAGTGCTGATTGACGGAAGAAAACGTCGTCCTCTATATGGGGGTTCCATCGCACTAGTGTTGCACGCAAAGTGAGAGTGGTAAATAAGAGGCCGACAACACACGTACGGTGATCTGGCACAGAATCAACCCATTTGTTCAAAGCAGAGTCAAGTTCGGCGACAATGTGTTGTTCCCACTGTTGACCAACAAAGCCGAGTAGCGCTTTTGATTTGTTAATCGAGTACTGTTGGGGCTCAAAGATCAACCGGCGCTTGCATAACATGAGGCGGCATTGCTCACTATCGTCCTGAGCGCGAAAGCTAAGATCTGGTTCAGTTTCAGGTACGAGATAAAGTACGACATCTTCGATGGCTTCCCAGGCGGCTGCTGAAACGCGTCCTTGGGATCTGGCGGTGACCAGTATTCGTCGTCGCATTCCGTGGGAAGGTCCAGATCGAAGCTAGGATAAAATGGGGCATTAGACACCTAACGACCCAGCCTCTCATCCGAATAGAACCTACTCTTCATCTTGTAAGGCGCAGGGTCTTCCGAGGGCCGAACTTGCCGAGCGATCCAGGGCTATCAAGACCCTGAGGAAAGTGTCAGCTCAGCCGTCAATGATGATCCCGAAAACCTGTCGTACCAGAATGCTCGTTTCCAGAGTTCGTCCTCTGTGGTAAGGGTGGTCCCATAGACCTTTCGCCTGTGAGCACCAACGTCCTGCACGAGTCGTATGCCAATTCCGATAATAGTCCAGCATGACTGCGGAGCCGTGGAACCTTGCAAGAAGAGGGCGGATAACTGTCCAATGGAGAGTAAGAGCGGTGATACCCAGAAGGTGTCATGATCTCGTACGCAGTATATTTGCAAATCGTACAGGCTTGGGGGCGAAAAGAGTGATCGGCGAACCATCTGTACTTGATTGAACCACGTCCAACCAGCCGAGTACATCGCATCAGTTCCTGGCAGTGCCACGCGCGGGTCGTCAGAAAAACGAGCGCCAACGGCGGCCACAAGCAACACAACAGCGCCGAACCCGTCGTCATTGCGGTGAAGGTCGTCAGCGATGGACTTCTCGAACATAGGTCGATGTAAGAGAGGCAGGAACGAGTTCATGTTTGCAAAATATAGTTCTATGAGGTCGGCGAGTAAATCAGGGTCGGGAAATTGATAGTGTGGTTCTGGATCCTCGAGTTTGGGGATTACCCACTGTTAGGGCGTTAGAGGCAGGTGTTCAAGGGTCTTAGTGGGAGGGGAAACACTCGCCGGCTCGAAGTGCCAGAATTCCGGACGACGAGAGGGAATGTTGGCGAATTTCGGTTCGCTGCCACCCTCCGTCTGATTCAACGAATCTGCTTCAGAAGGGGTGTTGAATTCCTTCTTCATGTCCATGGCGGTTTGAATCAACACCACACCGCTGGACTTTCCGAAGAATCTGGTATTTCCACGGTCAATGGACAGTCGCCGCAGCTCGTCGGTTATGCAGATTGTGGCGAATTCATCGTCGCTGGAATGGACGTCTTCCTCCATGCTCGGAGTAAGGCTCTCGGCACCACCAGGGGAACCGGTCGTCTGGTCGCCACCCATCGTTCCTAGTTTACCGCCCATACGATCCTTGTACCAGCTGTCCTTGTCGAATGTGCCGCCAAGCTCCTTGGAAAAGTCGGCGTCTGGACATAACTAAAAGAGGATAGTTGGTCAGAGTGGGTCGGTAAAAGGGCGAACGACGCATTCCGCACGGTTTGCAGGAGTTTCTCCATTTTTGCGAGCCGATTTTCTAGACTTTCCACATAACTGCCGGTGCAACGGACATGAAGTCCTCGTATTCGAGGGGAGGAAGATTACGTACCCTTTGGGAGGTCCTCGTTTCTAAGGGAAGGCCGTATCAGGGGGGTGTTTGAACAATTGGGGGCAATTGCGACAAACCTTGGCCGCCTCTACATAGGTACACTCCAAATTATATGTTACACAATTGGAACAGTTCTTTCCGGGCATTTGACCACCATCACCTGGGGTTAGATAGCAAATCCCGATCAGCGGAGACGAGCAGTGGTCATCCTGGTTACCTACAGCGAACTGGGAAAGGGATATAGGTTGGAGTTCAGATGACTCGGTACCAGCTGAAGCCAGTGTAGACAACGGACCTTTCTTTCGGCGGCATGTATCACAGGCCCGCTGGACCTTTCGCTTTTTGGAAGAGGGAAGAGCGGTCGACGAACCCTCTCCGTACTCAGGAGTATCGTCTTCGGCGGACGACATGGTAGTTTAGTCAGGGAGAATGGAGATAGTGTTGACTCGGGTGAAGCAAAGCGAGTGATTTACACCAGCTGGATGAGGAGGAGAGGATTATATAAGGGAGGTGACAGTTTAATCGTGGGAATTGCTAGAGGATCGAGATGGGGGTGTCTCATTTGCCGAAAGACGCGTCAGACCATCAGTCGTGTCATGAGATGACTAGCTGCTTCGGCACCTGGGACGCTAATGCCTCCCTGCGGAGTCACAGCAAGTCAACTTATTCAATAGTCGACTACTGCGGGCCATCTAGGAATTACACCCCCGGTGTTCCCTATACCCACACCCGGGAACAGCCCCAAACGGGCCCTCCGGGTTCATGTGCAACGTCTCGACATCCTTAACTTTCCGATGGGAATCCAAGGCTCCTCAAGACGGGTCATTCAGGATGTCCGGCATTTACCACAACCACCCAGGACCCACCGTAACGCCCCGTTCAGGCGCCAAGGCAGCCGTATCGCTATGAAGAGGTCGATCTTCTTTCCCAAGACAAGCAATAAAGAGACTGCGCACCAAGGGCTCAAGCCGAAGGGACGAATTTATGGTCGCGATGAGTACCGTACGAGCACTGCTTCGCCGATCTCCCTCGCCCATTGGCAGTGTTCCAATCAAAGCGGCAAAGCTACCCCGCGCAGTGACTACCCCTGTGCGTGAGCGCTTCGCCTCTGAAGTTTGTGCGCTGATCCCTATTCACATATCTACGCAGTTTCAACGCCTCGCGGCCATCTCAAGAACGTCTAAGAGCTGTGCTGTCAGACCGAGGGTCTGGACATCTTTTCCGGGCCAGTATGCTACCTGGCTGTCATAGAGGGGCTGCGACTCTCGTACTTCATACTCACGATGCCATTGAGGACTCTAAGCGATTTCCTCTCCCCAGTCGCCTCGCTCAGTCCGGGCCTGGCTCCAGACCCGCCTACTCGTGATACACGAGCCTGCATACCATCGATGGCCCAATCCGCGACGATATGCAATGCAACAAACACAAGGATGCTAGGAGCACTCGTGAGCTGGATGCGGGGGAAGTGGTTCTGGCGACCGCGTTAGAAAGGGATCGACACTGACCTCTGTTTGGGCCGTGAATCATCCCATCCTCCCGGAGGAGAGGGTGCACCGCTCGTGGCTGGGTTTTGCTGTTCATCCTTCGCCGGAAATCTCCCCAAAATGAAGCGCAAAAACCCAACCAGCACTTCACGTCCTCCACTCTTCTCCATATCATCTTCAAGGGCGTGAATCAGCGCGACCACGATCGGAGCCCATGCCCGCCCCTGATCGGGCGGGGTGGGATTTTGATCCCAACGTCCGAGTCCGCAGGTCATAAACCGCGCGAACAATTGATGATTTTATTTATCTGTCATAAAAAGTCGAAAGCAGTGCTACAATTGGCTCCCTGAAATAAGGGAGAATAAATCTAACCTCGCTTTCTCGATGCATTAGCTGGCAAAAGTGGGATGTCAAGTCCAAATCGCCATCATTCCCGTAGGGACCGAAGGAGTACATACCGGTATCGCGCTTGGGTGATGGTTCTGGGGACCGCATATCCCTAACGGGTGGGAGTTTTTTTCTCTAGACTGTAATGACATCCCGCAATGGCGTGATGAAGTGGCATACGCTAAATATGATGGGCGGTCAAGTTTCCAAGTTCAAACCCGCGTTACACGAGTACATGATCTTTCCTGGAACTTTCAGATAGGGGAACATTCACGACTCGGAACGGAGCACAGTCTAAACCTTGAGATTGATGACAATGAAGCGTTCATAACAGTCTTCTTGGCATCCGGTTGGTGCCTGGTGGCAGCCAAGTGCTGAGCGACTGGCCCTTGATGTTTCCTCGTGCCCCAGCCAGAATTACGCACAGGCCTATGGCGGAACCCATGTCACCAGGAAACCGGCAATGCCGCCCTCACCTCTTCCATTTCTCGGGGGTGGGTTCTCCCGTACTCCCTTCCCTACTTAATGATTGTTCCAAGGGCGGTCTAGGCAAAAGGAGAGAATGGCTGGTCCCTTTCTAGCTCCGTTTGGTTTGGCCGTGGTCTCACATCGCAGGTAGTTGCCACGGCTCACGCAACGACCGCCCGGCTAGTTTTCTGCGGGGCTTTGTTTTGGCCTTTTCCACAGGCCAATCAGGCACGGACAGCCGTGATGATTCTCAGATCTCCCGGCTGCTCGTGTGCCCATTGCCTTGTGTCAAATCGTTAGTTTTGCCGTCTCGGCTCTCGACTCAGTTCGCGGCAAACGTTGCTAATCGTCCCTTAAAGCGTTTCCCACCGTCCACGCCGATGAACCGACGAACTGGTCTTGCGCTTCCATCATTATTTAACCATGTCATCCTGTCATGGCCTTTCGACCCATGCCCATATCCGTTCCCATACTTAAACCGGGGGGGCTAGTGTGGGGGTATCCTCATCTTGCCTTCTTTACCTTCAGAGCCCTGGCCGGTTGCTTCCTCCCCTTCGCGCTTGAGCGTCCCTCCATCTCTCGTACCAGATGTCGTCATTAGCAACATGCGGCTGGGTCGACCTCCCGAAATGCCAAAAACGCTGCTGGTTCGCCCAGCTGCCCCCACCCGAGGAACTGCCCAACTACATCACCATCATGGACGACTTCGCTCTCAACCTTGAGCAGACCGGCCACACTTTCGAGCATCTCATGATGTGGTGAGCATTCGCCCCAGCGCTTTTGATGCGTTCATTCCGAAAGATAAGCTTAACGCTCGCCGCTTCAACGTGTTACAGGGAACCGGGTCACTCAACAACAGAGGATTCACCCTCGCCTATGAACATGCCCGCAGACACAACATACCATATCACCGCACTTGCCTCAACCAACATGACCGCAGGCCGTTTCCGAGCATTCGCCACCCACATTTACGTCCGGGGAGACATCCCACGCGCGGAGTACCTGTCTTTCTCCTCGACGTATTCTGTGATCAGGCGCGGAACAAGGGAGAAGAAGGTTGTCGAAGAGTCTGTACCCCTTCCCCTGGGGTTGCTTTCTCAGGTCCACTGACCCTTCCGTCCGCTCCCCGTTTCCCAGCGAAGGTCCGATCCAACACATCCCATGACAAAAGCCCGTGCTCACTCAACATTGTAGGTCTCATCCATTGCATCTGTGTATCTTATCGGTTTCCCTTTCATCATCATCATGGTCTCCTCTCGACGCTTGGACTCTTCTCCGCATTTCCTGCTTCCGTTCCATCCATCAACCTTTCAGTGCTATAATCCTATTCCAACATGTAAAGCTTACTTATAGTCGCATATCGCCTGTGAGGATCGGCGTGTTTTCCCATCTGATAACCAAGACTTTTCTGTATATACTCTGCCGGATTACGGTATATAATGTAAACCACATACTGACCCTGTGCACGTTCCTCTCTCGTGTCAGTCATTTCCAGGGGTCCAAATACTGCCGTAACACTCCCTCCAAGATTCGCCGCCGATGGACTTCGATCTCCAATTGCCCCCGTCATCTTCCATGCCATCAGCTGCTCGTCAGAGCGGAGCGCGCACGCACTAGTAGTCAGGGACATTTGATATTTCTCATTCAACGTCAAAAAATTAACCGAATGGCGATTCGGGACGTTATCGAGATGTACAAAAGGTTGAGAAAGACGGACGGAAGTCCGAACGGATACATGACTACGTTCACAACAGGACAAGATGCAACGACCCCGAGCGAAGTGAAACGGCGGACCGGACAAATGCGAGTGGAATGTATTTATCGAACCTGGCGGAGTGATCAGGAAAGGCCAAACTATATATCTGAGACCCCACAGCGAAGTGAAGTGACCCCGAAAAAAGCGTTCACACAAGAAAACGCTTCTGTTCCCGCAGGAGAAAGGGACAACAAAAGCAACGTCGAGAAAGCGAATGGACAAGGGCAGAGGCAAAGAGGAGGGAGAATATGAGGTCGTGTCGTACGTCCAGAGCAAGTACACATTATACAGGATATATAACAATCGGAGAACAAGGGATCGAGGGGAAGGACGGAGAAACAAAAAAGTAGGGGACGAAAATGGACAGGACAGCATTTGGAAGGGTCGGCGAGATGTCCAACTCGGGTGACCCACAAATGCGGAGGCTAATTGGTGTCGGCCGGTGGGGCGCACCATCGTTCCCCACGCAGAAGAAGCTGGGTGGCTGGAGAAGCACAGGAGACAAATATGTACGCGAAAGCAGTGAGGATAGATATGTGTGGATTGCTGGTTTATGTGTGCGAGTTGATGCTTGGTGTTGGTATGACGGATGAACGGAAGAATGTTGATGCATGGGACATGGAACGGAGAACGGAATCGGCGGCGCCGTCGATGGTATAGTACACAGAGAAAGGGGAAATGAACGAAAGCCAGAGACAAGCACGAAAACACGGTATTAGATGGCGGCAGGTGTAGTGTAGGAAGTCGGGGAATGTTGAAGTTGAAAAGGGGGATCAGAGACAAGAGTCGAACGGGGAAGGTGGTGGGGCGGGGAAGGTTTACCACCCCGAGTAGTGATACTCGTCAGCCCAGCTCCTGTTCCTGTCCAGAGCTTTCCTTCTCCTTTCCTCTTTGCTCTCGGGCTTATTACTGTCGGTATCTCCGCTACCAGACCCAGAGGCTTGACTTTCATTAACAGACGTCAATGGCCGAATGCCAGGGTTCAAAGCACTGACGGGGCGCCTCTGATACGGCTGTCCTCCAACCTTTGACACTTGTCTTTCCCAGAGGAGGTTCCTCCTAAGGCTCTCAGAGAGTTCAGTAGATAACATATGCCTCCTCGTTGTACGGGGAGTAGAAGGGGCAGTAGGAGGAGGAAGGTTGTAAGGATGGTGGAGGGGGATTGGAGTTATGTTGTTGGGGTTGACCGCATTCGTATGTTCAACGACCTCATGGTTGATACCACGCTGAGAGAAGGTCGGTTGAGGTTGTGGATCTGAGTTCTGCCGTCTTGATAACCCTCGCCGCCTAGGTCCTACCAGGGCTGCTAGTCGCTGCTGAGCGAGACTAGTCGATACCGCTAGCCTGTTGTCGTCCTCCTCTCCGTCGCTATCGTCCATCTCAGCGCCATCAGGTCGTCCACGGGGTCGGTATTTACCACCGGCTCTCAGATCACTGGGACCAGCCCCATTGCCATTGAGCTGGGCGGCAGGATAATTATTCACCGTGACTTGAGTCCTAGTTGCTTGAGGCTTAGCGGCCTGAACACGAGACACCGTCAAAGCAGGGTTCATTCTCGAGTAAGCGGTAACGTCCTGACTTGAGAAACTTGTCCTGTATGGGTGGTTGGAGGGGAAGATCAAGGGATCAGGGTTCAATAGCTGAGTCAGGAGACCGCTCTTCGTCCTTGGAGGGCCATAGAGACTTTCGACACCTCCGACTCCAGGGATACCTTCTGGGAGGTTCGTGTAGGACTTTCTGGGGAGTTTGGCGAACATCTCCGTCTCGCGGCGCTTCCGTTCTTCCTCCTCAGCAACTTCTCGTGCCCGACGGGATGCTTCGTCCTCAGTCTTCTTCTTGCCCTTCCCGGTGCTCTTTCCGTTAGCCTTGGCAGGAGGTTTATCGTCCTCGACCTGACTGATCTCTTCAGAAGCCCATTCAGAGTCGTCGGAATCCTCAGTCTCGAAGTCGGAGTTGGAGGAGGAGCCATCATCCTCTGCGACGATCCCGCGACGCTGAATTTGAGCGGTTTGGGATTCACCCTCATCTTGAGACGCCATAGGTGGATGCTGAAGGTTGTTTTTGTGACCTGTGGACAAACGCTTCTCATGAGAGTTCGCACTGTTCGCTCTCCTCTTTGCCGCGGGTGTAGGGGTCTTTTGTTCCAACATGGGAGTGACGTCCGCAGCAGTCTGATTTGGTTGTATGGGAGTGACCGGAGAGGGTGGGACCTTTGACCTGTCTTTGGAATCTGCTCTGTTCCCTGCTTCGCTCCGCCTAGAGGTCGTCCTTGCCATCGCCAAGTTTGTGGTCATGGGCACGTTCGAGTTAGACTTCGTGCGCTTGTTCTGAATCGTCTTCGAATTCATCCTCGCCGTCGTCGGGCGGGCTGGTCGACCAGCAACCTGATGACCGGCCTTTCTCCTCGTAGTGGCTCCTGCGTTGTTGGGAGGAACGCCTGTGGCCGAGTTCCTCTTATTTCGATGCAAAGAGGTAGAGCGCCTCGAGTCCTTAGAACCAACTGAGCTAGGCGTCCCGGTGAGCGCTTTGAAAGGGTGCACGACGACGTCCGCATCGAGGCTGTCGGACCTTTCTGATACGGCCCTTTGTGCAGTTTCAGTGCGTGAGGTTCGTGCTTCGGCACCGTCATCCCCAGTATTTGTCCTGCCGTCACCGCCAATGCGACCAAGGGCGCTCCCTGCTCGATCTGGTGACGAATCGATTTGTTCAGGTGACTCCCGGAAAAAGAACCGTGACTGGTGGCTCAACACAGGCTGGTCCGTCGTCGGAAATTCAGGGACAGTCACGTGCCTCAGTGTGGCGGTCACCGTTGGTCGGGTGGTGCTGACGTATTGTTGTGCCAGTTGCGAGGTTGGTGGCCTCGGGTTATACTGCGGAATAGCTAGCTGTGGCGGGAAAGCATGTAACCTGTGTGGAAGTGTCAACGCAGTTCCCGCGTTCGGGTCCAGTTCTGGAGTGGCGCTGACGAGACCGGGTGACCGACTAGGCGGTGCGGGTAGGCGACTAGGCGTCAAGTGAGAGGGAGGGTGATTGATCGGGTTCATGCCAGTGTGATGAGCTTGATGCGAGGACAACGGGGTCGCGGGGGGAGTGGGATGTGGGGTTGGATTAACAATCACCACTTTCGGGAACGGCGGGGCGCCCGTATTCGAGGTCACAGGAGCCAATAGAGTAGACACTGTGGTTGAGGGAGCTGGTGATGGACTCGAAATATCCACGGCACACATTGAAACATCAGGTGACGGAAGTTGTCTTGGGGGCAGGGCGATTCTCTCCGGCAGGATGCCGCAGATGATTTTACCGGCCGGGGACACTAATCTGATCCGTGGGGAGACGATGGTGTCAAGAGATGGCACAGAAGTAAGGGGGTGGATTATGGGGGAAGGGACACCTAACCGATGAACGTCAGCAAACAAAGGAACGCCACGGGGTGGATATTTGGAACCCTACCTCTCGGCAATGGGCTGAGCGTGGCTCCGAGCACAGGCGATGGGCTTGGAGATACGAGAACGGGAAGGTCTGTCTCGTAAGAAGGCATCACCATTGGGGAGGTAGGTGGGGGGTGATTAGAGGAAGCGGTAGATGTAGACATCTCGCGATGCCATAGCCGCCAGGAGAGATTCTCAAGCCGGCGACCATCCTTAACGGAGTTCTTACACTTGGTTAACACTAATCGCCAAGGACATCGGTGAGCAAAAACGAGAAAGAACGGGTGGGATCCGGAGAACGCGCTCACCACTCCAAAAACTGTAGACGGCGACTTCGCCCTCGAGATCTTTGACAACGTCTGCAGCAAGAGACAAGATTGGGGAGGATAGATTGGACAACATTTGGTGACCTGAAGACCAAAGCCCTGGGAGCAAACGCAGAGAGCAAAGCGGACTGATGATGGTACGCGGGTAGAGCAGATGAATTCGGATTGACTCAAGATGAGCTCAGGATGTTGTTCCGGGGTCGGAGAGGTGACGACTCGCGAGAAGAGACCGGACTGGAGGCTAGCAGAAAGGCTTTCGTCAGAGAGACGAAAGATCACTGCGACATTAGTTCGGTCGGTGTCTGGGGTTGAGGGAAGATGGTGAAGCTCAAGGGAGATGGGTTTCCCTAAACTCGGATCGCACGGTCCGTTCCTATCACGTGTACAATGCTCAGCCCGCGGGTAATCTCGTGATCGCTGAGAGGCGCTTCCCACGTCCAAATCCACGGAGATGAAACAGTCGCGAAAATATATCCTCCAAATATTTGCAAACACTCCGAGCTGACCCCTAAGGGGGAAAGCAAGGGGCTCATAAGCAGCCTCAACGATAACTCGGTAAGTTACAGCACGTTTTCGTTTGTACAATACTTTTCAACTGTATCCGAGACCCTGTCTCACATACAGTTCGCTCAAGCTCTATTGTCTCGGCGCACGCCCACCAGCGGGTGTGAACTCACAGGTGCCCTTCTCCAAATGGTACTTGAGACCGTTAGGGTTTAAGTAAGACTGCATGTACATAATCGAAAGCATCCATCAGTGACCAATCTATACGCGGACATGCGAAGGCGGGAATCATAATTACATACCTTGAGACAGCCGGTGCGCTAGATGGAATGGGAAGAAGCGTAAGAATACATGAGGACAGGCCGCAAGTCAGTTTTGGAAACTTAAAGACGTACAGGACACTTGTACATTTTGGTCCTTGTTCCTCTTCGAGCAGATTTTCTTGCTGAGGCCGATGGGATCGACTGACCCGATTTCGGGTCAAACACATTGGTGTGAATTTGATTGGGTGAAGCTGGCGAATCAGCAGACTAGCCGAGGGACAAGGTGGCGGATAAATGATCAGGGCGTGATAATGGTTACTGATACCGAGCTCACCGTAACGGGCAACGAGGCTGACGTTAACGCCGTCCCTTCGTTCATCGGTTGGCCATGTGGATACCGGATGGCGTCCATGGAGTTTTCCTCGGAAGAGTACGAGGATGAATCGCTATCATCATCGGGGAAGAAATCCCACAGCTGAGTCTTTTTAGAGTCGAAATCCAACTCGAGGTCTACGATGGTCGGGTGGTTGGCAGAAGCGCCGGGATGATCGTCAGGGAACATTGAGAGATGATCAAATAGGCGAGGCGTTGTAAACCAAGGCCTCATCGAATCGGATGATTCTTCGACTGGAGTTGGAGGGGGGGCGAAGTTTGGATAGTCAAAGATGGGATTGGAGGACGGAGATAACGGAGGGTCATGTTCTACGGGGAGAGCGGAGACATGGCCGGTATTGACGGAAGAACGGAGACCGGATGGGCCGGGGGCAAGGAGATGAGACTGCTCAAAGTGGGCCAGAAGCAAATGTAAATCTGGGAGGGATTGACCGCAGCAGAAGAAATTTGAACACTGAGAGTTGAGGGTTACGATCGTAACGTGGCGTATGCGTTCTGTCAACTCACAAAGTCGCGCTCGAAGGAATGGTTCGGAACGAGGAATTCGAGATGCTCGTACATGGAAGAGCGCGGTGGTGGTGGTAGGGGGAAGAGAAGGCTAAAGATTACGGACGAGCGTGGGTGCGAGGGAACATGGTCAGTTGGAGATCGGAAGTCAAATTGAGCACATCCCGCTGTTCCGGTTTTGATCGGCCAACTAACAGAATCACGTTTTATTCATGAATTTGATGCCTCGAGGGGTCCATGCACTGAAGCAAGCTGAAGCTACGCAATCCATCAACTGATGGTCTCTAGTCCTCAACAGCCCTCATACATGCTCCACCTCGTCACTCAACCACTCCATCCTTAGCCGAACAATATGTCAAAAACCTTCCGAGCCACGATCTCTCACGGCCTCAATAACGTGGCCGAGCAGCCAGATCCCATAAAGCTCCACGTTCACGGTCAGATCCCTCCATGGCTTTCCGGCGTCCTGTACCGCACCGGCCCGGGTACGTTCAGCATCCCCACAAAGCACGGATACGAATGGAAGCCCGTTCACTGGTTTGACGGCTTGGGCCTAAACCACAAATTCGACATCAAACCTAACGGCGAGGTATGGTACATGAGCAGGAAGGCTTGCCCCCAGGGCGAGCAATCTATCGCGGAGACAGGGATAAATTTGAATTTCTCTTTCGACACAAGCGACCCTTGCGAAACCTACTTCCAGAAGTTCACCACTTTCTTCAAACGCGCGGTCGGCATAACCCCCTATCGCGCTGAAGCAGATAACGTGTCCGTGACGTTGACACCAAACATGCCTGGATTCGCTGTGCCGTCCTCTCATACCGGGAACAAGGTCAACGCCGTCGAATACATCGTCGCAAAGACCGACGCTGACCTTCTGTCGATTCTCGACCCTGAGACACTCGATGTTCTCGGGCCTGCCCATTACAAGGATTTGGACCCTGCACTCGAAGGTGGCACCCTCGCTTCAGCACATGCATGCACCGATCCCATCAACGGCGACTTGTTCAACCACGTGTACAAGTTCGGTCCGTCTCCGGGGTACACTGCCTTCAGGGTTCGCGGGAAGGGTCCGGACCGCGGAAAAGTCGCTGTCCTGGCAAACATTACCGACGCTCCTCCTGCGTACCTCCATAGTTGCTGTCTAACTCAGAAATACTTCATCCTGTGTGTTTGGCAAGCTGACATCAAATGGTGCGCTTTCATTCCATGTCCTCGGCACGGTGCTGAGCGGTCATCGCCCCAGGAACGGCGTAACGATTCCCTTCCACCGCAATATCATGGCTGCAATCGCAGATTGGGACCCCCAGCGGGAAGCATTATTCTACGTGATTGATAGAGAAGCAGGAGGTGTTGTCGCCAAGTACAAGGTTCGTCTACCCATCGTAGGAGCGTGCACGACCAACTGATTTCCATATATTTGGCAACAAGACCGATCCTTACTTTTGCTTCCATACCATAAACGCTTGGGATGAGGGGGAGGACGTCATCATAGATTTGACCGCCTACGATGACCATTCGATCCTCTACACTCTCAAACTCGACAACATGCGATTCCCACTCGAGTACCCTAAGGCCTCCAAGGGCTCCCCAAAAAGGTTCCTCCTTTCCAAAGTCTCCTCCATCCCGAATGGAACCATCGGCCCTGCTAAGACGGTATTCTACTGTGCCAAGACAAAGGCGATGGAATTACCAACCGTTCACCCCGCCAAGTATCACAGAAAGTACCGCTACTGTTACGGTGTCTCCATTGGGGGTGGGCCAGAGGTCGTCATCTCCGACCAGATCCTCAAACTTGACATGGATCACCCTCAAATCGAATCTGAAGAGATTCGTGGGAACGGGAGCGGTCAAGTGTGGAGAGAGGAAGGGTGTGTTCCAGGCGAGCCCATCTTCGTGCCCAGGCCAGGAGGAACGGAGGAGGACGATGGTGTTGTCTTGACGGTTGTCCTGGATTCAACGCTTTTGAGGAGTAAGCTCGTGATTCTGGACGCGAGAACGATGGAAGAGATTGCGAGGGCTGAAATGAACACTATCTTCCCATTGGGCTTCCACGGGACATTCGTCAAATCAGCTCTATAAAACGCCTACCTGGCCGGACTTTTCGCTCCCTTTTGCCTCGCTATCTATGCATATACTGTACAAGGCCTACCGTGACGACTCCTTGATGCTGAGCGCTTTAAAAACGCAACTCGGCATTCATATAACCCAAATATTTCGACATAGTTGCAATGCATCCCTACTTTACCTCCTAATACACACGGTGAGAGGTTGCGTCACCTAACGAACAAATAACAAACTCACAAGTCTTTCAATAACCTCAACACGTCTTTTATCGCTGGATACCCGTCACGTTCTCCTAGATCTATGGAGGGATGGGAAGAACCGGCATTGTAGAAGGGTGGAACTTCGGCTTTATGGAGCCTTTGAACGTGAAGCTCGTCGCTCTCCCCCTCCTTCCACCGCGTTTGCCGTCCCCACACTGAATTTCGACCAATCCCAACTCTGTACAAGCCAGGCAACCCAGAGAGGAGTTCCTTCACCAGACCTTTGACCTCTTCGCTCTCGTGAATGTGGAGTATGGCGAGTCGAGTAGCGTCATACTCGGTGTAATCGGTGGTGGCGGAGAGCGCTGGATATGGGTGAAGGATGTGGAGGTCGGTCAATGACTCGAACCTCGAAAGGGTATCAATCAGCTCGGAAAACACACCCTATATTTCCGTTCAGTATGCTAGTAAAGGCGTCGAGACAAAAGACGCTCGAACCGGCTCGTTAGGCTGCCATTCCCAATCGAACCCGAAAGCCTTGAGCTTGGTGTGATCACAATGGGAGAGAACTTTGGCGACCCAGGTCGCGTTCAACTGGCCGAACCCAACCCTCAGAGACTCCAATTTCTCGAACGTGCGTCCCAAAAGCTCCCAACGCGGACTGTTGACAGTGCGCGACATGGTTGCATCCTGAGTTTGCCATTCAAGTGGGTCGGGATCCCAGAGATCATCTCTGTTATCGGAGGAGGGAACTCCGAGGACGCGCTCGTTGACCCAAAGGTGACGCAGTTGAGGCAAACTTGCGGTTAGTTCATGTATTCCCACATAGGCCCGACCCCCTCCTCCCAACCGGCCTCGCCACCCATAGTCCACCTCCTGGTATCTCGGATGACATCATCGATAACGAGGTGAGTGAGGGAGGGGAAGTTCGCGGGCGTCGAATCCGAGAACAGGCGGACGAGGGTGATGTAAGACCAGGAGAAGCTACAACACAATCAGCCCACGGAGCGATCCCTTGATCAAAAACACTCACCAAGGAACGATTTCAACTGCGAGCTTCCTCAGCTTCTTGGAGTCGACCAACTCAAGCGGCCCCTTCTTTTGGCGAGCAAGGATATCCGTAAGTCTGAGGTCTAGCTCTTGGACGTGGTCTGATGCACGAGAAAACCTGTAGTGCTCGGTGGGTCCCTGCTGTGGAGAACCAAAACCGTCCCAGTCCCATACTCCACAAGCGAGATCGAGTTTTAAGTTTCGAACATTCTTCAAGGGAGGAAGTTCTCGTTCGATCACCTTGAAGACTTCTTCATCTACGTTACGTAGATCAAGGGATGGTACTTTGGGACCGATGGTTGAGAAGAGGATTTGAATGCTTTAATTGCGCGCATCAGTCCACCGTTCAGTGGGCAACAGCACAAAACAATTGCTTGGTCCCCGTGCGAGATTCTCCTGGGTCTGGGAAGCCCACAGATTGCTCAGAGCAATCGAGCGATAAATGGGTAATGGAAGAGTGCTCAGTAAGCTCTTCAAAGGTTTCTCTGTTAGGAGGGGGGGATTTGGACCAATTAAGGTACTGAAGGTTTTTGGTGTGCTTCAGTAGCTCTGGAAGCAGCTTAACGAGTGCTTCCGCCCTCTCCGGTTGCTTCGAATCCTCTGGGAGATGAGCGTCGCGAAGTTCTCGATGTTCAGCGATATACTTTCGCGAGGGCCCGAGAACGATGACGATATCCCGAACGAGATTTGCGTGTTCAGCATGGTGGACGAAATGATTGATGAGCGCCTTGGAGTCCTCCAAGTTTTCGCTCGGCAGACAAAGTGGCAACTGCAGAAATCTGCGGAGAACGACCCTATGGAGTGTGTGCTGATTTTTAGTTCCGATGGCGGCGGCCGTGGTGCGTAAGACATCGAAATCGAAGGTGTGGGAGAAGATGAGAGTGAGGATATCTTCGTTGAGAGTGGCAGCCATCGTGGTCGCCGTCTAACCTAGGTCGTCCATAAAGTGAGCATAGTATTAAGGGAGGCGCCCACTGGTTCAGATTTGCACAGATAAACCGAAGCCCTTGGATCCGATGCAAGCCTAAGAGCCATCTTCAGGTTTAGATGAAACAGTGATCACCGCAAGTAAAGTTAGTCAAAAAATCCGGGAATCGTTGGGGAGTTTTGTCTCCTAACGGTTGCGAGAACTTATCCAGCAGTCGGGAAGTCTCGCCCAGACGTCAGACAGTTAATCAACTTTCGAACAGCTAGCGGCGGTAAAGTCTCCTTTGCTTAAGGACATCCGACAAACCCCGAAAATTTAACCGATTCCACCTGCGCAGTGGGTACCGCAGCTGGCGTGCTAGGCAGCGGTCGTTGCTGTGAGTGTCTCAAGGAATGTAATTCTATCGGTGGTGGGAATAAATCGCAACAAGGTATAATGCATCCCAACACGAGGAGATAGAGAAGTAAACACCGGAAGCAAGCTCCCATCGACATCACTCAGCCTGAACCCAATCGGATCCTTCAAAGATCTTTACCTGTTCCTCAAACCACTCCCATAGTTCTCTTCCAAGCACGGGATCGTTGCTTCGAGGCTCACCGAACTTCGCTAGGGGGATAAGGTACTGTGAACGTAGTTAGCCACGACGCCCGAGGAGGTTAAACGTTCCCATACTGCTCCGTTGTGCTCCTCGATGCTCGCCTCCGTGCCAGCCCAAAGTTGAGTAATGGCGCCTTGCGCAGGTGTCAAAATGAAACGGTTCTAGCAGCGGATGGTTTAAGGCCGCCCGTCAATCCTTCGAAGTCATGCCACTTACTAAAATGGGCCATTCCAGCGAGAACCAGGCGTCCCGCGCGAGTTCCGTGTTGACGCTGCCTAACAAATATAGTTACGGGGATGGCGGGTGTGGGGGACGAAAAGCTTTATACCTGGGTTGATTGAAAACGAAAGGATCTTATCTCCGTATCTCCTGGCCAGCTCTTGGGCGAAGATAGTATTTGCCTATTAGGAGAGCGTGAGGCGGGACGGCTATAGCATCCCTCCTAGAGCCCTTGTCTGGACTTAGACAAGATGACGTACAAATTTGCTTTGTCCGTACAACCAAAGCTTTCCCTTCCTTCTCCGTTTAGGCCCATCCTTGAAAGTGTCGAATTCTAGTCCGGAGCCAATAAACGACGATCCAAGAAGATGCACAAAGGAAGTGGTGTTGATCACTCGAGCCTTCCGTTCTTCTTGAGCGCTGAAGAGGGCGGGAAGGAGAAGCCTTGTCAAGTAAAAATGAGCTAGAAGAGTTCCAGTTCTTGGTATCAGAGCAATTTTTCCCCGGACCCACCGAGGGCGTTGGTTCCAAAAGTGAGATCGTAGCCATCAACCGTGGGCTCATCCGAGGATGGAAGCATGACACCACTGTATCGGTCAGGCCGAATGTCTTACGTGCTGCTGCGCAACCTGATGGAAACTCACGCGTTATTAAAGAGAAGATGGAGTGTCTTTTCCTTGCTGGTCAGACCAAAGTCAGGAAACGATCGCGTCTTAGCTGTCAACACGGCTTACCTCAGAAAGACCCCCGCAGAGGTCCTGACGCTCTTCAGGGAGGCGAGGTCAAGATGGAGATAATGCGCCGTCTTCCCGGTCTTTCTCTCAAGCTCTTTGATCGCAGCGAAGGCCTTGCGCTCATCCCTCGCAGCAAGATAAACTTTTGCATTCTTTTTGAGAAGCGCCTAGTCACCAGATCCGAGTCTCAGAAACAGAATCCAGGGAACCGCGCTAGGGATGAAGGAATCATCTAGACCTTGCACATTTCCTTCCCAATCCCAGTGTTACCCCCAGTAACGATTGCCACGACGCCTTGAAGGTCTGGCATCTTGTCCACGTCCCACTGGCATCCTCCCGGAAAGCTGGACCTGAGAGCTGCGATCAACACAAGGATGATGTGCCTGAGCGGATTGAACACGTAGTGAGCTAACAACTGGGTCAACATGGCATGTGGCAACATCGCACCGCTTTGCCGATCGCGTTCACCATGCACCATGTTCCCACGATCGCTAAAGCTTTGCCGCGTTCTGTACCCAGCGATGATCCTTACCAAGTGGTGTTTTCTATGCCCTCGCGCGGACATCACACGCTTTTTGGGTGTCGTGGGAGCCGTTGTATGCACAAGGCTACTCGCTGGGGATGGAAGTAGAAACACCGAAGGAAATAATATTACGCACGTACTAGCAGCCCCTCCTGAGACCAGCGACGCCTTGAGCATGTGCATGAGGCCTTACGGACTGCTTCACATCTTAGCTCACTTACATAACCTTTCTCGGTTGCGATACGGAGTCTCGATATGTAAGCGAGGGAACCGGTGGAACGGCATAGTGGCATTACGGAGGTCAAGACCCGGAGGGCGCCCCATGAAGGAGACAACCACACGGAAGTGGGCCACCCCGTGGCTTTGCCACACACACATCTCCAAAATTGGTGTCCGTAGAAAGACTGCGTGTGGCTTGCGACTTGCGCCTTAGTAGAACTGCATCCCTGAAACGGTCCATCGACAGTCCACATCTCCGCACAGATAACGTACTCCGACGCAAACCCACAAGGCCAATTCCCTGGATTGGTTCTATTCCGTGTTCGGTGCCCGACAACAAGATAACGGTCAGCTGGTGGTGACGATCACCTAGGAGGGGAGAGGCGACTTCCTGAGAAGCAGACCAAACGGAGAACTATGTTCTTCAAGGAAAGCCTAGGCAGTGTACTTGCGCCTTACGTCTCTTGACGTGCTGGGATGCGAAATGGCACCATCTCGAGTCTGCTGCCGACGGTAATCCACGTAATGCTTCAACGGAACAGCATCAGTCAGGTTCGAGGAGATGCAGTTCCACATCTGCGTTTGTTTCATACGCAACAGACCAACGGGCAGTTCGGTTGGAGCAGGCAGTGGTAGTTAAATCAATCCCACAGGGGTAGACCCAGCCACAATCGCGGTGCATCTTTTCTCACGGATACAGATCCTTGCGATCGGACTGTCATCTCGCCGCCGTTCTCAGACATGGACGCAGACCCCGCTGCCGCGAATCACATCAACAAATTAGAACACAGCTCACCGACCGAATTATTGGTCCAGCTCCCCCTCCTCTTCGAGAAGATCCTCGACCCAGATCAGGAGCCAAAGTTCACTTACTCGTATGTGGTGCGCTCCATCGATGCTCCTAACCTATATCCAATCTCAAGCCTGCACGGGCGCCTAGCTCGGTATCCGAAGAGTTTTCTCTCGTGAAAGACAAGGGGCGGAAAACCTGCAATCTCCTGGCAGTGGATTCAGTAGATTCGGGCAGGCCGCCCTGGATGCAGGTCTTGTGTCCACTATGAAATCAATAATCGCCACGGCCAACCAAGGGGACTACGTTGTCCTATCGATCTATTACGCCATCGACGCATTGACGGGATTGTACAGAACTGGAACGTTGGATCAAAAGCGTACACTCTCAGAGCAAATTCTGGAGCAGGATGTCCTGACGATCGTTCACGATGTGCGCTGAGTTACTTATCTCGTCAGGTCATCTGACAAGCATCCTATGCTCTAGCGACTGGGGAACTACCCATACTTCATTGTCAGGATCGTCGCCGCAGAATTCGTCGCCGCCATAGCCAGGGGATCTAATTACTTCACCGTGCAACCGAGTACGGCGGTAACCGCTGAAATGATCTTCCAGTGTTGTCAAGCTTGCTTGGTGGGGCCTGGTCAAGCCGAAGAAGAGATGAAAGATCCATCAAGAAGGTGGACCACGCGCCACATTTGGGAGGGACAGCGCAGAGTCAGCTTTACAAAGAAACTAATACTGGGTCATCAGACTTATTCCAATCATTCGTCAGATGACCATCCGGGAGGCAGCAAACTATGCTCCCAGGAGGTACGGTATACTGCAGGAGAATGTATTCTATAGCGTCATGGACCTAGTTTCTCCTCTGCCGGCTCGTAAGAAAACGACGGTTCTGGAGATGCTGCGCAGGCGCCCGCAAATTCTACGACAAATACTAACCATCGCCTCTGAGGCACGACCCCCGTGGTATCCGGAGACCGAGGTGTATAGCATCGCAGCGGAATGCTTCTCCGTCTTGGTTAATCTTCCCATGGACCGCGTCCCCGGCGTGTCGGTATCCGTAGAGGCTGATCTACAGCGGGAGATCGACCAAGAATGGACAGCGACGTTGGAAATCTTGCAGATGGTTACGGCGATTCCAGGGTGGATTAACAAAGTATATGCGATGTGGAATCGTGTGGAGTCGGAACGTTGGACTGCCGTTCAGGTGTGAGTATCGGCTTGTCTACATGAGCCGTCCTTGGTCTGACATATATGAAGGCTTTTGGACAGAATTACAGACCACCATAATGTCAAAGATCCAAACGCACTTTACCACATCATGAAACAGAGAGGTCTGTTTTCCCGGCTCCCGGCTTGTGCCCCACTAAATCACGGTTAGGGACTTCGCGGCTTGCTGTTTTGAGGACGGTCATCAGTCTGACATATGTCCCCGAGTCGCTCCCCGACATATTCGTCCTTACGTTCCTTCGAATCGCTTACGCGTGTTCACCAAAGCCTACTCCGCTGGAAGACATTCCCCCCAGTCCAGCCGCTTTTGATGCCTTGTATCTCTCGATCGAGCGAAGCCAGGAAGTCGCCCGGAAGCCAATTTCGGCTATCTACACGAGCCCCATCGACCCGGACTACTCTTCAATCCTCTATCGCGAAGAGTTTTCCGGTCCCATCGCTTTTCTGCGGTTAATGTTATTACTATCGGAGCGCCGCCTTTTGTCCAAGATCCCTTCCTGGTCGGCGATTCCCGCCTACCGTGGCGATGCCATGGAACCGGGTATAAAAAAACCGAGCCTCTCACAGCTGAAGCAGATTACGTCTCATGCTGTGATTCGGAGGTTCGTGTCGATGGCTCTCAAGAGGGCAATGGACCTTCGCGATGTCCACGGGCGTAGAGAGGTGCAAAGAGGGAAGTTCGGGGACGCACGGTGGTCTTACGCTTGCGGATCCGAATTGTCGGCGGCCATCGTAGCGTTCTTGGAAAGTCCCGAGGCCGCAACGGAGCTCAAGTCTGAGTTCTTGGACGACACAAAGAAGGAACTCGTACTTTGCTTGGGTAACGCGGCAGAAATGTCGATTAGGGGGAAGAAGCACTCGGAGGGCCTCAAGTTCGCGTCAGCCGCCGTGGCTCTCGGCGCAGGGTGCACGGGGCTAAGCGAAACCATTCTGATTAAAAACAAGAACAGATACGAGACGGCGCTGAACGCCATGCGCTGACTGCGGCTTCTTCGCTGGCGTCACTCATCGCTTTCTCGTCCTCCCGGGAATACTGCAAGCGATGAATCAACCTTTGCGTTGTATTGTAGGTTTAAATTTAGGATCATATCAGACAGTGAGTGACTTTTCGTGCAGGAAGATAAAAGTTGTATTATATGTATTAGGCCGAGATCTATCGAAAAGTTTGTGGGCAGTTTTCCTGTCTTCGTAGATACATCCCAATTATTATTTGGAAGGGCCCTCGGTCGTTCCATGCAAGAGATCCTCCCGCCGGCACGACACATCTGCATCCGGTTCGAGGAAGAGATTTACGGGCGAAGACAGACAGCAGGGAAATACGAGCTAGATCACCGACCGTAGTTTGGTCAGCGAATTCCATGTTGGAAGACGGTCGAAGCGGGGTGCGGGAGGCAAGCAAGGAGCTCGAGGTCCTGTCCGACCCCCAAACCGATCGAGGACCCCAGTGATACCTTGGATTCTAAACGAGATAAACCTAGTCGGTCTGCAAATGTTAACCTGAGCCCCAGAGAGTGGTGGAGGCCACTCAGTTCGCATTCACCGAAGCCCGGAGGCAGTTACGACCGCCGTTCGACGGCATCTCTTGCATCGATACAAGCTTCCGGTTTGTCCTGACATGTGATGTTACGTTGATTCCTTGACCTCTTGATGATGATCTGGACGCTTGTCTTATTTCACAGCTCTTCTTCTTCGCGAAGAGAAACCGAATTGCACGGGATCCTATCCTACACGCGGGTGTCGTTATCCTTCCGGAACGATCGACACTTGGTACGTACGCGAGCGGGAAGGTGGACTCGAACCTCAGCTGCGGTTTTGGAAGAGCTGAAAGGGATGTTGTCCGTGGGACGGAAACTTTGGTTCTGTTCTAATTCTGATGCTACAAACCAGCATATGCGCAAATCAGGGCCTTTCAGGGCGCGGGTTCGGTTCCCCCCACACCGGTAAACAATCCTTATCCTACCGTGACCACTCGGTTGTTTTAATTTTACCCTTCTTCTTGAATCTTTAACAGAGAAGTGGCGTTCAATACGTGTCACGATCCTCTCTCGATGAGGCTGCCGCCGTGAAGAGAGCATCAGTCAAAATCATATTTATAGGCTAAACGGTTGGTCCGTCCGCTCCCATCTGTTTTCCCCGGATCTGATACCTGGCTCGGTCAGACCCCTTCAAAAGGAAAGCATGAACATCTAAACATCTCTCTGCCCTCCCCCAATCCCTTTCTATCTCGCTCCTTTGCACTGAAGTGAGCTCTCCAATATGATGTCTCAGGATCTGAGGGAAACGCTCGGCGCTGTTTTGGTCGGGAGCGCCTGCGCGGCTACGTTTGTGACCTCCTGTTTTCTTAAGAGGTCGCGATTGGGCTTACACCGAGTTCTCGATTGACTTAGTTTGACTGGTGTAGTGGGGGTGCAAACGACGCACTACTTTCAGAATTATCCAGGTGACAAACCTTTGGTAAAGCTCATGGTGAGTTCGCGATACCCAATTCATCGCCCGATGCATAGATTCATCCAGTGATAGGTCGCCGTTGTCTGGTAGGCCCTCAGCGGTATATTTCTCAGGTGATTGGATCTCAGCAGGTTCCTCAGGCTTTTAGACCTCTTGCACACGATGATGATATTCGCGGCGGATTGGACATGGCTGATCGACCACTTCAACGACCTTGGATTTGTTTCTCAGATCCCTTGGTAAGCCCATTTGTGTCTAGCTCGTTGTCGTCTTCTGATTCCATGGCTGTCGATTTTTTCTTCCCCGAATGGGATCTCAGGTCACTGGGGGTCAGTGCACTCCTCGTTCATCAGTGTTTAGCATCAGCCGGAGTACTTACCACTTCAACTTCAGGTCACTATAGTATTGACTGTGAGTGTTCATCGGTGACTCTCCCAGGGCACTCTCCGTGGACGAGTTGATCTTTGTCTGACTTCGTCCGAATCGCAGGCCACGGTCACAATCATTGTGCATTTGTACGGCGCCTTGCATGCGTCTATCTTCGTTTTTTACTGACGCTGCGTTTAAAGCTTCTTTGCGTACAGGATATACTGTCGTGAGTCATTTTGTGCTCGCGGACGTTGCTCGAATTTCCTGACGGGTTGTCGTCGGCAGTGAGCAGGGGAAATTGGCTCGTCGTTGGTCCCATCGTAAGTCCAAGAATTGTTACTGTCCCTTTCGGTAGTTGATGGGGCATCATAGGTGGCGCTTGCCGTTATTCGACTATGCGGGTAATTCTTTAACACAAAAGCTGCACGTACTGACTTATTCAAATCCAGCCCTTGCGTCTGCTTCGTGTGCTGAAATGTAAGTTGCTATAAACCTCTCTCTCGTCTTTTCGCAAGGGCCGATCGATTGATTCACCTTGCGCCAGGTTGCTCCACCCGACTTTTTCCGAATTTGTGAAGAAAGCGGCGGTGAGTGAACCTGTACCCCGTCGCGCGTTCAGATGACTGATTCCCGCATCGTATTCGCAGTGGGTGTTCACCATGGGACTTGTGGCCTCCTCTACTCTGGATGTTGTCATCACGTCGTGTCTGCTTTGGTATTTGGACCACGCAAGGACCGGATTCATGGGGTAAGTGGGAGACAAGCTTTCGGTTTGTGAGGAGCCGACCTAACTCTTCGCTCTCCAGAATGGACCAGATAATCAACACCCTGTGCCTCTACACCGTTGAGAACGGGCTCCTGACCAGGTTCGTCTGTTCTTTCGATAACGCCGAGCCGATGTCTCAACTTCCCCCCTACAGTGTGGCAATAGTGACATCACTTGGCTGCGTGAGCGATGGATTTATCCTATTCAGTTCGATCCCGCCCTAACCCCTTCGCCAGTGGCTTGGAATGCAAAGTAATTTGGTTTTTCTGGCCATCCACTTTGTTCTTGCCAAACGTGAGTGCCTCTGTACCATGGGTTGCAGGTTACCTGACCTCTCTACAGTATATGCCAACTCGCTTCTTGCTACGTGAGACTGCCCTTCTGTTATAACACCCCCAACGTTTTCGCTGATGCGTCACTTTTTACAGGTTAAACGGCCGAAAACGACTACGGGAGCGCAAGCGCAGGACTCAACTGGGAAATGGGACTCAACTGATGTTCAACTTGCCTATGAGTCCTACGTTAAAACACTCAACGGTTGGTCCCTATACACCGCGGAATATGGTTAGCTGTGACGATGAACATACATCAGGATCACATGGAAGTTTTACAAGTCAGCGAGGAGAAATCCTCCATGAGGCATGACGAGGAAGCAGGTATCCCCATGTCTCCGATCAGATCACAAATAACAATGGAAAAAGTCTCAGTAGAAACCGCTTCGACGTCGAAAATGGATTCCGTTATAGATATACGATGACGTCCCGTCCCAGCTTTTCCTCTAACTAGCGTCTTCTGTGCAGGGCCTTGTGTAACGTGTAATTTAACTTATTTCCCAGCTCTATCGACTCACACTCTTTTCCTCCTAATCGGGTCTCGTTTTGCGGATCGTTTTGGTTTTTCATCTGCTCCAGCATCTGTAGTGAACATATACCGTTGGGCCGTCTCTCGTCGGGTTTGGGTTACATTTGTAGATCTTGGGAAATCAGATTTGACGTTCCAGGTTCTGGTTTTTGACGTGAACAGCTTGGTTATGATCCCTGTACCCTCTGACTACATCTCCACGTTATATTCCGTGCTATTTGTGGACCGTCTGCAACTCCCGAGGGTCTGATCTGCCAGTTTGATGCTTTTGTGATATTAATGGATAGCCTCGGTCTACGCTCCATCGATTTGATGTTCGCACGTGAGAAGGATCTGGACGTTATCTATCGCACTGTCTTGGGTTGAGAAGTGAAGGTGCTTGAACAGTACTTAGGATCTATGGGGGAAGCCGTTACTGGTGTACTGAGGACGACTCAAAAGCGACTGAAATTTTGTACCGATATGTCGGCCCTAACATCTCCTTTGGTCGGCAGACAGCGTCAGGTGTCGCCGAGCTTCAGCCTACTATCTCCTGAGTCTTTAATTGAAACGTCGGTACCCCGGCCGCTTAAGTGGAGCATCTTCAAAAAATTCGCGAGGAGAGCCTTGATATTATCCCACAAGGGACAGTGCGATGCCCGTCGAAAATTTGACGGCTAGTGCTCTACTTGAATTCACTGAAATTGCCTTGATGTTGAAACCATGAAACCAAGGGTAGATCATGGCAGATGGGTCTCGCCTAGACAAAATTGGAAACGGGTCGCCAGGTCGATTCTGATCGACAGGGACGATTCTGACGGAAAGACGCGGCGGGGAGCCCGGAGATTTGGTCACAACAGGGTGCATCCGGACCACCAGGAACGAGGCGGGCGGTGGTGGATCCTGTGCACCAGGAGTTGTCGGAACGCAGCACTGCGGAAACTAGGCGAAAGTCGGTCCGAGTCGGTTGGCAGAAGGGGCAGAAACTCACCCCAAGTGGCGTTAAACCCGTCTCCCGCAACCGGGACGGTGAGCATCTCGTGGGTCAAACTGACACGCTGACATTAATTTAGGTGTCTATTCGCCGAGAGAAGGACGCGGATTGACCTCAGCAAGGCCAGCCTCATGAGCACCATTATCAGTGAGGAGGAGGGGGTCGTTCGACTGACAACTTTGATTTTCGGAGATGAAATGGTTCTATGTCTGGCGAGTTTTCATATTGAAGCCCTCAAGCCTCCATCCCGTCGAGGTCGGTAAATCGAGGTTCCCATGCTTGAGATGGGCAACCGATAGACCTCCGAGTCAAGCCAAAGTGGGACTGGAACACGAAGGAATTGAGACACGCAGGTACATGACTTTGTCCAGCCCTTACCCCAGACCATTCTGCAGGTAACGATGAGAAAGGCTCTATTGAGACCGTTTCGACGCCGAAAATGGAGGCCGTCGTAGACTAGAAAAATGCCGCCTTGGCGTCGGCCGAAACCTTGCTTGGTAGGCCAGCTACATATACGATTTTTGCGAAGGCGAGTAGTAGTCAAAATGTACCACAAAAACACAAATGCTTGCCATAGAAAGTGTGAAAATGAAATATAACACCAACCGTTGGTGTTGTCGAGCCTGAGGCCAGGAACCACCCAGTTGAATGAATAACCCGGGCCGGGTGTGTTCATGCCGAAACAATCCCGGCTCATGCACCGACGACTGCATTCGTTCGTGCCGTCAAAATGTTGGGATTTTCAGCGACATGGCGATTATAATTTAGGGGGCCACAGAAACCCCGCAAGCAAGGTAATTGTATACGCATATCAGTCTATGTTTTTAGGCGGTCCAACTCATTGAATCCTTATCGATATTATCTCTCGAGGTCCTCAACCGGTGCGCCGGCAGGCGCCGACGCTGCTCACTTGTTTGGCCAGCCGCTCACGTGTCTACCCCTCGGACCGGTTGGTGATCGGACCTGAATATATCTTAACATCTCAACGGTCAAATTGTTCAGTAATACGGAGGTGGCGCTTATAATTTAGGGGGGTCGAAGAAACTAGAAAAATGCCGACTTGATGTCGACGACATAAACCTTGCTTGTCAATAGGAGTGTGTATTTTGAAGGCTTCGTTGCCAGAGTAGCGGCCGCTGGGTTTATTGATTTGCCGGGGCCGGTGCTGATTCTACTATCTCAACATGTGAACCGTCAAAATGTTCATATAGCCAGACAACACGCGCTTATAATTTAGGGGGTCAGGGAAACCTTGCAAGCAAGGTAATACACAAGGACGGTTCGTCCCATTCCTTCTCCACTTGCTCGTCGAATCTCCATTTCCCATGCTCATCTCGTGTACTGGTGTAGTTCAATCCATTCCTCAGCCCTATGGACTCGCTTTTCTCCTGACACGAGCCTGGAAAAAGCGAACCAGGTTGCTGGTCAGACTGTTTATTACTCTCGTAGACCATCCTATACGGGCAATTCGCCATTCACTTGCCGCTTGACGGTCGTTCGAACTTCGAGACCTTGGTCCCAGACTATTCCCCTCAGATCTGTCACGATCACACGCCCTCGGGCATCCTTAGGCGAGGTTTTGAAATACCAATTGCAAGAGGGGTGTCTCATGAAGAGAACCTCGACGTCAAGACTTTGGAACTTCGTTCAACCAACGGCAAATGTATGTAAAAATGACGAAGGTTTTCTCCTCTTTCCTCGAATCCACAAAGCGTCGTCAATTCTATCCAGCTTGAGAGTGCCTTGTACTATAGTAACCAGGATCAGATGCCTGACTCAGGTGCCCGCTGACGTGTGTGCCTGGCTGCGCAGCTCTAGCTGACCGCCCGCAGGTAACTTGTTGAAATGAACTTGACTCCCCCGAATGTGTTCCACGATATAGATGAGAGGGGGTGTATAAACGTACACTTCTATGATCCAATGGATTGATATAAAACACGAGCACATCCGACGTTTCTTGGTGACTATTCAAGATCATTGAATTAAGCGCTCTCTTGGCAGCTGGCCAGACGGTGAACAAACGCTGGAGGATCTTTTGAAACAATAGTTACTCACCCAGATGCAGCGTTCCGCGTCTGGTATTCCATACCAGTACCCTCACTCATCGCCGGTGGCGGGGGTGTCATTCCGAAAAGACCAGAATTCAGTGAATCTTGTTCAAAGAATCTCACAGATCCTTCAATATCCATCATCAAATTGTTGTATATCATGAGCTCTATCGGAAGGACCGGCGACTCGTCGTTTCCACCAACCCCGCCACGTTGGTTCAATCCTTCACCCTCAGCGGGGGCAGGAGCGGGAGCGCCAAACGCGAAACCCGTGGAGTTTGCAAGCAAGTCCATGGGGGAGAATCCTTTCGATTGAGGGGGCTCGGCGCCGCTCATACCGTAGCCTTTGGTTTTCAAATGCTCGCGATCTGAATCCGTGGGTGAATTGGTCATCTGTGCAAGAGGGTCCGTGATTTTCATCCCAGTTCGGGTACTTAGTCTCCCGCCTTCGGCTAGGGAAGATGCAAATCCGTCCTTATCGATATACGTGACTGCCTCGATTTGGAGTCGGTACAAGTCATCGGCTCTGGGGATCCATCCACCAGAGGAACCATTGGATAACCCACGTAATACTTTTAAGAGGTTCCTGCGGAGATGTGCCACCAGATGAAATGTGACCACGCATTGCAAGAGTGGAAAACAACATACCGCAGACAAACGAAAGACCTACACCTAAAAGACGTTAGAATTTGGTTGACAAGGTCCCAACGGCTCACGAGTCAGTACCTTTTCGAAGCTATATTTATTAAATTTGTACCCGATTCAATGGCACGGTGTTCTGGTGAATCGTCCCCAATGCCTCCAAATTTCCAAGAAAAGATTGTCAGGAATGCAGTGGATGCAAAGATAGGTTTCTAAATCCGTGTTAAACACTTAGGGCAACGGATAGGCATCAGGTTTTACCATCAACCCGATGCAATAAAGAGAAGTGTCAAGAAGGTCCTTGACAGAGTCTACGATTGATATGCATTGTTTGGCGGCATTCTTGCAAACGATCACGGAAGGTCCCGACAATTCCGGGTCAGGAGGGTCCCTGAAAACAAAAGCACGGTGGACGTGGAATTGGACCTCGTGGAATTGACAGCGAAGGTACACCGATTGAATGAGGAATACCCGGTTCCGCTTGGACGCCTCCGAGCCCCACTGCACTAGTCCCACGGATATAGTATTCTGCAATGGAAATGGTGGAGGGACTCACAATGCTCGGGAACGGTATCCAGCCACCTTTCCAGCGCAGATGTGAGAGTGGCGATAACTCTTTGCTCCCATCGTTTGCCAACATAGCCGAGGAGAACCTTAGACCTTTTCGTCGAGTACTATGTACGTCATGAATTAAGCGAAGGATGGCCGAGTTAAACAAGACTTACGACAGTACGGAGAGTAAATGCAAGGATCTGGGATAACTTTATCATCCAAACAAAGCTGGACATCTGGGCCGGACGATCCTGTTGCGGCGGTCTCTTGAGACCGGATCCATCCAGATCTTCGTCATCGTAGATAAGAGGAAGATCGGCATCGAAACTGGGAGCATTCAACTTTCGAATTGTACTAGGTCAATGGATGATGACAGACTCTTCGTCTTGCAAGGCACAGGGCCGACCAAGCAGCGTGCTCAAGGAACGGCTCAGAACTATCAGCGTCCTGCGTGGATTTTAGCGACAAGACCGTGCGCCTATCTTAGCGGTGCGTCTGACTGACCAGAAAGAGCGCTTCCAGAGCTCAGTCTCGATAGTTTTTTGCGACGAGAAGGACTTGCGATGAACGCCGACATCTTGCATGATCGTGAGTCCTACGGAAACCACCACCCATATCTTGTCCGGCGGCGAGTAACCCTCAAGAAAAAGAGCCGATAACTTGAATAATCGTTAGTTAATCGTCATTCGGAGGGATCGAGGAGATGTACTGGATAAATCTGGGCTTCAAAAAGCGAGTGAGGAAGGTAATGGCGCTTTTGTACACTGTTGGCTTGATGAAAAAGCTTCCAGGCGGTGCATGGAGAGTCGGGTGATATTACTTGGAGCACTCTTGGATCGTCAGTGAATCCGCACCCAATTGCGCATACCAGTAGCACTACTGCACCGAAGCTTTGGCTGGTTTCGTGTAGTCGTTGTTGTATCGAGCACACGAAGGAAGGGCGGTGGAGTATTGGGAAAATCGTGTTTATGTTATTGAAATAACAATCCACGAGGTGCCACAAAAGGTACACGTCGGGGAACTCGAAAAGCACGGGTTTTGGTGCGAGCATGGATGTCAACCACTAGTAAGTGAGGTGAGTGACAGCCAAAGAATCGCTAATTTTATGTAATCACATCAGGGGTGACCCAAAACTCCTCCCTATACGCATGTGCACGATCCGTATCCGTAGGTACCTCACCGCTGTCGTCGAACGCTCGAGTTGTGAATGCAAGCAAACTACTCTTGCCGTAGAAGCGAGAAGCGTGTTCAGCATTGAGCTCATGGGAGGGGTCTCCCAGATTCGTTTCCGTGCGAAAAAAGAACTCGTCATCGCTATCGCTTGTCTCTTCTGCGAGGAGTGATAAGGGGTCCATCCCTTCTGGCTTGGAGTAAGCACTCGCGGGAAGTGGCCCCAGACTGTGCTGATCTCCTGGTACGTGTGAAGTTGTGAGGGCACGACCGTTGGCCGGTAAAAGCTGGTCTCCGCCATCACGTTGACTGGAGTACTGCTACATACAGGGTAAGAGTAGCCTGTGAATGAAGGCAACGGTACACGCCTCGCGAAGGTGCCGTTCCAGATTGGCGATACGAGTTTCTAGATGTTGCACGTAGCTGCACATATCTGAGTCCCCGGAGAACATTTCAGAGTGTCCGCGTACCCTCTGGGCCTTGGTGGCTGGGGTTTGGGTGAGATAGTATGAGGGCAACGGACCGGGATCACTAGCAAGCGCACCCTCAATTGATCGTTATAGCTACACTCTGCGGAATGGATGGCACATGTTGCGCAAGGGCCACCGGACTCATCAGGACCATCACCTGGGAGAATCAGCGTCGTCGGAAGGCTGCGGAGTTGATGAGAGTTGTCGCTGCTTACACCGAACTGGGGGTGTTCAGCCACTGATAGGCGGTGAAGAGGAAAGTGACCCACCTTTCTTTTTTCTACAAGAATCGCAAGCTCTGGGTCGCTTTTGAACAGTCGACATAGTGGTTGTGATCAGAGATTACTCGCAGCGGGTGCTCCGGCTTGGGAAACTGCGCGTAGGCGTCAGGATGTTCGATTTCTTCAATCTCAAGGTCTCAAACATAATCTACCTAAATCTCGTTTTGCCACCCTCTTGGTGTCGGCTGTATATAACGGCGTTATTGAAAGAGTGGGATGTCGACCACTAGTGACTTATGTAGTTAGCTTACCAGGCAGACAAACGGCGGGGGCATAGAAACTGTTGTTGGACGTGAACATTACCTGAGCCGCAGCTCCGTGAATTCATATGCCCAGGCCCTTAAACCCCCCATTGAGCATCGAGCGCGTGTCGGTACATATGTGTAGATTGCGGACGTGGAGGGAAAATCGAATATTTCCACGGTATCAGCATCTCTAAAATGCTTCTCGATGTCAACGTATGCACCCAAAATCTCCGTCTCTCTTGTCATCCACTGACAGTTCAGAGGTCAATAGCGGAAACTTTTCTCCCGGTCGGACCGCGTCAAAGGGGTAGATTTCCATCCCACAGAACCATGGATCCTGACTGGTCTTTACAACGGCACAGTCAACATCTATAACCACGAAACCGGCGTAGTCGTCAAGACTTTTGAAGTATCAGAGGTCCCCGTTCGGTGTGTCAAATTCATACCTCGCAAGAACTGGTTCGTCGCCGGTTCGGACGATTTCCAGCTTCGCGTCTTCAACTACAACACCCACGAGAAAGTATCCGCCTTTGAGGCTCATCCTGACTACATCCGATGTCTCACCGTCCACCCCACTGCAAGCATTGTTTTGACCGGGAGCGATGACATGACGATCAAAGCCTGGGATTGGGAAAAGGGTTGGAAGTGCGTACAGGTTCGTCACATTATTTCTGCCCTTCTGTTGTCTCGACATCGCTTATCGCGTGGTCTTTGCAGATTTACGAGGGCCATACCCACTACATTATGAATATTGCCGTAAACCCCAAAGACCCCAACACCTTCGCCTCTTCCTGTCTCGATAGGACCGTCAAAATGTGGTCATTGGGATCCCCCAATCCGAATTTCACTATGGACGCTCATGAGAAAGGTGTCAACTATGTGGACTTCTACCCTGGTGCAGATCGACCATACCTCGTGACTGCCAGCGACGACAAGACCATCAAAATCTGGGACTACCTCAGTAAAAGTTGCGTTCAAACCCTCGAAAGCCACACGAATAATGTTCTCTTCGTCGTGTTCCATCCCAACTTACCGATCATAATCAGTGGTGGTGAGGATGGGACGGTCAAGATCTGGAACAATGGCACCTACCGTCTAGAAAATACCCTCAACTACTCACTTGAGCGCGCTTGGTGCGTCGCCCTTCGGCGTGACGCTAACGAGGTTGCCGTTGGTTTTGATGAGGGTATAGTCGTCGTGAAGCTCGGCCGAGACGAGCCTGTCTTCAGCATGGACCCATCCGGCAAATTGATATACACTCGTAACACCGATGTCCTCTCCGCAAATCTCCAGGTGGGCCAAGAAGACATCGAAGGACACGCCGACGGTGCTCGCCTTGTTTTGTCTGTCAAGGAACTGGGCACCACCGAGGTCTTCGCCGCGTCGATATCCCACTCTCCGAACGGCAGATTCGTGACCGTCGTTGGCGACGGAGAGTACATCGTCTACACTGCCCTTGCTTGGAGAAATAAAGCATTTGGAAACGGCAACTCATTTGCGTGGGCTGGAGATTCAAACACATACGCCGTCTTGGAAGGCAAGATGAAAATCCGCCTTTACAAAAGCTTCCGTGAGCGGACAGGATCGGGAATGAAAGGATCCGGGTCGTGGGGAATCGAGGGTTTACATGGAGGTACTCTATTGGCTGCTCGCGGAAACGGTTTTGTTGTTTTCTGGGATTGGGAGAGCGGTGAAATCGTTCGACGGATCGATGTGGATGCCAAGAATGTGATGTCCCTCGTTCTCATCATTCGGTTGGACCTTCTCAACGGAATATTGTAGATTCTCTGGTCTGGTTCAGGAACATTAGTGACCATAACCTCAGAAGACTCCTACTACGTCCTCAGGTTCGATCGTGATGCATACAACGAGAAGGTCGAGGCCGGTGCCGATCTAGGAGACGAAGGTGTCGAGGAAGCCTTTGACCTCATTGCAGAAATCTCTGAGAAGTATGCCGCTCACTTCGTCGATTCCATCGTGCACAGCTAACCCACCGCAAGCGTTCAGACCGGCCGATGGGTCGGAGACTGCTTCCTCTATACCACGTCAAGTAATAAACTGAACTATTTTGTGGGAAGCGAATCCTTCACCGTCAGCCAACTCGATACGTGGGTCAAATACCTCCTTTCCTCACACCAAAATCACGAACTTACTTTCATCGTAGTCCGATGTATCTCCTGGGCTACATTCCGACCCACAATCGAGTGTACCTCGTTGACAAGGACGTTAAAGTCTACGGATACTCATTATCACTTAATCTGATCGAGTATCAGACCGCTGTCCTGAGGGGCGACATGGAAGCTGCTGAGGAGATTCTTCCTACCATTCCGAAAGAGCAGCAGAACAAGGTGGCAAGGTTCCTTGAAGCGAGAGGTCACTTTTCCGAAATGTATGACGCTAATGTGGAGCTCAACCGTGTTTCCGCCTTTAGGTCAAAAAGAACTCGCTCTCAAAGTAACAAACGACCCGGACCACAAGTTTGATCTCTCTCTGCAACTCGACGACCTTGACACAGCGCTAGAGATCACAAGGACCGTTCCAGAATTGGAGGCAGAACCCAAGTGGAAAGCCATCGGAGATAAGGCCTTGGCTGTCTGGAGATTCGACCTCGCCCGGGAGTGTTTCGAGAAGTCAGGAGATTTGAGCGCTTTGATGCTATTGTTGCTCTCTATCGGAGACCGAAATGGTCTGAAGAAGCTTGCTGACGACGCAGGTAGGTGAACTTTGTCATTCATTGGTTGTACGAACGACTCAACCGATATCATCCTAGTGGAGAAGGGACAAAACAACTTGGCCTTTGCCACCTTGTTCCAGTTAGGCGATACGAAATCTTGTGTTGACTTGCTCGTCAAGACTCAGCGTATTCCGGAGGCCGCAATATTCGCCCGGACATACGCCCCTAGGTACGAATCCATCGATCCCCAGTAGATCCAACCCTGTCCCTTACGCCACCTTGGCTTCTAGTTTAGTACCGAAGGTCGTCGAAACCTGGCGCGAGGATCTTACCTCACAGAACCGTCAAAAACTGGCCGCAAGGATCGCCAGTCCGAGCGATCAACCAGATGCTTTCCCGGAGGGATGGGAAGGTGTTTTGGAAACCGAGCGTTCGTCGACATCAGATGGTGTCCTAGTTGACCTGTGAACTACTTGCGTCCAAGTCTGCGTCCTACCACTGTACTAGATATTAATAGAGGATACACCGCTAACCTGAGTGTTGGCTGACTCAACCAGCTCTCAATTCACTGTACAACTGGTTGTCAGTTCGGGGATAATGGACACCGATATCATAACGAGCAGTGGTCGTATATTACAAGTTGTCTTCTACTCTTACAACGCAGTCAACCAGAACCTCCGGAATTTTATAGGAATGGTTGTCCGGATAGGTCTGGTATCCGATCTAGAAAATTATCGTAAAATGTGTGATCCCTGCCCCTGTAACAGATGATCAGAGTTACAGGATTAGAGAACAAGGAGAGACTAACTCTTCCCCTGTACCGAATGTGCCATGAATTGTATGTTGTCCGGGATCTGTGCCTTCGTCGGGGTTTAACCACAGCATACCTTCCGTTAAGTCACTGAAAATCAGGGAGTCCCTTGAAACCAAGGGAGATCTGATCCCATCGACCTTCGTCTCACGCCCCAGCCCTGATGGCTGGGCACGTGGTGAGGGTGGCACACCTCGTCCTTCACCGTTCGACTGGGTGCAACCAACACTATTATACTCCGCGTGACATAGGACCCCGTCTTTGTCGATGCTCAGAAATGTTCCAAGGTGCGGACGGCACCACTCCGCGACTTTGTGTTTTGCGGGCAAGCCGTCATCCATTCCCTGTACTACGTCCAGAAGATTCCTAAGGTAGGCGCGGTCTAGCAGGCCCGGTGGTTTGAGGCACTCTTAAGACTTACAACATGTACGCGGATGCCCGCCATCTACGAGGAAGGTGGGTTAGAAAACATGTGCACGAGTTTCGACGACGCGTCACCTCTCCGATATCTTCCCCAAAACTAACTTGCTCGCCTTGGTAGCACGGTATTCAGGGGAGTCACGATCGAACACGCCGTTCTTCCGGAACATCAAGAGAAGAAACGCAGACGAAGCGAACATGGACTTCTGTTTGAGAGAGTAGCTTAACAAGGCAATCGAGTCGTTTGCAAGGTTTTGCTTACCGTGAACAGGTACGAACATAAGAGAACGGAGAGAACGTCATCGACAGTTTGAACAATCTCGATACAACGTTTCGCGGCGTTCTTGCATATAATCATGGAAGCTGCTGCTCGTTCTGGGTCCGTAGGGCACCCAAGCGCGATCATCCTATGTATGAGGAGTTGCGTTTCGTAAAACTGACACCATAGGAAAGCGGATTGAAGCAGGTATGCTTGGTTGAGTTTTGAAGCCTCTGATCCCCAGCGCACTAAGAAAACAAAATTGTAGTGACCCAACTGAGACGGAAAATGCACATCCTCACGATGTTCGGGAACACCATCAACCCATTCGTTCATCGCAGAGTCGAGAGCCATGACTACGTGCTTCTCCCAACCCCTTCCAACGTAGCCAAGGATAGCCCTCGACCTCTTTGTTGAATACTATAGGGACATCCTGTCAACGATATAGGTGGTAGCGTAGACGTGTCAGCATACTATGGTCCGCAAAACGAATACGAGGATGCGACTGAGTTCGATGATAGACAAAAAACCACACATTTGCGTCGGTGAGCGGTTTACCAGCGGAGGGTCTAAGCCCATTTTTTCCAGGTCCACGTCACCACATCGAAGTGGTAGTTCGGCGTCAACACTTGATGGAATCAGTTGAGTGCAAGCAACAAGCAACTGGGAACCTACTCTTCGTCCCTTATGCCGCAGGCTCTGCCGAGGATAGTGCTAAAATACCGGTCTAAAACGACCAAGACCCTACGTTGCATCATGAGGCCTGTCGATCAAGCTTCGCACACTAAAGGATATTCACCAGAATGCCCGCTTCCAAAGCTCTCGCTCGAGCACCGAAGTTGCGGAAAAGGTCTTTCGATGAACTCCGTTCTCCTGCATGATGCTCAAACCGAGCCCTATGACCAACCACACGCTCGAGGGTGGGCAGTAATATTCGAGAAAAAGTGCCGTCAACTTGCGGGGCATCACATCAGGACTTGTTGCAGGTGGTGCAGGTGAACGCACCGGGTACAGCTGAGCCTTGTACACTGAGGCTGCGATGAACGCCATCTTTTGCGACCGCTTGGCAGTGATTTGATTGAAAAACTTCCAAGCCGTACAAGACGAGGACGTCCCTATCTTTTGCACAACCCTCGGATCAGTCGTGCACCTGCACCCGATCGCACACACCATCAACACCACTGCGCCGAAGTGCTCGTCAACCTTGTGGAGCCCTTCCTCAATTGAACGAACAAAAGAAGGGCGGTGGAGGATAGGGAGTATAACATTAAAATTGTCAAAGTAACATTCTACCAGGTGGAGCATGAGATCCGCTTCTGGAAACTCAAAGGACGTGGGAGAGGGCTGTGTAAGAGGTAGCATCCACTTGCAAAAAGGTCAGCTTGAGACCATCAGGCATCCGAGAGGCATACCTCAGGGGCTTCCCAAAACTCTCTTCTGCGGCTCCGCAGATCGTGACTGTCGGTAATTTTCCATTTTTCGCTGAGCGCATCCACAAACGCCAACGTGCTACTCTCGCCATGAAACTTGGAGCCGAATGATTCCTGGATCACCACGGATTGTGGCGAGTGTAATCCATATTCGCCTGAGGGGTCGCTGTCACCTGTTTCCTCGGGGGACGTAGGATCGCCGCGTAGTCGTTCGGCGTACACATGCACGGAAAGGGGGGCCAACTTTGGTTGGTCGTCATCGTCTTCGGATCCAGTGTTGTCCGTGTTGCGACTGGCGCTTGTTGATCCAGATCGATTCCCGCGTAGCATGCACTTTCAAAGATTCAGGGGGGGTGACAAAAGAGTTTTAGGGACGCACCTCTTGGATAATACCCTCCAAGCTAGCCAAACGGTATTCCAATAATTTCACATATCTGCGGGAAAAGTGGGTCCTGAGTATGCAAGTCCAAGCAGGATCTCACGCGCACGCGTTTGTTGGTCTCGTCTGCACAGGCGTGAGCTGTGTACTTCAGAGGGGTATATTCTGAATCGTGCACCTTTGAAGGAATATCGTAGCTACATTCCACAGAATAACGCACACAAGTCAGACAACCACCTTCGGAAACTTCGCGTCCATCGCCTGACGAAGCCATGTCTGCACGACATATCTCCCAGAGGATATCAAGGTGACTCACATCGAGCTTGTTGGCATATTAGCCTAAGAGAAATGCAACGCGAGATTGAGCCTCACCTTTCTTCCTACGACAATGATCGCATGCTCTGGCCACCTTGCTTCGCGTGGACATGGCAGGGGAATATCCGTGTTTGATCGTGTCATGTGGTCGCCGGTCGGCACTTTTACCCCACGGTTGTCGAGCGCTTGACAGACTCAATTAAATGTGGGTTTTGTTTGATTGGCCGATCGGCGCCTTCTGTTTGTCAGACTGGGGGAAGCCTGGTGGTTGCACATCATGAAAACAGTTTCTTCGCAAAGTGCCAGAGTCGATCAAAGTGCAAAAAGTAACTGAAAAGTCCGTGGAAAGCTGCGAAATTTGGCCAAAGCGCCAAACTCGACAAAGTGAAAAAGTGGACCGCGCATTCGGGATTTGGACTCTGCACCAACATGTTAAATATTGGGGCCGAGGCCCGTATTTTTGAGACTCGGTAGACTTGGCCAAATCCTCTGTCCTGCATCTCCGGCATGTCCCCTCTTTCTCAGAAACCCTGACCTTCCCCTTCACCAAAGCCCACTCACTGCATATCGTCTTTGCGTTGCACCCCAGCACTATGGGAGCAAGATGGCCAAATGGAATGTTTGAACAAATCTTGGGGGTGACGAAAGCAGTCGCCCAAGAACTGCCGGTGACCAAGGAGTTCGGGTGAGTTAATCAGTTTCCACAGCTGTGGAATAACCCTAACGAGGCAGTTCAGGCAAAGTATGCTCAGCCACGTTCTGTTTCGCGCCGACGTGCAACCAAGCGCCTGACAACGACAACGATAACAATGCCACCAGCCTGTCAAAACCTTCGCCTCTGAGTTGCGCAAGGCCCAGTGTGCCGCAGTCCGAGTTCTTTGGCCATGGCTACCTCAGTGTACTCGGTACAATGCCATCCCTCAGTGACTTGCATCCATCAGCAGTCAACCTCTACCTGCAGCTCCCTCCACCACCGGCTCCTGGTAAGTTCCCGCTCCATTTCATGCCCAGGGTTTTCTGATGTGTCGTCCCAGGGCTACTGCATTATGCTATCACAGTTCACCAGCCTTGATACCCTCACGTCTCGTCCACCACATTGTGCCTTATCATGTCGTTCGACCCTTCTGCTGGTTCAGTAGTTTCTTTCGCTCACTGTTCCGGCCTCCTCTCACCAATTATTTATCTGGCCCCTTTCAGTATTGCTCACTACATTCATTAGTTATTTGTATCTGTAGTTACAGCATATGCGCAATACATTGGTTTTATTCTAAACTGTGAAACATGAACTGAAGTGAGCAAAATGATGAAAATATAAATTGTCACTTTGGGCATTTGCGCCGTCTTTGAGGTCGCTCCAAAGACACTGGGGGCAAGGGCCCAAATACCCACCGGGCACATTGTGATTACATTGTGGTCACAGTCAAAAAGTGACTCCAATGTGCCCAGTGGGTACATTGTGAACACATTTTGAATGTTGTTGATTTTACAATGTGAATCGAATGTATTCAAAATATGCCTAGGACATGCGTTTTGGTGCATTATGGTCACATGACTGGGTACATTGTAAATGCGATCAGTATTTGCCCAGCGGTAATATTAAATTCACATTTTTGGGCACATTTTGAATGTACCTGATTTTTACCCACCGGGCACTGTCAGGGTTGTAGGCCTGCTTACTGTTTGTGGGGCGCTAGAGGATTAGCGGATGGATGGGGGGTGTCGGGTCTGGTTTTGAAGGGGGTTCCGGGCGTGGAGATGAGAGGAGGAGGGATATCAAGAGAGAGAGGAGACTCTGTCTGATAAGGGTGTACGGGTGAGTGGTAGTCTTGGCAGAACTGGTTGAGTTGCTGCACGAAGGGTTCGAAGTCTTGGTCGCTAAGGCGTTCGAAGTTGACGAGATATTCTATAACCGAATAAGGTAATTCAGTTGGGATTTCCCACCAAAGAACGATGATAGCAGGAGAATGAGTATGGATGTTAGTGGTGAGATGAACTCGTGGGGAGGGAAAGTAAAAGGCTGGACTGATACTGAAGTAGACGGTGGCAAGGACGCTTTCAGTAAGATCTGAATTCCAAAGGAATTGATGATCGGCTCCTAGGAGAAAAGGGGGAGTAGTGACTCCGGCGTCGAGAGCTGCAAAGGGGCGATGTCAGGAACATGGTATTTTTAAACTTTTTATAACACGCTCTTTCTTCGACTTCTTCTTACCAATCCTTATGTTTGAATGCTTCACATTCCTTATCCTTCGCACCACTCATTCGAAACACACACACGCGCGTACTATTCCTGGCGAATCCACAACGAGCTATACAAGTGCTATCCTACATCCTCAAAAGTCGACTCTATCTACGGCAGGCCTGAAGGTCACCAAGCGTCCATCTCGGAGATCGTAGTGCTGGCCTCTCCTCGCTAGGACCTCCCCGAACATGGCGTCACCATCTTCGGCACTCAGCTGAACGACTAGTTCAAGCCGATAGGAAGAGATACCTTCGAGCGGACCGATCAGCCTCCCAGATGTCACTGAACTCTGGAACACCTGGTCCCACATCGCCATCACCGGGTGACTGCTCGACAGCACTATCGACGTAGTCGGCAAGCGACCCTCCGTCTCCCTCGTCGGACCCCTGGGTGGGATCCTGTCTTGCGAGTCGTAGCTGGTGGCGAAGCTGGATCTCCGACTCGACCTGTCGGTAGGGACGGTGGACCCGATAGCGGAACTCTCGTCCTCCACCTCGACCAGACTGGTCACCATCCGACTCAACTGGTCGAGGATAGGGATTAGCCGATGGAGCCATGCGATGAGCAGGACGGCGTCGAGAGCGTTTGCAACGTTGCCCCTTAGTCACCGGACGTACCTCGGCGACCCTCGGAGCATCTTCGGCTCGGTCAACCTCCATGACCTCATCCTCGATCTTCACCAACTGATGGATCGGCTGCAAGACGCAACGACCACAGTTCTCCTTGTCGGAAGCAGCCAAGGTGGAAGCCGGACCTGGTGTCGGAACGGGAACCGCGTTCTCGATCGGAGGCGTCGCATAGGACGACGGGTTAGGCGATGGCAGTACCACCTCGTCGGCGTACTCCAACTCGAACGGAACATCGGCTGTCCCCTGACCAACCAATTTGGGACCCTCCTTGCAGTTGCAGGTCTTGTCCTGCAAGGACGTGACCTGCGCTGTCAGCACAGCCACCACGTTCTCGAGTTCTTCGGTCTAGGAAATGTCAGCTTCCATCATTCTAAGCAATGATGAAAGCGGCATTACCTTTTCATCCCTCCTGGCCAACGCCCCCTTGATATTGTTATCCCTGACCTTCAGACCGGCGATCAACTCTTGATGGTTAGCCACCATTGCCTCCAACGCCTCATTCGTCCCCTGCTGGAAGGCCGCCAAGGTCTCCTTCAATTGAAGACCCTCTGCTGACAGACGAAGGACGTCTGCCTTCGCCTCCTTCACCTCGCGCTCCAATCGTTCAACCTAGGCAGTCTGATTAGTCGAGAGTCATACTCGAATATTCAGACAGAAAACCTACCCGGCTTTCTCCCTCCCGAACGAGCGACCACAAGAGGCTAGTGGCAGCAGTGGCATGGCGGACGGCCCGAGGAACAGTTGCCCCGTGCTCCAACAGGTCCTGGTCGTAGATCCCTCTCTGAAGGGTGTACCAGAGCTCCTTTTTGATCGGATGCTCCAGCTCCCCGAACCTACCCCTCATCCGGAAGGCTACCTTCTCGGCGATTATGGTACGGACCCAGAGCTCGTCATCCCAGGTCAACCCCACCAAATGAGGCATCGTCTCCCTGAGACGTTCGGCGTCCACTTCCGTGATGACCTCCAAGATCTAGAAGCCGTTAGCTGGACATCAACGCCCGAAAGAACATAACCTCTACCTAGAGGAAGGCGTTAGTGCTAGCACCGAAAGCTCTAAGTCTCCCCCATACCTGGTCATCCGTGGTATAAGGAGTCCCAGCCGCACAGGCATAGGTCTTACGAGCGGCGGCACGACGGTCGATGCGAGAAATGGTAGAAATACCATTGGCGACTTTGTAGGTATGGTTGTTGGGGAAGGACATGTTTTGGTAAGATGATGGGGAAGTTGCTGGTGTTGCTGATCAAGGATGGCTCCAAGAAGACGTCCTTCTTATAGCCTAGATCGGTGATCCTTCACGTGACCTACCTCGACGAACCTCATTGGTCCGGGTCACATCAACTTCCGCCCCTGTACCATCATCGTCGGCTTACTACATCAAGCTGACACCTCGGCCCGCGGGACGGCCTTGGAAGAACTTCGTTCCGGAACGCCTAGAACGCGCGCGCACTAAAAATAGGTCTCAAGACCCTGATGACCCCTTTATGACATCATGAACCCCTTTTTACGACCCCTCATGACTTTACGATTACGATCAACCCTGGACCCTGATCACACACGTGGACAGTCACATCACAGTCTCCTAACCGGAGGAAGGACTCGCCGCTATTCGGAAGCATCGCCTTAGGATCCTTCTGGTTAGCTCAGCGCATGTGGAGTAGCCGTTAGCGTGAAACGCCGGCGAATCTGTAATCCCTCATGTCCCATGAGTCTAGGCCCGACCTCCTCATGTTCGGACGTACGTTGAGGTTGCCACTAGTCCGTGATGCTGTTACCATCTACAGACAACAAGGGATGTTGAATGTCTCTACTCCCGAATCCGCTGGTACAACTATGTAAAGGGAGATTGACACCTGGCCCTTGGGTGAGATCCCCAGGTACGAACTTTCACGACCCCATGCTCCTTTTTCTTTTAGGACTAGTGTTATCTTTACCCCTATGTTTCATGCGGACATTCCTTATCTTTTATGCAATCCTTCACACGCTAGTAAGGCCCTTTGTCCTTTATTCTCCCACGCGTCATTGTTGTTCGCTTCCCTTACTTAGCGTTCTCACACTCCTTATCTCCCTTTGTTTGAACTTGATAAGGGTATATTAGGGTATTGACGTCATGGCCACTCCTTTAGTATAAGTAGCAACTGTGGCTGTATCGTAGTACCTTAGTTTTGTTACCTCAGGAAATCCTCTGCCCTTCTCAGCCCAGTTGCAGTTAAGGTCAAGTCAGAGTTTCTTGTTTGATCCAAGACATCCCCCATCTGCTCTCCCTCCCGCTCTGCGCGTCAACTGCGCCTCGTAACTATAGACTCCCAGCAGTCATATTAGAACACCTCGAGCGTCCAGTCGATCAACTGGTGGAGTCATCAATCCTGTTGTAGAGATCAACCCTTATTTGTTAAACCGAACGAAGTACGGTTTAGGTTGGGTTTCTCTTTAGGATCTCGACCTGACTTGTAGTGACCTCGGACAACCTACCGGAAGAATAGAGACGTGATCGTTCTCTCACAAGCTAGTTGGACTAGTGAGTACTCTGCGGAGTCGGCTCAGTGCACTGGTAGTTGTTGGGGTAGAGTGGCCCTGACAGGCGATAGTAAGGGAAATGGGTGAGTAAACCGTTGGTTCGGTTTACTTGAAGACTTCTGATGAGTTTATACTCCCAGATAGATCTCCTAGCGTCAGGGATGACTGGTCGCTGAACAGGGCTTGTAGAGGGGAAGGGGTTAGGAGCACTGAACATACACTAGCAGGAAGATTCCTGCTGAAATGAGTTAGAAAGGGGTAAGGCGTGAGGAGAATTCCTCAGCTTACTTTTATTCAGGTTGTGGATAGAGGAGTACAGAAGAGATTGAGAATGGGGAAAAGAAGGAGCGAACGCTCTTCCTTATATACCCGATTCTCTACAGGAGTCAGTATTCTACAACGAGTCAAGCAGGAGTCAACATGGTCTGTGCGTAGTTTAGGGTAGGGTAGATGAGTCGGGGAAGTGGGACTTAGAGCGACGAATGATGATATGAGCTAGGGGAACAATAGCGAATGATTCTTTAGAAGCGAAGTGGGGATTTCTCGTGTTTCATGGTAGTAGTAGAAGACTGATGGGGATTTCCTATGATCGATGGGGATTTCTCTCGTTTCATGGTGGTAATAGAAGGCTGATGGGGATTTCTCATGATCGGTGGGGATTTCTTGGTTTTGATGGGATCACGATTGGGACTGAGGGCTCGTTTGTCCTAATTGGGACTTTAATGGATAATAGGTTATTGTTTTCCCTTTTCGGTTCCCTTTTGAGTCAGGGTGTATTTAAGTCAGGGGGATTAATGATCGTTCCCCTCATCGTCTCTTTTCCACTCCCACCAAACACCAGTACCATCTTCTCCCAAATATCCAGTACTACTATGTCTTCCTTCGTTGCCAACAACGTCGTGCTCAATGCTGCCGCCACCCCCTTCACCCCGTCCTTCGAGACAGATGCTCCCTACGACATGGAGCAACACTTATATGACTCCCCTGCCAACATCGCTCACGACAACCAAGTTGCCGTTAACTTCCTCACCGCTCATAACGCCCCCGCCGAGTTCTGGGAACAGGCTGGTTACGAGGATCCCAGGCTTTCTGGGCCTCGTGTTCAAGCTGCTCACCCTGGGGCCGTTCGTTTGTTAGATGTCATGGAGAGGGAGCGGGAGGATAGGATTGCGAAGTTGGAGAAGCGTGTGGACCTCATGTACGTCATCATGAACAGTTTAAATGATGACTTCTCTCACTTTGCTTTGGAACATTGGGGACCTTTCCAGGCATCTCTCTTCCGATATTTTGGACACCAATGTCACAGAACTTATTGCACCGACCCCCCTTGCAAGTCCCCAGTCATCCCTTCGCCACCGCCAGGATCAGGGCGTTCCTCTCCCTCCATCCCCTCCCTGGAGTCCTGCCCCAGTTCGCCAGATGGTGGAGAGGTCCCAGAAGAAGAAGACCCGCAAGAGTCCGATGACTCATTCTGGTCAACGTTGTCGTCCCTCCGACAAGTCACGTCAGGTGAGGATGAAGTTGAAGGTGGAAGTGGCGGGTCTCCAAGACCGCTATGGGTTCTCCTTAGTGAGCGCAGCCTTGTCGGACGTGAAGCGGGAGATGTATGAGAGTTTATCTCATGATGTGTTGGGGTGTAGAGAGTGTTGGCAGGATCCGGTGACGCAAGAGTGGTCGTACTGTCCTGAGAGTGTTTATAACCCTCATCACTTTGCTCATCGCTGCCCTCTTCCTCAGAATTGTTTATGTGATATCGACCCGTTTGTTCTTGTCTGAGTTTGTAGTTCTTTTTTGTCACCTTTGTACTTTTATTACTGCGAATGAGACCAATGTCTTGAATTACTTGCGAGATCTTGGCTACTATGTCACGCGTTCGTGACAGGCACATTGGGATCACTTGTTGACTGTAACCACAATGTAATCACAATGTACCTGGTGGGTATTTGGGCCCTTGCCCCCAGTGAGAGCTTTAAAGGTGGACCTGCCCAGTACATGTACTTTCAAAGTGGCATGAAACTTTGGCCGCTTTTCAGCTTTCGATCACTTGAAAGCCGATTAAAGCAGCAGCTGCAGCTGAGAAAATACATTTCTCCAGTTAACAAGCTACCTCAGAAATAAATTTCTTCCAGTTAAGCCTAAGATTTACATTTGTTATCTTGTGGCATGCCACAATTGTAAATGTGCAATCCCAACCCAACCTATAGCCCATCGTCTCGGTCCAGTGACTGAGGTGGATCCGTTGTTTTGGAGAGGGTAGTTCCAAATTGGGCTGGTGCCGACAGTATGGGTCTGCTGAGCATTGGGGGCTGCTTACATAATAATTGATGGCTTATATAAGGAGGTCATGTGACTTACCAAAAAGGAGATTTTTGATGGCTTACATAAGCAGATCACATGACTGAAAAAAGTGGATGTTGCTTATATAATCAGATCATGTGACTGTCCAAAAAGGGAAAGTTTTGATGGCTTACATAAGCAACTCAAAAATGATTTTGACATTGAATTTCCTTTTTGGGAAATTCTGATGGCTGACATAAGCAGGTCATGTGACTGAAAAAAGTGGGTATTGCTTATGTAATCAGGTCATGTGATTGACCAAAAAAGAAAAGTTTTGATGGCTTACATAAGCGTCTCAAAAATGCTTTTGGAGGGGTCTTTCCTAAAAAGGAAATTCCTTTTTAGGATATATTTGATGGATTACCAAAAAAGGAAAGTTTTGATGGCTTATATAAGCAGCACAAAAATGCTTTTGGCAAAAATTACCAAAAAGGGAAATTTCCTTTTTAGGAAAGACTTTCCAAAAAAGGAAATTTTGATGGCTTACATAAGCAACTCAAAATTGCTTTTCCAAAAATTACCAAAAAAGGAAATTTCCTAAAAAGGAAATTATATGCTAAAAAGCTCGGAAAAATCCCAAAAAATAACAAGAAAATTCCCACAGGTCTAGAAAGTGCCCAAAATGGTCAATTAATTCCCAAAATATCGAAAAAATGGTTTTTCTGGCTGGATAAATCCTGAAAAATTCCGAAAAAATTACCAAAAATTCCAGAATATGTATAAATATTTTATAAAATTATTCTAATTTTTTTAGTCCATTAAATAGCCCACAATTTCGATATTAATGTATTTTCTGCCCCTAAAAATTCCCAAAAAATAAATGAAAGTTGAAAAATAAAAATAAATTTATATCTTCATTATATCATAGAGTACAGACCTGTTTGTGGTCATAATCTACCCCCAAAACCAGTCATAGAATTAACCTAACCTAACCCTAACCCTAAACCTAAACCTAAACCTGCCCTAAACCTAACCTAACCTAACCCAACCTAACCCTAAACCTAACCTAACCTAACCTAAACTTGCCCTAAACCTAACCTGCCCTAAACCTAACCTGCCCTAAACCTAACCTGCCCTAAACCTAACCTGCCCTAAACCTAACCTAACCTAACATAACACAACCCTGAACCTAAACCTAACCTAAACCTAAACATAAACCTAAACCTAACCTAAACCTGACCTAGCACAAAGCCTAAATCTAAACCTAACCTGGCCTTCTCTTATCTTATCTTATCTTATCTTATCTTATCATGTCTTACCCAGCCTAAACCTAACCTAACCTAACCCAGCCTAGCCTAACATGACATAGTCCACTTAAATTAGTCCACCACAGATCACCCAACCTAACCTGAAGTGGCCCACCTGACCAGTCTGAGGCAACTTGATTTGATCTTATCTAATCAGCTGCTATCTTATCTAACCTTAATTCATATACCCTAGCTAACCAACATCTAATCCAATCTCACCTGGCTCACCAGCACGTAACTGGGCTACAGGAACGCACTGCGAGCTGCACCATCCATATCCTATGTCCAATCGTCACTCAAGCACAAAAACTGTGGTGGACCTACAAGTCAGTGGACCCATAAGCCCACAGGCCCACATAGACTGCTCACTCAGTGTTGACATCTGTTGTCCAACCTCATCCACATACCACCCTCACCCTGTGTTCTGTGCCAGACTACAACCTCACCACAACTCAAGTTCAACCACCTGGCTGAACTCATGTACTCTCAGGCCTACAAATCCATGGATGCATAACTGGTAGTCTATATCAATCTGGCTTGCAAGTTCAGCCAGGTGGTTGAATTTCAGTAGTGATGAAGTTGCAGTCTGGTACAGACTGCAGGGTGAGGGTGGTATGTGGATGAGGTTGGACAACAGATGTCAACACTGAGTGAGCAGTCTATGTGGGCCTGTGGGCTTATGGGTCCACTGACTTGTAGGTCCACCACAGTTTTTGTGCTTGAGTGACGATTGGACATAGGATATGGATGGTGCAGCTCGCAGTGCGTTCCTGTAGCCCAGTTACGTGCTGGTGAGCCAGGTGAGATTGGATTAGATGTTGGTTAGCTAGGGTATATGAATTAAGGTTAGATAAGATAGCAGCTGATTAGATAAGATCAAATCAAGTTGCCTCAGACTGGTCAGGTGGGCCACTTCAGGTTAGGTTGGTGTCAGGGCCACTCTACCCCAACAACTACCAGTTCACTGAGCCGACTCCGCAGAGTACTCACTAGTCTAACTAGCTTGTGAGAGAACGATCACGTCTCTATTCTTCCGGTAGGTTGTCCGAGGTCACTACAAGTCAGGTCGAAATCCTAAAGAGAAACCCAACCTAAACCATACTTCGTTCGGTTTAACAAGCAAGGGTTGATCCCTACAACAGGATTGATGACTCCACTAGTTGATCGACTGGACGCTCGAGGTGTTCTAATATGACTGCTGAGAGTCTATAGTTACGAGGCGCAGTTGACGCGCAGAGCGGGAGGGAGAGCAGATGGGGGTGTCTTGGATCAAACAAGAAACTCTGACTTGTCCTTAACTGCAACTGGGCTGAGAAGGGCAGAGGATTTCCTGAGGTAACAAAACTAAGGTACTACGATACAGCCACAGTTGCTACTTATACTAAAGGAGTGGCCATGACGTCAATACCCTAATATACCCTTATCAAGTCCAGAACAAAGGGAGATAAGGAGTGTGAGAACGCTAAGTAAGGGAAGCGAACAAAGGTGACGCGTGGGAGAATAAAAGACAAAGGGCCTTACTAGCGTGTGAAGGATTGCATAAAAGATAAGGAATGTCCGCATGAAACATAGGGGTAAAGATAACACTAGTCCAAATGGAAATAGGAGCATGGGGTCGTGAAAGTTCGTACCTGGGGATCTCACCCAAGGGCCAGGTGTCAATCTCCCTTTACATGGCCTCTGCCAGCTGGATTCGGGAGTAGAGACATTCAACATCCCTTGTTGTCTGTAGGCGGTAACAGCATCACGGACAGGTGGCAACCTCAACGTACGTCCGAACATGAGGAGGTCGGGCCTAGACTCATGGGACATGAGGGATTACAGATTCGCCGGCGTTTCACGCTAACGGCTACTCCACATGCGCTGGGCTAACCAGAAGGATCCTAAGGCGATGCTTCCGAATAGCGGCGAGTCCTTCCTCCGGTTAGGAGACTGTGATGTGACTGTCCACGTGTGTGATCAGGGTCCAGGGTTGATCATAATCGTAAAGTCATGAGGGGTCGTAAAAGGGGTTCGTGATGTCATAAAGGGGTCATCAGGGTCTTGAGACCTATTTTTAGTGCGCGCGCGTTCTAGGCGTTCCGGAACGAAGTTCTTCCAAGGCCGTCCCGCGGGCCGAGGTGTCAGCTTGATGTAGTAAGCCAACGATGATGGTACAGGGGCGGAAGTTGATGTGACCCGGACCAATGAGGTTCGTCGAGGTAGGTCACGTGAAGGATCACCGATCTAGGCTATAAGGAGGACGTCTTCTTGGAGCCATCCTTGATCAGCAACACCAGCAACTTCCCCATCATCTTACCAAAACATGTCTTTCCCCAACAACCATACCTACAAAGTCGCCAATGGTATCTCCACCATCTCTCGCATCGACCGTCGTGCCGCCGCTCGCAAGTCCTACGCCTGTGCAGCAGGTACTCCCTATACCACGGATGACCAGGTATGGGGGAGACCTAGAGCTTAGTATGTTCGCACTAACGCCTTCCTCTAGGTAGAGGAACGTTCTTTTGGCGTTGATGTCAAACTAACGGCTTCTAGATCTTGGAGGTCGTCACGGAAGTGGACGCCGAACGTCTCAGGGAGACGATGCCTCATTTGATGGGGTTGACCTGGGATGATGAGCTTTGGGTCCGTACGATCATTGCCGAGAAGGTGGCTTTCCAGATGAGGGGTAGGTTCGGAGAGTTGGAGCATCCGATCAAGAAGGAGCTATGGTACACCCTGCAGAGGGGGATCTATGACCAGGATCTGTTGGAACACGGAGCAACCGTTCCTCGGGCCGTCCGCCATGCCACCGCTGCCACTTCGTTGTTGTGGTCGCTCGTTCGAGAGGGAGAAAGCCGGGTAGGTTTTCCGTCTGAATATTCGAGTATGACTCTCGACTAATCAGACTGCCTAGGTTGAACGATTGGAGCGCGAAGTGAAAGAGGCGAAGGCAGACGTCCTTCGTCTGTCAGCAGAGGGTCTTCAATTGAAGGAGACCTTGGCTGCCTTCCAGCAGGGGACAAACGAGGCGTTGGAGGCCATGGTTGCCAACCATCAAGAGTTGATCGCTGGGTTGAAGGTTCGGGACAACAACATCAAGGGGGCGTTGGCCAGGAGGGATGAAAAGGTAGCTTTCCTCATCTCGAAGACGAAATGAGGAAAGCTGACACTTCTTCTAGACTGAGGAGCTTGAGAACGTGGTGGCTGTGTTGACAGCGCAGGTCGAGTCCTTGCAGGACGAAACCTGCAACTGCAAGGAGGGTCCCAAATTGGTTGGTCAGGGGACAGCCGATGTTCCGTTCGAGTTGGAGTACGCCGACGAGGTGGTACTGCCATCGCCTAACCCGTCGTCCTATGCGACGCCTCCGATCGAGAACGCGGTTCCCGTTCCGACACCAGGTCCGGCTTCTACTCTGGCAGCTTCCGACAAGGAGAACTGTGGGCGCAGCGTCTTGCGGCCGATCCATCAGTTGGTGAAGATCGAGGATGAGGTCATGGAGGTTGACCGAACCGAAGATGCTCCGAGGGTCGCCGAGGTACGTCCGGTGACTAAGGGGCAACGTTGCAAACGCTCTCGACGCCGTCCTGCTCATCGCATGGCTCCATCGGCTAATCCCTATCCTCGACCAGTTGAGTCGGATGGTGACCAGTCTGGTCAAGGTGGAGGACGAGAGTTCCGCTATCGGATCAACCGTCCCTACCGACAGGTCGAGTCGGAGATCCAGCTTCGCCACCAGCGTCGACTTGCAATCCAGGATCCCACCCAGGGGTCCGACGAGGGAGACGGAGGGTCGCTTGCCGACTACGTCGATAGTGCTGTCGAGCAGTCACCCGGTGATGGCGATGTGGGACCAGGTGTTCCAGAGTTCGGTGACATCTGGGAGGCTGATCGGTCCGCTCGAAGGAGTCTCTTCCTATCGGCTTGAACTAGTTGTTCAGCTGAGTGCCGAAGACGGTGACGCCATGTTAGGAGAGGTCCTAGCAAGGAGGGGCCAGCACTACGATCTCCGGGATGGAAGGGTGATGATCATGAGGCCTGCCGAAGATAGAGTCGACTTTTGATGGGACGTAGGATAGCACTTGTATAGCTCGTTGTGGATTCGCTGGGAATAGTACGCGCGTGTGTGTGTTTCGAATGATTGGTATGAAGGATAAGGAGTGTGAAGCATTCAAAACATAAGAAGTGGTAAGAAGAGTTCGAAGAAAGAGCGTGTTATAAAAAGTTTAAAAATACCATGTTCCTGACAGTTGGGTGATCTGTGGTGGACTAATTTAAGTGGACTATGTCATGTTAGGCTAGGCTGGGTTAGGTTAGGTTAGGTTTAGGCTGGGTAAGACATGATAAGATAAGATAAGATAAGAGAAGGCCAGGTTAGGTTTAGATTTAGGCTTTGTGCTAGGTCAGGTTTAGGTTAGGTTTAGGTTTATGTTTAGGTTTAGGTTAGGTTTAGGTTCAGGGTTGTGTTATGTTAGGTTAGGTTAGGTTAGGTTAGGTTTAGGGCAGGTTAGGTTTAGGGCAGGTTAGGTTTAGGGCAGGTTAGGTTTAGGGCAAGTTTAGGTTAGGTTAGGTTAGGTTTAGGGTTAGGTTGGGTTAGGTTAGGTTAGGTTTAGGGCAGGTTTAGGTTTAGGTTTAGGGTTAGGGTTAGGTTAGGTTAATTCTATGACTGGTTTTGGGGGTAGATTATGACCACAAACAGGTCTGTACTCTATGATATAATGAAGATATAAATTTATTTTTATTTTTCAACTTTCATTTATTTTTTGGGAATTTTTAGGGGCAGAAAATACATTAATATCGAAATTGTGGGCTATTTAATGGACTAAAAAAATTAGAATAATTTTTATAAAATATTTATACATATTCTGGAATTTTTGGTAATTTTTTCGGAATTTTTCAGGATTTATCCAGCCAGAAAAACCATTTTTTCGATATTTTGGGAATTAATTGACCATTTTGGGCACTTTCTAGACCTGTGGGAATTTTCTTGTTATTTTTTGGGATTTTTCCGAGCTTTTTAGCATATAATTTCCTTTTTAGGAAATTTCCTTTTTTGGTAATTTTTGGAAAAGCAATTTTGAGTTGCTTATGTAAGCCATCAAAATTTCCTTTTTTGGAAAGTCTTTCCTAAAAAGGAAATTTCCCTTTTTGGTAATTTTTGCCAAAAGCATTTTTGTGCTGCTTATATAAGCCATCAAAACTTTCCTTTTTTGGTAATCCATCAAATATATCCTAAAAAGGAATTTCCTTTTTAGGAAAGACCCCTCCAAAAGCATTTTTGAGACGCTTATGTAAGCCATCAAAACTTTTCTTTTTTGGTCAATCACATGACCTGATTACATAAGCAATACCCACTTTTTTCAGTCACATGACCTGCTTATGTCAGCCATCAGAATTTCCCAAAAAGGAAATTCAATGTCAAAATCATTTTTGAGTTGCTTATGTAAGCCATCAAAACTTTCCCTTTTTGGACAGTCACATGATCTGATTATATAAGCAACATCCACTTTTTTCAGTCATGTGATCTGCTTATGTAAGCCATCAAAAATCTCCTTTTTGGTAAGTCACATGACCTCCTTATATAAGCCATCAATTATTATGTAAGCAGCCCCCAATGCTCAGCAGACCCATACTGTCGGCACCAGCCCAATTTGGAACTACCCTCTCCAAAACAACGGATCCACCTCAGTCACTGGACCGAGACGATGGGCTATAGGTTGGGTTGGGATTGCACATTTACAATTGTGGCATGCCACAAGATAACAAATGTAAATCTTAGGCTTAACTGGAAGAAATTTATTTCTGAGGTAGCTTGTTAACTAGGAGAAATATATTTTCTCAGCTGCAGCTATTGATTAAAGACATTTCTATTTCTGTGATGCATGTGCCACCTGTACAGTCATTTGCATATGAATGTGAACACAATGATTTTCCCTTTGTTTTGTTGATCTTCACTATACTAGATTTAGTAGTTCATGCATCAGAATAGGTGGCAGTGACATTATTTGTTGATTATTTCACCTTATTCACCTTTTCCTCGGTTATTTCGTGATTATTTGATGTAGGTCAAAAAACTAGGTAAGTGTCAGCGTGCTGAATTTTAACTTCTTTTTGAACTATTTTCACACCCAACTTTCGATCACTTTCCTTACCTATACCCCTTCCTTATCTTATCGCATCCCTTATCACGACTCACACGTCATCGGAAACCAGACAAAGACACTGATGATATTACATGGACACCCACACGACAAAGACACAAGACGACCAGCCGACGAAGTTGAATCCGCACGGACTCTATGGATGAGGACTAAGGCGTACAGACCCTAGACGTCAAGACCTAGTCTGCCAGTACTCCTCAGCACTGGCAACCTCCTCCTCCGTCCCCTCCGAGGCACTCTCGTCGACTTCCTCGTCGACCATCTCGACGACCCAAGCTTCCTCCAGACGATGCGCTACGGCTAGCTGAACTTTGGCGCGCAGGCGGTTCCTTGCTGAATCGACCGTAGTCTGATCCAGAGTCCTCTGGGCTGACCAACCCTCCACTCTCTCGGTCAGTTGAGCCACCAGGCGAACGGCCTCCGCTGCACGCTGGACCGACAAGAGCGTAAGGTTGGTTAATCCGTTCACGTCAACGGACTCCACCGGGATCAGCTCGCCGCGATCCAGGCGACACTGTAACATTGTCGCATTGGAATAGGATGGTGGACTCGATGTCTCCACCCTGTCGGACAACATTGGGATTACTGGGACACATGCGATGGGCTGGACGGCGAGCGCCGTTGTAAGGAACCCATCAACGGGCACGAATGGAACGTTGTCCACGCACGGGAGAGATCGACGGAGGCGGAACCAGAATGGCCACCTCGTTCTCCCCGGCGTACTCCAACTCGGGAGAACTGCTAACCGGGTTAACCGCTATCTCCTCAGACATCTCGCGAACAACCTCCTCCCCGCCATCGGTACGCGCCGGTGTACGGTACGAGCCATCAGAAGCTAAAGAGGGATGTCAGTGGACAAGTCAAATATGTCAACTGGCATCCCGACCTATTGGGGAAGCCATCCTGTCCAGAATCGACTCGTCCTCAGACTTGTCCCAAACCGCAGCCACCGAACGAGTGTGACAGTGGCACAGCCACTCGCTCATGGACTCGACCCGAGCGCCCAGCAACGGCAAGGCGTCGTCCAACGTATCAACCTAGAAGCGGAATGAGTTCCCTTGGATAAAGACCAGGGGAAGACACACCAACCTTGGTGTCTAACTTGTTCAGAGCCTTTCTATGACGGTTGAGCCGTCGGTCGACCTCGATCAAGTCCCGTTGAATGGTATTGTCTCGTTCTTTCAGCGACTCGACCAACTGGTTGTGCTCCTCCCACATCGCCAGCATCTCACTCTCAAACGTCACGCGAAGCGTGTCGTTCATCAGGAGGAGCGTCTTCTTGGTGTCCAATGCCTCCGAGTACATCCTACGGGCGTCGTCATTTGCCTCTTTCACTTCACGCTTCAGCCGCTCATTCTACAAGCCAGTCAGTGTTATCCCACAAGCGGGATGCACAGACCGACTCACCGCTTTCTGTTCCGTCCGCAAAAGGAACCAAAGGCGGTGACCAATGGCGGCTGTGTAATGTTGCGAGCGAGTAGCTCCAGGCCACCTTCCTTCACCATTCCCTAGGTTGTAGATCCCCATCTTCAGAAGGCCCCACAGCGCAGACGCCACCGGAGTCTCCCATGGCATGCGCAGCTCGGTGTCAAACGTTACCACCCGCATCGACTCTTGCAGCTTGTGATCGATCAAGTTGTGATACCACAACTCGTCGTCCATGGTCAGGTAGCTGGGAGGCTTGGCTATTGTCGCCTCCAGTTGTCGAGCGTCCACCTTATCGGCAACCACGAAGATCTACAAATGCAATGTCAGTTGTTGCCAGCAAACGGCGACACGTGATGTCGCACCTCACGATAACTAGGGTACACCACATTGGTGTTCGGCAGAAAGTATCCCTTGTTCTGCATGGACCGAGGATCCGCGGACTCGATGGTAGCGGTGCTGTTCCCAGCACGGAAGACACGATCGGAGATCATGGGCATGATGGATGAGTAGTTGGTTGGTGGGATTGTTGGTTTGGGAAGAAGAGAGTTTGATGGATCCAACGGCCGGTTCGCACTACGCTTTATCCGACCATCGAAAGCGCTCGCGCCCTATTCGCCATTGGATCGGTCCATCGTTTCACCGGCCCAGACTCCCCATACATTCGCTTCAACCATTCAAGCCCCACTCGGTCCTTTGTTGTCCTGATCGGACGAGCTGACGCGTTGTCCCCCTATTGGTCAGTCTTCGCATGTGATATTGTTCTTTGTCATTCCTTTCCCACAAGACGTCATGACCCCTTTCTTGTTCTCTCATGAACCCTGACCCATTAGTCATTCCTTTAACATTTCTATTCTATGTCCCGGGCCGCTTACTGTTCTGGCTTACTCTCGGCCCTTCTTTGCTCCGAGTTATTATTAGATAGGGTTATCTCTGTCCCGGCCACTCTCCTATATAGGTACCAGTAGAGTAGCTGAGGATTCCCCATCTTTGATATCTCGGGAAGTCCTCTTCTCCTTGCAGCATTGGTGTATTTGCTGTAGGCCACTGAAGAGCTTATCGAGTACCTCTTTGAACACATTTGCTCTCCTCTCTCTCTCGGCCTTGCATCAAGCATCGGCGAACGCGCTTACGAAAAGGAGTTCCTCGTCGCTCTCTTGATCAAGCATCAGTTTGAGGCGCCATCCTTGGGCTCTTATATCTGCCCTCAGAAGAAGATAGGGATTTATCGGATAGAGGCTTCACTGGGTCCAGGGTAGAATAGGTTTTGGGGGATTATTCTAAACAATATTCTGAATATAATTAAAATAGTAAATGTATTATTTTCAAAACAGATTCTGCCCACATTCAAGGAATATGCAAATGCAAATGAACTCTCAGCAGAGTTGGCTCTGGGCATCAGATTTGAATAAAATAATCCTAGGATATGGCTAGAATATGTTTAAAATAAGACATGTTTATTATTCTGATTATATTCTGAATATTATTTAGAATAATCCCCAGAAACCTATTCTATCCTGGACCCAGTGCTTGGCACTCCTGCTGTGAATTCGGACAACCTACCGGAGAACGCTCGTCCATCGCGTTTTGGACCACGTAGACTTTGGGTGGATATAGGGAAGTCGTTCCCCCTTTGCCCCATTGTTTCTTGTTGGTTGGAGTTGCGACTCACCAACAGCACTGGTACCTGAAGGGCGAAGAGTGGCCCTGACAGTAAGGAATAACCTCAAATAACTGCAATAACTTTGTGCCACCTTTTCTGATGATGCCGAACGGCATTGTGTCTGACACTTTGTCACTCTCCTCTTCCGCTCCACAGAACTTGAATGACAGTCTCTGACATTGGTCTCTATACCTCGGTGGTTTGTCCAGCCAAGAGGTGGTGAAACTGCTGAACATATCACTGGACAACGTATTACCTTGCTCATGTTTGTTTATCTTCAAAATCACAATGATGAGAAAAAAATGTCTTCAGTCTATGAGGTTTCATAGGTACCTGACCATCCACCGGGCACCCAGTGCCACAGTACAAACGGGTTACCAGCATGGGCAATGGAATTGTGGATTAGCACCAGGGAAATTCAGGAAAATTCAGGAGGAGGGGCAAAGTGCGTGATGTGACCTCTAGTGCCACCAATTGTCCCTGAGAGTTACTATATCGAGTAAGGCACAAGAGCAGCGTGAAAAAACTGTGTTCATTTTCATATGCAAATGACTGTATTCCACCAAGGTTGGCAGAGTTTTCTTGTCACTTTCCAAGTCAAGCACTGTTGAACCGGAGGTCTGTGCCTGGCAATGGGTCAACCAGCTGTTGAGCAGGTAGAGTATAATACTATACTACTACATGGGTACTCTAAGTCTTACCTGAAGGGAAGAGACTTATAGTTGCTAGTTGTCAGCGTGCTGAATTTTACCCTCTTTTTGAACCATGTTTACATCCAACTTTCGCTCACTTTCCTTACCTTCTCTTCCTTATCTTATCAATTCCCTTTATCACGACTCACACGTCATCCAAGAACACGGACAAAGACATAGATGATATTACACCAGGCGCACCCACGACGAAGACACAAGACGACCAATCAACGGAGTTGAATCCGCACGGACTCTATGTGTGATGATTTCGCCGTTTACCCCCTTTCATTTCCTTTATTTAACAACTCATCACCACTAAGTCAATTGGTGCCCTGCCCTAAACACGGCGGTAAACTGTTTATTATGCAGTATGCCCTATGCTTAACGATTCAAAGTCCAATACGTGGAACGTGCTACTAGTCAAGATACCCCAGAAGACCTGAGGTATAATACGTGAACATGTACCAGCAGACCTTCATACAAAGATCCCCCCTACCTGGCCCTCCGTTGCCCCTGGACGACTAGTAGATATTCAGGCTACCGACAACAAGGGATGTATTAATAAGCGTCGCACACTGACCTCTCGCAGAAGTCAACCGGCTTATTAATCTGACCCTTGGATTGGACTTATGAAAACCATTATGCTTTACGACTCATGGATCACACGCAATAGACAAGAGAGAAGATTAATTGGAAGCCAAACAGTACAAAAGAGTTATCTAATCAATATCTCTGCGGATCCTTTGTACTACTTCCAATGCTGATCTCACCAACTCCTCATTCAACCAGTTCTGCTCCCAGATCTCTTTTGGGTCCACGTTCGACAAGTCATCATAATCTGGAAGCTCCGTATCAGAGTTTGGTTCACTATTGGGAACGAACTCAGCGTACGGGTCATACTCCAAGGCAGGCCATTGACGACGACTACCCCAAGGAGTAGACACAAATTCAGGATGAGGAGTGTCCCTACGGATGACTCCTACATTCTGATAGAACTCGTCGCTCCCAATCTCAATGACCTCGTCATCAACAGGAACCAACCTGTTCTCGTAACGGACCAACAAATGAGCAGGCGGCGACTCAGCCTGATTAGGGATTATCGGTGACCTGGCCCGATGCAGAACCTCCAACTCCTCTTCTTCGACTTGGACCTCCGGCTTGTTACACCTCCTCTGGAGATCCCGAACTTCTCCGGTCAACTCGGAGACACGGCGAGTAAGGTGAACCTAAAGGAACAGGGTTAGAAGAAACCAATTATCTTCGATCCCTGCCCCCGTACCTTATCTTCTCCGGTCTTTGTAACAAGACTCCGGACCAAGTCCTTCAAGGTGATCACTTCCCCCTAAAGGAAATGTTAGGTTAGAGATGTCCAATATCTCCAGACCCCACATTTACCTTCAACCTATCGATCGCCATACCATGCTGCTCTTGCTCATCTTCGATCTTCAGTATCCCCTCGTGACATCCGAGGAACTCCTTCTCCAACTTCTCAATCTCTTCGCGACGACCATCAACTCGCTCATTGACATGAGCTATCTCGTCCATCAACATAGACCCAACGTTACCTGTATGGATAACACTGGCCTCCAACACGGAGTTGAAGGTCTCGTTGGTCTCAGTGACAAACTCGACACCCCTGTTGAGGAGTTCGGTCGCATAGGGGTTCGTCTCAATACGCGCCAACTTGCGCCGAGACACCCTACGAGAAGCCTGGATAAAGTCCCTAAATCCTAAAGCGGAACGTCAGCAGACATGCTAAATATGTCAACCGGCATCCCAAACCTAAATTGGTAAAACCCTCATTAGGGTCAGCAGTGCTGGTATGGTCCATGACGTTTCCCAAAGTGGGATAAGGACGGGACGAATCACGACGAGCGTGAGAGAAGTGGTCGATGTTGAAGTTGTGCTCCTGGACAGGAGAGTAGGAAGAAGAGTGACGAGTGGGAATACGAGTTTGAGCACGAGGCATGTTGGCTGTGTGTAACAAAGGTGGGTTTGTTGAGAGACCTAGTCATCCAACCCCCTTTGGTTATATACCAAATGCCACGCCCCTTCCATGACTCAGGAGTTGAGTCATCTTTTCTATTGTTTACTGCGCATGACCCACATGACATCATATGCCCCTATTTCTTAGTCATATGCTCCCCTTTTGCCATTGGCTGTTAATCAGTCATACCCACATTCCTTCCGAACATTCTCAGGATACGTCATGCTTTGTAACTGCTTTGTAATGCTCTAAAATTGCTATTGGTCACCACACTTTTGTTTATCAGCTGATAATTTGTAGCATTAGTCACCACATAACACACAGACCATGCAGTGCTGCGCACGGACCATGTTTGTCTGTGTTTGTATCTTTAGAGTAGTTACATGTCACTGTCACGTCACAAATCTAAGTAGTATATATACTCAGAGTAGTTTAGCCTGTACTCCTTAGATTTGTTATCATCAGACTCTCCGTGACCTCTACTGCTGTGTGCTTAGAGCAAGAGTGCCTGAAGACCCTTGTCTCCTTCTTTCTCCTTCCCTCCAATCTAAGTCTGCGAAGAGACTTCCGATATCCCTGGGTTTGCAACAGGGTTATAACTGTGTGTTTGACCCCTGAGTGTGAAAGGTGTCACAAACGCATGACATGTTGGTCAAAATCACACAGATAATTCAAGACATTGGTCTTATTGGCAGTAATAAAAGTACAAAGGCAGCTAACAAATATTACAAGACTAAACAAGAACAAATGGGTCTATGTCGCAAGGACAGTCCTGAGGATAAGGACAACGATGAGCGAAGTGGTGAGGGTTGTGTACGCTCTGAGGGCAGTACGAATACACCCGAGTTACCGGATCCTGCCAACACTCCCTGCATCCCAGCACATCATGAAACAAACTGTCATGCATCTCTCGCTTCACATCAGTCAGTGCGTCGCTCACCAACGCGAACCCATAGTGGTCCTGAAGACTCGCTACCTCCACCTTCAACTTCATCCAAACCTGCCGTGACTTGTCGGAGGGACGACAACGTTGACCAGAATGAGTCATCGGACTCTTGCGGTTCTTCTTCTTCTGGGACCTCTCCACCATCTGACGAACTGGAGCAGGACTCCAGGGAGGGGATGGAGGGAGAGGAACGCCCTGATCCTGGCGGCGGCGAAGGGATGACTGGGGACTTGCAAGGGGGGGTCGGCGCAGTAGGCCCCTTGACATTTGTGTCCGAAATATCGGAAGAGAGATGCCTGGAAAGGTCCCCAATGTTCCAAAGCAAAGTGAGAGAAGTCATCATTCAAACTATTCATGATGATGTACATGAGGTCCACGCGCTTCTCCAACTTCGCAATCCTATCCTCCCTCTCCCTCTCCATAGCATCCAACAAAAGTACGGCTCCAGGATGAGCAGCTTCAGGACGAGGCCTAGAAGCCCTGGGGTCCTCGTATCCGGCTTGTTCCCAGAACTCGGCGGGAGCATTGTGAGCGGTTAGGAAGTTCACGGCCACTTGATTGTCGTGAGCAATGTTGGCAGGGGTATCATAAAGGTGTTGCTCCACGTCATAGGGAGCATCCGTCTCAAAAGACAGAGAGAAGTCGAAGGGGGTGGCGGCAGCGTTGAGCACAGCGTTGTTGGCAACGTAGGCAGACATAGTAGTAGAAGATGTTTCAGAGGAAAGGGTGGTAGTGGTAATTGTGGGAGAGGAAAAGAGACGATGGGAGGAAAAGACCAATAATCCCCCTGGATTATATACAACTGACTCAATAAGGCGCCAAAAGGGGAAGACAATGAACCATCATCCATTTAAAACCCAATTAGGACAAACGAACCCTTAACCCCAATCGCGATCCCATCAAATCTAGAGAAATCCCCATCGATCAAGAGAAATCCCCATCACTCTTCTATTACTACCATGAAACGGGAGAAATCCCCACCAAACTCCTAAATGACTCATTCGCTATTGTTCCCCTATTTCGCACTCGATATCTGTCGTTCTAAGTTCCACTTCTCTGACTCGTTTACCCTACCCTAAAGTGCGCACAGACCACGTTGACCCCTGTTTGGTTTGTTGTAGAATAATGACTCCTGTTGAGGACTGGGTATATAAGGAAGAGTGTTCGCTCCTTTCTTTTCCCCATTCTCAATCTCTTCTGTACTCCTCTACCCATAACCTCAATAAACAAAGTAAGCTGAAGAATACTCTTCACGTCTTACTCTTTTCTGACTCATTCAAGCAGGAATTCTCCTGCCAGTGTATGTTCAGTCCCCCCGACCCTTTTCCCTCTACTAGTCCCATCCAACGCCCAGTCGTACCAGACGCCAGGAGATCTATCTGGGAGTATAAACTCATCAGAAGTCTCCAAGTAAACCGAACCACCGGTTTACTCACTCATTTACCTTATTATTGCCCCTTTGCAGCCCTCGACGCCGGAGTCACCACTCCCCCTTTCCTCTTAGGAGCCGATCATCAGTTCCTTTGGAACTCAGACCTTACTAAGAGCGTTCTAGCAATGGTCCACTTCAGTATAAGTCCGGCTTTCTACTTCCCGAATCCTCGCGTTCATCTCACCACTAACATTCATACTCACTCCCCTGCTATCATTGTCCTTTGGTGGGAAGTCCCAACTGAATTACCTTACTCGGTTATAGAATACCCCGTAAACTTCGAACGTCTCAGTGACCAAGACTTCGAACCGTTTGTTCAGCAACTAAGTCAGTTTTGCCAAGACTACCACTCGCCCGTTCACCCTTATCAAACCAAGTCACCACTCGCTCTTGGTATCCCTCCATTCCTCACTCCCACACCCGGAACCCCTTTTAAAACCCGACCCGACACTCCCCACCCGTCCACTAATCCTCTAGCGCCCCACAAACAGTAAGCAGGCCCACAACCCTGACAAAAGGTTTGGATAGCAAGAGTGCTATTGAACTGTAGAGGTCACGTCGGCCTGACACTATGGACAAGAACTAAGGTGTACAAGCCCTAGTCATCAAGACCTGGTCTGCCAGTACTCCTCAGCACTGGCAACCTCCTCCTCCTCTGTCCCCTCCAAGGCACTCTCGGTGACTTCCTCATCGACCATCTCTATGACCCAAGCTTCCTCCAGACGATGAGCTATGGCCAGCTGAACTTCAGCACGAAGGCGGCTCCTCGCTGAATCGACCATAGTCTGATCCCGAGTCCTCTGCACTGACCAGCCCTCCATCCTCTCGGTCAGTTGAGTCACCAACCTCACGGCCTCCGCTGCACGCCGGACTGACAAGAGCATAAGGTTCATTAACCTGTTCATGTCGACGGACTCCACGGGGATTAGCTCGCCACGATCCAGGCAACACTGCAACATCGTCGCGTCGGAATAGGATGGTGGACTTGATGTCTCCTCCCTGTCGGACGATGTTGAGATTACTGGGACACATTCGATGGGCTGGACGACGAGCGCCGTTGTAAGGAACCCATTGACAGGCACGAATGGAACATTATCTACGCACTGGCACTGGGGGCAAGGGGTCACTTACCCAGCGATTACATTGTGATTACATTGTGATTTTTTAGACAATGTGTCCAGCCTGTGGCCAGGAGGTACATACTGAGTTCTTTTACAAAGTACCCATCAATGTGATCACAATGTGGCCAGCGGGTCCATCTTGATCACTTTTACAAAGTACCCATCAATTCGATCACAATGTGCCCTGTGGGCCTATGCAGGATACATTGTAAAAGTATTCATCAAAGTGGCCACCAGGCACTTTGTGAAAGAAACCAGGGTTTTCTTTCACAATATTATTTACAATTTATCCTACTGGGTGCCTGAGCCACTCATTGAGAGTTCTTTCAAAAAGTAACCAGCAATGTGACCACAATGTCCCCAGGAGGTTCTTCTTAATGTTTTCACAATGAACTCTCAATGTGGTTGGATTTCACAACAAACTCTCAAAGAAACCATTGAGTATCTGGTTGAATACTTTGTGGACACATTGCTGGATACTTTATGAAAGAACTTTCAATGAGTGGCTCAGGTGGATGCTGGATACATTGTAAGCAAAATTGTGAAAGAACCCAGGTGTTTCTTTCACAAAGTGCCCAGTGGCCACTTTGATGAATACTTTTACAATGTATCCTGCATGGACCCACAGGGCACATTGTGATCGAATTGATGGGTACTTTGTAAAGGTGATCAAGTTGGACCCACTGGCCACATTGTGATCACATTGATGGGTACTTTGTAAAAGAACTCAGCATGTACCTCCTGGCCACAGGCTGGACACATTGTCTAAAAAATCACAATGTAATCACAATGTAATTGCTGGGTAAGTGACCCCTTGCCCCCAGTGCGGAGAGATCGAAGGAGGAGGAACCGGAACGGCCACCTCATTCTCCCCCGCGTACTCCAACTCGGGCGAACTACTAACCGGGTTGATCGCCGTCTCCTCAGACGTCTCACGGATAACCTCCTCCCCGCCATCGGTACATGCTGGCGTGTGGTACGAACCGCCAGAGGCTGGCGAAGCCATCCTGTCTGGAATTGACTCGTCATCGGACTCATCACGGACGGCAGCCACCGAACAAGTGCGGCAATGGCACAACCGCTCGCTCATGGACTCAACCCAAGCACCCAGCAGTGGCAAGGCATCATCCAACGTATCAACCTAGAAGTGGAATGAGTTTCCTCCGATCATCACGGGGGAACATCACGCCAACCTTGGTGTCCAACTCGTTCAAAGCCCTTCTATGACGGTTGAGTCGTCAGTCGACCTCAATCAAGTCCCTCTGGATGGTGTCGTCTTGTTCCCTCAAGGACTCAACTAGTCAGTTGTGTTCCTCTCGCATCGCCAGCATCTCACTCTCGAATGTCACACGAAGTGTGTCATTCATCAAGAGGAGAGTCTTCTCGGTGTCTGTGATGATTTCGCCGTTTACCCCCTTTCATTTCCTTTATTTAACGCCTCATCACCACTAAGTCAGTTGGTGCCCTGCCCTAAACACGGCGGTAAACTGTTTATTATGCAGTATGCCCTATGCCTAAACGACTCAAAGTCCAATACGTGGAATGTGCTACTAGTCAAGATACCCCAGAAGACCCGAGGTATAATACGTGAACATGTACCGGCGGACCTTCATACGAAGATCCCCCCTACCTGGCCCTCCGTTGCCCCTGGACGACTAGTAGATATTCAGGCTACCGACAACAAGGGATGTATTAATAAGCGTCGCGCGCTGACCTCTCGCAGAAGTCAACCGGCTTATTAATCTGACCCTTGGATTGGACTTATGAAAATCATTATGCTTTACGACTCATGGATCACACGCAATAGACAAAATAGAAAGAAGATTCATTGGAAGCCAACAGTACAAAAGAGTTATCTAATCAATATCTCTTCGGATCCTTTGTACTACTTCCAATGCCGACCTCACCAACTCCTCATTCAGCCAGTTCTGCTCCCGGATCTCGTTCGGGTCTACGTCCGACAGGTCTTCGTAATCTGGAAGCTCCGTATCAGAGTTTGGTTCACTATCGGGAACGAACTCGGCGTACGGATCATACTCCAGAGCAGGCCATTGACGGCGACTACCCCAAGGAGTAGAAACGAACTCAGGACGAGGAGTGTCCCTACGGACGACTCCTACGTTCTGATAGAATTCGTCGCTCCCGATTTCAATGACCTCATCGTCGACGGGAACCAACCTATTTTCGTGACGAACCAATAAACGAGCGGGTGGCGACTCAGCCCGATTGGGAATTATCGGCGACCCGGCCCGATGCAGAACCTCCTCTCCCTCCTCTTCTTCGACTCGGACCTCTGGCTCGTTACACCTCCTCTGGAGATCCCAGACTTCTCCGGTTAACTCGGAGACACGACGAGTAAGGCGAACCTAAAGGAATAGGGTTAGAAGATATCGAAAACCTTCAACCCCTACCCCTTACCTTATCATCCTCCAATTCTCCAGTCTTGGTAACCAGAGCCCGGACCAAGTCCTTCAAAGTAGTCACCTCTCCCTAAAGGAAATGTTGGGTTAGAAAAGTCAAATATCTCCCGACCCCACATTTACCTTTAACAAATCGATATCGGCCCCCTGCCGAACAACGCTATCTTCCTGTCCGTGAATAACTCCCTGCATGTCTTCCTTCCAATTCTCCAACGCTTCTATCTCCTCACGACGACCATCAATACGCTCATTGACATGAGCCACTTCGTCCATTAACATGGACCCAACGTTCCCCGTATGGAGAACGCTGGCCTCCAACACGGAGTTGAAGGTCTCGTTGGCCTCGGTCACGAACTCAACACCCCTATTAAGGAGTTCGTTCGCATAAGGGTTGGTCTCGATGCGCGCCAACTTGCGCCGAGACACCCTACGAGCAGCTTGGAGAAAGTCCCTGAAACCTAAAAGGAGTTAGCTTGGCTTCCTAAATCGGAATTCGCAAGCAGGGCCCCCACCTAAATCAGAGAACCCCTCATTAGGGTCGGCGGTGGCGGTCCGGTCCATAACCGCTCCCAAAGTAGGATAAGGGCGGGACGGATCACGGCGGGCATGGGAGAAGCGGTCGATGTTGTAATTGTTCTCCTGAACAGGAGAGTAGGAGGAGGAACGACGAGTGGGATTGCGAGTAGAGGCACGAGGCATGTTGTCTGTGTAACAAAGGTGGGTTTGTTGGAAGACCAGTCATCCAACCCCCTTTGGTTATATACCAAATGCCACGCCCCTTCCACGACTCAGGAGTTGAGTCATCATTTCTATTGTTTACTGCGCATGACCCACATGACATCATATGCCCCTATCTTTAGTCATATGCTCCCCTTTTGCCATTGGCTGTTAGTCAGTCATACCCACATTCCTTCCGAACATTCTCAGGATACGTCATGCTTTGTAATTGCTCTGTAATGCTCTCAAATTGCTATTGGCCGCCACACTTTCGTTTATCAGCTGATAATTTGTAGCATTAGTCACCACGTAACGCACAGACCATGCAGTGCTGCGCACGGACCATGTTTGTCTGTGTTTGTATCCATAGTGTAGTTACATGTGACGGTCACATCACAAATCTAAGTAGTATATATACTCAGAGTAGTTTAGCCTGTACTCCTTAGATTTGTTATCATCAGACTCTCTGTGACCTCTACTGCTGTGTGCTTAGAGCAAGAGTGTTTGAAGACCCTTGTTTCCTTCTTTCTCCCCCTCTCCAATCTAGTCTGTGAAGAGACTTCCGATATCCCTGGGTTTGCAACAGGGTTATAACTGTGTGTTTGACCCCTGAGTGTGATAGGTTTGGATAGCAAGAGTGCTATTGAACTGTAGAGGTCACGTCGGCCTGACAGTGTCCAGCATCTCCGAGTACATCCTGCAAGCGTCGTCCTTTGCTTCCTTCACCTCGCGCTTCAGATGTTCATTCTACAGAGCCAATCAGCGTTATCCCACAAGTGGGACGCACAGACCGACTCACCGCTTTCTGTTCCATCTGCAATAGGAACCAGAGATGGTGACCAACGGCTGCTGTGTAGTGTTGAGAGCGAGTAGCTCCAGGCCACCTTCCTTCACTGTTTCCCAGGTCATAGATCCCCATCCGCAGAAGACCCCACAATGCTGACACCACCAGATGTCAGGCCGACACGACCTCTACAGTTCAATAGCACTCTTGCTATCCAAACCTATCACACTCAGGGGTCAAACACACAGTAATCTCCCTGTTGCAAACCCAGGGATATCGGAAGTCTCTTCACAGACTAGAGATGGAGAGAAGGAGAAAGAAGGAGACAAGGGTCTTCAGGCACTCTTGCTCTAAGCACACAGCAGTAGAGGTCACGGAGAGTCTGATGATAACAAATCTAAGGAGTACAGGCTAAACTACTCTGAGTATATATACTACTTAGATTTGTGACGTGACAGTGACAAGTAACTACACTAAAGATACAAACACAGACAAACATGGTCCGTGCGCAGCACTGCATGGTCTGTGCATTACGTGGTGACTAATGCTACAAATTATCAGCTGATAAACAAAGGTGTGGCGGCCAATAGCAATTTTAGAGCATTACAAAGCAGTTACAAAGCATGACGTATCCTGAGAATGTTCGGAAGGAATGTGGGTATGGCTGATTAACAGCCAATGGCAAAAGGGGAGCATATGACTAAGAAATAGGGGCATATGATGTCATGTGGGTCATGCGCAGTAAACAATAGCAAAGATGACTCAACTCCTGAGTCATGGAAGGGGCGTGGCATTTGGTATATAACCAAAGGGGGTTGGATGACTAGGTCTCTCAACAAACCCACCTTTGTTACACACAGCCAACATGCCTCGTGCCAACATCTGTTCTACCTCTTGTCGTGCTTCCGTCTCTCCTGTTATGGAGAACAATTTCAACATCGACTGTTTCTCTCATGCTCGTTGTGATCGGTCCTGCCCTTATTCCACTCTTGGGAACGTCATGGATCGTTCCGCCACCGCTGACCCTAATGAGGGTTTTACTGACTTAGGTTCGGGATGTCGGTTGACATATTTGGCATGTCTACTGACGTTCCGTTTTAGGTTTCAGGAATTTCATCCAAGCTTCTCGAAGGGTGTCTCGGCGCAAGTTGGCGTGTATCAAGACCAACCCTTATGCAGAAGAACTCCTGACTCGTGGGGTTGAGTTCGTTACTGAAACAAACGAGACCTATAACTCGATCCTCGAGGCCAGCGTTATTCATACGAGTAATGTTGGTACTATGTTGATGGATGAGTTGGCCTATGTTCAGGCCTGAGTTAACAGTAAGAAGGAGGACATTGCTAAGCTTGAAGAATGGAAGGGGACCGCTCAAGATATTATGCAAGGACAAGAGGATGTGATCATTCAGCAGGGTGCCGATATTGATATGCTGAAGGGAGAGTTCGTTACTCTCAAGGATTTGATCCGGAGTCTGGTCACTAAGACCGGAGAATTGGAGGACGATAAGGTACAGGGGCAGGGATCGAAGATAATTGGTTTCTTCTAACCCTGTTCCTTTAGGTTCACCTTACTCATCGTGTCTCCAAGTTGACCGGAGAAGTCCGGGATCTCCAGAGGAGGTGTAACGAACCGGAGGTTCGAGTTGAGGAAGAAGAGTTGGAGGTTCCGGAGTGGGCCGAGTCTCCGCCTGCTCGCCTTTTGGTCCAGTATGAAAACCGGTTGGTTCCAATTGACGATGAGGTGGTGGAGATTCGAGAGGAGGAGTTCTACCGAAATGTTGGAGTTGTCTGTAGGGATACTCCTCATCCGGTTAGGAGGTTGACTCCTCTCATTACCGTGACGGACACCACTCAGCAGAGGGGACGATGGCCAGTCCAGGACTTTGATCCGTACGCTGAGTTTGTTCCTGACTCGGAACCGAATTCTGATACGGAGGATCTCCCTAATTACAATGACTTGTCCGATGTAGATCCGAACGAGATTAGGGAGCAGAACTGGGCGAACGAAGAGTTGGTGAGGTCGGCCTTGGAGACAGTACAAAGGATTCGCAGAGATATTGATTAAATAACTCTTTTGTACTGCTCCTTGGAATCCATATTCTATCTTGTTTATTGCGTGTGATCCATGAGTCGTAAAACATAATGGTTTTCATGAGTCCAATCCAAGGGTCAGATTAATAAGCCGGTTGACTTCTGCGAGAGGTCAGCGCGATATGTCAGGGTTGTGGGCCTGCTTACTGTTTGTGGGGGCGCTAGAGGATTAGCGGACGGGTGAGGAGTGTCAGGTCGGGTTTTGAACAGGGTGCCGGGTGTAGATGTGAGAGGAGGAGGGATATCGAGCAAGAGTGAAAACTCTGTTTGATAGGGGTGGACGGGCAAATGGTAATCCTGACAGAACTGACTCAGTTGCTGTATAAACGGTTCGAAGTCTTGGTCGCTAAGACGTTCGAAGTTGGCGAGGTATTCTATAACCGAATAAGGCAATTCAGTTGGTACTTCCCACCAGAGAACGATAATAGCAGGGGAATGGGTATGGATGTTAGTGGTGAGATGGATGCGCGGGTTGGGAAAATAGAAGGCTGGACTTATACTGAAGTAGACAGCTGCTAGGACACTCTCAGTAAGGTCTGAATTCCAGAGGAATTGATGATCAGCTCCTAAGAGGAAAGGGGGGGTGGTAACTCTGGCGTCGAGGGCTGCGAAGGGACGATAGTAAGGGAAGTGAGTGAGTAAACCGGCTGTTCGGTTTACTTGGAGACTCCTGATGAGTTTATACTCCCAAATAGATCTCCTGGCGTCTGGGACAACTGGTCGCTGGACTGGACCAGTAGAGTGGAAAGGGTTTGGGGCCTGGAACATACACTAGCAGGAGAATTCCTGCTGAATGAGTTAGAAGGGAATAAGGCGTGAGGAGGATTCCTCAGCTTACTTTATTTATTCAAGTTGTGGGTAGAGGAGTACAGAAGAGATTGAGAATGGGGAAAAGAAAGGAGCGAACGCTCTTCCTTATATACCCAATCCTCTACAGGAGTCATTATTCTACAATGAACCAAACAGGGATCAACATGATCTGTGCGTAGTTTAGGGCAGGGTAGATGAGTCAGAGGAGTGGGACTTTAGAACAACAAGAACGAAATGAACTAGGGGAATAATAGTGAATGAGTCATTAGGAGCACAATGGGGATTTCTTGGGGTTTGATGGCAACCGTACTTACCCAATCTGTAATACAAACACGGATTGACTGCCGCAACTTTCGTGCAACAACTCCGCACATTTGTATATTATTCTAGCCTACTGATATTTGTATATAGCTTGTATATCATCTGTATATACCCCAAACCATGAGAACCAGGCTCGGTGACACGTCGGGGGATGATCGGGTGCGCCCTGGGTCTTCCCCCGCCATCAAATGATGGAACCGCGACAAATACCGCCATCACGCGGGTTCCCTGGCCTCCCCTCGCTTCCTTCGAGCGCCTCCCTCCATCAATACTGCCCCGGGAGGATGCCTGTTTGTGGGAAACCCCTTCCTGGTCCCCCCCTTCCTGGGCACCCACCTGGGGGTCATGCCGCTCGCCTTGTGTTCATATGTTTTATTTAATTTATATAAAAATGGTTCCACTTCCCGGTTCGAAACATATGACGCTGAAAATTTGTGAAAAAAACTGGAAAAAATCTACTTTATAGAATACATAAAACGTAGTCCATCCCGCTAGTTTTGACCTTAAACGGATGAGAATTGAGCTCACAATGTTCGATTTTTGTGCCAGGATGTGCCAGCTCACCACCCGAATTGATCGGGCCTTCCTTTTTGGGAATGCTCACGCCGCGGCCTCCCTGCTGGCCTGCGCCTGCGGTGCAGCCCCTCCCCTCGTGTTTTGGGTCCTTCCAGGTAAGTAGGGCCCTAGTCCTCATACACACTAACTATTCTATGATATATTTAGGTTCTAAAACCCATTTTGGGTCACCCAGCACGAGTCCGGGTACCATCGCCCCCTGGGTGGGGTAGGGTGGGGGTACAGATCCCCTTGTGCACGCTGCTGCAGGTGAGCAATGTATCTTATATTGGAGATATATATTCTACTGACATAGACCACCTAGGAAAACATGATGTGAGTGTGTTTTGTGCGCTTTTTGACCGCCTTCTACAGGGGTCAAAATGCGAAAATTACGATTTCTCCAGAATGTGGGGTTCAATCATTTCGCGCTTTCAGGAGCACATTCATGTGTATATTCTCATGTGGCTTGCATTCCTCCTGCACTGTCACACTTGTGTTTCCTGCCTTGGGAGATAGGGATGTATTCCTACCTCTCTTTCTCTCCCACTCATGGTACATTCTATTCCCTGATTTGGTGCTTTGCCCACCCATTCTACTCTATGATGTGAGTGGAACAAACCCACTTGTACCCCACCCGTACTGCAGGGGACACTGGTGCGTGCCTCTCACCTTACTCATTCCAGATCTGCCCCCAGAAAGGTCCCACCTGTTCACCCTTGCACAAGTAACATTGGAACTTATAGTAATGTCTATCACTTCAGGATTCTGTACATTTTTGTGCGTTCAAAGTGAGTATTTGCTTCTGTATCTCTATCATTCACTCAACCTCCCACCCGCTTTTCTACCTTCCCTATCACTTTTTTCAGCTTCTTCTAACCGTTTTCTGGGTGGTATATATATCTAATATACGTCCCAGAAATTTATCGTAGCCTGGCACAATGATTGATATGTTATTTAAACTTTTGTGTTTCTTTCCTCTCTCAGAGATACCCTATGTGTTTTTTCTTGTTTCGCCGCATTTTGAGCCACAATTTATGTTTGGGAGCCTAGTTACAGTTTATTTAGATGTAATACATACACTCTAGCACTGTGGGTACACAAATTGAGCGGTATTTATTATGATATACAAGGGAGAGGGATGTGCCATGGAATGGGCAAGTTTTGGATACCGGCAATTGTGTGTGACATATCATACTGTAGAAACAATTGGAATTGCATCACCTATGATGTCAATTTTGAGTTGCAAATGTCCCGCTACTGGTCCCCTACTCTGTTCTCGAAATGACCACTTGTCAACTCCGGACCTAAAGAGGGGGGTGGCCTGGGGAACGAACATAAATACTTATCCATTCATTCTGAATTCTTGGAGATACTTTATTTACTTGTACACTGGTATATTCCTACGTTTACAGCCCAGCCAGGTAAATATTACAGTTCCCAGCACTCGAGAACTGTCCCATTCAAGGCGCACATTTCTCCCCTGTTGATCATCAAAAAACCAATATGTTAAGAGAAAGGAAGTGCTAGCACACATAAGTAGCATGTAATATGTATTATATAGCCCCCCGCTACATGTACTATCACCCCTAACATGACGGAAACGGCGAAAATCCCCATGGTGTATTAGATGGGGGGATGAAACACAAAAATAAAAATAACTTACCAATCACTGATCCCCTGTAAGAGAGATTTTGGGAGCATGTACTAGGCATAGAAACCACCCGGGAAAAAGGCAGAAAGAGTCAGGGAAGTGAAGATAAAAGCTGGTAGAGTGGGAGACGGATTTAGTGAGCATCATCAATAGGACAAGAAATAATTACCCCAGATGCGTAAAAATGCACGGGATCCCTAGGGATTACACACCAATAAAAGCTCCAAATGTGCTTGCATAGGGGTGGAACAGTTGGAGCGATCCAGAGCTGGATCTGTCCAACATGCAAGGCGAGGTTTACAAAGCTGCACCTAGGAATGCTAATAGTGCCGTGGGGGGCTTAATCGACTCTAAGAGATGTAATAAATGTGTTATCAGAGTATCAAATAGTGGGGGGCAACGTACCAAGACTGAGGGCGAGAAATGGTTGGAAATGCATCCATATCTCCTAAGGTGGGAAACACGAACACAACAGCAAAGGAGGAGTGCAAATCACATGAAGATATGCACATAAATGCACTCCCAAAATCGCGAAACAATTGAAGCATATGTTCAGGAGAAATCACAATTTTTGCGTTTTGACCCCTGCACATGGCAGTCAAAAGCGTGTAAAACACGTTCACATGGTGTTTTCCTAGGTGGTCTATGTCAGTAGAGTACATATCTCCAATATAAGATGCATTACTCACCTGTAGCAGTGCGCACAGGGGGATTTGTGTCCCGCCCTACCCACCCAGGGGGCGATGGTACCCGGACTCGTGCTGGGTGACCCAAAATGGGTTTTAGAACCTAAATATATCATAGAATAGTTAGTGTGTATGAGGACTAGGGCCCTACTTACCTGGAAGGACCCAAAACACGAGGGGAGGGGCTGCACCGCAGGCGCAGGCCAGCAGGGAGGCCGCGGCGTGAGCATTCCCAAAAAGGAAGGCCCGATCAATTCGGGTGGTGAGCTGGCACATCCTGGCACAAAAATCGAACATTGTGAGCTCAATTCTCATCCGTTTAAGGTCAAAACTAGCGGGATGGACTACGTTTTATGTATTCTATAAAGTAGATTTTTTCCAGTTTTTTTCACAAATTTTCAGCGTCATATGTTTCGAACCGGGAAGTGGAACCATTTTTATATAAATTAAATAAAACATATGAACACAAGGCGAGCGGCATGACCCCCAGGTGGGTGCCCAGGAAGGGGGGGACCAGGAAGGGGTTTCCCACAAACAGGCATCCTCCCGGGGCAGTATTGATGGAGGGAGGCGCTCGAAGGAAGCGAGGGGAGGCCAGGGAACCCGCGTGATGGCGGGGGAAGACCCAGGGCGCACCCGATCATCCCCCGACGTGTCACCGAGCCTGGTTCTCATGGTTTGGGGTATATACAGATGATATACAAGCTATATACAAATATCAGTAGGCTAGAATAATATACAAATGTGCGGAGTTGTTGCACGAAAGTTGCGGCAGTCAATCCGTGTTTGTATTACAGATTGGGTAAGTACGGTTGTTGATGGGATCGCGATTGGGGCTGAGGGTTCATTTACCCTAATTGGGACGTTAGTGGGTAATAGGTTATTGTTTTCCCTTTTCGGTTTTCTTTGAGTCAGGATGTATTTAAGTCAGGGGGATTAATGTTTGTTTCCCTCATCGTCTCTTTCCCACTCTCACCAAATCAACCACTACCCTCCAAACCACCTTACTACTATGTCTGCTTTCGCCACCAACAGCGCTATGCTCAACGCTGCTGCCATCCCCTTCGACTTTACCCCGTCCTTCGAGACGGATGCTCCCTACGGCATGGGACAACACCTGTACGACTCCCCCGCCAATATTGCTCACGACAATGAAGTGGCCGTGAACTTCTTAACCGCCCATAACGCTCCCGCTGAGTTCTGGGAGCAAGCTGGGTACGAGGATCCCAGGCTTTCTAGGCCTCAGTCTGAGGCTAGGCACCCTGGAGCCGTCCTCTTGTTGGACGCCATGGAGAGGGAGAGGGAAGATCGAATTGCGAAGTTGGAGAAACATGTGGCCTCATGTACGTCATCATGAATAGCTTGAATGATGACTTCTCTCACTTTGCTTTGTGTCAGGGCCACTCTACCCCAACAACTACCAGTGCGCTGAGCCGACTCCGCAGAGTACTCACTAGTCCAACTAGCTTGCGAGAGAACGATCACGTCCCTATTCTTCCGGTAGGTTGTCCGAGGTCACTGCAAGTCAGGTCGAGATCCTAAAGAGAAACCCAACCTAAACCGTACTTTGTTCGGTTTAACAAACAAGGGTTGATCCCTACAACAGGATTGATGACTCCACCAGTTGATCGACTGGACGCTCGAGATATTCTAATGTGACTGCGGAGAGTCTATAGTTACGAGGCGTAGTCGACGCGCAGAGCGGGAGGGAGAGCAGATGGGGGATGTCTTGGATCAAACAAGAAACTCTGACTTGTCCTTAACTGCAACTGGGCTGAGAAGGGCAGAGGATTTCCTGAGGTAACAAAACTAAGGTACTACAATACAGCCACAGTTGCTACTTATACTAAAGGAGTGGCCATGACGTCAATACCCTAATATACCCTTATCAAGTCCAGAACAAAGGGAGATAAGGAGTGTGAGAACGCTAAGTAAGGGAAGTGAACAAAGGTGACGCGTGGGAGAATAAAAGACAAAGGGCCTTACTAGCGTGTGAAGGATTGCATAAAAGATAAGGAGTGTCCGCATGAAACATAGGGGTAAAGATAACACTAGTCCAAATGGAAATAGGAGCATGGGGTCGTGAAAGTTCGTACCTGGGGATCTCACCCAAGGGCCAGGTGTCAATCTCCCTTTACATGGCCTCTGCCAGCTGGATTCGGGAGTAGAGACATTCAACATCCCTTGTTGTCTGTAGGCGGTAACAGCATCACGGACAAGTGGCAACCTCAACGTACGTCCGAACATGAGGAGGTCGGGCCTAGACTCATGGGACATGAGGGATTACAGATTCGCCGGCGTTTCACGCTAACGGCTACTCCACATTCGCTGGGCTAAACAAAAGGAGTCTAAGGCACTCCTTCCGAATAACGGCGATTCCTTCCTCCGGTTAGGAGACTGTGATGTGACTGTCCACGTGTGTGATCAGGGTCCAGGGTTGATCGTAATCGTAAAGTCATGAGGGGTCGTAAAAGGGGTTCGTGATGTCATAAAGGGGTCATCAGGGTCTTGAGACCTATTTTTAGTGCGCGCGCGTTCTAGGCGTTCCGGAACGAAGTTCTTCCAAGGCCGTCCCGCGGGCCGAGGTGTCAGCTTGATGTAGTAAGCCAACGATGATGGTACAGGGGCGGAACTTGATGTGACCCGGACCAATGAGGTTCGTCGAGGTAGGTCACGTGAAGGATCACCGATCTAGGCTATAAGAAGGACGTCTTCTTGGAGCCATCCTTGATCAGCAACACCAGCAACTTCCCCATCATCTTACCAAAACATGTCCTTCCCCAACAACCATACCTACAAGGTTGCCAATGGTATCTCCACCATCTCTTGCATCGACCGTCGTGCCGCCGCTCGCAAGACCTACGCCTGTGCGGCTGGGACTCCCTATACCACGGATGACCAGGTATGGGGGAGACCTAGAGCTTTTATGTGCTAGCACTAACGCCTTCCTCTAGGTAGAGGTTCGTTCTTTCGGGCGTTGATGTCCAGCTAACGGCTTCTAGATCTTGGAGGTCGTCACGGAAGTGGACGCCGAGCAGCTCCGGGAAACAATGCCTCATTTGGTGGGGTTGACCTGGGACGATGAGCTCTGGGTCCGTACGATCATTGCCGAGAAGGTGGCCTTCCGAATGAGGGGTAGGTTCGGGGAGCTGGAGCATCCGATCAAGAAGGAGCTCTGGTACACCCTGCAGAGGGGAATCTACGACCAGGACCTATTGGAGCACGGAGCAACCGTTCCTCGGGCCGTCCGCCATGCTACTGCCGCCACGTCGTTGTTGTGGTCGCTCGTTCGGGAGGGGGAGAGCAAGGTAGGTTCTCCGTTTGAATATTCGAGTATGACTCTCGACTAATCAAACTGCCTAGGTTGAACGTTTGGAGCGCGAGGTGAAGGAAGCGAAGGCAGACGTCCTTCGTCTGTCGGCGGAGGGTCTTCAATTGAAGGAGACCTTAGCTGCCTTCCAGCAGGGGACGAACGAAGCGTTGGAGGCAATGGTTGCCAACCATCAGGAGTTGATCGCCGGGTTGAAGGTTAGGGACAACAACATCAAGGGGGCATTGGCCAGGAGGGATGAAAAGGTAATGCCGCTTTCATCATTGCTTAGAATGATGGAAGCTGACATTTCCTAGACCGAAGAACTCGAGAACGTGGTGGCTGTGTTGACAGCGCAGGTCGAGTCCTTGCAGGACAAGACTTGCAACTGTAAGGAGGGTCCCAAATTGGTTGGTCAGGGGACAGCCGATGTTCCGTTCGAGTTGGAGTACGCCGACGAGGTGGTACTGCCATCGCCTAACCCGTCGTCCTACGCGACGCCTCCGATCGAGAACGCGGTTCCCGTTCCGACTCCGGCTCCGGCTTCTACGTTGGCCGCTTCCGACAAGGAGAACTGTGGGCGCTGTGTCTCGCAGCCGATCCATCAGTTGGTGAAGATCGAAGATGTGGTCATGGGGGTTGACCGAGCCGAAGATGCTCCGAGGGTCGCCGAGGTACGTCCGGTGACTACGGGGCAACGATGCAAACGCTCTCGAATCCGTCCTGCTCATCGCATGGCTCCATCGGCTAATCCCTATCCTCGTCCAGTTGAGTCGGATGGTGACCAGTCTGGTCGAGGTGGAGGACGAGAGTTCCGCTATCGGGTCAACCGTCCCTACCGACAGGTCGAGTCGGAGATCCAGCTTCGCCACCAGCTACGACTCGCAAGACAGGATTCCGCCCAGGGGTCCGATGAGGGAGACGGAGGGTCGCTTGCCGACTACGTCGACAGTACTGTCGAGCAGTCACCCAGTGATGGAGATGTGGGACCAGGTGTTCAGCAGTTCGGTGACATCTGGGAGACTGATCGGTCCGCTCGAAGGTATCTCTTCCTATCGGCTTGAACTAATCGTTCAGCTGAGTGCCGAAGATGGTGACGCCATGTTCGGGGAGGTCCTAGCGAGGAGGGGCCAGCACTACGATCTCCGGGATGGACGTTTGATGGCCTTTAGGCCTGCCGTAGATAGAGTCGACTTTTGAGGACGTTGTAAAAGCATTTGTATAGCCAGGTTGTTTCGTATTGCCGTGAATGTATGCGCGTTTGTGTGTTTTGAATGATTGGTGTGAAGGATAAGGAATGTGAAGCATTCAAAACATAAGAAGTGATAAGAAGAGTTCGAAGAAAGAGCGTGTTATAAAAAGTTTAAAAATACCATGTTCCTGACACTTTGGAACATTGGGGACCTTTCCAGGCATCTCTCTTCCGATATTTCGGACACAAATGTCAAGGGGCCTACTGCACCGACCCCCCTTGCAAGTCCCCAGTCGTCTGTTCGCCGCCACCAGGATCAGGGCGTTCCTCTCCCTCCATCCCCTCCCTGGAGTCCTGCCCCAGCTCGTCAGATGGTGGAGAGGTCCCAGAAGAAGAAGACACGCAAGAATCCGATGACGCGTTCTGGTCAGCGTTGTCGTCTGTCCGACAAGTCACGTCAGGTTCAGATGAAGTTGAAGGTGGAGGTAGCGAGTCTTCAGGATCGCTATGGGTTCGTATTGGTGAGCGACACGTTGACGGACGTGAAGCGGGAGATACATGAGAGCTTGTTTCACGATGTGTTAGGGTGTAAGGAGTGTTGGCAGGATCCGGTAACTCGAGTGTACTCGTACTGTCCTTGTGACATAGACCCCTTTGTCTTGGTTTAGTTTTGTAATACTTGTTGACTCGCTTTGTACTTTTATTACCAGAAATGCGAACAATGTCTTGAACTATTTGTGTGATTTTGGAAAATATGTCACGCGTTTGTGACACGATACTTATTAATACATCCCTTGTTGTCAGTAGCCTGAATATCTACTAGTCGTCCAGGGGCAACAGAGGGCCAGGTAGGGGGGATCTTCGTATGAAGGTCTGCCGGTACATGTTCACATATTATACCTTGGGTCTTCTGGGGTATCTTGACTAGTAGCACGTTTCACGTATTGGATTTTGAGTCGTTAAGCATAGGGCATACTGCATAATAAACAGTTTACCGCTGTGTTTAGGGCAAGGCACCAATTGACTTAGTGGTGATGAGGCGTTAAATAAAGGAAATGAAAAGGGGGTAAACGGCGAAATCATCACACAACCTATGTGACCACACATGGGAAAAATTAATCCCCACGACCGTAAGGGAGAGGGCCTTGTTGTTTTTAGATCTGCAAATGGTGCAACGACTCTAAATTTGTGGGATTTTGAAATTGTACCTTATTGTGGCTTCTTCCAATCAAACACTTGCCCTAATGGGCTGTTCAGCTGACTTTCTCTCCCTTTTCAATTGTATTGATATCGTCTCTTCACCTTTCAACAACAATATACATCATGCTGTACCAGGAACATGGTTTATCCAGTGTTTTTGCTTACCTGAGGGTTTTTTTTTTGGTGATTGGTATACAACTGGGCAATGGTACAAAAGTAAATATAAGGGGGCAGTCTGTTATCAACTTTCAGGAGTATCAAGTTACCAGATGTATCTCAGCAGCATTTGGATGTACTCATCTCAGTAGTATTATAACCGATCATCACAACTACTTGGACATATTAGCACAGCCACAGCACAACCACTTGCACAGCCACAGTTCACAGCATCCTACACAGCCTTCTTCACAGCCTCATACACACTGGAGGGGTTGAAAAATATTTATCTGTCACTTATCTGTCACTTTTTGTGAAAAAAGGTGGAAAAAAGTGACAAGTGCTAACTTATAGAAGCTATATAGGGAATTAAAAAAATTGGGCTTCCAAATATGGTATTAATCAGCAGATAAGTGAGAGAAAAGGGGAGAAAAGTCATGTCAAAAATAAGTTGAGTGCAGTGTTACTGATGCACAGTGTCAGGGTTGAAGACCTGCTTACTGATTATGGGGCGCTAGATGTCAGGGCCACTCTTCGCCCTTCAGGTACCAGTGCTGTTGGTGAGTCGCAACTCCAACCAACAAGAAACAATGGGGCAAAGGGGGAACGGCTTCCCTATATCCACCCAAAGTCTACGTGGTCCAAAACGCGATGGACGAGCGTTCTCCGGTAGGTTGTCCGAATTCACAGCAGGAGTGCCGAGCCTCTATCAGATCAATCCCTATCGTCTTCTGAGGGCAGAGATAAGAGCCCGAGGATGGCGCCTCAAACTGGTGCTTGATTAAGAGAGCGGCGAGGAACTCATTTTTGTAAGCGCGTTCGCCGATGTCAGGAACATGGTATTTTTAAACTTTTTATAACACGCTCTTTCTTCGAACTCTTCTTACCAATCCTTATGTTTTGAATGCTTCGCCCTCCTTATCCTTCACACCAATCATTCGAAACACACACACGCGCGTACTATTCCCAGCGAATCCACAACGAGCTATACAAGTGCTATCCTAATCCCATCAAAAGTCGACTCTATCTACGGCAGGCCTGAAGGTCATCAACTGTCCATCTCGGAGATCGTAGTGCTGGCCCCTCCTTGCTAGGACCTCCCCGAACATGGCATCACCATCTTCGGCACTCAGCTGAACGACCAGTTCAAGCCGATAAGAAGAGATACCTTCGAGCGGACCGATCAGCCTCCCAGATGTCACCGAACTGCTGAACACCTGGTCCCACATCTCCATCACCGGGTGACTGCTCGACAGTACTGTCGACGTAGTCGGCAAGCGACCCTCCGTCTCCCTCGTCGGACCCCTGGGTGGGATCCTGTCTTGCGAGTCGAAGCTGGTGGCAAAGCTGGATCTCCGACTCGACCTGTCGGTAGGAACGGTTGACCCGATAGCGGAACTCTCGTCCTCCACCTCGACCAGACTGGTCACCATCCGACTCAACTGGACGAGGGTAGGGATTAGCCGATGGAGCCATGCGATGAGCAGGGCGGCGTCGAGAGCGTTTGCATCGTTGCCCCTTAGTCACCGGACGTACCTCGGCGACCCTCGGAGCATCTTCAGCTCGGTCAACCTCCATGACCTCATCCTCGATCTTCACCAACTGATGGATCGGCTGCAAGACGCAACGCCCACAGTTCTCCTTGTCGGACGGGGCCAAGGTGGAAGCCGGACCTGGAGTCGGAACGGGAATCGCGTTCTCGATCGGAGGCGTCGCATAGGACGACGGGTTAGGCGATGGGAGTACCACCTCGTCGGCGTACTCCAACTCGAACGGAACATCGGCTGTCCCCTGACCAACCAATTTGGGACCCTCCTTACAGTTACAGGTCTTGTCCTGCAAGGACTCGACCTGCGCTGTCAACACAGCCACCACGTTCTCGAGTTCTTCGGTCTAGGAAATGTCAGCTTTCATCATTTTAAGCAATGATGAAAGCGGCATTACCTTTTCATCCCTCCTGGCCAACGCCCCCTTAATGTTGTTATCCCTAACCTTCAACCCAGCGATCAACTCCTGATGGTTGGCGACCATCGCCTCCAACGCCTCGTTCGTCCCTTGCTGGAAGGCAGCCAAGGTCTCCTTCATTTGAAGACCCTCCGCTGACAGACGAAGGACGTCTGCCTTCGCCTCCTTCACCTCACGCTCCAATCGTTCAACCTAGGCAGTTTGATTAGTCGAGAGTCATACTCGAATATTCAAACGGAGAACCTACCTTGCTCTCCCCCTCCCGAACGAGCGACCACAATAACGACGTAGCAGCAGTGGCATGGCGGACGGCCCGAGGAACAGTCGCTCCGTGCTCCAACAGGTCCTGATCATAGATTCCCCTTTGCAGGGTGTACCAGAGCTCCTTCTTGATTGGATGCTCCAACTCTCCGAACCTACCCCTCATCTGGAAGGCCACCTTCTCGGCGATGATCGTGCGGACCCAGAGCTCGTCATCCCAGGTCAACCCCATCAAATGAGGCATCGTCTCCCTGAGACGTTCGGCGTCCACTTCCGTGACGACCTCCAAGATCTAGAAGCCGTTAGCTGGACATCTACGCCCAAAAGAACGTAACCTCTACCTAGAGGAAGGCGTTAGTGCAAACACACGAAGCTCTAGGTCTCCCCCATACCTGATCATCCGTGGTATAGGGAGTCCCAGCCGCACAGGCGTAAGACTTACGGGCGGCGGCACGACGGTCGATGCGAGAGATGGTGGAGATACCATTGGCGACTTTGTAGGTATGGTTGTTGGGGAAGGACATGTTTTGGTAAGATGATGGGGAAGTTGCTGGTGTTGCTGATCAAGGATGGCTCCAAGAAGACGTCCTTCTTATAGCCTAGATCGGTGATCCTTCACGTGACCTACCTCGACGAACCTCATTGGTCCGGGTCACATCAAGTTCCGCCCCTGTACCATCATTGTTGGCTTACTACATCAAGCTGACACCTCGGCCCGCGGGACGGCCTTGGAAGAACTTCGTTCCGGAACGCCTAGAACGCGCGCGCACTAAAAATAGGTCTCAAGACCCTGATGACCCCTTTATGACATCACGAACCCCTTTTACGACCCCTCATGACTTTACGATTACGATCAACCCTGGACCCTGATCACACACGTGGACAGTCACATCACAGTCTCCTAACCGGAGGAAGGACTCGCCGCTATTCGGAAGCATCGCCCTAGGATTCTTCTGGTTAGCCCAGCGCATGTGGAGTAGCCGTTAGCGTGAAACGCCGGCGAATCTGTAATCCCTCATGTCCCATGAGTCTAGGCCCGACCTCCTCATGTTCGGACGTACGTTGAGGTTGCCACTTGTCCGTGATGCTGTTACCGCCTACAGACAACAAGGGATGTTGAATGTCTCTACTCCCGAATCCAGCTGGCAGAGGCCATGTAAAGGGAGATTGACACCTGGCCCTTGGGTGAGATCCCCAGGTACGAACTTTCACGACCCCATGCTCCTATTTCCATTTGGACTAGTGTTATCTTTACCCCTATGTTTCATGCGGACATTCCTTATCTTTTATGCAATCCTTCACACGCTAGTAAGGCCCTTTGTCTTTTATTCTCCCACGTGTCACCTTTGTTCGCTTCCCTTACTTAGCGTTCTCACACTCCTTATCTCCCTTTGTTCTGGACTTGATAAGGGTATATTAGGGTATTGACGTCATGGCCACTCCTTTAGTATAAGTAGCAACTGTGGCTGTATCGTAGTACCTTAGTTTTGTTACCTCAGGAAATCCTCTGCCCTTCTCAGCCCAGTTGCAGTTAAGGACAAGTCAGAGTTCCTTGTTTGATCCAAGACATCCCCCATCTGCTCTCCCTCCCGCTCTGCGCGTCGACTACGCCTCGTAACTATAGACTCTCCGCAGTCACATTAGAATATCTCGAGCGTCCAGTCGATCAACTGGTGGAGTCATCAATCCTGTTGTAGGGATCAACCCTTGTTTGTTAAACCGAACAAAGTACGGTTTAGGTTGGGTTTCTCTTTAGGATCTCGACCTGACTTGTAGTGACCTCGGACAACCTACCGGAAGAATAGAGACGTGATCGTTCTCTCACAAGCTAGTTGGACTAGTGAGCACTCTGCGGAGTCGGCTCAGTGCACTGGTAGTTGTTGGGGTAGAGTGGCCCTGACAGCCGATTCTTAACGCAAGGCTGAGAGAGAGAGGAGAGCGAACGTGTTCAGAGAGTTACTCGATAAGCTCTTCAGTGGCCTACAGCAAATACACCGATGCTGCAAGGAGAAGAGGACTTCCCGAGATATCAAAGATGGGGAGTCCTCAGCTACTCTACTGGTACCTATATAGGAGAGCGGCCGGGACAGAGATAACCCTATCTAATAATAACTCGGAGCAAAGAAGGGCCAAGAGTAAGCTAGAACAGTAAGCGGCCCGAAACAGAGAATAGAAATGATAAAAGAATGACTAATGGGTCAGGGTTCGTGAGAGAATAAGAAAGGGGTCATGACGTCGTGTGGGAAAGGAATGACAAAGAATAATATCACATGCGGAGACTGTCACGAACGCGTGACATAGTAGCCAAAATCACACAGATAATCCAAGACATTGGTCTTATTCGTAGTAGTAAAAGTACAAAGGCGGCAGATAAAAACTACAAACTTAAACAAGGACAAAAGGGTCCACATCACAAGCACAGTCCTGAGCAAAAGGGCAGCGGTGAGCGAAGTGGTGAGGGTTATGTATACTCTCAGGGCAATACGAATACGCCCGCGTCACCGGATCCTGCCAACACTCCCTACACCCCAACACATCATGATATAGACTATCATGCATCTCCCGCTTCACGTCCAACAAGGCTGCGCTCACTAATGCGAACCCATAGCAGTCTTGGAGACCCGCCACTTCCACCTTCAACTTCATCCGAACTTGACGTGACTTGTCGGAGGGACGACAGTGTTGACCAGAACGAGTCATCGGACTTTTGCGGGTCTTCTTCTTCTGGGACCTCTCCACCATCTGATGAACTGGGGCAGGACTCCAGGGAGGGGATGGAGGGAGAGGAACGCCCTGATCCTGGCGGTGGCGAAGGGACGACTGGGGACTTGCAAGGGGGGTCGGTGCAATAAGCCCCGTGGCACTGATGTCCGAAATATTGGAAGAGAGATGCCTGGAAAGGTCCCCAATGTTCCAAAGCAAAGTGAGAGAAGTCATCATTCAAACTGTTCATGATGACGTACATGAGGTCCACACGCTTCTCCAATTTCGCGATCCAATCCTCCCTCTCTCTCTCCATGGCGTCCAACAAAAGGACGGCTCCAGGGTGCTTAGCTTGAACCTGAGGCCTAGAAAGCCTGGGGTCTTCGTACCCAGCTTGTTCCCAGAACTCGGCGGGAGCATTATGAGTGGTGAGGAAATCGATGGCGACTTGGTTGTCATGGGCGATATTGGCGGGGGAGTCATACAAATGTTGCTCCACGTCGTAGGGAGCATTCGTCTCGAAGGACGGAGTAAAGGGGGTGGCGGCAGCACTGAGCACAGCGTTGTTGGCAACGAAGGCAGACATAGTAGTAACGAATATTTGAGAGAAGAGAGTAGTGCTGGTGATTGTGGGTGGAAAAGAGGCGATGGAGGGAACGATCATTAATCCCTCTGACTTAAATACATCCTGACTCAAGGAAAGAACCGGAAAGAGAAAACAATAACCCATTATCCATTAAAGTCCTAATTAGGGTAAACAAACCCTCAGCCCCGATCGCGATCCCATCAAACCCTGAGAAATCCCCATCGATCATGAGAAATCCCCACCACGCTTCTACTACTACCGTCGATCCAGAGAAATCCCCATCAATCATGGGAAATCCCCACCACGCTTCTATTACTACCATGAAACACGAGAAATCCCCGAATGCTTCCATCAACTCGCGCCTCTACTGTTCCCGTACTAGTAATTACCATCTGTCGTCTAAGTCCCCTCATTCTGACTCATCTACCCTACCCTAAACTACGCACAGACCATGTTGATTCCTGTTTGACTCGTTGTAGAATAATGACTCCTGTAGAGGATTGGGTATATAAGGAAGAGCGTTCGCTCCTTCTTTTTCCCATTCTCAATCTCTTCTGTACTCCTCTACCCACAACTTGAATAAACAAAGTAAGCTGAGGAATTCTCCTCACGTCTTACTCTCTCTAACTCATTCAAGCAGGAATTCTCCTGCTAGTGTATGTTTAGTTCCCCAAATCCTTTCCCCTCTACCAGCCCAGTCCTCCGACCAAACGTCCCGGACGTCAGAAGATCTATCTGGGAGTATAAACTCATCAGAAGTCTCCAAGTAAACCGAACAGCCGGTTTACTCACCCATTTCCCTTACTATCGTCCCTTTGCAGCTCTCGACGCCAGAGTCACCACTCCTCCATTCCTCCTAGGAGCAGATCATCAATTCCTCTGGAATTCGGATCTTACAGAGAGCGTTCTTGCTACTGTTTACTTCAGTATCAGTCCAGCCTTTTACTTTCCCTCCCCACGTGTCCATCTCACCACTAACATCCATACCCATTCCCCTGCTATTATCGTTCTCTGGTGGGAAATCCCAACTGAATTACCTTATTCAGTTATAGAATATCTCTTCAACTTCGAACGCCTTAGCGATCAAGACTTCGAACCTTTTGTGCAGCAACTCAACCAGTTCTGCCAAGACTACCACTCACCTGTTCACCCTTATCAGACAGAGTCACCCCTCTCTCTTGATATTCCTCCTCCCCTCGTTTCCACACCCGGAACCCCTTTCAAAGCTAGACCCGACACCCCTCACCCTTCCGCTAATCCTCTAGCGCCCCACAAACAGTAAGCAGGCCTACAACCCTGACAGAGTCTGACCAATAAGAGGACGACGCGTCAGCTCGTCCGATCGGGACAACAAAAGACCGAGTGGGGTTTTGAATGGTTGAAGCGAATGTATGGGGAGTCTGGGCCGGTGAAACGATGGACCGATCCAATGGCGAATAGGGCGCGAGCGCTGTCGGTGGTCAAATAAAGCATAGTGCAAACCGGCCGTTGGATCCATCAAACTCCCTTCTTCTCAAACCAACAATCCCACCAACCAACTACTCGTCCACTATGCCCATGATCTCCGATCGTGTCTTCCGTGCTGAGAACAGCACCGCTACCATCGAGTCCACCGATCCTCGGTCCATACAGAACAAGGGGTACTTCCTGCCGAACGCCAATGTGGCGTACCCTAGTTATCGCGAGGTGCGACGTCACGTGTCGCCGTTTGCTGGCAACAACTGACATCGCGTCGTAGATCTTCGCAGTTGCTGATAAGGTGGATGCTCGACAACTGGAGGCAACGATCGCCAGGCCTCCCCACTACTTGACCATGGATGACGAGTTGTGGTACCACAACTTGATTGACCACAAGTTACAGGAGTCTATGCGCGGGGTCACGTTTGACACCGAGTTGCGTATGCCATGGGAGACTCCGGTGGCGTCATCGTTGTGGGGTCTTCTGAAGATGGGAATCTACGACTTGGGAAACGGCGAAGGAAGGTGGCCAGGAGCGACTCGCTCGCAACATTACACAGCAGCCGTTGGTCACCGCCTTTGGTTCCTTTTGAGGACAGAACAAAAAGCGGTGAGTCGGTCTGTGCATCCCGCTTGTGGGATAACACTGACAGGCTTGTAGAATGAGCGGCTGAAGCGTGAAGTGAAGGAAGCGAAGGACGACGCCCGTAGGATGTACTTGGAAGCGTTGGACACGAAGAAGACGCTGCTCCTGATGAACGATACGCTCCGCGTGACGTTTGAGAGCGAGATGCTGGCAATGCGCAAAGAACACAACCAACTGGTTGAGTCGTTGAAGGAACGGGACGACACCATCCAGCGAGACCTGATCGAGGTCGACCGACGGCTCAACCGTCATTGACACTGGGGGCGAGGGGACCTGGAAACAAGTGATTACATGCTGAAAACATTGTGAGACCAGGTGCACTTCTCTCACAATGTTACCACTGATTATAGATGGGAAACATTTTGAATGTAAACTTAACATGTGACTGAAATGTTTCCACTGGCAATGGGTTGATTACATTTCAGATGTAACTTTGACATGTGTTTGGGATGTATTCACCAACCCGCATTCAGTTAACATGTGACGTAATTTCCTTATAAGGCAATTGCGTCACATGTTAACTGAATGCGGGTTGGTGAATACATCCCAAACACATGTCAAAGTTACATCTGAAATGTAATCAACCCATTGCCAGTGGAAACATTTCAGTCACATGTTAAGTTTACATTCAAAATGTTTCCCATCTATAATCAGTGGTAACATTGTGAGAGAAGTGCACCTGGTCTCACAATGTTTTCAGCATGTAATCACTTGTTTCCAGGTCCCCTCGCCCCCAGTGTGAAGGGCCTTGAATGAGTTGGACACCAAGGTCGGTGTGCCTTCCCCTGGTCTTGATCCGAGGGAGCTCATACCACTTCTAGGTTGACACGTTGGACGACGCTTTGCCGTTGCTGGGTGCTCGGGTGGAGTCCATGAGCGAGTGGTTGTGTCATTGCCGTACGCGTTCGGTAGCTGCGGTTCGCGACGAGTCCGAGGATGAGTCGATTCCAGATCGGATGGCTTCCCCAATAGGTGGGATGTCAGTTGACATGTTTGGCTTGTCCACTGACATCCGTTTTAGCCTCCGATGGTTCGTACCGTACACCGGCGCATACTGACAGCGGGGAAGAGGTCGTCCGCGAGACGTCTGAGGAGACGGCCGTGAATCCGGTTAGCAGTTCTCCCGAGTTGGAGTATGCGGGGGAGAACGAGGTGGCTGTTCCGGTTCCGCCTCCGTCGATCTCGCCGGTGCATGGGCAGCGTTCTATCCGTGCTCGTCGTTGGGTTCCTTATCGTGGGGCACTTCGTCCAGCGCACCGCATGCGTCCCAGTAATCCCAACGCTGTCCGCCAGGGTGGAGACATCGAGTCCACCGTCCTATTCCGATGCGACGATGCTGCAGTGTTGCATGGATCGCGGCGAGTTGATTCCGGTGGAGTCCGTTGAACAGGGGCTATGGGAGTAATGGTCTGATGGCACTGGGGGCAGGGGTTGGTTTACTGAGTCAGTAAACTGTGAGTAAATCACAAGTAAATGGAAAAAGAACCTAGCAAAATACTTGCCTGGCAAGCACAAAGCAAATTCACAATTTACTGAGCCAATTTACCTGCAATTTACTGGGTTCAGTATGTGCTCAGTATGTTTGCAGTTTACTGGGTCATGTGACCACAGTTTCCCCATTAGGTAAACCTCAGAAAAATTCACAATTTACTGAACAAATTTACCAGCAATTTACTGAGCCACTTGCCCAATCAGTATGTTTTTAATTTGCTGAGTGGTTTGATCATGGTTTACTGGACTCAGTAAACTGGAAAAAAACCAAACTGGTTTACTGACAACATTCCTGATTGGTCAATTCTAAAAATAACCGAAAATTTACCTGGACGTGTCATTGTCAGTAAACTGCAAGTTTTCTTTCAGTAAATTGGAAATACACATCAGGTAAACTGGGAAAACACATAATGATTTGATCATGGTTTACTGGACTCAGTAAATCAGAAAAAAACCTAACCGGTTTACTGACGATGTACCTGATTGGCTAATTTGAAAATTTACCAGGACGTGTCTTTATCAGTAAACTGCAAGTTTTCTTTCAGTAAATCACAATTACACGTAAAGTAAACCAGAAAACACGTAAACTTTGGATTTACTCGCAGTTTACACGTGTTTTCTGGTTTACTTTACGTGTAATTGTGATTTACTGAAAGAAAACTTGCAGTTTACTGATAAGGACACGTCCTGGTAAATTTTCAAATTAGCCAATCAGGTACATCGTCAGTAAACCGGTTAGGTTTTTTTCTGATTTACTGAGTCCAGTAAACCACGATCAAATCATTATGTGTTTTCCCAGTTTACCTGACGTGTATTTCCAATTTACTGAAAGAAAACTTGCAGTTTACTGACAATGACACGTCCAGGTAAATTTTCGGTTATTTTTAGAATTGACCAATCAGGAATGTTGTCAGTAAACCAGTTTGGTTTTTTTCCAGTTTACTGAGTTCAGTAAACCATGATCAAACCACTCAGCAAATTAAAAACATACTGATTGGGCAAGTGGCTCAGTAAATTGCAGGTAAATTTATTCAGTAAATTGTGAATTTTTCCGAGGTTTACCTAATGGGGAAACTGTGGTCACATGACCCAGTAAACTGTAAACATACTGAGCACATACTGAACCCAGTAAATTGCAGGTAAATTGGCTCAGTAAATTGTGAATTTGCTTTGTGCTTGCCAGGCAAGTATTTTGCTAGGTTCTTTTTCCATTTACTTGTGATTTACTCACAGTTTACTGACTCAGTAAACCAACCTCTGCCCCCAGTGTGGGGAGAAGATGGGGTGCCCTGTCAACGTCGATGAAGGTGGTCCTTAGTCGTACGATGCCTCCTAGCTCCGTAGGGACACGTAGGGAACTGTAGGGAAATGTAGTGGAACGTCGGGAACGTCGGGAATGTCGGGACGTGTAGGGAGAAGTAGATATCAAGAGGGAACTAAAGATAACTAAAGATAACAGAAGGGAATCAATGAAACAGACAAAGGAACGACGAGGGAAAACTTCGGGACGACGACGAGAACTTCGGGAGGTCGGGATCTTCGGGATGACGACAGGACGCTAGAGATGACGACGAGAACGCAGAGACGCGGGTATGACGACGAGAACGATAGGGAAGACGCAGGAGACTATAGGGAGACGACGACGACGAGAGGAGAACGATAGGGAGAGGAAAACATGGGAATCAGTCCCCTGGATTGGTCTCTGTTGAGTCTATCGAATACAGAGGCTTATATACTAATCTAGGAGGCTCTGAGAATGTAGGAAGCAAGAGGGAATGAACCAAATGATGTCAAAAGACCTAATGACGAGTCTATGACATAGGGAGGGCGAGGGATCGAAGGGAACGACCAAGGAAAGAGATGTGGTTGAGAAATGAACCAAAAGGGAATGATCGAGCATAGGGATTGAGAGATCGAGGGGAATGGTGTAGGGAGATATCGCGAAGGTATAGGGAAGTCGGGAGAAGATATAGGAGGGGTCGTGAATGGTGTAGTGTTGGGAGGGATATAGGGAGGTCGGGGGGGGGTAGCGAGAGATAGGGAGAATACTAAAACATCGGGAAGGTCGCGAAGCATCGGGACGAGTAGGTTAGTATAGGGAAGGGAGTAGTGAGGTAAAGGGAGATATATGGGTATGTAGGGAAGTATAGGGATGCATAGGGGGGGGGTAGGAAGGTATAGAGAGTATAGAAACATCGCGAAACATCGCGAAACATCGCGAAGCATCCCGAGGGAAAGGGACGTAGGGAATGTCACCGACGAGTACTCCAGAGAATGGAGGCATGTCACCGTCGACGTGAACGGCTTAACCGACCTTATGCTCTTGTTGGTCCAGCGTGCAGCGGAGGCTGTTTGCCTGGTGGCTCAACTGACCGAGAGAGTGGAGGGTTGGTCAGTCCAGAGGACTCTGGATCAGACTATGGTCGATTCAGCGAGGAACCGCCTGCGCGCTGAGGTTCAGCTGGCCGTAGCTCATCGTCTGGAGGAAGCTCGGGTCGTCGAGATGGTCGACGAGGAAGTCGTCGAGAGTGCCTCGGAGGGGACAGAGGAGGAGGTTGCCAGTGCTGAGGAGTATTGGCAGACTTGGTCTTGACGACTAGGGTCGGTACACCTTGGTCCTCGTCCATAGAGTCCGTGCGGATTCAACTCCGTTGGCTGTTCGTCGTGTGCGCGTCCGTGTGTAATATCATCTGTGCCTTTGTCTGTGTTCTTTGATGACGTGTGAGTTCGTGATAAGGGGGACAGATAAGATAAGAAAGGGGTATGGGTAAGGAAAGTAGGCGAAAGTTGGGTGTGAAAAATGGTTCAAAAGGGGAATAAAATTCAGCACGCTGACACTAGAGGATTAGCGGGATAGGGACTGTCCAGACAAGTTTTGAGGAAGGGGGTTCCTGGAGTAGAGACGAGAGGAGGAGGGATATCAAGAGCGAGTGGTGACTTGGACTGATAAGGATGGATGGAGGAGTTGTAGTCTTGGCAGTGTTCATGTCACGAACGCGTGACATAGTAGCCAAGATCACACAAGTAATTCAAGACATTGGTCTTATTTGCAGTAGTAAAAGTACAAAGACGACCGGTAAAAACTACAAACTTAAACAAGGACGAAAGGGTCCACATCACAAGCACAGTCCTGAGCAAACGGACAACGATGAGCGAAGTGATGGGGGTTGTGTACGCTCTGAGGACAGTACGAATATACTCGCGTTACCGGATCCTGCCAACACTCCCTGCACCCCAACACACCGTGAAACAAACTATCATACATCTCCCGCTTCACGTCCGTCAACGCCGCGCTCACCAATGCGAACCCATAGCGGTCCTGGAGACCCGCTACCTCCACCTTCAACTTCATCCGAACCTGATGTGACTTGTCGGAGGGACGACAACGTTGTCCAGTACGAGTCATCGGACTTTTGCGACTTTTCTTCTGGGTCCTCTCCACCAACTGACGACTCGGAACAGGACTCCAAGGAGGGGACTGAGGAAGAGGGACTCCCTGGTCTTGAAAATGACGGAGGGACGACGGGGGAGTGAGGAGCTGCATCGGTGCAGTACGCTCCATGGCATCGATGACCGAAGTACCTGAGGAGAGATTCCTGGAAAGGTTTCCAGTGTTCCAAAGCAAAGTGAGAGAAGTCTTCATTAAGACTGTTGACGACGACATACATAACGTCCATCCTCTTCTCCAATTTCAAGATCCTGTCCTCCCTCTCTTGCTCCATTGCGTCCTGCATCGGAGTGACTCCAGGAGCCCACCTGAGAGTCCTATTAGGATCCTCATACCCTGCCTGCTCCCAGAATTTGGCAGGTGCATTATGAGCAGTCAAGAAATCCACGGCAACCTGGTTGTCATGGGCGATGTTGGCAGGGGTGTCGTAGAGGTGTTGCTCCACGTCTAAGGGAGCATCCGTCTCGAAAGACGGAGAGAGATCAAAGGGGGTGGCAGCGGCGTTGAGCAAAGCGTTGTTGGCGGCATAGGCAGACATTGTAGTCAGAGATGTTCGGAGAGGAGAGTAGTGGTAGATTGTGGAGGAGGAAAAGAGACGGTGGGAAGAAAAGACCAATAAGCCCCTGAATTATATACAAACTGACTCAATGGGACGCCAAAAGGGGAAACAATAAACCACTACCTATTTAGAAACCCAGGATAAACAACCCCTCAACCCCAATCGCGATCCCATCAAAACTAGAGAAATCCCCATCACGCTTCTATTGCTACCATGAAACGTGAGAAATCCCCATTGTACTCCTAATGACTCATCCTCTATTGTTCCCTTATTTCATTTCATCATTCGTCACTCTCAAAGTCCCATTCCTCTGACTCATCTACCCTGCCCTAAACTACGCACAGACCATGTTGATCCCTGTTTGGTTCGTTGTAGAATAATGACTCCTGTAGAGGATTGGGTATATAAGGAAGAGTGTTCGCTCCTTTCTTTTCCCCATTCTCAATCTCTTCTGTACTCCCCTACCCACAACTTGAATAAACAAAGTAAGCTGAGGAATTCTCCTCACATCTTACTCTCTCTAACTCATTCAAGCAGGAATTCTCCTGCTAGTGTATGTTTAGTTCCCCAAATCCTTTCCCCTCTACCAGCCCAGTCCTCCGACCAAACATCCCGGACGTCAGAAGATCTATCTGGGAGTATAAACTCATCAGAAGTCTCCAAGTAAACCGAACAGCAGGTTTACTCACCCATTTCCCTTATTATCGTCCCTTTGCAGCTCTCGACGCCGGAGTCACCACTCCTCCATTCCTCCTAGGTGTCAGGAACATGGTATTTTTAAACTTTTTATAACACGCTCTTTCTTCGAACTCTTCTTACCAATTCTTATGTTTTGAATGCTTCACACTCCTTATCCTTCACACCAATCATTCGAAATACACACGCGCGTACTATTCCCAGCGAATCCACAACGAGCTATACAAGTGCTATCCCAATCCCATCAAAAGTCGACTCTATCTACGGCAGGCCTGAAGGTCATCAACTGTCCATCCCGGAGATCGTAGTGCTGGCCCCTCCTCGCAAGAACCTCCCCGAACATGGCGTCACCATCTTCGGCACTCAGCTGAACGACTAGTTCAAGCCGATAGGAAGAGATACCTTCGAGCGGACCGATCAGCCTTCCAGATGTCACCGAACTGCTGAACACCTGGTCCCACATCTCCATCACCGGGTGACTGCTCGACAGTACTGTTGACGTAGTCGGCAAGCGACCCTCCGTCTCCCTCATCGGACCCCTGGGCGGAATCCTGTCTTGCGAGTCGTAGCTGGTGGCAAAGCTGGATCTCCGACTCGACCTGTCGGTAGGGACGGTTGACTCGATAGCGGAACTCTCGTCCCCCACCTCGACCAGAGAGGTCACCATCCGACTCAACTGGTTGAGGGTAAGGATTAGCCGACGCAGTCATACGATGAGCAGGACGGCGTTGAGAGCGTTTGCAACGTTGCCCCTTAGTCACCGGACGTACCTCGGCGACCCTCGGAGCATCTTCAGCTCGGTCAACCTCCATGACCTCATCCTTGATCTTCACCAACTGATGGATCGGCTGCAAGACGCAGCGCCCACAGTTCTCTTTGTCGGAAGCAGCCAGAGTGGAAGCCGGAGCTGGAGTCGGAACGGGAACCGCATTCTCGATCGGAGGCGTCGCATAGGACGACGGGTTAGGCGATGGGAGTACCACCTCGTCGGCGTACTCCAACTCGAACGGAACATCGGCTGTCCCCTGACCAACCAATTTGGGACCCTCCTTACAGTTACAGGTCTTGTCCTGCAAGGACTCGACCTGCGCTGTCAACACAGCCACTACGTTCTCGAGTTCTTCGGTCTAGGAAATGTCAGCTTCCATCATTCTAAGCAAATGATGAAAGCGGCATTACCTTTTCATCCCTCCTGGCCAACGCCCCCTTGATGTTGTTGTCCCGAACCTTCAACCCCGCGATCAACTCCTGATGGTTGGCGACCATCGCCTCCAACGCCTCGTTGGTCCCTTGTTGGAAGGCTGCCAAGGTCTCCTTCATCTGAAGACCCTCCGCCGACAAACGAAGGACGTCTGCCTTCGCCTCCTTCACTTCACGCTCCAATCGTTCAACCTAGGCAGTCTGGTTAGTCGAGAGTCATACTCGAATATTCAGACAGAAAACCTACTCGGCTTTCTCCTTCTCGAACGAGCGACCACAAGAGACTAGTGGAAGCGGTAGCATGGCGGACGGCCCGAGGAACGGTCGCTCCGTGTTCCAACAAGTCTTGATCGTAGATTCCCCTCTGCAGGGTGTACCAGAGCTCCTTCTTGATCGGATGCTCCAGCTCCCCGAACCTACCCCTCATCTGGAAGGCCACCTTCTCGGCGATGATCGTACGGACCCAGAGCTCATCGTCCCAGGTCAATCCCTTCAAATGAGGCATCGTCTCCCTGAGACGTTCGGCGTCCACTTCCGTGACGACCTCCAAGATCTAGAAGCCGTTAGCTGGACATCAACGCCCAAAAGAACGTAACCTCTACCTAGAGGAAGGCGTTAGTGCTAGCACACAAAGCTCTAGGTCTCCCCCATACCTGGTCATCCGTGGTATAGGGAGTCCCAGCCGCACAGGCATAGGTCTTGCGAGCGGCGGCACGACGGTCGATGCGAGAGATAGTGGAGATACCATTGGCGACTTTGTAGGTATGGTTGTTGGGGAAGGACATGTTTTGGTAAGATGATGGGGAAGTTGCTGGTGTTGCTGATCAAGGATGGCTCCAAGAAGACGTCCTTCTTATAGCCTAGATCGGTGATCCTTCACGTGACCTACCTCGACGAACCTCATTGGTCCGGGTCACATCAAGTTCCGCCCCTGTACCATCATCGTTGGCTTACTACATCAAGCTGACACCTCGGCCCGCGGGACGGCCTTGGAAGAACTTCGTTCCGGAACGCCTAGAACGCGTGCGCACTAAAAATAGGTCCCAAGACCCTGATGACCCCTTTTATGACATCACGAACCCCTTTTACGACCCCTCATGACTTTACGATTACAATCAACCCTGGACCCTGATCACACACGTGGACAGTCACATCACAGTCTCCTAACCAGAGGAAGGAATCGCCGTTATTCGGAAGGAGTGCCTTAGACTCCTTTTGTTTAGCCCAGCGAATGTGGAGTAGCCGTTAGCGTGAAACGCCGGCGAATCTGTAATCCCTCATGTCCCATGAGTCTAGGCCCGACCTCCTCATGTTCGGACGTACGTTGAGGTTGCCACTTGTCCGTGATGCTGTTACCGCCTACAGACAACAAGGGATGTTGAATGTCTCTACTCCCGAATCCAGCTGGCAGAGGCCATGTAAAGGGAGATTGACACCTGGCCCTTGGGTGAGATCCCCAGGTACGAACTTTCATGACCCCATGCTCCCCTTTCTTTTTGGACTAGTGTTATCTTTACCCCTATGTTTCATGCGGACATTCCTTATCTTTTATGCAATCCTTCACATGCTAGTAAGGCCCTTTGTCCTTCATTCTCCCACGCGTCATAGTTGTTCGCTTCCCTTACTTAGCATTCCCACACTCCTTATCTCCCTTTGTTCGGACTTGATAAGGGTATATTAGGGAACTGACGTCATGGCCACTCCTTTAGTATAAGTAGCAACTGTGGCTGTATCGTAGTACCTTAGTTTTGTTACCTCAGGAAATCCTCTGCCCTTCTCAGCCCAGTTGCAGTTAAGGCCAAGTCAGAGTTTCTTGTTTGATCCAAGACATCCCCATCTGCTCTCCCTCCCGCTCTGCGCGTCAACTGCGCCTCGTAACTATAGACTCCCAGCAGTCATATTAGAACACCTCGAGCGTCCAGTCGATTAACTGGTGGAGTCATCAATCCTGTTGTAGGGATAAACCCTTGCTTGTTAAACCGAACGAAGTACGGTTTAGGTTGGGTTTCTCTTTAGGATTTCGACCTGACTTGTAGTGACCTCGGACAACCTACCGGAAGAATAGAGACGTGATCGTTCTCTCACAAGCTAGTTGGACTAGTGAGTACTCTGCGGAGTCGGCTCAGTGCACTGGTAGTTGTTAGGGTAGAGTGGCCCTGACACTAGGAGCAGATCATCAATTCCTCTGGAATTCGGATCTTACAGAGAGCGTTCTTGCTACTGTTTACTTCAGTATCAGTCCAGCCTTTTACTTTCCCTCCCCACGTGTCCATCTCACCACTAACATCCATACCCGTTCCCCTGCTATTATCGTTCTCTGGTGGGAAGTCCCAACTGAATTACCTTATTCGGTTATAGAATATCTCGTCAACTTCGAACGCCTTAGCGACCAAGACTTCGAACCTTTTGTGCAGCAGCTTAATCAGTTCTGCCAAGACTACCACTCGCCCGTCCATCCATATCAGACAGAGTCACCTCTCTCTCTTGATATTCCCCCTCCTCTCGTCTCTACACCCAGAACCCCCTTCCAAGTTAGACCCGACACCCCTCATCCATCCGCTAATCCTCTAGCGTCCCACAAACAGTAAGCAGGCCTACAATCCTGACAGTTCAACTAGATGTTGAATGAACAGCTTGATCACTGAGTCACTCAAAGCTGTTGAGATATTCTATAACAGCAAAGGGTAAATCAGTTGGTATGTCCCACCAGAGAACGATGATAGCTGGACGATGGGTGTGAACATTGGTAGTTAGATGAATTTGGGGAGTGGGAAAGTAAAAGGCTGGACTGATACTGAACTAGATGGTGGCTAGCACGCTCTCAGTAAAGTCGGATTTCCAGAGGAACTGGTGATCAGCTCCGAGTAAGAACGGAGGAGTGGTTACTCCGGCATCGAGGGCAGCGAAGGGGCGATAATATGGGTGATGGGCTAATAGACCGGAGGTCCTATTAAGCTGAAGACTCCTGATGAGCTTATACTCCCAGATGGAGCATTGAGTGTCGGGTATAACCAGACATTGAATAGGACTAGTGGAGGGGAAGGGGTTAGGAGCGCTGAACATACGCTAGCAGGAGAATTCCTGCTTGAAAGAGTCAGATAAAGAATAAGACGTAAGGAGAATTCCTCAGCTTACTTTGTTTATTTGAGCAATTGGTAGGAGAGTACAGAAGAGATTGAGAATGGGGAATAGAAAGGAGCGAACGCTCTTCCTTATATACCCAATCTTTTACATGCTTAGTAATCGTACAATGAGTCAAACGAGAGTCAACATGGTCTGTGCATAGTTTAGGGTAGGGTGAATGAGTCAGAGAAGTGGGACTTAGGACTACTGATGGTAAATGCAAATAGGGGAACAATAGGGAATGAGTCAATAGGAGCACAATGGGGATTTCTCACGTTTTAGGGTAGTAATAGAAGGGCGATGGGGATTTCTCAGGTTTCACGGTAGTAATAAAAGGGCGATGGGGATTTCTCCTGATCAACAGGGATTTCTCAGGATTGATGGGATCGTGATTGGGGCTGAGGGTTTGTTTATCCTTTTTAGGATAACAATGAATAATGGCTTATTGTCATTACCCTTTTGAGTGTCCCATTGATCTGAATGTATTTAACCTGTGGGGTTCCTTGGTCTTTTCCCCTTCATCGTCTCTTTTCCACTCCCACCAATCTACAACCAACTCCCTCTCATAAACAACTTTTGACACTATGTCTCTTAACGCCACTGCCACCCCTTTCATCTCTGCCTCTCCTTATGAGGCCGCCACCCCCTATGATGTCGACAACCATTTGTACAACACCCCTGCCAACATTGCTTTCGACAATGAAGTTGCCGTCAACTTCCTCACCCAACACCAGGCTCCTCCTCAGTTTTTGGAGCAGGCTGGTTACGAGGACCCCAACAGGACCGTTATGAACAATGGTCCCTCACGTCTTTTGGATGCCATGGAGCGAGAGAGGGAAGATAGGATTGCTAGGTTGGAGAAGAGGATGGATCTTATGTACGTCATGTTTGGAAGTTTGGACAAAGACTTCTCTCACTTTGCCTTGGAACATTGGGGACCTTTCCAGGCATCTCTCTACCGATATTTCGGTCACAACTGCAAGGGAGTCCAATGCTGGGATATGCCACAGCCCTCCGCTTTTGTCCCTCCGACACCGCCAGAATCAAGGGGTTCCTCTCCCTCAATCCCCTCCCTGGAGTCCTGCTCCTGTTCTTCAAATGGTGGAGAGGACCTCAAAGAAAAGTCACAAAAGTCCAATGGCTCGTTCTGGACAGTGGTGTCGTCTGTTGAGCAAGGCCCAACAGGTTCGCATGTGGTTGAAGTTGGAGGTGGCAAGTCTGCAGGACAAGTATGAGTTTGATCTAGTGAGTGAAGGACTAGATCGAGTGAGGAAGGATATGTTTGATGGGCTGGAGCACAACGTCCTGGGGTGTTGGGACTGCTGGGTGGATCCGGTATCACAGGATTATTCTTATTGTCCTCGGTCCATATATAACCCCTTTCACTTTGCCCATTGCTGTCCGATGGACCAGGACTGTGCTTGTAAAGTAGACCCTTTTCTTCTTGTCTAGTTTGTTTGTTTTGTTTTGTATTATTACTACAAATGGAACGAATGTCTTGAATAATCTGTGTGATTTTACTCAATATGTCACACGTTCGTGACACACAGCCTCAATCATATCAGTTTTACACTTCAATATCTTCATTCCCAATCATCAGTGTAGAGTGGAACTCCATTCTTATCAAGATCAGCAACCCCCTTTACATTCTTACTAGGTGTTTGGACCTGGGAATAAATGTGCAATAGCAATAAAGGTTACTGACCCCTCCAAACACATCTGAAGGGCCAACAAACTCCTCCAGCAAACTCATCAGGACAAGGAGCTGGGAAGTACAAAACTCCGCCCACCTGTGGAGTTGATAGTCAGAATCAACGACTTCCCAACCAGCCTGCTTAGTTGCTAAACACTTAGCTTCTAAGTAAACCAACAGGATTAGTAAGAGCTATGGGTCTCATACTACAACCCTCAATCCCCCAACAATAACTACGAGCAAACAAATCTATCATTCAGATACAAAGAGATCCACTCTGCAAGAGAAATCTTGACCAGAAGGGCAGCAAGTCATCAGTAAACGTAGATTTCAATCAACAAAGTGAAATAAGTGAAATAAGTGCCAAAAATTGCCATAAGTATTACTTATTTAAGCCAGGGTCTGTGATCACTTTTTTACTTTTTCCACTTATTTACACTTATTGGGCACTTATTTGGGGTTGTGAGAAGTTTGCTGATGCAATGAGAGAAATGGCAAGGGTTGTACACACTACAGAGACAATAATAAGTGTCCCCATTGTTAGAGCTCACAGACCAATCCCAACATCCCAGCACACTGTGAAAGAGACTTACTTTCATCTCATCCACTTTCTCTCCACCTGATCCTGAGCCACATAAGCCCCATACCTCTCCTTCAAGTAAGGAATCATCATTTGCAACTTCATATGGATCTGCTGCATTGGATGGCAGGGCTGATGCCTCATCTCCTTTGACCTCTTCTCCATAAAATCCACTCCATGAGGACTCCAGGGAGGGGAGAGGGGAGGTGGATCAACATCTTGATCCAGGTGGAGTCGGCAGGAGCCAAGATGACTCCCTGTCATAACTGGTGTGGGTTCCACAGGCAGTGTTTTCTCAGAGTTTATATTTCAATTATCCAAACTAGTGTTTCAATGGTTCCCAAGTTCCCTGTAGTTATCCAGAACCGGCCTCAATTATTTCTGGGAGACTACTGACCTTCCTTGCACCCAGTGTAGTAAATCACACTTTGATTTTCCCAACAGTTTAGTTCGTGTGAACTAAGTCACAATGAGATTTTCTTGTTTCAAGTTACACCACTGTTGGGACTGGATATGATTTTTGCCCTCATTCACGCCACCCAGAGAAAGATGCTGAGAATGGCATGTATACAAAGAGATGCAGTATTTTACTTGCAGGTATCATACAGCGATGGGAAGGTACATATGTGCATCAAATCCAGATAGTATGCCCACTAAAAATCAGTCGTGTAATAAAACAAGATGGAGTTCCTCAACGAATAATGAGACTTCCTCGGCGGGATAGACTTGATAAACTGTTTTGCCTTCGCACCAACCCTCCATGGACTGAAGATGGCTCTGGAACAGGCGCGGTCTTCTTTCCCCACACATCACAAACTTGCAGTTGGCCCGCCGTAGTCCCGCCATCGGCCCCGCAGGCAGCAACCACCATCCTGGTCCCGGTTCTGTCTAAAACACTTCCGAGATTTCTCGAACCTGACTCGACGTATTTAACTTGCTTTGCTTGTTTGAAATATGGCAAGGCGTATGCCACCACAGAATTTTCTATGGCGCTCGGAATCGGAGCCGCGAGGTTGCTTGGATGAGAGGTGACTTTCCCAGGACCGTGAGTAAGGACGATTTCTCTGCACCAAGACGCGTGGACGCCAACGACTGTCGCATCATATTCGTGACGTTCGATGTTTTCGCTATAGTCATCCATCGTCCAGACTCGAAGTACGCTTGTGTTGTCTGGCGCATTGGATGCCGTGGCTAACACCCGTGAATTGCACCAGCCCATAACCTTGGAACGCATGTCAGCCTTGTGTTCACATAGGGGGACAGCGCTTACAGAAACTGCATGGTCATGCTGCATCTTTCTCCGCCTTTGAACCATTTCACCAACCTTCAGTGGTGCATCTTGACGACTGTCCCAATAGTAAATCACTCCATCTTTGTCACCACTCGCGAGGTACTTGGGGTCTTTTCGATTCCAGGAGATTGTAGTTATGGGAGCTTCGTGCCTCGTAACTTTCCCTTTCTTCATCTTCATCTCCTTCCGATCGTCGATGCGAGTATCGTAGTATTGGATAGAACCTTTCTTATCGCCGACAGCGAGGACTCGCCCTTCGTTCCACTGAAGGCACGTGATTCCAGTAGCAGTCCAACTCCGGGTCATCTTCTTGGACTCGATATCCCAGAGTTCGATATTATCGTTGGAAGTTCCCAAAGCAAGTAAATTCGGAACATCACGGCAAAAATCAAGCGTCCTTAGTATGCCGTGCTTCTTCGATGGCTTGAATGTATAACCAACATCTTCCACGGTGGAAGTAATGTTCTTTAGATATATGCGATTACCACGGGGAAAGGCCAGAATGTTTTGTGAAGACCAGCTCAGCGGGCAGGAGAGTTCGACATCGCCTTCAGAACCGTCAATGGATGCGGGGATAGTTGGGAGAGAAAAGTCGATGACGGAGCGGGGTTGAACTTCCATGTTATACCGGGCCGACTCGCTGGCGAAGCGGAAGTTTTCGGGCGCTGGAGTACATGTCCTCGACCTCATGGACGTCTCGAGATCTGCAAAAGCTTCGTCCATGGGGGTGGGAAGAGGGGTTATTGAACGCAGCCTAGCACCATGGGGCCTGCGTGGTGATGGGGGTGGAGTGGAGAAAACCGAAGAAAAAGAACCACGACTCTACGAAGGAAAAGTGAGCTAGTCGGAAGGACCCAGTGAGTGGTAAAGTGACACATACAAGAAGTGGTTTGGCTGACGCTGAGAGAACGAATTCCGGGATAGAGCTAATGCTGGCTTCAGACGGTGCATATGAACTGGCATCTGAACGGGTCTTCTTCGTAGGCCGGAGATCAATCGAAGATTCGCTAGGAACACGCTTCAATGACATATCTAGTTGTTTCGAAAAAGGAGTAGGAAGACAAAAGATACATGACGGAGGTCAGACGATCGGTCCACCCAGGGACCGAACAACCTGTGATCTCACCTTGTGTTGGGATGCTCCTGGTCAACGGAGGTAGGTAACGTGTAGGCTTGTGGTACGACCTAGAAATTAAGCCGACCTTACGCGTCAAAAACGCGTCGGATTCGGCTGAACCTCCCGAAGGACTACTTGGCGCCTATTAGTTGAATTGTGCATCATGAATAGGTATCGAAGGGTAACTCACGTGCACGTGGATGGGGGGTCCCGCGGAGTTCGACTATCCAGGTTGAATTATGTTGTTAGCCGAGGGCCCAGTGCAACGAAGACAGAAGAATGACAAAGCGGAACAGAGGCGGCGAGGACGACGAACACCGTGAAAAAATATGGGGGCATTGCGTGGGAAGTAACATAGTTATCACGTTATCGTACCAAGTGGACAATGGGGAGTTGGGCCAGCGGATGGCCGGGTATCGCTAATCGGAGGGACCGCCGGGATGATGATCCAAGCAGACACGCACACCAAGGTAATTGGTTCAGAGGGTGATACGTTCGACCTCGCGCATTGGGTTATCGTGCACTTTCTGCGATTCGTCGGAGGCCTGGAGGAAAACTTGCGACACAAGAGGTCGACAAGCTCAAAGAAGAGAACAATAGGGGCGTTGACTGACCGTACTTGGTGGAGCCCCAAGGTGGTTGGGCTGCAGCCAATGTTCTGTAACCAGGTTTTCAAAGAGATGATTTCCAAGAGATTTTTGCAAAGCGTTGTGTCATGGACGTGGATTGGGATAAGGAGGAGGACGGCCTCCAAGGTTGGTTGCAATTTTTATGGACTTCACCGAAGCGCCCATCTGTGATGGAACACTGATGATGGTTTCGGGTATTAAATTTTGAGTCAGTTCTGCTCGTTAGGCAGTATAAGCTATGGCAGAATGAAGGGTCACAGTAGGACTAATCCCAATAACCTCCCAAAATTCCCAACAGTCCAAGGTGCGGCCCAGCTGTTCCATAGGTCGAGGCAAGGCCCGGACGCCCCGCTCACCCATCAGTTGCTTCACCCAAAGTCGAGGGTCCTCCGCAGTATCACACTCGCCGTTCTGCACCGACGGTGCCCATGAGGAAACAAGCTCCCACCAATCATACACCCGCAAGTCCGAAATACACCATCGCTGCCCTGCTAGCTTTCCAAAGTTTCGGTGGGTCGCAAGGATCGCGCGGGCCACATCCTCTCCGTGGATCAGATGAAGGGAGCCCTGCAATGAAACTCTGGGATGAGAAATAAGCAAACCCCAACGTTTGAACGAAAATCAACCTTTGCAGCAAGAGCAGTCTTATTCGGTGCAATCCTTTTAACCCAATAAACTGGATATCTCTTTCCAGACCCCCAGAGCCCAGCGAGGTGCAATACAGTGGCAGACGCGTGCTTTAGCAGTTCCCCTTCTTGAACGCTTCTCGGGACGTGCTCAATACCTGCGTGCCGGTCCACCCAACCTGCACTCTGTTCGGCGTCCCCCGGCGTGAGCGCGTGTAATCAAAAGGGTCGAAGGAAGTGATCCACCTGTTTGAACGATCCAGTGCTGCCGAGTTGGATCCAGTTCACGCTAACATGTTTTCTAACCCTTTGATAGCCATCCACCAAAGCCTTCACGTTCTCCGTGACCGGAAAGGTGATCAGAACAGTCGTGGCGTCGGGCAAGCATCTGTACTGCTCATTGTTCTCTGAGGATGGGTCGAAGTTGAAAGGGATCGTGCCCTGTCGACCATTCCTCGAGGTTGCGGCGAAAGGTACGTCATTGGATTCGAGGAGTGGGATGAGAAATTTTGACGTCCAGCCCGCACCGAGGATCAGCAACTCAACCTGAGTCGACGACGGTGGAGACATTGCATCGAAGGTTGATTTAGAGTTTCTCCCTCAAGATCCTGGGAAACCCAGCCTATGTTGATCATCTTCCGCTCATTATCACGGCTACAGTATGTGGTGATGGTATTCTATCAGAAGCTGCTGTGCTATGTACTAGCTTGAAATTCGGAGGGCGAGGTCAGATATGGCCACCGAGGAATGCTAGCATTAATCGGGAATGAAGCCATGCAATGCGGCAACGATATCATCCGCAGCGTTGGCGACTGGGGGTTTGTGTGCGACCTTTCTAGACCATCACACTTCAGTCGCCGTCCACACAGAATGGATTCAATGGCATAATACCCGGTGCTTAGAGGGACTTTGGCGTATTTCCCTTGCAACGTCAATCTGTCAGGATAGACTGTACTGACCTTGCCGTCGAAAGCCGGCGTAAATGTGTGGTCAGCACTGGGCTAAGACTAAAGACAGAAATGGCTATTTCACGAAACGAACATCAGGTTCCCATGGCCATGCCCTGAGCGATCCGCGGATTACAGGCACCGGAAACCAAGCGAAGAGGGACAGATGAGCATCCAGCGCGTTCCTCATCGAAGGTGATAATTCTGGCCAAGAGTGGTAGGTGTAGCTCGTCGCTCGCTTTGTGCTACGTTCGACGTCATGGCCTGCGGTAGCACCGGTTCCAAAGCTAGGGTGGGACATGACTCCAAAAGTTGCCGAACGACAATGAGACAACTTCCTAACTCTTGGTGGACCAAGAATATTGCCGGGTATATCCCCCTCCCCCCATGGAGAATAACGCGAGAGCTAGGGATGCTAGGGATAGAGGTGGATGCCTTTCATCAAGAGGTGCCGAGAAACGCAGACCTGAGGCTAAATTATGGCCTTGACCCTCAAACAAGTGTAGGTGTTGATCTCGGGACAAAAACCACCCCTCTCTATGCCAGGCCTTGCTAGGTGTAGAACCGGAAGACGGTGCCCTTGGAACTTATGGGTAAGTGATCCTTGAGCATAGGGCCAGGTAGCCATGATGATGTCATCTCGAGTCTCTCGAGATACGCCAAGGCTATGGGTGCGCTAGCGGAGGTCGCTATGAGGAGTTCTGCATGTCAAGCTCCCAGGCAGGAGTACTCGTGTCGATATTACGGCAACTGGCGCAACCGGCTTCCACAATTTCACACTCCAGTGAAGCAAGAGGGTGAGAGAAAACTGTGGCCGGCAGAACCTGCCCCAGGCGACGAAAACCGAGGGAACGGGCATCCAGATTGTCAATTTTGGGAGCTGGAGGAGTCGATGGGAACGAAACCCTCGGCGCATCCGATAAGTATCGATATCCCTCAACCCAAAGCCTGATGATTGTGTCTTGAAGTTGAAGTTCAGAAGAATACACACGTGACTTCTCTGCAAGTGTATCACGTCAGTGATCGAGAGAATTGTACTCTTTCGCCGTCTCTCTTCATGACCTCAACGGTCTTGCTGAGACTCACCATCCGACAGTCTCCACTTCGTTTCCAGCCATGTATACGGGCCCTGAAGGCAACTAATCGATCACCCAACTTGTTGCCGCGCTGCCATCCTCGTTACCTCTCATCAAAATGGGTTCCCGCATTTGTTAAACTCAAACCACCTGCTTTGAGCGACCACAAAGGGGGCCAAAGGAATGACTCTGGAACTATTGGAGACGTTACGGTTCAGGAGCAACGAAAGAAGGACTGGGGCATCATGCGCAAGATGATGGAACATATGTGGCCTCGGGATTGGGGCTTCCGGGGTCGAGTAGTTCTTGGCCTCGGTCTCCTCGTTGGTGGAAAGGTGAATCATGCACTCAGTTGATTGTATCTCCGTTAAATATCGCACACATTCCTAGTTATTAAACGTCCAAGTCCCTGCACTGTTTAAAGCTGTAGTAGACACCCTTAATCTCGAAATAACTTCGGGTGAAACCGTGTGGGTTGTGGCTGGCTCGCTCATCCTCGGCTGTGAGCTCTGCGTGTCGACAGATTTTCGCATTAGTCGGGCTAATTTCCCGCGTTACTTCAGACGGCGCAGCCAGAATTGGAGCCACCCTTTTCTCTGAACTCCTGAATGCAGTCTTTGCAAGTATCGGACAACAAGCAGTTCGCAAAGTTGCGAGGGAAACTTTCGAACACCTCCTCAACCTCGATCTCAAATTCCACCTGTCCAGACACACAGGCGGGCTGACCAGAGCCATCGATCGAGGAACTAAGTGTGTTGTGCCCCGCTTACTGGTCCCACACCACTGACCTTTCCTCAGAGGAATCACGTTCGTTCTACAATCCGTATTGTTCAGAATTGCTCCAACCGCGCTTGAGGTTTCGTTGGTTTGCGGAATACTGGTAGGCGACGCTCCGATTATTTGCGTGCTTTCTCTCACCCAGTGATCTGCACCCGTAGACGTATAAGTTCGGATGGGACTTCGCCGCCATTACGGTCTTGACGATGGCCGCGTATTCGTGGTTCACGGTCCGCACAACTTCCAGGAGGCAAGCACACTTTTTTCTTGGCATCCGTACATCCCATCACGCTCAATGCAAACTTCAGGATACAGTACAGACGTGCGGTCAACCAAGCTGACAATAAGGCCGCCACGGTTTCGATCGATTCCCTCATCAACTATGAGGCTGTGAAAGTATGCATCTCACCCTGTCCATCTAATGGTAGAGCTTACATCATGAAAACTTTCTTAGAACTTCAATAACGAAAAGTACGAGATCGCACAGTATGACAAGCATCTTGCCTCATACGAGAAATCTGCGATCAAGGTTGCGACGTCGCTCGCCTACCTGAACTCCGGACAAAACATTATTTTTTCATCTGCTCTGACACTGATGATGCTCCTCGCCGCCCAAGGTGTTTTGAACGGTAAGGGCTCTATCCACCCTACCGCTCAGCTGATCACAGGGTAACGCTTGTGCAACTCTTAGGAACCATGACTGTGGGCGACCTCGTGATGGTCAATCAGCTTGTGTTCCAACTTTCCTTGCCACTCAACTTCTTGGGATCGATGTATCGGGAATTAAGGCAAAGTTTATTGGATATGGAAGTCTTGTTCAACATTCAGACCCAGAACGAACCACCAAAAGTAAGGTTATCTGCATGATAAAACTCCAGACTGCCTTTCAACCCTACCGTAGGATAAAGTTGGGGCCAAGGACCTAATGCTGAAGGGCGGTTCCATCACTTTTGACAAGGTCAGGTTCGGGTACCACCCGGATCGTACCATCTTCAAGGAGATATCGTTCACTATCCCCGCCGGAAAGAAAGTAGCCATCGTTGGTCCTTCGGGGTGTGGAAAGTCCACCGTCTTTCGGCTACTCTATCGATTCTACACCCCCAGCTCAGGCCAAATCCTTATTGACGGGCAGCCAATTGACGACGTCACCCTTCAAAGCGTGCGGAAAGCGGTCGGAGTCGTCCCGCAAGATACGCCGTTGTTCCATGCGGATGTAATGCACAACCTGCGGTATGGGAGGTTAAATGCAACCGATGCAGAGGTTATCAACGCTGCGAAACAAGCAAGGGTGCATGATGCGATCATGAGGTTATCTGATGGGTACGCCACTACTGTCGGGGAGAGGGGGCTAATGATTTCAGGGGGGGAGAAGCAGAGGTTAGCGGTCGCTAGGGTTTTGTTGAAAGATCCACCGATACTCTTTTTCGACGAAGCGGTGAGCCATATACCCTCCGTCACGTTCCAACTGTACCTCATAACCCCTAGACATCTGCCCTGGATGCCCACACGGAGTCTGAATTGATGAATAACATCAACGGTCTACTCAAGGGCCAGGCACGAACAAGCGTTTTTATCGCCCACCGGCTCAAGACCGTGGTGGAAGCAGGCATGTCCCTTCCGCACTCATGTGGTTGACAAGGTTCCTCATTCTATGAATTGTCTTAGACTTAATTCTCGTCTTCAAAGATGGTGTCGTTGTAGAGCAAGGAACTCACGAAGAGTTGCTTCAGCGTGGGGGGTTGTATTCCAGCATGTGGACCCAACAGTCATCCGACTTGTCACCTGTGGACCCACTCCCGAACTCCACTGTATAGGCCCCCGAGAAGTCTTTCCGTTCCGCGTGACGGGGAATTGCTGTTCAGTCCTCATCGACATCTTCCAGGTACAGTTTCCCGCTAGACTGTGCACAATCTCTTGCAGCCACACCTGTGAATTGCTCTTATTACTATTATATATCTCCTCACTCTAAATCATGTGCGTTTTGCCGTTGTGCGGCCGCACGCGTTACGTGTGACCCTCGGCTCGTTTCCCTGGTCGGACAAAACACACATCCACGTCGGAGGGGGGGAAAGCCATTTGGACGTAATTTGTTGGGAGAGTAACAACGACAGCCTCCCTCCAGTCCCATGCAATCCTGGGTGTCAATCAAGCCTCCCACGAAGCCAAGCCAACAGTCCCTTTGTCCCCTCGCGCTCCCAGACTCTCCTTGGTGGAATCCGGAACCTATCGTATACCAGATAAGTTAACGAAAGTCCCGTTCCTATAGCTTATGACGGAAGGTATAAACATACGTGTTCCCTTCGACAAGCAAGACATCCAACGGTAAAAGTCCTAACTCTGCAGGGAGTTTGCCGATCTCGTTATCGCGAAGGTCCAATGTCTCCATTTTCCATCTCTGGACCTCTCTGTTGCCTTTGAACATCCCCGCGAGTCCAACGAACCCCTCGAGATCCGTGAGTTTGTTGCTAGACAGCTGGAGTTGCCTTAGGGGCACCTTCTTGTGTAAAAGTAGTTCAGCCAAATGAGAATCAGTCAGACCGTGAGAGGTGAGACTGTTATGCGTGAGGTTGAGTGTCAGTATTGACGGAAAAAGTTTCGCCAAGAGGGGAAGGAGGGGTTCAGAATTTCGGTTCAAGGTGTCGTCTCCCTCAAAATACGGAACAGTGTCGCAGAGACCACAGCTTTCGAAGCTGAGTTCCTCCAATTTTGGTAACAAGCCTTCCTCAGGGAGACCAGCCAGTGGAGGGAGGCTGAATGATTGATCCAACCGTCGCTTGTCGAGCTTCAGGACGCGGAGCGTGGTGCTAAGAGAAAAATTATCCAAAATGTATGACAGTGGCAGCGTGGGAGTGGGGACTGCGAGATCGGATGAGGGTCCGAGCTTTAAAGTGTGAGTGACAGAGAAGGAACGCGCGTGCATGAAGGATTTTGTGGGGGCCGATGAAGGGGGGAGCACGAGGGTGCATTCGTCCGCAACATAATATTTCGATGCATCGAGCGAGTGAGGCGGTTGAGGTGTCTCTGGATTCTCCGGTGAGATCTTGGGTTCTTTGACGGAAGCTTCGGCCTCTTTGGCTGCAAGTTTGGCCCTGCGGAGCCTCTGCGCACCTATTGTCAAACCTTCCTCTGCTTCGACCTCCCAGGATTCCTTTAGTAGGTCAGCCTTGCCTACAACGGGGGAGGGTCGGACGGCCCGATTGGATTCTTCTGTGTGGGTAGTAGCGCGGGATTGAGCGGACCCTCGCTGACCCTCCACTCGCGAAGGTTCGTGCTCATTCAAGATTGACTTCGAGCTTGGTGCTTCATCATTCCCTCCTTCTGGAAAACCTAAACCAGGTGGAAGCGCGCGACCGCGACGTCTGTCGACTCTTCTTTCCACTTCCAACTCCCATTCCTCCTTGACAATCCTTTTCCCAACGGCAACCTTGACCGTTCCCTCAGGTGGTTCCTGAGCTGAGTTGATTAACTCGAAGTCCAACACTTTCGATGTAGGGGCAAAGGCAGATCTGACTGCTACTTCCGTTACTTTGGTTTCGCCGAGATCGAGTGACTGAAGTTGTGGGTATGGTAACGGTTCTACCGCGTTGGAGAATAGGTCGTCGGGGAAAGCTTCGTTGCTTATATCAGCTCGATTAAGAAGAAGTTCCTTCAGGTTTGATAATCGACTGCATCGTAGGACAAGATGTCGGGTCTCGGGGCCAAGGGGATTTGACGAGAGATCGAGTTTGACGAGGGACACCGGTATCGATTGGTTGATGCTCGCCGCAGTCAAGTTGTTGAAAGGGGCTTCTAGGACAAGAAGCGAAGGAAGTGGTTTGTCTGCCCTACGAATCTCGGGGCTGAAGAAGTCGTTTCCCTTGCGTTGACGGAGGCGTTGCATATTCGCGGGTTCGAATGGATGATCGAACGGCAATGAAGTGAGCTTGTTGTGCGATAACTTAAGGGTCATAAGGTCAGGGAGGGCGAAGAAGTTTTCTGGTAACGATCCCAAGGAATTGTGGGATAGGTCGATATACGATAATGCGGAAAGGTCACAGATGGACTCCGGCAACGAAGTAAGGTCGTTGTGATTGAGCTTTATTGTGGAATTGTGAGAGTAAATCAGTGAACCAGAGACGAATGAGATGGCATATAATCTTACATCCAACATCTTTAGGGAACCGAAGAGTGACAATTCTGGCTGTAGCTCAACAATCTTGTTGTTCCAGGCTTTGATGATCTCCAGATCCTTGGCATCGTACCAGCTAACGTCTGTAGTAACCTTTTTCCGTGCGTCCGCAAAATCATTCTGAGGGAGGGGTGGTTCGTCTGGCACAAGACTCAACGGTTCCGGGGTCAAGCCCAAGTGGATTTCAAAGAGGGCTGAGGGTATACAGGGAAGACCTCTGGAAGAGATATTAATGGCACCTAAAACGCGCTTTGAAGGTCATTAATCACGAGCCTGGCACGAAGCTCAACTGACGCACCCGTGCTCCTTGCCCGTTCGATGGTCTCTCTCAATGACCAACGACCAAGGTCGTCTATGTCTTCTTCCTGAGATTTGCTCAGGACCGCGGAGCCTGCATCATCATCAAGCGTAGGGAGGCCGCCCAGGGCTGGAGAAGTAGATTTGAGCTTCCGCGCCTCTGCTCTCCGCTGGGCAATGACCTCTTTCAAGCTCAGAGCAGGTTTCAAAGGATCAAGTTCCTCCTTCCGCTCCTTCTGGGGGAGAGGGGCGACTGACTTGTTGGGGAACGAAGCGAGACGTGGATTCGAAGACTTTGTGGTAAGTGTTGGCCGTGCCGCCGGTTTTAGCTTCGGTTTTGACGGGGTTGGAGGGTTCGAGGCTGGTTTGGGAATGGAAGAGGTCACAGGGGTCTTGGCCCTGGGACGAGGAATGGAGAGTGAGGACATCACACGAGGGCGAGGCTTGTTGTTGGGATCCATTGTGGGATGGTGGTCAAGCTAAAGCGAGAGCGTTACCGGAAATGGCGGTCCGGGTAACTTGTGATCGTAGGAACAGAGCGACATCGGTGTAACTCGGAGCGAAACACAACGGGTCTGATAAAAGGGGAGGTAAAGCTACTTCCATTCTACCGTATCTATACCAAGTCGCTGCAGTTCACGCGCATTGGCCTCCACTATGCCACTACAATTGTCAAACGAGACGAATGTTATCTTTGAAGGTTGACGAAGGTAATTCGGTATGTAACAAGCCGCAGTGGAAGATCGACCCAACGACAAACCCTCCAGACCTTTTTCGATGGATGTTGTTGTAGGCGTAGGGCCTGGTCGTTGGACTCTGCTTTTGTACTTTCCGCTCAGCGGTTTTATCTTCCTCCGCGCCACTGAGCGGCCCTGGGTACGGTTGACAGCAGTGTGCCTTGATTCTCCGTCACCATTCCTTGCACAGATCCACTTCTGGAGGCACCCAATACGAAGGCCATCGCAGTCTCTAAATGTGAGTGACTCCAGCTCAAGCAAGCCGTGGTCCTCGTGAATGGACTTTCCAATAGGACATGCGCAGTCACCTGCACTGAGAGCACATAACAGGTTCGCGACACCGTCGCACATGTCACACGTCAGCGACCTTAGCGAAGGCATATACTGGAACACTCCGCCGATGTGGTCCAACGTGATCGAGAGTCGAAAGAGTGTGAGTCGAGTGAGGTAGGGTACCCGAAGATCACGGAAGATGGCCGACCAGCGGAAGACCGGGAGGGAGGAAGTGGGGTCCCATTTGTCTATCGAGGTTTGTATGATAAGATTTCTTATCCCTGGGAACTCCATCTCTCGTGTGGCGCTATAGAGTGTTTCCTGTGTGTCGCACTCGATGGTGAGGTCGTCGACGAAGGGGAAGCGAAACGCGAAAGGAGTGACGTTTTGAGTCATGCCTCTGTTGGACTTGGCGGAGAAATCGGCATTGCGTAGGCGTGGAGTGGAAACATGAGAGAAGAAATGCCGTAATGCCCTCACTTCTGGATAATACCAGATAAATTCTTGAAGGAGGGGCAAGGCGATAGTTGGTAAGGGGTTGCCCCCACCAATTGGATCGGTTCCGTGGTCGATGAATGGCGTGAAGTCCGAGAGTATTAGATGTTCCAAGCGCCTAGCGGCGGAGAGAACGTTTAACAAGTGAGGATGAAATCGAGTGAGTGGATAAGGGCCTTGTTTGGGGTTCGACAATTCAAGAGTGTGAATATTACGAAAAACGCCTATGGGGACACTGTAGATGGGGACTTCAACCAGCTGGACGTGCCTCAAACCGGGAAACCGGACATCTGGACGAGATGGTAAGCCGTGGAAGAATGTGCCCCAGACACGGTGCGGGGGGTCGCAGGAGAGTTTCAGGGTCGATAAGTGGGAAAATATGACGGGGTCGTACAGCGATCGAAGAAAATTGACCATTGAGAGGGGTCCCAACGTTGTAATCGCGATGGTCCTCGACCGGGGAAGGTACTCCGAGCTGACTAGGGGAGCGTGTCGGGTGGATTGATCATCGTCGATATCGTTCGCAAAGATGTCAATGAGCGAAGTTCCGGCGTGGGTAATGAAATGATCAAATGCCGAGACCGGGGAGGCCTTCGACAAGACGATTCTCGACCAAAGACAGGACGTTGAGAGGGCGAGGATGCGCCATTGGCGGGATACGTGGCTTAAGACCACTGGGCGCCAGTGACACAATTTGTGCTCTGCCTCCGCGTCATCTTGGTCTAAATCCTGCACGAAGAAGGTGAAGATGGAGATGAGCAGTTCGTTTGGGACACGGTTGATGGGGCATTTCTGGGCTTCAAGCTGAGCGCAACGTGACTTGATCATATTGACCTCTGCTTGAGCGTCGTGAAGGAGGGAAAGAAGGTGGGCTTCGTGACGCTGAGCGGACTCGAGCCATCCATGAAGGGCGTCGAGGTCCTTTACAGTAGCCATCCTGATACCGGAGGGGCAAGCACTGGAGCTCCGAGCAGTGGTGAAAGAGTGGTCGGGTCACGTGGTTGCATATCATCCTGATTCTGACAGTCCGCGCGGCCCGCACACTTTCTATCCCCTTGTACATCTCTTGGTCTCTGCATAATTATGGGTATGGTCTTCTAACATCCTGGGAAACCCCCACTAACGAAAAGTTCTTCGCTCAGGAATCCCCAAGGTATGGGCATTTCGGATAGCCAATCTTGAATTCCATGAACTGAGTTGGATACGACTAGTTCTTCAGATACATTTCGTGAGCTTCATTTTTGGGTTGTGGCATTGGTTCTCAATGCGGTCATAGGGAGCGATACCCTTTGACCTCTCAACTGATTGAGGAGAACAAGATTCCAGAGTTCGGTTTGTCCGCCTTAAATCCCTAGGTCCACAGGAACTAATGAGAATCTTCAGACAACCTCTATATTGACTTCAACGGAATCATCCATAACTGTGGGCTTCCACTCAGAGTATCTCTCGTTGGCTAACACATGATCCGCTCAGGCTCACATCCCAACGACGAAGACGCGCACTTCAGATTATCGGAGGAGCAGATCTTTACCTCTATATTCTCTTATGTGGACCATCTATTCGGGAAGATCAAACCAAAGAAGCTGTTTTTCATGGCTGTTGATGGCGTTGCCCCACGTGCGAAGATGAACCAGCAACGGAGTCGACGGTTTAAAACAGCCAAGGAGGCAAGGGAAGTCAGGGAGAAAGCCGAGAGGAAGGGCGAAAAACTTCCAGATGAGAGGGCATTCGACAGCAATTGCATTACTCCAGGTGTGCGCGCGCCATCGTCTTGTCCGTCTTTAAATCTGATTCAAATAGGTACCGTGTTCATGGCGAAGCTCTCTGAACAACTCAAGTACTTCGTGAACAAGAAGATCAGTGAAGATTCGAACTGGCGGGAATGCCAGGTTATCCTCTCCGGCCACGAAGTGCCGGGGGAGGGGGAACACAAGATCATGGAATACATACGAAAGTCGCGCGCCCAGCCGGATTACAACCCCAACGTTCGACATTGTTTGTATGGTCTGGATGCAGACCTCATCATGTTGGGACTTTTGAGCCACGATCCCCACTTTTGTTTGTTGCGCGAAGAGGTCAAATTCGGCCCTGCTAGGAAGAAACACAACGCTGGGTAAATCTCGTTCGCCAAAATCTTGCCAGTATCTTACGAATCTTCCAGTTTAGAATCGATCAATTTCTACCTTCTCCATTTGACGCTTATGAGGGAATACCTTGACCTCGAGTTTCGCGAAATAGAGACGATTCTGCCGTTTGACTATAGCTTGGAACGTGTAATCGACGACTTCATTCTACTCGCGGTCTTCGTTGGCAACGACTTTCTGCCTCACCTCCCAGATGTTCACATCCACGAGAATGGACTTGAGCGCCTCTTCGAGATCTACAAGCAGGTCCTCCCGTCACTGGGTACGTTGCCCTGTAATCTCTGGGTTAGGTGAAGTTATTGACAGTTACTAGACGGGTATCTCAACGAGAGCGGCGCTATCGACACCGTACGCCTGCAGGTACTCCTCGATCGCATGCAGGAATGGGAACAGGAAATCTTCCAACGCGAGTACTCTGACATGAATTGGATCAAGGGAAAACAATCCAAACACTCCAAACCTGGTCCAAGCAGCAATTCTGCAGTTGGTCCGTTATCTCACTCCCGTCTACCACCCCACGCTCACCCCATCCACCTAGTGATGACGCCGTCGCAGAGAATGATTTTTGACCAAGTCAAATCATTTGTGCTAGAAAACCGTTCGACATCCACATCGGAACTGAGGAGAGCAGAGTTGTCGATGCCTAACTTGTTCTCAGCCAGAGAGCGGGAATTCCTCACTAATCTCGCGCGCGATCTCCATCTTACGCTCTCCTGGGATGAGTATGATGAGGAGGATCAGAACCTTGTGGTGTTGCGTTTTCCGGAGTCTGCCTTGGATGAACAGGAAAGCGAAAGTGACTCTCAAGATGAAGCAGCCACAGTTGCGGTCGATCGGGTATTGAAGAAATACGATAAGGCGAAGATGCTCATGGAAAACGCCGAAGACAATTTCGACGCACGGGAACAGCTTAGGCTGAAGCAAAAGATGGATGATTGGAAGCGAGAATATTATTCGGTTTGATCCCTCTCCTGCTTCAGAAGTACTATCTCACAATCCGTTCAGGATAAACTCAGGCTATCATATGACGACTATGACCAGATGAACCCACTGATTTTCCGTTATATTGAGGGCCTGCAGTGGGTGATGCATTATTACTACAGCGGGGTGTGCTCATGGGGGTGGTTCTACGATTATCATTATGCCCCACGGATATCGGGTATGTGCCAATTTCTGAATTCTACATTGCCTTATCGCTCTTACCTCGACAAAAGACTTCGTGGGGGTGGACAAAATGGTGTTCCACTTTGAGTTGGGGAAGCCTTTTCGCCCGTTCGAACAGTTGATGGGTGTTTTGCCAGAGGCTAGCAAGGAGCTCGTTCCACCACCCTACCGTGTGAGTATTGTACACTTTTCTCGCGGAGTATTATCTCATGCTTTTTCCTCCAGCCTCTCATGTACGATGTCGACTCCCCGATTCTTGATTTCTACCCGAAAGATTTTGAACAAGATTTGAACGGTAAGAAACAAGAGTGGGAAGCTGTTGTGAAGATTCCCTTCATCGACGAAAACCGACTTTTACAAGCCATGGCATGTACGCTGCCCTGTGTTTCCCGATTTTATCTCGCCGCTGAACAATTACTAAGCCAAGGAGCATAAGCTCACTGAGGAAGAACGCGGAAGAAATAGGTTCGGAACGAGTCTATCTTTCTCTTTCCATCCTGGGCCTCCAACGGTGTATGCTTCCTCTCTTCCTGGATTCTTCCCTGCGATACATCGATGCCAGTGCGTTATGGAACCCTACGATCTCCCAATTCTGGATGGTCTACATTTGGTGCAAGGTTTATGCGATGGTGTCCTGCTTGGTGCTGAATCTTTGGCTGGATTTCCTTCCCTCAAGACAATTCATCACCATGCAACGCTTGGGCACCACGGGGTCAATATCCACGGGACAGAGAGTCGGAATAAGTCTATGGTCATCCACGTCAAGGATCCTCACGAGGGCAAAAAAACTCAAGAAGTTGCAGAGGAAATGATCGGACAACGGGTTTTCATCGGATGGCCCTTCTTACAGGAAGGAAAAGTCACTGCAGTCTCAGACTCTTTGTTCAAATACGAAAAAGCGGAGATCATACCGGGAGCCCCAGAAAAGGTTGTGCAGAATCCCCATCCCCCCCATGGTGTTGGCACGTGGAGGGCGAAAGCGGAACGGATTGAGACGCATTATTCGAAAAGATGCGGGGTCATTACAGATTCGGTGGAGATCTTGGTACACGTGGTGCCCCTGAAAGGTTTGTTGGACAAGTTCTGTTTTGATGTTGAAGTATTGAACATTGCCAGGGATGAAGCCCCTGGATAACGGCGCGTTCATAAAGGAGTACGAAACTCAGGACAAGGAGACGGAACAGGCAGCACAACTGACAATCACGAGTGTCGCGTCCGAAGACCCTCGTTACCTCGAAAGGGTACCACCTCCCCTAAGCGAAGAGTTTCCCATAGGCACAAAAGTATTCTTCTTGGGAGAACATGCTTACGGGACGGCTGCGCAGATCTCGGGGGCCACAGACAAAACCTTATCTGTCATCCTCGCGGTGAGTTGTTTCCCGTGCTTATGAGGCATCGATCGGTTGTAACCCAGTCGACGCTAGTACTTCGCCCAGGACAAGGATGAAAACGAAAAGTTCAAAAATCTCATCAGGGAACAAGTCAGCGAGAGCTATTACCCTTTACGCGATGTTGCAGAGATTGTCGGACTCTCGCCAAAAGTCGTCTCGAAACTCACTTCAAGGGTCATGGCGGTGGACGGGGATCGTTCGGGAAAGATGAACCTTGGATTGAGCTTGAAATTCGAGGGCAGAGCTCAGAAGGTTGTTGATTATTCCCGCAAGCCAGACCGATATTGGGAGTTTAGTCAGATAACCGTGGATCTTATCAGGGAATACAAGGTAACTTGTACCAAACTATTGTGCGCCCGCTTTCTGATCCCTGCCTGCGTAGGAGAAATTCCCGGAGGTGATGAAGAGCCTCGGAAAGAACGGAAATGGCGAGTCACTATCACACAGATGGTTTCCGCGTTCGTTTAGAACTTTTGGCACTAGATTTCCTCAAGTTATCCGAGGTGTTCCCTGGACCAACCTCGGGCGCCAGAGTCAAGGAACTCAAGGCTTGGCTTGTAGAAAAAGGCGTTCGGGATTTTGAACCTGTGCCTCTAAATTGTGACAAGGTTGGGAAGGTAAGGTCATGAATTCGTTTCGGTTCGGTTCGGGTGTTTGACAACTGAGGATAGGAAACCGTCAGGAAAATTGAGGAACTGGTGGATCAGCTTTCAGAGAGGCGCACGCAGATGAAGAAAGTGATTGTGAACGGCATCCCTCGACAGGCGGTCCTCAAACCCGCACATGCGATATACCGTTTACAAAACCAGCAATTCGAAATTGGGGACAGAATTGCGATGGTCAAGGATTCTGGTTCGGTTCCTCTGTCAATCAAAGGGGTGGTCATCGGAATCAATGCGAAGACGCTTGATGTGGTTTGGGATGTTTCGTTCATGTCAGGGTCGACTTTGGGGGATAGGTCTGTGACCCATCCAGACAGTCTGAGGGGGGACCGGTCAACTGACCTCGCATTCTAGGTGCTCTCAATATCGGGGGGCTACTGTTGAATTCAACTCTTGTCTGAACCTCAGCAACCCTCAGGTTTCCACCTCGACAAACCCATCGAAGTCACAGCAATCGCATCCGAATGACAACGCGCAGCGAGGGATTGGTCAGCGACAAACGCCACCGTCTGTGTGGAAGCCGCCTGTAAACCAAGGGTCAGGCGTTCATTTCCGACGCGGAGCGCCCGAGCTAAATACCTTTCTTATAGCCCTATCCACATCATGGAGAACCCTCAGCGTGGCCGTGGTGGCGCTGTGAACGGACGCAGGGGTGGTACACCCATCTCAAGACGAGGCACTGGAATTTCCTCAAACCACCAGGCAAACGGTACTGACGAACCCCAAACAATGAGTGATGGCGGTCTCAATCATCGCGGTCGTGGGGGGCTACATCATCTCGCGAGAGGAAGTGCCGGCCGTGGTGGTAGTTCGTTGGGCGGAAGGGGTGGATTTGCCGGGGGGAGGGGCGTCGTCCCGCCAGCGAGGGGTGGGGGAGGATTCCGTGGCCGTGGGAGGGGCCAAGGGGCGCTTTGGACTGCCTCGTAGCCTATCCATTCGATCAACAGACTTCTGTGGTAGCTTCCGTCTCTGCATACACCGTTCTTCTTTCTCGTCGTGCGATTAGATGCTAGAAGCATACGCGAGTCCACCCTCAGAAAAGCGTAGTCTGATTACGTTTTATTCTGAAAAGCTAGTGGCACGTTTGTGCTCGTACGACTAGAGGACATGGATTTTTTTTCTAGCTCCGAGCGGAATCTGATCATGTCGTCCAAGCAACCCGTTCGGTATCTACCGAGAGCAGACAATGGTACGATTGGTTTTTTGGATTTATACCCCCGCGATTTTTGAACTGTCAACTCGTCCTCGTTTTTCTCCTGATGGCAGGGAACTTGACGGCAATCCTCCCGTTCGAAGACCTTTCCTTCCCAGGTCTCGCAGATGTCACCCACGTGAAAATCCTCGCCGCACTCGCCGCGTTTCCGGTCGTGGTCATCATTCTCAACGTGCTCGGTCAACTTGTACGCGCGCCCCGCACACTTTGTTCCGTGGCCCATCTCACACGTTGTTCTTTAGCTCTTGCCTCGCGACAAGGCCCACCCTCCGGTCGTGTTCCATTGGATACCCGTCTTAGGGTCCGCTATCGAGTATGGGATGGACCCTCTGCAATTCTTCGAACGCTGTCGCGAGAAGGTGAGTTATTATAGACTCAGGCCGTACTCCGCAGCCCTAACCCGTCTCTTTTCAGTACGGAAACGTATTCACCTTTGTCCTCCTTGGTCGCCGTATGACCGTCGCTCTTGGGCCCAAAGGCAGCAATCTTATCCTTGGCGGCAAACTTTCAGAAGTATCTGCTGAAGAAGCGTACACGGTCCGTGAGCGTAGCAATCATCTCTTTCCATACATTGTTCTCATACGGCTCATCGGCAGCCACTCACCACACCCGTCTTTGGTCCTGGAGTTGTCTATGATTGCCCCAATCACGTCCTCATGGAACAGAAGAAGTTTGTCAAGTTCGGTCTCTCAACAGACAATTTCAGGGCTTATGTCGGAATGATCGAGGATGAGATCACCAGCTTCCTAAACAATGACCCGGCCTTCTCCGCTTTCCAGGACAAGAACTCGCTTGAATGGGGAAGCTTCGAGGCCTTCAAGACCTGCTCAGAGATGACTATCCTCACCGCGTCTCGCACGCTCCAGGGTCCTGAAATCCGTGCCGCTTTGAACAAAAGTTTCGCCGATATTTACCATGACCTCGATAATGGCTTTACGCCCATCAACTGGCTGATGCCCAACCTACCCCTACCCAGTTACCGCCGCCGGGACGCTGCTCAGAAGGCTATGAGTGACTTCTATGTTAACATCATCCAGAAACGCAGGGCCGAGGGCAGGATGGTGAGTTTGTTTATCTTGCTAGCGACCAGCCCATCCTCACTCGCTTCTAGGATGATTCCGACATGATGGCCGCTCTTTGTGGGCAAACGTACAAGGACGGACGCGCTGTTACTGACCGGGAGGTTGCCCACATGCTGACTGCCCTCCTCATGGCTGGCCAACATACGAGTTCCTCGAGTGTCTCATGGACGGTGATGCACCTGGCTAACAGCCCTGCTATTGTGTATGTTTTCTCTTTTAGTTTTCGCTGCACACGATTAACCATACTCCCAGCGAGGCACTCTACCAGGAACAAGTAAAATATTTCTCCAACCCTGATGGAACTCTTCGCCCCATGACATACGAGGAAATGAAAAAACTCCCTGTTCTCGACGGTATCATGCGTGAAACTCTGCGCCTGCATTCTCCCATTCACACGATAATGGTACGTACCGCTCCCAATTTTCCTCCGCTTTTCTCAACCGGCCACAGCGCGCAGTCGTCTCCGACGTTGTTGTACCTCGTTCCCTGGCTGCTCCTTCAGAGGAGGGTCAATATATCATTCCCAAAGGTCACACGGCTGTCGCTTCCCCCGCGTTCACTCAGGTCGACAGGAAAATATGGAAGAACCATGCCGAATGGGACCCATACCGTTGGATCGACCCTAGCGGTGAGGCTGCTCAGGCCCTCCAGGAGTACCTGACAGGAGACAAAGTGGATTATGGCTACGGATTTGTGAGCAAAGGAACCGAGAGTGTCTATCAACCATTTGGCGCCGGAAGACATCGTTGCATTGGCGAACATGTGAGTGGTTTATCCAGATTGAGACTCCTTGCAGGAGGCTTAGGAGTCCCCCAGTTCGCGTACCTTCAGGTCGGGTGCATCTTGGTCACCCTCGTTCGGAACCTTGAGTTCCAGCTCGACGAAATACCAGGAACTGACTACAGCGTGAGTTTCTCGTTCCGTCAGGAAATTCTATTTCTTATCGTCCACCTACAGAGTTTGTTCGCATGCCCGAAAGGACAATGCTCGGTCAAATACCGTCGTCGGATTACCTCTGATTCACGGTAAAGTGGGACTCATACAATACGATCACATTACACATAATATACCGCTATGATAATTGGTGTGCTTTCGGAGATAATACATAGAGTCAGATTGCCGCGCATGGTGGCTGATGGAGGATGTTCCACTGCGTGCAGCGACGTATTAACCCAGGGCCAGCAAACAAGTATATGGGCCAAGTGTATCATCTATCGAAGAGTCAACCCAGTTCTTGTGGCTGCAAGGTATCCCAGTGCGTGGCGGGCAAGGTATACGTGGCGAACGAAGATAACGAGTCTACCCATTCTTTTTCTTTATTGACTCTCGCTTGGGAGGCATTGAAGTATGCTATTGTCGGGGAGTGAACGTACACCGCAAACAGCCAGTCGGAGAGGCTCTGACCGTTGCTTTCGATAGCGTACGTGTTCGTACCCGGGATTGCACTTCCAGAGATGTCAATAAAGTCATCGTCGGTTGTCTGTAAAGCCTTGAGAAAGTTTGTAATTGATGACCATTGGTCGACACGTCCGTCCGACAGATGGGTACGACGAAGGGGAGGTCGAGACTCACCGAGAAGGGTGGGATGGGGTATGAATTTCCCGAGCCATCCTTCAACGTGGAACGGAACCTAGGGCCAGACGGCCAAACGGATTTGACACGCGCCTGCCGTATCAACGCATCGAAAGGTTGGCTTTCCGTAGCCGAGCTCATCATTGCAGCAACTGAGTCTACCGGGTAACACGCGAGAGAAAGACAGACAGAACCCTCCAATGGGCTAAAAAGAATACAAACGATATCAGTAGTTTTGTAGATGTGGGGGAAGATAGCGGTCCTACCCTTGACCAGCTTTGAAATTCCTCCACTTGGTAATCCTGTTCATGGCCCCCCAGTCGAGGTTGAACACTAACTTGCTCGGGCCAGAGTCCTCGTCCGATCCCCGTGACGCGACCAAAGTGCGGATTTCGACAGCGGAAAAGACATAGGTTTTATGATCTGGCGTTTGTAAGACCGCTGTAGACACATCGCCAAGAGGGTGACCGAAGACAGGTGCGTCAAGCGAGAGAGGTCCGACCTCAGGTATCACGGTGGATCGTACGAATCCTGGAAGTGCGCCTGGAGAGTAGAGGGGGATCCTACACGCCGTGAAAGGGTTTGGCTTGATTTTAGGGGAAGTCAGAGATAGATTCTGAATGGGAGGCATTGGTACATCCTCTATCACTTGTTCTTCGTGAGACCCCGTTGCGAGAGCCCTGGTCTGTGGTTCTGTAAACGGCTGCTGTTCGAGGGATAGCGGGTTGCTATCGTCATTTTTCTTCTTATCCGCTGCTCCCGTGTCTGGCTGAGGGGTCTGAGGAGCCTGATCCTCAGATTCAAGGACCATATCACTGCTGGACCGTTGTACCCTGTGCCTTATTACCGATTTCGCACGAGCTGAACTTTCGCGGGTCGGAACTCTAGGTGTAGGGGATCGTGATGCTGACATCGACGGAGCAACTACAGTAGTGGCCTCCAGTTCCGTTCGGGTACGCTTGGCAGGAGGCTCCAGGAATGTTTTGTTCTGCTCCCCGTCCACCGGATCGGGACCCTTTCTTCTTCGAGTAGTCCCGTGTACATCACTATTGCCTGAGTGTAGGGAAACCTCTCTACCTATACCCTGTCGCGATGTACCAAAGCGTAAGTCATAGAGCTATTCGCTCGATCCAGCGCCGACGCACCTCCGCGGTCCAGAAGTCATCCTGGGACTGCTTTTGTGTCTCCGCTCGTTCGGCTGCCTCCGTCCCTTCTGAGTCAGGTACAGGAATTAGAGAGTCGGCGGACGGTTCCGTAGCCATAGGTTCAGGGGTGGTTCCGGGGCGGACGTCTGGAGGATCTTGATCGATACTTCTAGTCTCAACTTCTTCAGGCGATAAATTGGCTGCAGGAGCTTGAAGGCGCCCAAGCTGACCATTCGGATCGGTTGGCCCTACTTCGGGTGAGCATATCGAGGGTCTTTCACGTGGCACTTCAACGCCCCCCACCTATTTCACAGGTTGAATTTACTGTCGATCGCAAACATTGTTAACGCAAACCTCGGGTAGCATAGGATCTTCCATCCTGGTGTGGCTCGAGCTTGCGACCGTAATATCTATTGGAAGGTCGTTCTAGTGGGCCTCAGTCCTAGTCAGCTGAGTCACGGTGCTTTAGAAATTGCAATAGCTCACGTCTTTACTTGTCGCCTGCAGCTGCTCGTCCGTCGAGTCCTCCGCGTTCGATGCACGTTCTATGGCGCCCTCAGTCAATCGGACTGGTGGTTGGACAGGACATGTGGCCTCCTGTTTGATGGTGACCTCAGATTTATCCACCGTTCGGCGTCCTGATCCCCCCTTGGTTCTCAAGGCAGCCGCAGCGTCGACTTCAAAAATGGCATTATTTAACTTCCGCCTCCCCTTTCTCTGAGATTCGTGTATTTTCGCGGATGAGACTGTTTCGGGCTCTTGACCCTGGTTGCTCGGGCCTACGGCGTGCGATGAAGCATTGACGAAGGCGGGGTCTTCCTTTACGTCTGTATGGGTCACACAGTCGTTGTCAACGAGGAAGAAAGAGCGATCCGTGAAGGATTTGTAGAGCGAGGTAAAAACTCACGTTCTGTTAGTGTACTGGACTTCTCCGTAAGGGTAGGCACTTGCACGATCTTTATCCCTGCATTCTCAACCAACAGCTGCAAACGTGCTGATCGATAGGGACCGTCAGCAAGGGGGAGGACCGAAGACGGATGGATAACACCTCTGAGTTCTGGCTCGAAATGATTCAAGCGACCCCCGACTTGTTTGAGGAGCAAAAAGTATGGTTGATACCAGGGATCGAGACCAGGCAGAGTCTTGCCTAGCGTGAAAGGGGAAGATGGATCTCCTTGAACGCGGCAGATGGTGGCATGTGCAGACTCGATGATGGTGTCGTCAGGAAAGGAATAAATCGTAGTTTCATTGGCATACCTCGATGATGGAGACAATCTAAAGGAGATTCGACGATTAGGGCTGTTTACTGGAGGATTCAAGAGCGTAGACGCACTGGGGCTCTTGCGTTAGGGTAATACGCCTTGTCTGAGCCCAACCACTCGGTGAACTTGGAAGCTGCAGTGGTGAACGTTGGGAGATTGCCCGACTGAATTCGAGTATTGTACTCCACGAATGCGGCGTCATTGTGATTGTAGCGGTTTCCTTGAGAGCTGGGACTGCCTCCAGCCATCAATTCCGATGAGCTGAGAAACGAAAGTAAGCGCCCGTGGGTAACACTGCGGCGCACGCGGGAGTCCACGTGTAGTGACGGGGCGGGTGTGACATCGACGGCCCGCGGGTAGGGACATCAGGCAGTGAACTTTACCACTACGGCGGGTGCGCGACTATCTACTTTTATTATGTAAGGACACGAGTGATGAGGAAACAATAGGGACCAGCAGACGAACGCTACAAGGATAGACCGAGCGTGAATTGCGAGATGAACAGTCAGAAGCAATGGCCAAGAGACTCTGATAGCCCTGGCTTCATTGATGAGAAAATAAGTGGCAGTCATTGGGTTTTCAATACCCACGACTCCGCGACTTAAGCTCCTCCCTGACCTGATGGACGTAGGAAAGGTTGTTGACCTACTATTAAAAAAAGTGATCGCCGCTCGACGTAGAAGTCAGCGACGCAATTCCAAAACAATATCTGACGGAGGGCTTCACACTCCGACTTGATTTTGGGGCATCGCCATCTAACAGTCGAGGAACGAGAAAGTAAAAAATGCAAAGCCGAAATAGTTTTATAGCGCGTACTTCGGGACTGGCAGGGAGGAAATGATTGGTAGGTATCCACATATTCGAGTCCAAGCTCGAAGGCGTGTGCGTGTCCCAGGAGTTTCTGACTCAGATACTGATCCTTGAAGAGCGTGATAGCACAACTCGACTGAAGACATCGATTAAGAGAAAATGAGCAAGGAACTCGTCCGGTGAATTTGAGCCGTGGAGGCAATAGATCTATGTCACACCAAACCGCTAGATATAGCGCCCTGCCTGAGAAATCGGGGAGATCAGGCATAGAGCCTCTTCGTATACCTTGGAATGGGCGTGGCGTTAGTGTCGCGAGAGGCGGTCTTAGAGGCTACTTACGAGTTTAACCCATGAACGCCTCCTTCGACTTGGGCGCTGGCGGTCCTCAGCTCGAACCGTATCGTTCCCGAAATTACTTTTTCCTTGAGCTCCCTCGTGGATCGTACGCCGATATCCTGGAATGAGTGCTGTACGCCAGCATAGAGGTACGGCAGGAAGGCTTTGACAGACCCCTTGTCCTGCACATCTCCGGAGACGCCCTGTGCGACCTTAACGGTAGACGACTCGGAGAAGTACCGAGTAGTGGCAGCATTCTCATGATTCGCAGCCATCGTTGCAGTTTTAGGTCCAAGTTTGTCCTTAGAGGGTGTGGTATGATCCTTCTGCTCCATGGCCTCCTAGGATAACAAGTCAGAAAATGCGCCCCTTGCATGCCGTAATACTAACCAGGCTGCCCATACCCCTGTAAGCCTTGACACGGACACCCTCATGGTAAAAATATTCTCCGGGTGCTTCTGTGGTACCAGCTAAGAGTCCTCCCATCATGACAGCGCTGGCACCGAGAGCCAGAGCCTTGACAACGTGGCCAACATTACTGATGCCGCCGTCGGCAATTACCGGGACCCCAAATCTATTGGCAAATTCGGACACGGAGTAGACTGCAGTGGCTTGAGGTCGGCCCACTGCCATTACTTCCTGAGTGATGCAAATCGAACCCGATCCCATACCGACGCGGAGGCCATCAGCACCCGCGGCAATAAGTCTGGCTGCCTGTTCGCGGGTGACAACGTTCCCGGCGATAACTTCGAGTTGAGGGAAGTTCGCCTTGATCCATTGAATCATTTCCTCTTGATAAATGGAGTTCCCTTGAGAAGAATCGAGAATTACGATATCCAGGCCAGCTTCAACCAGGTCCGCGAGGCGATCGCGGTCGGCTGGACGAGTTCCGATGGCAGCAGCAGCATATAGCTGTTTACTGTCCGGGCGCTTCGATGCAAGAGGGTATGACTGGGTTTTGAGGAGATCAGAGCGGGATAGGAGAGATTTGAGATTGCCTCCGCCGTCGATGATCGGTAGCTTGCCCTTCTTGGATGTTCGCAGAATTGCGTTCGCTTCTTTGAGTGTGATTCCCTCTTGTGCAGTCACGAGCGATGTTGTCATGACCGATGAGAGAAGCGTATTGGGATCTTCGAACTGGATATCCCTAGAGGTGACAATTCCGAGGAGTTTTGAGCCAAGGTTTCCGTCCTCTAGATAGGTTGTTAAAATGCGCACGATGGCATCGGCGAACAGAAGCGCACCAGTGATGGGAATGCCCGCGAACCCTTGCATAGCTTTGATATCGAGGACCTCTTTGACTCGGTGGTTTGGCCCGAGCACAACGGGTGAAGTTATGAAGCCATTCTCGTAGCGTTTGACGGCTCTGACCATGGCTGCCTGGGATGTGGCCGATTGGTTGTGGTGTATCACCCCGATCCCCCCGAGAAGCTAACAGAAGGCATGGTCAGCGCGAATTCCGCCCTCGAGAAGACAATGCCAAAAAAGATAAGACGCACAGCCATAGAGATAGCCATTCTGCCTTCGGTTACCGTGTCCATGGGCGAACTGACGAAGGGAGTGTTGAGAGTAATGTTACGAGTGATCTTGCTCTCAACGGTGACATCGCTTGCTGCAAAGTCAATCCTTCCCGGAAGAAGCAAAAAATCATTGTAGGTGAGGCCACCGTGAATTTTTGAGTTCATGAGATCCTGGACGGAGAGGCCATCCTGATGTTCGTACTCCTGGAGGACTTGCAACGCTTGCGATGGTGGAAGATAATTTTGAGCAGCCATTTGTGCACGTGATGTATCCCACCCCAGGTCACGTCGGCTCGGAGCCTCAGGGTCCGAGCTTACGCCCGTAACATCATCTCAGTCCCTCCGGTTAGGCTCTTTATGTCCTTCGTCTTCCTGCTGGTCTCAGGCTTACCCTACAATGCGTACAGGTGGAGCTTGAACACAACAGATTTCTGGATATTTCCATCGTCACTCAATCTCGATGGATTCCGACAATTCACACCTCGAACAGCATACATCCATGGACAAGGGGAAACAACGAGCATCTGCCCCAGAACCCTCGGAACGAACGCCTCTTATACCGTCTGGCTCCTCTCATATAATCCATCAGTCTCGCCCCCGTTCACCCCAATCAGAGCAACCTCCCCACCAGAACCTCCTCAAGAGACTCCTCATCGTCTTCTCAGCTACCCTCACCGCGTGCATTGTCGTCTTAGCCTTGATTATTCTGTTCGCCCTCAGTTACTCTTCTCGCGTCTCGAGCATCACCGTCCAGGAAGTAGTAGATCGCGGGCTCGTCGTCGAAGGACCAGACCGCATAGAAGTTCTGAATGCAACGAAGGAAGGTGGAGTGTGGGTAAGGGTGGATTGTAGAGTGGGTTTGGACATGGGCAGAATCCTTCGCATCCGTCCAGACGACGAAGACCTCATCTGGACTGAACTTTGGAAAGGCGTTGGCCGGTGGGGTGTTCGTAAAGTTGGAACGATTGCTATTGAGCTTTCTCAAATCGCCGTGACATCGCACAACAAGCCACCGTTAAACCTCGCCGTGCTATCTACTCCCGTTGTCGAACTTCCGCTCTCCTCGGACCCTCCTTCCAACCTGGAGTGGTTAACGCCGATGTCCATCCCGATCAAGATTCACCTTACAGAGCGTACTGAGGATCTCGTTCGTTTTGCCAACGAGAGTTGGATATCTGGCATTATCCAAGTCTCTACCACCATCTCTTCCATAAGTGTGATGGGGGGGAAGGTTGGCGAACACACTTGGAGGGATAACTTCAATATTGGGCGTTCGAACGTTTCGATTGCCTTGATGACGAAGAGTGAGCCCCTTCCCCGCTGTTTTCCTGTCCATCATTTAATACTCCGCAGTACCGCAAATTCCTGGCCTTCCCGACTCTGGAAATAACGCACCGTTTCCCTCGTTTTCGCAATTGGTGACGTTGAAGAAGTTCCACATTTTCTCTGACCTTGATCGACTTCTCGTCAACGCCTCCGCAACGTTTTCGACTCCCCTCCCTAGCTCGATAGAGTTGACCATACCTTTACTCCCACTTACAATCTCTGTGCCCCGTCACCAGAACGGTACCTCCGCCGACCACTTCCCAATTGTGTATGCCGAGACCGACCCTCTCACCCTGACTCACCCGAACACAACAATCTACGTCCGCGGTCACGCAGTTGCGCTAGCAAACGACTCTTTTCCTTCGCTTTCCGGGTTTTTGACCTCGTATCTCAGCGGGGAACCTCCTAGAATACTCTTCTCAACTCCTCTTCTCCCGGATCTCATCTTGGCCACAGTATTTCCTGCCCCTGATCCGCGGCCCCAAGTCCTGCGGAATATAACGATCAAGGACATGAAGATGAGACCCTCAAATTCCGATACAATGCTTGCGGGTGGGACAATTTTCGCGAACATTGTATTGCCAAAGGGCATGGATGTGTCATTACTGGTTGACGCAGTATATCCGCAGCTTCTGATTTACGATGGCCCTGTGCCTGAGAGCATTAGGACAGTGGACCTATTGTCAGAAAGTGAGAACGATGACCTACCTGACCCTATGCCGTTGCCCGATCCGTTGCCTCTCAATGCGTTTGCTCGCATCCGGCCGCGAGAATGGCTCCAGTCCGCCAGTGTTCAATTGGGTCACGGAAGTGGGGAGGGCTCGGTTTTTGCTGTCTCGGCGAAGTTTGTTGACGTTCCATTGGAAGTGCTCCCAGGGAGACAGCGAGAATTCAGGAACTTTGTCGGAAAGGTAAGGCATGCTGCAATCGAATCCTCTCATTTTTGACTATATATTCAGGTCATCTTTGGTGGTAGTAATGGTGCTCTCGCCGGAATTAGCGGCATTGCTGCTGTTCAAATACAAGCTGTCGGACTTGGGGATAACGAGGTGCAATTAGAAGGCCTGCCCTTTTGCGGGGATGTCCGAATTGGTAAGAAGGCCATGTTGAATGCAGAGAATACTTGAATGGGAAGTTTGGTATCCATGTACAATTAATCTCTGTGCGAGGGTTGTACTGCTAGACTATGCCATAAAACATCAGACACGCTTGAGATAATGGAATTCTTGTCTTCCAGCACCTTGAAGTGTGTTACAAACACTTGACATAATAGAAAAGATTACCCGAGTTATTCAAGGCATTGCCATGACCCTGGATTTTTCATCATATTTTTCACCAATTTTCCAAACTCACACTCACTGATTTTCATATCTTATCTTATCAGACTAGAAGAAAACTGGATGTGCAAGATCAGTTGTGAGTCACATTGTAGCTGGTTACAAGATCACAAACTTGTAAATGATATAGAGACTAGGAGTTGAACCTTAGCCAACCAGGTGATTACATGGACCCTTCAACTTGTTCAGGATTTCATGACTTCTTCTCCATCCTCCCAATCCACCTCCCACTCTGGAATATCCATCCCACAATCCAACAACAAGCTTAAAAAGGTCACATCCCCTTCTTGAGGCCAGGGCCAGACCTTCAGCTCAAGCCTGACAGAGGGACCCACAGGATGACCTGACACTGGGCCTGAGTTGCACATTGACTAGTTGATTGCTGATAGGATTAGGTGATCCTTGGGGAGAGCTGTCAACATAATCAGGGAGACAATCATCGGACCCCTCCTCTGAAGCCTCACGGGCGTACATGGTAGGATAAAAAGGGTACAATGGCATTCCTCTCACCCCATGAACATGTGCAGCTGCCAGCCTGGTTTGTAACAGAACACTTTTGATAATGAACTCAGTTGACATAGTGAATCAACCACAACATCATATTGGCTGAAACCTTTGTCACTTTCTAGCCAAATTTCTCAGAGTTCCAACACATGGTCTATGCTCATCTTGAAGACAGCAATCCACCTTCCATGCTTGTTTCCTGGGAATCAAGCTCGAATCAAGCTTTGTAGGGCTGGCCCACTGACAATCCCCCTCTTACTCACAGAACTGCTCAAAGATCAATGGGCATGACGATAGCAGCCAGGGCTGCCCAAAGAAAGGGTGAGAGGAACTATACACATACAGGCATTGTACAGATACAAGCACAAACTTCAGGAAGGTGGAACCTGTGGGAAGAACAGGAAAAGGCCACTGAAATACAAACCAGCAAGAAGAAAGGAGCCACAAACCAATTATATTCATTATGTTTCTTTGTGAGCTGGAAAGAAGCCTGGTGTTTACACAAATCTTATGCAAGGTGCATTATGATTCCTCTCTACTCCTCGGAACAGCTTTACTCCAACAGAACAAACCCAACACCTTTTGCAATCTCACATGGGAGGATTGAAGATAATGAGTATCATTTGGACTTGTACAGACTGTCAGGGCCACTCTACCCCAACAACTACCAGTGTACTGAGCTGACTCCGCAGAGTACTCACTAGTCCAACTAGCTTGTGAGAGAACGATCACGTCTCTATTCTTCCGGTAGGTTGTCTGAGGTCACTACAAGTCAGGTCGAAATCCTAAAGGGAAACCCAACCTAAACCATACTTCGTTGGGTTTAACAAGCAAGGGTTTATCCCTACAACAGGATTGATGACTCCACCAGGTGATCGACTGGACGCTCGAGGTATTCTAATATGAACGCTGGGGTTCTATAGTTACGAGGCGCAGTTGAGGCGCAGAGCGGGAGGGAGAGCAGATGGGGATGTCTTGAATCAAACAAGAAACTCTGACTTGTCCTTAACTGCAACTGGGCTGAGAAGGGCAGAGGATTTCCTGAGGTAACAAAACTAAGGTACTACAATACAGCCACAGTTGCTACTTATGCTAAAGGAGTGGCCATGATGTCAATACCCTAATATACCCTTATCAAGTCCGAACAAAGGGAGATAAGGAGTGTGGGAACGCTAAGTAAGGGAAGCAAACAAATATGACGCGTGGGAGAATAAAGGACAAAGGGCCTTACTAGCGTGTGAAGGATTGCATAAAAGATAGGCCTCTTCCAGACTCGGCTTCCCCGCTTTACCCAGCTATTCTTCCACGACTTTGAGGAGCATGAGCTTACATTGAGTTCGGGCCAATCTCTCACATCCACATCCTCCCAGCGTGCAGCAAGGGCCTACCTCCTGTCCGGGATCCGACTGGAGTCCAAATGTGGATTGTCCGACGCCTGGTACTCCTATGTAGAAGCCCACTCATTCCTCTTCCAAGAAATTGGAAGGACCCCCTTGAAGAGAAGCCTCGTCCACCCGTACCCCGTTCTCAGCCCCGAGGATGCAGCCACCGTCTACAAGTCTTTTACCTGGGAGAAACAGCATAAGAGGCCAAAGCCTGCTAGGCTGGCTCCTCTACCTGCTGGAGCAAGGGTCACTCCTCAACCCTTTGCAGTAAGGTCGGCTCTTCTACCCCCTGCAGTCATTTCCAAGCCGCGTTCGTCCAAAGCTCAGGAACGAGGTTCAAAGCCAACCTCTCACAAGGAGGGTGACTCGACAGGAAAGGAGGAGCCAGCCGCTCGCAAGGAGGGTCGCTCAGCAAGAAAGGAGCAGCTTTCAGGCGAAGAACCTGCCGTCTATACCTCCAGCGTCAAGGTGAAAAAGGAAGAAGAGGAGATGACGGACCTAGAGTTTGGATCATGGCCAACAAATCCGTCCTTCAACAAAGAACTATTCAGGGCCATAGATGACCTTGAACATGGCCCAGGGGCTGATGAACTTGAGTACGTTCCATCTACGATGCCAGAAGAGGAGGAGTTGGTACTCCCATCCCATATGGTCACTGGAACCGTCGACATTGTGGACCATCCGCTCAAGATGGAGGTATTGACAGAGGGGGTCCCAATGGAAGGGGTAGAGCTGAGCCAACCGACCGGAGGTCACTCGGTTGACAGTCCTCAGGAACGGGGTGAAGATTGGATGGACCAGGTGGACGTCTGGGATGCAGATGACGAAGAGTCCATGGAAGAGATCACGGATCCCTCAGATGAAGCCGATGAAGAGTCAATGGACCAGGTTACGGACCCCTCAGATGGAGATGAAGAAGAGTCCATCTACTCCCAGGGGGAAATCCACAAGTCGGACGGTGAGTAGATTGAGTTTTGTTCACACATCTCGCACTGATAGACTATTGCAGTATACTCTATGGCAGGCCACAAGCCTACAAGGGCAGAAAAGATATCCTTCAGTTGAAATTGCGCAACACTTCCTACCTGCTACACATGTTAGAGGCCAGAGACCCCAGCAACTGTGCGATCACCTCCGGGTGGCAACAAGTGTTTGAGACGGAGGTTATGTATGGATCGTTATCATCAACGAAGGGGGTACAAGTGACAAAAGGCAACCAGTCACAAATCGTGGTACTGGAACGCAGATGAAAGCAAGAAAGAAAGTTAAGAATCAGCCACAATTACCACCCGCGCTGGAATCATCTGCAACGCTCGGCTTTCTCGGCCTTCTCCTGGTGACCCTGTGATCGGAGAAGGGAGGGGGGGTATTCCAAAAAAGGGGTTGATTCTATCATAGGAAGCGGTAGATACATGCAAACGAAAGTACAAGATCTCAAACAGATGTCGACAACATGGGCGACTCTTGGCGCAGTTCATGAGGATCGCAGACACACTTCTGTGATGGTAAGAAACTCTGGGAAAGCATGAAAATTTCCGGCTTTATTGCAACCCGAGAGGTAAGCCCTAAAAAGTCGAATTAGACGGACTATCGGCAGCTGCCACAAGTCAATATTTCGCCAGGCATTCGCGCAGGAAAGATTATCCATTGGAAAGGTGAATTTATTTGAACAGATGATGGGCAGATTGTCTAGCATGGTGGGGAACAAAGGTGCGGATGTGCTAGATGGGGCAAGACAAGTACAGACTTCGGATACAGTTTATGGTAAGTGGGTGTGAGATAGCCTGTGGGACCGAACAAATTCATTTGCGAAATTGACGACGAGTTCATGGAAAGGGCGACTCCGAGATCGTTCAAACTTGATCTCGCTCCTCCAATCTTTTCCCTGCATAGCTCTTCCTGTCCCCTCCCTCAACTCGTTCTTCCTCTTCTGGTACCAATGTTCTGCCAGCGGAGCCCACGCACAGAATTCAAGACCGGAAGTAGACCAGGCAGCAGGTTTCGGCCACCAACTGCTGTGCTTAGGGCGATCCTTTTCGTGCTCTAAAACTCGTGAGTAAAACCACTCTGTCACGTTTCAACTGGACTTGCCTGGCCATTTGTACACCCCAACAATCATCTCCTCGTCCTCCAAACAGAGAATGGGGGACCAGTATCGTCGGCCATTGATTATGAGGGTTTCACAAGCTCCTTCATGGAAAGGGTGGACCAAGTCGGACTCTGCGGGTATTGGAAGAACGTCGACAGCAATCCTCCAAAGGATCCCACCAGAACACAACGCCGCCACATGAGTATGAGGGTAGAGCTCAAAGAAGTGGGCTACCTCAAGACAGTAGGCCAGGTAGTCTGCGTGAGTCGGGGCTTTACCCATTGGGTGGGTCACAAGACCCGGGTTTCGATAGAAGGTCGCTCCTTCCTGGTAGCAGGGGTAGAGGATTTTGAAACGGAGGCCTTTCTGGATGAGATTTGAAACGAGTCCTTTGGGTTGGAGGTGCCACTGTTCCCTTTCTATTTGGAGCAGGACCAGGGGGTCCTCGATCAAGAGCTTCCAGGGATAAGCGTCTTTATCTCTGACCGTTAACAAGTATGTCTTTCCAACAGGCTGGATGTGAAGGACGGACCCTGACAGCTGCTGAGGGAGCCTGTCTCTGCCAGGATGGGACGGGTGGAGATCGAAGTCGGCAGTGAGCCCTTTGAGCCCGCCATCGAACAATCTTCGCAAAGTCGTGTCAGGACGTTCTGTGAAAAGGCCAAGTCTTCTAGGAAAAAATTTGTTGCAGGAGGGATCTTCTTCTCCGGTCAGATGGAGCCCCCAGCTCTTCAAAGCAAAGATGTGGTTATCCAACCAGAGTTCTGCCACGCCTGTGTCCAGTGAGAACTGAGAGGTCTCAAGCTGATGCAGGAGAGAACCCTCTTGGAAAGTTGGGAGAGGGATATCTACAGCCATCGGATCTTCCTCTATCCATTCAAACTCATCCATTTCGTCGCTGGCGAGCTCTTGGTTAAGGTGCATGTTCCGTTCAAAATTGAATTCTTCTGAAGCGTTCCACTGGTTGAGGACGCAGTCAAACCTGCATGGTTTTTCAGTGAGAAGAAAGTGGAAATGAAACAAAAGTTCTTACCACAGATGACAGCTATCAGTAAGTTCCAGGTCGCGCAGGGCATCATGCCTTGTAAGCAGTTCACGAAACCAACGCTCCTTCTGACCATCGTGGACGGTAGTGCTTTCAAACCTATAGTATTTGGCACTCCCAAGGTTTGCAAAGGACTTTGACGATTGGAGACGGTCCAACATGGCCTGTTTGTGGGGAGAGTTTTCAAGCTCCATAGGTATCTTCTTAACCCGCTCGTTGACATAGTCCATGGGATGGTCGTAGGTCTGGACCTTCTTGGCAAAAGGTTGGGTGCCATAGATGGGAGGTGGGTCGAGGGGAGGAGGGGTGGTTACCGACGTGGGAAGTGTGGGGGTTTGTTCTGGGGCCTCTGGTAATGAGGAAGGAATCCAACGTTTGATGTAGTGGCCCTGGTGCAATGAATGGTAGGGGTTTCTGCCGGTACTTGGCCAAGACACATAGACAGGAACTCCGTAGCGGTACATCGCGTTCACCACAGGGAAGTCGTACTGTCCGGTACACCGCAAGGCAATACCTGCGAAGTTTCGGCTTGCATGTATCTCAGAAAGTGTCCTGAAAAGGTGCTTTGCTAAGATATGCGAATTGCGAGCTGTTGAATTGAGTCTCGAATAGACCACAGAGAACAACTGCTCCAAACTTGGCTCGGGGTTGTTCGGGTTTGTCTCAGTACTCTTGTAAGTACGACTGGCTATGAGGTAGGAGCAGTATCCGAGGAGTCGTTGGAAAGCGTTGAGGGATTTCGTCATGCACTTCTTTGCAAACTTCAACTGGCTGTGAGTCAACATGTATCCATATTCCGAGGGGCGAAAGGGTTCTCTCTGTTCCAGGGGACAGATACGACCAGCACCGATTGCAGAGATGGCCGCGCATAAAACGTATTCGATATTCCCCCACAGAGATATCTGTTCATCATCCAGTTTGTACCCTGACCCATTGTGCGTGATGTTGGGGTTGGTCGACATGCCCAAGAACAGGGTGTATTTGAAGGAGATGACGGCAGGAAGGTATGGGTACCATTCGTAGTTGGGCTCTGACCAGCAAATGGGGTAACCGTGTGGGTTCTTCATAGATCCATAATGAGGGAATGGGTCGCGTTTTAGTGGAACTGAAAGTGGATCTGGGAAAAGGTTGGCATCCTGGTCATCACTGTTCCAGACGGACTTGATAGTTTCGGGATCATGCTTGGGATCTTCAAACGTGGTAAGAAAACTCCCCTGATGCCGGAGAAGCCGGAGCGTTTCTCCCTGACCCACAGTGAGGATTGGGGCAAAGAGGGGAAGAGCTAAGCACTCACCAGCATGGTATGAAAGTAGAGGGAAGACCACGGGTCACAAGGAGAAATCGAAAGTGGGAAGGGGCCAGTCACAAGCCTACAGAAGGTCGTGACCACTTCAGCCTGAGAGTGTATGTTCAAACTTGACTGTGTCCGAACGTCCTGGAGGAGTTTGGAGAGGGTGCAGGTGGAATATAGTAGAGAGGAGAGAAAGAACTCGACCAAAGGGTCAACCCTGAGGTGAGGCAATGAAGATGAAGATGGTGGTCAAGAAGCAAAAGACGATAGCAAAATCAGCTTGCTATATAAGGCTGGGCCATTCCCACGGGGAGGCAACCTCTCACGTGGAGAGAAAAAAGATGATGGGTAGGGGAAAAGGTGATGGATCGGCAGATCCAGCCAGTGTTCAGTACGGGACGTTCTGTAGATCCCAGCAGGAATACTGGGTAAGGACCTGAAGGGGTGGAAAATCGAGATCTTGACCTACTGGATTTGAACAGAGAAGAGAGATTAGTTCATCGATCAAAGTGACAGGCGGATAAGTGAGCGACATACGATGGTAAGACGGTTTCTCCACTGTGGAGACTCATGCCCACGATAGATCCCTCCTGAACAAGTAGGCGAGGTGGATGTGATGTCACGAACGCGTGACATAGTGGCCAAGATCGCACAAGTAATTCAAGACATTGGTCTTATTCGCAGTAGTAATAATACAAGGATAAGGGAAAAAGACTACAAATTCAAACGAGGACAAACGGATCAACATCACACGAACAGTTCTGAGGGAAGGGGCAGCGATGAGCAAAGTGATGAGGGTTATGAATACTCTCCGGACAATAAGACCACTCTCGCGTCGCCGGATCCTGCCAACATTCCCTACACCCCAACACATCATGAGAAAGACTATCATACATCTCTCGTCGCACGTCCAGCAAGGCCCCGCTCACTAAGGAGAACCCATAGCGGTCTTGGAGACCCGCCACTTCCACCTTCAACTTCATCTTCACCTGTCGTGACTTGTCGGAGGGACGACAACGTTGACCAGAACGAGTCATCGGACTCTTGCGGGTCTTCTTCTGGGACCTCTCCACCATCTGGCGAACTGGGACAGGACTCCAGGGAGGGGATGGAGGGAGAGGAACGCCCTGATCCTGGCGGTGGTGAAGGGATGACTGGGGACTCGCTAGGGGGGTCGGTGCAATAAGCTCCCCGACATTGATGTCCGAAATATCGGAAGAGAGACGCCTGGAAAGGTCCCCAATGTTCCAAAGCAAAGTGAGAGAAGTCATCATTCAAACTATTCACGATGACGTACATGCGGTCCACCCGCTTCTCCAACTTCCTAATCCTATCCTCCCTGTCCCTCTCCATGGGGTCCAATAACTGAGCAGCGGCAGGATGTTGAACCGGGGCCACAGGTCCGGAAAGCCGAGGGTCTTCGAACCCAGCTTGTTCCCAAAACTCGGCGGGAGCGTTATGGGCGGTGAGGAAGTCAACGGCAACCTGATTGTCGTGGGCAATGTTGGCAGGGGTGTCGTACAAGTGTTGCTCCACATCGTAGGGAGCAGCCGTCTCAAAGGACGGAGTAAAGGGGACGGCGGCCGCGTTGAGAATAGCGTTGTTGACGGCGAAGGCAGACATAATAGTAGCAGATGTTTAAAAGGCGAGTGGTGGTTGATTGGTGGGAGTGGAAAAGAGGCGATGGAGGGAACGATCATTAATCCCCCTGACTTAAATACCTCCTGACTCAAAAGCGAACCGAAAAGAGAAAACAATAACCCATTATCCATTAAAGTCCGAATTAGGATAAAGACAAACCCTTAACCCTGATCGTGATCCCATCGAAATCGGAGAAATCCCCATCGATCATGGGAAATCCCCACCGCGCTTCTATTACTACCATTGATCCAGAGAAATCCCCATCGATCGCGAGAAATCCCCATCACGCTTCTATTGCTACCACGAAACACGAGAAATCCCCTAACGCTTCTATCAACTCGCACCCCATTTGTTCCCGTATGAGTAATTACTATTTGTCATCCTAAGTCCCCTCATTCTGACTCATCTACCCTACCCTAAACTACGCACAGACCATGTTGACTCTTGTTTGACTCATTGTAGAATAATGACTCCTGTAGAGGATTGGGTATATAAGGAAGAGCATTCGCTCCTTCTTTTCCCCATTCTCAATCTCTTCTGTACCTCTCTACCCACAACCTGAATACAAAGTAAGCTGAGGAATTCTCCTCACGTCTTACCTCTTTCTAACTCATTAAGCAGGAATCCTCCTGCCAGTGTATGTTCAGCGCCCCTAACCCTTTTCCCTCTACAAGCCCCATTCAAAGACCAACCGTCCCTGACGCTAGGAGATCTATCTGGGAGTATAAACTCATCAGAAGTCTTCAAGTAAACCGAACTACCGGTTTACTCACTCATTTCCCTTACTATCGCCCCTTCGCAGCTCTCGACTCCGGAATCACTACTCCCCCTTTCCTTCTAGGCGCGGACCATCAGTTCCTTTGGAACTCGGACCTCACTGAAAGTGTCCTAGCAACGGTCTACTTCAGCGTTAGCCCTGCCTTTTACTTCCCCTCTCCCAAAGTTCACTTAACCACCAACGTTCACACTCACTCCCCCGCTCTTATCATTCTTTGGTGGGACATTCCAACTGAACTACCTTATTCGATTATAGAGTACCTCGTTCACTTCGAACAACTCAGCGGTCAAGACTTCGAACCGTTCGTTCAGCAATTGAACCAGTTCTGTCAGGACTACCACTCGCCCGTTCATCCTTATCAAACAGAGTCACCGCTCTCGCTTGATATCCCTCCTCCTCTCACCTCTACGCCCGGAACCCCCTTCAAGACTCGACCCGACACCCCACATCCCTCCACTAATCCTCTAGCGCCCCACAAATAGTAAGCAGGCCCACAACCCTGACATGTGAGGCCCAAAGTGTCCAGTGTTGAGAAAGAAGGGACGGATCGAGGGATCAAAAGCCAGGAGGTGCCGGAAGAAACGGTGTGGAAGGGAAAAGAGAGGGTGGGAGGTAGAGAGCGTAGAACTGTTGCCTGAGAGTTCAGGTGCAGAAGAGTGCACTCCAACGAGTCAAGTAAACTCGAAGCTGGTCGGAGGGCGACTCGAGCACAGGGGATAACGAGATCAAGGCGGCAATCTACCGAAGGAAGCTGGAGCCATCGCGGTGAGAGCGAGGGAAGCGATCTGCCCGAACCTTGAAGCCGTTGCTGTGAATGAGAGTCAAAGAGAGGGAACCCTCCGACGAGTCAAGTAAACTCGAAGCTAGTCGGAGGGCTACTCGAGCGCAGGGTAAACCGCCGCGGCGAGAGAGAGGGGAGGGAGATGGTGGGGGTTAAGCGTTAAGCAATGGAAGGAGTTGCAAAGACGACCGATCGTGGCAGATTTTAAGACCAGGCACCGTATCGTCCCAAGATCATCTCCGCTACACCGACATCAATACTTAATTGATTGTATTTTATGTAATCGGATGATACACGAAGGACCCCGACCACTCTGGAGGGTCAGGAACACCGCGAAATGCGGGAACTGGCACCCTTCTATGGTGGATATGTATATTTGCTGTTCAAACTATTCCTGCGGACAGTCACTCAGTCACCCAGTCACTCACTTAACCAGATTTTATTCTTTTTTAATCATAATCCACGTGGGACTCTTGAGAAAAATTTCATTCGGCCCATGCCGTGATCAGCCTCGTAAGTACCCGGAACGAGTCCCGTGAGGTCCCGTGATGATCGTATTTGCAATTGAATTGGTAATTGAATTTGTTCAATTGTTGTCCCAATGGGTGCAAGCGCCGATCCGTTGATCACATGTTTGCCACGATCAGTCCCGGCACTTTTGTTCCAAAAAAGATTCCGAATCCAAGCTCCGATCCGATGATCACGTGTCGTTTGCCACGATTTGCCTCCTTCGAGATGACTCCTTCTTTCACTTGACGGTGACCCCCATCATCTCCCTCCCCTCCCTCTCGCCGCGGCGGTTTACCCTGCGCTCGAGTAGCCCTCCGACTAGCTTCGAGTGTACTTGACTCGTTGGAGGGTTCCCTCTCTTTGACTCTCATTCACAGCGACAGCTTCAAGGTTCGGGCAGATCGCTTCCCTCGCTCTCACCGCGATGGCTCCAGCTTCCTTCGGTAGATTGCCGCCTTGATCTCGTTATCCCCTGTGCTCGAGTCGCCCTCCGACCAGCTTCGAGTTTACTTGACTCGTTGGAGTGCACTCTTCTGCACCTGAACTCTCAGGCAACAGTTCTACGCTCTCTACACTGGGGGCAAGGGGTCAAATACCTGGTGGGTACATGCTGAACACATTGTGATCACAGTCAACAAGCGATCACAATGTGCCCCAGTGGGGGAAATTTAAATACATTCAAAATGTGCCCGGCCATGTGAGTCCAATGTGCCCAGTAGGCACATTTTGATTGTGATCACAATGTACCCATCAATGTGATCTCAATGTGCCCACTGGGGACATTTTGATTGCAATCACAATGTACACACCAATGTGGACTCAATGTGCCTGCTCTGCACATTTTGATTGTGATCACAATGTTCCCATCATTGTGTTCTCAATGTACCCAGCTCATTACATAATAGTTTCTTTCACAATGTTGTCCACAATGTGTCCAGCATGTGGCTGAGCCACTCATTCAGACTTCTTTCAAAGATTACCCAGTGATGTGTCCATAATGTCCCCAGGGGGTTCTTTTTGAAGTAATCACAATGCAATCTCAATATTGTTTGATTTCACCATGAACTTTCAAAGAAATCACTATGTGTATGACTGTACACATTCTAGACACATCACTGGATACTTTGTGAAAGAAGTCTGAATGAGTGGCTCAGCCACATGCTGGACACATTGTGGACAACATTGTGAAAGAAACTATTATGTAATGAGCTGGGTACATTGAGAACACAATGATGGGAACATTGTGATCACAATCAAAATGTGCAGAGCAGGCACATTGAGTCCACATTGGTGTGTACATTGTGATTGCAATCAAAATGTCCCCAGTGGGCACATTGAGATCACATTGATGGGTACATTGTGATCACAATCAAAATGTGCCTACTGGGCACATTGGACTCACATGGCCGGGCACATTTTGAATGTATTTAAATTTCCCCCACTGGGCACATTGTGATCGCTTGTTGACTGTGATCACAATGTGTTCAGCATGTACCCACCAGGTATTTGACCCTTGCCCCCAGTGCTACCTGCCACCCTCTCTTTTCCCTTCCACACCGTTTCTTCCGGCACCTCCTGGCTTTTGATCCCTCGATCCGTCCCTTCTTTCTCAACACTGGACGCTTTGGGCCTCACATCCACCTCGCCTACTCGTTCAGGAGGGATCTATCGTGGGCATGAGTCTCCACAGTGGAGAAACTGTCTTGCCATTGTCAGGGCCACTCTACCCCAACAACTACCAGTGCACTGAGCCGACTCCGCAGAGTACTCACTAGTCCGACTAGTTTGTGAGAGAACGATCACGTCTCTATTCTTCCGGTAGGTTGTCCGAGGTCACTACAAGTCAGGTCGAGATCCTAAAGAGAAACCCAACCTAAACCGTACTTCGTTCGGTTTAACAAGCAAGGGTTTATCTCTACAACAGGATTGATGACTCCACCAGTTGATCGACTGGACGCTCGAGGTGTTCTAATATGACTGCTGGGAGTCTATAGTTACGAGGCGCAGTTGACGCGCAGAGCGGGAGGGAGAGCAGATGAGGGATGTCTTGGATCAAACAAGAAACTCTGACTTGGCCTTAACTGCAACTGGGCTGAGAAGGGCAGAGGATTTCCTGAGGTAACAAAACTAAGGTACTACGATACAGCCACAGTTGCTACTTATACTAAAGGAGTGGCCATGACGTCAATACCCTAATATACCCTTATCAAGTCCGAACAAAGGGAGATAAGGAGTGTGAGAACGCTAAGTAAGGGAAGCGAACAAATATGACGCGTGGGAAGATAAAGGACAAAGGGCCTTACTAGCGTGTGAAGGATTGCATAAAAGATAACGAATGTCTGCATGAAACATAGGGGTAGAGATAACACTAGTCCAAAAGAAAGAGGGGCATGGGGTCATGAAAGTTCGTACCTGGGGATCACACCCAAGGGCTAGGTGAAAATCTTCTTGGATGCTTCCTTTGGAGAGGCCAAAGATAGAGACCATACAGCATCCCTTGTTGTCTGTAGGCGGTAACAGCATCACAGACTAGTGGCAACCTCAACGTGCGTCCGAACATGAGGAGCGCAGGCCTAGACTCATGGGACATGAGGGATTACAGATTCGCCGGCGTTTCACGCTAACGGCTACTCCACATGCGCTGAGCTAACCAGAAGGATCCTAAGGCGATGCTTCCGAATAGCGGCGAGTCCTTCCTCTGGTTAGGAGACTGTGATGTGACTGTCCACGTGTGTGATCAGGGTCCAGGGTTGATCGTAATCGTAAAGTCATGAGGGGTCGTAAAAGGGGTTCGTGATGTCATAAAGGGGTCATCAGGGTCTTGAGACCTATTTTTAGTGCGCGCGCGTTCTAGGCGTTCCGGAACGAAGTTCTTCCAAGGCCGTCCCGCGGGCCGAGGTGTCAGCTTGATGTAGTAAGCCGACGATGATGGTACAGGGGCGGAAGTTGATGTGACCCGGACCAATGAGGTTCGTCGAGGTAGGTCACCTGAAGGATCACCGATCTAGGCTATAAGAAGGACGTCTTCTTGGAGCCATCCTTGATCAGCAACACCAGCAATTTCCCCATCATCTTACCAAAACATGTCCTTCCCCAACAACCATACCTACAAAGTTGCCAATGGCATCTCCACCATCTCTCGCATCGACCGCCGTGCTGCTGCTCGCAAAACCTACGCCTGTGCGGCTGGGACTCCCTATGCCACGGATGACCAGGTATGGGGGAGACCTAGAGCTTTGTGTGCTAGCACTAACGCCTTCCTCTAGGTAGAGGTTACGTTCTTTTGGGCGTTGATGTCCAGCTAACGGCTTCTAGATCTTGGAGGTCGTCACGGAAGTGGACGCCGAACGTCTCAGGGAGACAATGCCTCATTTGATGGGGTTAACCTGGGATGACGAGCTCTGGGTCCGCACCATAATCGCCGAGAAGGTAGCCTTCTGGATGAGGGGTAGGTTCGGGGAGCTGGAGCATCCGATCAAGAAGGAGCTCTGGTACACCCTTCAGAGGGGGATCTACGACCAGGACCTGTTGGAGCACGGGGCAACCGTTCCTCAGGCCGTCCGTCATGCCACCGCCGCCACCTCGTTGTTGTGGTCGCTCGTTCGGGAGGGGGAGAGTAAGGTAGGTTCTCCGTTTGAATATTCGAGTATGACTCTCGACTAATCAAACTGCCTAGGTTGAACGTTTGGAGCGTGAGGTGAAGGAGGCAAAGGCAGACGTCCTTTGTCTGTCGGCAGAAGGTCTTCAGATGAAGGAGACTCTGGCGGCCTTCCAGCAGGGAACGAACGAAGCGTTGGAGGCAATGGTTGCCAACCATCAAGAGTTGATCGCTGGGTTGAAGGTTAGGGATAACAACATTAAGGGGGCGTTGGCCAGGAGGGATGAAAAGGTAATGCCGCTTTCATCATTGCTTAAAATGATGAAAGCTGACATTTCCTAGACCGAAGAACTCGAGAACGTGGTGGCTGTGTTGACAGCGCAGGTCGAGTCCTTGCAGGACAAGACCTGCAACTGTAAAGAGGGTCCCAAATTGGTTGGTCAGGGGACAGCCGATGTTCCGTTCGAGCTGGAGTACGCCGACGAGGTGGTACTCCCATCGCCTAACCCGTCGTCCTATGCGACGCCTCCGATTGAGAACGCGGTTCCCGTTCCGACTCCGGGTCCGGCTTCCACCTTGGCCGCTTCCGACAAGGAGAACTGTGGGCGCTGCGTCTTGCAGCCGATCCATCACACTGGGGGCAAGGGCCCAAATACCCACCAGGTACATTGTGATTACATTGTGGTTACAGTCAACAAGTGATCCCAATGTGCCCGGTGGGTAAAAATCAGGTACATTCAAAATGTGCCCAAAAATGTGAATTTAATATTACCGCTGGGCAAATACTGATCACATTTACAATGTACCCAGTCATGTGACCATAATGCACCAAAACGCATGTCCTAGGCATATTTTGAATACATTCGATTCACATTGTAAAATCAACGACATTCAAAATGTGTTCACAATGTACCCTACCAATTCCTCCACATGTTGAATACATTGTGAATGTGATCGTCGATCGCATTCGAAAAACTTTTTAGGGCAAGTTTTGAATGTGATCTACATGTTTGGTGGTGGCGAAATTTGATTCACATGATGGAGTACATTCAAAATGTGTTCACAATGTACCCACTGGGCACATTGGAGTCACTTTTTGACTGTGACCACAATGTAATCACAATGTGCCCGGTGGGTATTCGGGCCCTTGCCCCCAGTGTCAGTTGGTGAAGATCGAGAATGAGGTCATGGAGGTTGACCGAGCCGAAGATGCACCGACTGTCGCCGAGGTACGTCCGGTGACTAAGGGGCAACGATGCAAGCGCTCTCGACGCCGTCCTGCTCATCGCATGGCTCCATCGGCTAACCCTTACCCTCGACCAGTTGAGTCGGATGGTGACCTCTCTGGTCGAGGTGAGGAGCGAGGATTCCGATATCGGGTCCACTGTCCTTACCGACAGGTCGAGTCCGAGATCCAACTCCGACACCAGCTTCGCCTCGCAAGACAGGATCCCACCCAGGGGTCCGACGAGGGAGACGGAGGGTCGCTTGCCGACTACGTCGATAGTGCTGTCGAGCAGTCACCCGGTGATGGAGATGTGGGACCAGGTGTTCCGCAGTTCGGTGACATCTGGGAGGCTGATCGGTCCGCTCGAAGGCATCTCTTCCTATCGGCTTGAACTGGTCGTTCAGCTGAGTGCCGAAGATGGTGACGCCATGTTCGGGGAGGTCCTAGCGAGGAGGGGCCAGCACTACGATCTCCGAGATGGACGTTTGGTGACCTTCAGGCCTGCCGTAGATAGAGTCGACTTTTGAGGACGTTGTAGAAGCATTTGTATAGCCAGGTTGTTTCGTATTGCCGTGAATGTATGCGCGTTTTGTGTGTTTTGAATGAATGGTGTGAAGGATAAGGAATGTGAAGCATTCAAACATAAGAATTGGTAAGAAGAGTTCGAAGAAAGAGCGTGTTATAAAAAGTTTAAAAATACCATGTTCCTGACAGCCATCGTATGTCGCTCACTTATCCGCCTGTCACTTTGATCGATGAACTAATCTTGATTTTCCATCCCTTCAGGTCCTTACCCAGTATTCCTGCTGGGATCTACGGAACGTCCCGTACCAAACACTGGCTGGATCTGCCGATCCATCACCTTTTCCCCTACCCATCATCCTTTTTCTCTCCACGTGAGGGCTTCCCCGTGGGAATGGCCCAGCCTTTATATAGCAAGCTGACTTCGCTGTTATCTTTTGCTCCCCGACCACCATCTTCCTCCTCATTGCCTCACCTCAGGGTTGACCCTTTGGTTGAGTTTTTGCTCTCCCCTCTGCTCCGATCACCTGATCCAGGGAAGACTTGTGCTCTCTACTCCTCCAGGACACACTGTTTACTGTTTTTGTAGTGTACGATGGCGGTAAGTCGTTTACGCTGTTAGCCTTCATTTGTCACTCACAATCAGCATCAGCTCCAGATTTTTAAATTTGGCAACGACTTGGTCTCGACACTCGAACAGGATCCTGCCCATGACCCTTCTCCCGAAACCATGGGACTTGTTTCCCAATCTAACCCCAGATATGACGTTCTCTGGGATCGCAACCTCACCCTTCCCCTCTCTCGCAATCCCATCCCTGGCACCCCTGCAGGAAATCCACGTGGCTTCCCTATACATTATTCTCAGCGGGAAAAGTATTGGTTGCCCTATCTCCCTGCTGTGACTTCGTTGCATTATCCGATCTTCAGAAACTTTGAAGCAAAACCGACAGTGTCAGGGGAACTACACAAATTTTTCATTGACCAAAAAGCCTGCGAGCTTTGGTGGAAGATTGAAACTGCCATCCTGACTCTGATAAACCGGTTGAAGGCAGGCGGTTACCCCAGCAAGCACCAGGTACCCTTTTACCCCTCCTCCTACCGATACAAATACAATTTCGACAAGAGGAGACCTGCCAAAGACGCATCCGTCGCGGCTGTTCTTTCGTTCCATCATATGCTGGCTTACTGTTCATACCTCATCTCATCCCACAAATCTATCCCCTTTGGTAACGCCGAGCATGAAGATCTGTTCAAAAATCCACAACATGTTGACCGACTCATAAACCGCCGAGATCCCGATGATTCCACCCCCGCCTTCCTTACAAAACTACTCTGGGCTACGCTAGGTGAAATCAAACAGGGTCGAAACTTTACTGGTGTGGTTGTCAGGTACACGGAAGATTACGGGTACGATGTCCTTGAGCTGATGCAGGACTACGGAGTCCCAGTTTACGTCAGCTGGTCCATACCTTTGGGACTCTCTACCTATTCCAAGTTTCCGATGTTCACGATTCTTAACAAGTGGCACCCCCCAGCCCCTTCCTTGTCAGGGTTGGTCCACCCTCGACGCCCAGCCAGTCTCCCTCCCACTACATCCTCTGATCGCCAGCCTCCACCTATCAGGGCCACTCTACCCCAACAACTACCAGTGCACTGAGCCGACTCCGCAGAGTACTCACTAGTCCAACTAGCTTGTGAGAGAACGATCACGTCTCTATTCTTCCGGTAGGTTGTCCGAGGTCACTACAAGTCAGGTCGAAATCCTAAAGAGAAACCCAACCTAAACTGTACTTCGTTCAGTTTAACAAACAAGGGTTGATCCCTACAGCAGGATTGATGACTCCACCAGTTGATCGACTGGACGCTCGAGGTGTTCTAAGATGACTGCTGAGAGTCTATAGTTACGAGGAGCAGTTGACGCGCAGAGCGGGAGGGAGAGCAGATGGGGGATGTCTTGGATCAAACAAGAAACTCTGACTTGTCCTTAACTGCAACTGGGCTGAGAAGGGCAGAGGATTTCCTGAGGTAACAAAACTAAGGTACTACGATACAGCCACAGTTGCTACTTATACTAAAGGAGTGGCCATGACGTCAATACCCTAATATACCCTTATCAAGCCAGAACAAAGGGAGATAAGGAGTGTGTGAACGCTAAGTAAGGGAAGCGAGCAAAGATGACGCGTGGGAAGATAAAGGACAAAGGGCCTTACTAGCGTGTGAAGGATTGCATAAAAGATAAGAAATGTCTGCATGAAACATAGGGGTAAAGATAACACTAGTCCAAAAGGAATGGGAGCATGGGGTCGTAAAAGTTCGTACCTGGGGATCTCACCCAAGGGCCAGGTGTCAATCTCCCTTTACATGGCCTCTGCCAGCTGGATTCGGGAGTAGAAACATTCAACATCCCTTGTTGTCTGTAGGCGGTAACAGCATCACGGACAAGTGGTAACCTCAACGTACGTCCGAACATGAGGAGGTCGGGCCTAGACTCATGGGACATGAGGGATTACAGATTCGCCGGCGTTTCACGCTAACGGCTACTCCACATGCGCTGGGCTAACCAGAAGAATCCTAGGGCGATGCTTCCGAATAACGGCGAGTCCTTCCTCCGGTTAGGAGACTGTGATGTGACTGTCCACGTGTGTGATCAGGGTCCAGGGTTGGTCGTAATCGTAAAGTCATGAGAGGTCGTAAAAGGGGTTCATGATGTCATAAAGGGGTCATCAGGGTCTTGAGACCTATTTTTAGTGCGCGCGCGTTCTAGGCGTTCCGGAACGAAGTTCTTCCAAGGCCGTCCCGCGGGCCGAGGTGTCAGCTTGATGTAGTAAGCCGACGATGATGGTACAGGGGCGGAAGTTGATGTGACCCGGACCAATGAGGTTCGTCGAGGTAGGTCACGTGAAGGATCACCGATCTAGGCTATAAGAAGGACGTCTTCTTGGAGCCATCCTTGATCAGCAACACCAGCAATTTCCCCATCATCTTACCAAAACATGTCCTTCCCCAACAACCATACCTACAAAGTTGCCAATGGCATCTCCACCATCTCTCGCATCGACCGCCGTGCTGCTGCTCGCAAAACCTACGCCTGTGCGGCTGGGACTCCCTATGCCACGGATGACCAGGTATGGGGGAGACCTAGAGCTTTGTGTGCTAGCACTAACGCCTTCCTCTAGGTAGAGGTTACGTTCTTTTGGGCGTTGATGTCCAGCTAACGGCTTCTAGATCTTGGAGGTCGTCACGGAAGTGGACGCCGAACGTCTCTGGGAGACGATGCCTCATTTGATGGGGTTGACCTGGGACGATGAGCTCTGGGTCCGTACGATCATTGCCGAGAAGGTGGCTTTCCGAATGAGGGGTAGGTTCGGGGAGCTGGAGCATCCGATCAAGAAGGAGCTCTGGTACACCCTGCAAAGGGGAATCTACGATCAGGACCTATTGGAGCACGGAGCAACCGTTCCTCGGGCCGTCCGCCAGGCCACTGTCGCCACGTCGTTGTTGTGGTCGCTCGTTCGGGAAGGGGAGAGTAAAGTAGGTCCTCCGTTTGGATATTCGAGTATGACTCTCGACTAACCAAACCGCCTAGGTTGAACGATTGGAGCGCGAGGTGAAGGAGGCGAAGGCAGACGTCCTTCGTCTGTCAGCAGAGGGTCTTCAATTGAAGGAGACCTTGGCTGCCTTTCAGCAGGGGACGAACGAGGCGTTGGAGGCAATGGTCGCCAACCATCAAGAATTGATCGCCGGTCTGAAGGTCAGGGATAACAACATCAAGGGAGCGTTGGCCAGGAGGGATGAAAAGGTAATGCCGCTTTCATCATTGCTTAAAATGATGGAAGCTGACATTTCCTAGACCGAAGAACTCGAGAACGTGGTGGCTGTGTTGACAGCGCAGGTCGAGTCCTTGCAGGACAAAACCTGCAACTGCAAGGAGGGTCCCAAATTAGTTGGTCAGGGGACTGCCGACGTTCCGTTCGAGTTGGAGTACGCCGACGAGGTGGTACTGCCATCGCCTAACCCGTCGTCTTATGCGACGCCTCCGATCGAGAACGCGGTTCCCGTTCCGACACCAGGTCCGGCTTCCACCTTGGCCGCTTCCGACAAGGAGAACTGTGGGCGCTGCGCCTTGCAGCCAATCCATCAGTTGGTGAAGATCGAGGATGAGGTCATGGAGGTTGATCGAGCCGAAGATGCTCCGAGGGTCGCCGAGGTACGTCCGGTGACTAAGGGGCAACGTTGCAAACGCTCTCGACGCCGTCCTGCTCATCGCATGGCTCCATCGGCTAATCCCTATCCTCGACCAGTTGAGTCGGATGGTGACCAGTCTGGTCGAGGTGGAGGACGAGAGTTCCGCTATCGGGTCAACCGTCCCTACCGACAGGTCGAGTCGGAGATCCAGCTTCGCCACCAGCTACGACTCGCAAGACAGGATCCCACCCAGGGGTCCGACGAGGGAGACGGAGGGTCGCTTGCCGACTACGTCGATAGCGCTGTCGAGCAGTCATCCGGTGATGGAGATGTGGGACCAGGTGTTCCGCAGTTCGGTGACATCTGGGAGGCTGATCGGTCCGCTCGAAGGCATCTCTTCCTATCGGCTTGAACTAGTCGTTCAGCTGAGTGCCGAAGATGGTGACGCTATGTTCGGGGAGGTCCTAGCAAGGAGGGGCCAGCACTACGATTTCCGAGATGGAAGGGTGATGACCATGAGGCCTGCCGAAGATAGAGTCGACTTTTGATGGACTTAGATAGCACTTGTATAGCTCGTTGTGGATTCGCTGGGAATAGTACGCGTGTGTGTGTGTTTTGAATGATTGGTGTGAAGGATAAGGAGTGTGAAGCATTCAAAACATAAGGAGTGGTAAGAAGAATTCGAAGAAAGAGCGTGTTATAAAAAGTTTAAAAATACCATGTTCCTGACACCACCCGCATCTCCACCTGCCACCCCGAGTCAGAACATGGATCCCCACCAGTATGTTAGGATGAGGAAAGCAAGGATTGATTCCTTTAAGAACAAACCACAGAGCTGGTCAAGTCGGCAGCAGGCAGCACAGACTTTCAGCCAGCCTGGAGGTCAAGGTGCTCTGGTCTTCGAGTTCGAACGCACAGAAACGGTGGATGAAACCACGAACAAAACCGTCCTCGGTTGGCGAAGGTCGCAGATCACTAGGGGGCAAGTAACGCAACAATGGGAAATATTTGAGCGTCGTCATCTCTGGTGAGCTGCAGTCTTCTTCATTCCCTTCACTCTCTCATTTGGTACTAGGTTCGACTGTGAGCTCAACGAGTGGAACCATTGTGAGGAGTTCAACTTTGCCAACGCCACTTCGAATGCGGTCAGCAATTACTACGACGACTATGAGGAAGACGATGAGGAAGACGATTATGAGTTAGATGGCGAAGGCAACAACCCGTCATGGGGAGGGCCTGCACCCGCTCGATGGGTGGAACCTCCAGTTCACAAAGAGGAACAAACGCCTCGCCTTGAAGTTGTCGATAGAATGGCTGCAGTTTCCCCGGTCAGCGGTTCCCCCGATGAAAACTCCTGGTTCGAACGCGACAATGTCGATGACTATGAATATGAAGATGACGAAATGGATGGCGACTATTATGAGGACGGTGACGACGTCCCAGATGAAGAAGCTTGGGGGGAGCCAGCTCCCGTGGAGTATTTTCTAGTGGATGCCAACACTGGATGCCAGCAACCTCAGGCTGGATTCGTGGACAGATCGGCAGAAGCCCCTCCCCCCAGCCAATCCCCCCTCAGCGTGAAAGATGTTGATGATGGCATTGGGGACGAGCCAGCTCTTCATCGCCTAGCCGAACTTGAAGACCGGATAGTCGATAACCCGCCTCATACAGATCCTGACGTTGAAATGGACGACATCCCTATTCCAGGTAGCTCGCTACCAAAACCTCCACCTCTGATACCCGTTGAAGATTTTGCCTACAAACGATACGGGCTTCTAGTCTCAGGGGACGTTGTCCCTACCACGGAAGCACATTGGCCCCAAAGGCTCGGCTTGAAAGGGAGAACCTTAACCAGCTACATTCAACTCCACGATTCTTTCCTCCAAGGAGTTTGGCCACCCAAGATTTGCGATCTGTCGCCGGATACCAGCCACCCTGGATTTTCAACTAGGTTTCGGGGCCCAAGGATTTGGATCAGGCATTCCACCGCAACCACTCTGCAGGGGTATATTATCACCCTCACTCGGCATCCTCCCGTTAACTGGAAATTTTTCATTGAAGACCCGCTCACCATCCTTCAGATTGACAGGGAAGGGTGGGATCACGACCCTGACAATTTGGTGGCCAACCTGGTTAGGAAGGGGTTGCCATTCAAGATCCTCAATCCTGAGAGGCTGGAACCTGGCTCGTTTGTTCCCCACCTCAATAGCTTCCCCGTTCCTCACTTCGACAGACAACTCGACCGTGCAGACTACATCAATTATCAAAACAAGGCTCTCAGGTTCTTCCAAGCCTACCCACACGCTTACGCTGCAGCTCTGTCTGCTGGTGGTGTCCTACGGAGGATCGCCATGGACGTCCTCCCCTCACCCCAAGAGTCTGACATCACTCGTCTCTTCCACCTGGAGGCGTGTTCCGAAGCCGTGGTGAACGGAGTCCATTACTGGACCCCTGACCTTACCGACACTCAGGAGGATGTTGTCGTTGGAGTCTCTACGTGTCCCCTCTCCTGTAAGGCACCTTATATTAATTCTGCAGAGACATTTTACTTACGAGATACAGCTTTTCGACAAGACGGCCATCTCAGCTGGTGGCCAAGATGTACGAATTGGGATTCCTCAGGCCTTGACCTCGGTGCTTGGTCCCCCACGGATGAATTCTGGTACACGGAAAGGAAAGCTGCCCTGATGGCCTCTACTGCAGGGCCTGTCCGGACCCGGGACTGGAAGAAACGACTCAAGTATGATCCAGCCAACCTCCCCTTCCTCGTAGCCGCTCGAGCCTTGGCCAGGACATCCGTTGCCACCCTTCGCCCGTAACCACATCACAGTGAGTTCCTCTTACTCTTGGCTCCTCCCACTGGCTAAATCTTTTTATACATAAGATATTTTGAGCTTACTTTATACTATGCTGCCATTTGTTACCTCTCCCCAGTCAATCTCAATGTTGACGTTCTGCAATAAATTCGTCCGATTATTTCCTGCTCTTTTTTGTGGAGCTTGAACGGAAATTCGCCTGAACCTCACTTAGCTAGTATGCTGGTACCTGTTGTGCAGGTTGCCCAGTAGCTTTGGTAGTGTCTTTGAATGCTCAATATTCTTTTCTTGATCCTGTTTTGTTCTAGGTGTTCGTTTTACTAAGCACACGTACAAAACGCCTTGGTTCCATTTCCTGGTAATCGACGGGCAAGTCCAAGGATAAGGTCACTGCCATACAATTCCTGCCCTTCATGACAAGCAACTGACAGCGACTGTCCCCAGCCCTGAATCTGCTACCTGCCCCTCCTGATCTGCCATTAGATGAGACTGGTCCCAATTGACTTCTCCCTAGCAAAGACCTCCACACCTCTTTGACGCCCATGTGCTGCGTGGGTCCAGACTGGGGAGTTGGACGATGGGTATGTATCGTCCTTCTCCCTGTTGGTAGCATCTCTCTAATCCCAGTTATCTTCATGGGACTGCTTGGGAGGAGTCTGGAGGTCAGAATGACCGAGCTCCGTCACCTCTAGTCCCTCCCCTCCCCGTTCTCCAGGGTTGCCTCTGATTTATCGGATGGCAACCGTTCCTACATGTCTCAGAGGAGAGTTGATCCAATCAGAAGCAGGGACTCCCGTGTCAGTCAGTCAATATTTGATCCATCCTCTTCCACATCATTCAAACGTTAAATTGCGATTCCTTTTCAGAAAATTTCAGACAGCCACGTGGAAGCAGCCCCAAGCGCTAGCTCCAGTCGTAGAAAAACGAGTCACCTTTAGATCGAGTCACTTCTCTCTTCTTCTTCCTCCACCACCAATCCTCCCTCCACGTTGCTGTCCCACCCCTTCCAATCACAACCCCTCCAGCATCATGGTGAAAAGGCGAAAGAATACTGCACGTAAATCCGTTGGGGGTCTCGCCAAAAGGATAGAACTGGTGCCGGTTCCAGATCGGCTCCTTAGATCCCGCTCTGCCTCTTCCCGGGGTTCCCGGAGTTCAAGTGTTGCATCTGCGGTCCCTACCCCACCGCCTATGGAGATTGAAGGGGGGGATCAAGGTGACGTTATGCAGGTAGAGGAGAACCTGGATAAACCAGAAGCGGGCGATCCGTTTACCGATGATGTGCGTCTCCCTCCCTCTCTACTTTTGGGTCATCATTCTCATATCCACAGTGGTGTGCACTGTGCTCTGACGGCCATGATACCTTGGTCACATGCAACAACTGCGGTGCTGCAAACTGCGGGACGTGTGTCCCAGGTCTCATCGAAGTTACCAACCAAGTCTTGAGCACCTGCTATTACAAATGCGTGGGATGTACTCATCGGGGTGCGCTTTTCGAGGTCAGTCGATGCTCTGGATGAAATACAACGACATCCTGATTAGTTCTTAGGGGCTCTTTTACAAGAGCAGCGGGAAGCCAGTCTTTCCATTGGGTATGGAGGTGGCTACCCACAATCTTACCAGTACATACAAGAACCGGCTCAGAACACCTTGATTGGTCATAATCGAGTTCATCCTTGAATCGCTGGTGGACACGGGTACTGCAGGTTCGATGTTGTTCATGTCCCTGGTTTCGAACTATACCCGGGAACATAAGGGCAACATCCACCACGAAAAAATCCTCTTCGATCTCAACAACGATGAAGCTCAAAAACAACATGAGGCCTCCATGGTGAAAAGGGTGCAGCGTCTCAGAAAGATGTAGGTTTTCTTCTACGCAATATGGAAACCGAGATTCTCACAATGCCTGCCCTTAGGAATACCTTTGATCATGTGGTCGTCATAGTCCACACGCATTCAGATGATGAAAGGGGCGATCTTTTCATCACTTCCAAGAGCGACGAGTATCAGACACCTCTCTCTGCTACCATCGAATATGTAGGCAACCAGTTAACGCTGCAACGTAAGGCTAAAACAATTTCAAGTTTTTTCAGGTTATCGTTGGCAAAGCCGTACGCGACTACGTAGCAGGGATGAAATACTCGTCCTTATTTATGCTTTCGTGCGGATCAGTCGTGCGGGTTGAAGAAGCTAGGAACGAACTCAAGAAGGTTGCCCAAGAGTAGGCGATGGAGTTACCTCGCTGTCAGGAACATGGTATTTTTAAACTTTTTATAACACGCTCTTTCTTCGAACTCTTCTTACCAATTCTTATGTTTTGAATGCTTCACATTCCTTATCCTTCACACCAATCATTCAAAACACACACACGCGCGTACTATTCCTAGCGAATCCACAACGAGCTATTAAAGGGTGACTTAGGACTGTGAGTTAGAACAACAACATTTAATCTCCCCCAGGAAGACTTGAATATCATAGAGGACATCTGTGGGATCAATCCCCACCCACTCTGAAGAAAATTGGCGGACCGGTTTTCGAGATATTTCCACATCTTTACCAGGAGGAAAAGTGTCCTCTGGGCAAATGTATGAGTGCATTAGAGTCCCATAGTAGGGTTCCCTAGACTACTATAGGGCCAAGGAGGACCTTCCAGGAGAAATCCAGAATTTTGGAGGTGTCCTGCATGATTTGACTTTGTGCCTCCTGTGTGTTGGGGAGGGGGTGACCCAAATGGTTCCACAATGCTCTAAAAATCACAGAAGTGGACACATACACCTTGTAGATGCTCATAAGGATGGGGGAGAGGGTTTCAGGATTTTTAGGCAAAGGTCTGGACCTCCTGTTTGGACATTTCCATATGCTCACCAGGGGGAACTGGGCAAATGTGTGAGCACATCAGGGTCCAGTATCCACATTCCCCAGACTACTATAGCACCAAGGAGGACCTTCCAGGAGAGATCAAGAATTTTGGAGGTGTCCTGCATGATTGGATCCCCTTGTGGGTGTTGGGAGGGGGTGACCCAAATGGTTCCACAATGCTCTAAAAATCACAGAAGTGAACACATATACCTTGTAGATGCTCATGAGGATGGGAGAGAAGGATTAAAGATTTTTGGGCAAAGGTCTGGCCCTCCTGTTTGGACATTTCCACATGCTCACCAGGGGGAACTGGGAAAATGTATGAGCACATCAAGGTCCCATGTCTGCATTCCCCAAGCTACTATAGCACCAAGGAGGACCTTCCAGGAGAGATCAAGAATTTTGGAGGTGTCCTGCATGATTGGACCCCCTTGTGGGTGTTGGGAGGGGGTGACCCAAATGGTTCCACAATGCTCTAAAAATCACAGAAGTGAACACATATATCTCTTAGATGCTCATAAGCATGGGGGAGAGGGATTCAGGATTTTTGGGCCCAGACCTTTACCACCAAGATGGGTGCAATGAATGGTCAGGAGGCATGGGGGTGGATTTGAAATGCTGCAACCAGTGAGCAGGACAGAGAGCACATCTCACAGTTCCAAGCCCTATGTACAAGGAGCCTGGATAGACTTGAGGTTGTCCCACCCTTGTTGGCTGGGAGAGGAGGGGCCTTGAATGACTGGGCCTTGGCAACTCTAGGGGGTTGGTTATGAGGCACACTGGTTATCCGCACAGGATAGGATACAACTAGAGAATGCAGAGGCAGAAAGTCAGCAACATGAGGAGTTTAGTGTGGATATTTTCCCATCCTGCTCTCTTTGAGAGGGCGGGTTGAGATGATTCCACAAGGGACTAAAAATCACAGGAGTGCATGTACACACTCAACAGACCTTACAAACTGTGGGGACAAAGAATCCAGGGTTTTTGTACAAACATCTGGTCCTCCATCTCCCACCCAGCAAGATGGGAGACTTGAAGGTGAGAATGGCAAGACAGATCACAAGAACCTAGGAGACGAAATACAAGATAATAAGGGGACCACAGGGAAACTCTAACGGTACTGCTAGGCTTCAAGAGAGAAGAAGAAGAAAGAGGAAAAGGAGAGAGAAGCTGGCTGCTTGATTGGGATAAAGGTATTTAGTATTTAGATATATATAAAAGTAGGAAAGCTCTGAGAAGCCAAGGGATAGAGAAGAAATGAACAAAGGGAAGCTGATAAAAAAGAGAGGAGGGGAGAGATCACATTAGACAGAAGAGAAAAGTAGGAGCAAGACGTGTGGCTGAGAAATAAACCAAAAGTATTAGTAGCTAGAGAGCATAAATGGTGCAGAGAGGAGGTGCGAAAATGTTGGGGAATGCACAAAGGTGATGGGAAATAAAACCACCACTAAGGGAGAATGTGAGTTGCAGATATTGACTGTGGGTCTAGAGTTGCAGGTCAGGAACACAGATCACAGGTGGGAGATGATGAATGCAGGTCCAGGGGGTTAAAGATGAAACTGAAATACTACAAAGAGAGTAGAACAAAGAAACAATAATAGTCAGACAGATGGAAGGGATATAGAAGTGTGAGAAGGCAGAAAAAAGGTGGGGCCAGTTCATAAAGAGACAAACAAAGAGAAAGAAAGGCTGTGCCTAGTCAGGATGGTGGACAGGTCTTGGTGACATTTTGTAAGCCTCCTGTGGCAGCTGTTGAGGGTGAGATAAGGTAGTGTTCAGCCCCATCTTTGAATAGATGCATGACAATGTATGGGACATACTACATCCAGGGACCAGCTGTGTCTGCAATTCAATTGGTGAATATAGGGAGAAAAATACATCATACCGATGCCAAGCTGTGTCTGCAACTCAGTCAATGGGTATTTAGCTTCTTAGAGTCAATAGTAAAAATCACTACATCTCTGAAATTTCAGGAACAGTCCAAGCCAATTGCAGATGCAACTTGGCCTTTGAGACTGAAAAGAAATGTAAATCCTGAACAATGCAGAGGAATTTGGAAGTAATGTGTGAAAACATAAACAAATTCTCAGCCTCCAGCAACTTGACTTTTGGTAAGATACCACATTCAAGCACATAAATATGAAAAGTGCCAGCTTCATGGGGTGTTAGACATGCTGGGCTTTCTGTACAGAATCTGGCATAGAAAAGGCGTATGAAATCCACCCTTATGTGCACAGAGACAAAACCAATTGCTTCAGCAACCTAGTCTTTGGTGAGCACCACCTTCCAGCACAAAAATGTGCAAAGCTCCAGCTTCCTGGGGGCATAGACATGCTGGGCTTTACACAAGGTATGGCAGGGAAGGGTAGAAAAAACACACCACACCTCAGAACCCATCGTGTTTGCAACTAGGTCCATCAGTGGGATGCAACCATGGCCTGACTACACCCAAGGACCTGTGGCATTTGCCTCTAGGCCCAGGAGCATAAGCCAGTAGGCAAACAAAGAAACAGGCACATCACACTCAAGTACCTGTGGTATATGCCACCAGGTCCATGAGCATAACACAAAAGAGAAAGAGAGGAATAAACACACCACACCTCAGAACCTGTTGCGTTTGCAACTAGGTCCATCAGTGAGATGCAACCATGGCCTGACTACACCCAAGGGCCTGTGGCGTTTGCCTCTAGGCCCAGGGGCATAAGCCAGTAGGCAAACAAAAAAACAGACACATCACACTCAGGTACCTGTGGTATGTGCCACCAGGTCCATGAGCATAACAGAGAAGAGAAAACAGAGAAGTAAATGCATCACACTTCAGAACCTGTTGCGTCTGCAACTAGGTCCATCAGTGAGATGCAACCATGGCCTGACTACACCCAAGGACCTGTGGCGTTTGCCTCTAGGCCCAGGGGCATAAGCCAGTAGGCAAACAAAGAAACAGACACATCACACTCAGGTACCTGTGGTATGTGCCACCAGGTCCATGAGCATAACAGAGAAGAGAAAGAGAGGAATAAACACACCACACCTCAGAACCTGTTGCGTCTGCAACTAGGTCCATCAGTGGGATGCAACCATGGCCTGACTACACCCAAGGACCTGTGGCGTTTGCCTCTAGGCCCAGGGGCATAAGCCAGTAGGCAAACAAAAAAACAGACACATCACACTCAGGTACCTGTGGTATGTGCCACCAGGTCCATGAGCATAACAGAGAAGAGAAAACAGAGAAGTAAATGCATCACACCTCAGAACCTGTTGCGTCTGCAACTAGGTCCATCAGTGGGATGCAACCATGGCCTGACTACACCCAAGGACCTGTGGCGTTTGCCTCTAGGCCCAGGGGCATAAGCCAGTAGGCAAAAAAACAGAAAAGCACATGTCAAAACCATGTGAAACACAAGAAAACATAAAAAACGCGTTTTTCATGTGTTAAAGCATGAAAAAACGCGTCATAACATGACCTGACACCAAAAAGGCATGAACAGAACAGGTTGAACATATGAAAACATAAAAAACGCGTTTTTTTCCATGTCACAGCACAAAAAAAACGCGTTTTTTGTGCATTGACATGGAAAAAGCGTGTCATGGTATGGCACAATACCAAAGAAACCTAAAAGACACGAAAAAACACGTTAATTTGAAGCAAAAAATGAAAAAAACACGTACAAAACACAAGGCAGGACATAAAGAAAATAGAATTGACTCACCACAACAGAGAAAGAGAATAAACACCACATATCATGTGGACTTCACCACATCAGAGGGTGGAAGTCACCACATCAGGTGTGGGACACCAGGTAGTGGTGATGACGGGCGAGAGCAAGAGTGGTTGATGGGATCAATGATCACATGTGACAGAATTTATCCTGATCGGTGAACGCGCGTTGCCCGAGCGGCGGGCAACTTGTTTTGCCACCTTCACGGCCCCACCAGCTGTGTTGTATTTATTTTCATTCTTCTCATTGTCCTGTAGTTGTCAACCCAGTGAACGAAAAAAAAATTAAAAAAATTAGAAAAAATTCCAGGACATGGGAAATAACAAACGCGGTCGATCCCGCTAAACGCGCCCTCGAACGAACGAGAATTGAACGAGGAATGCCTTATTTTCGCCCTGGTTTAAGTTGGCATTGCCAGCTCACCCGCGCGGATTGATGGGATTGATCGAGGTTGCCCTTTTGGGAAGACATGGCTTCCCCACCAGGTATTCCCAAAAAGGCAGGCACGTTCAATCAATCCCATCAATTCGCGCGGGTGAGCTGGCAATGCCAACTCAAACCCAGGGCGAAAATCTGGCATTCCTCATTCAATTCTCGTTCGTTCGAGGGCGCGTTTAGCGGGATCGACTGCGTTTCTCGTTCTCTATATGTCCATATTTTTTTAAAATTTTATTTCAAACATTTTTTCCCCAATCTTCGGAGGGCAGCCAAGGCCTGACATGAATAATTGCCAATCTGGATAACCCATGGTTGTGTCTGGCAGGTTATGATGTGGACACGGATTATTGTGGGTTCAGGTCTTGTGAGCATAGGCACAAGTGGGGGCAGACCGGTCACAGGTCTGCATGGGTCTGCTTGTACTATATCAGCAGTACGAGTAAGGCCTGTGGACAGCAACAACACAATATATCTGGACCTAGCACAATATAGGTCTGTACAATTTTGCATTTGGTCACTTGATATTGTGAAACTAGGTATTGGCCATAATGTCATATATACTGTACAAGAAGAAGTTGCTCTCTGGCAGAGAGCACATCAGCAAACTCACGTGCGACTTCTGCGACTTCTGCCGCTTTCAACGCTTATCACTAACTTCATAGGTCGAGGGTTCTTTTGGTTCACTTCAGAGTCCTCTTTTGCATGCACTTCCGAGATTTATTTCTCCACTTTCAGAAGTGGTTTCAAAGTGACACATAAGTCAAATAAAAAGTGAGCTATTGAACCAACGGCGACATAACTAATTTGTAAGCATGGGGATCAATAAAATGATTTACATAGAACACTTTGAATATATCTAGGGATTGGGTATAATTGAATGAATGGTCCAGATGAGAGTTGTTGAAAATTGGAAGGAGGTGTGCGGCACAAACTATTGAGTCTACGCTTATGACAGACATATTCCGCTGACCGGAAGTTGATTCTGGTTGCATGATGTGCATCCCATTATCATGGTCAGGTTCATCGTGCCATAATTTGTACCAGTGGACAAGCACACAGGCGTGAGTTTCGGATCCATACCTGAAGGAGAAAAATAAGTAGACACGTGCAACCTGTAGATCATGCATCCCTATCCCAGGGGTGCCACGCATTGTGACATACACACAGTCATACCGAGGGCCTGGTATTTCGCCCATTCCCCAACAAGAAACAGCCTGGACCACTTCATGGAACATCCCACCTGGGCTGCATTGGTTGCCGGGGGCAGAGAATATTGACATGGCAGACTTGTACGTGTGGATTTGAAAAACACGGTTGCCGGTTGAAGGACAGTCACGGTGCAACAGTTGGTGTGGCGGTGTTGTGGAGAGTGGATTGAGGTGATAATACAGATACTTTTGGACAAGGAGACTGAGGTCCTCTTGATGAATGACAGTACCAAGCGAGTGAAGACAAGTGTAGACTTTTTCAGAGGACATCTGTGGGATCAATCCCCACCCACTCTGAAGGAAATTGGCGGACCGGTTTTTGAGATATTTCCACATCTTTACCAGGAGGAAAAGTATCTTCTGGGCAAATGTCTGAGTGCATTAGAGTCCCATAGTAGGGTTCCCTAGACTACTATAGGGCCAAGGAGGACCCTCCAGGAGAAATACAGAATTTTGGAGGTGTCCTGCATGATTTGACTTTGTGCCTCCTGTGTGTTGGGGAGGGGGTGACTCAAATGGTTCCACAATGCTCTAAAAATCACAGAAGTGGACACATACACCTTGTAGATGCTCATAAGGATGGGGGAGAGGGTTTCAGGATTTTTAGGCAAAGGTCTGGACCTCCTGTTTGGACATTTCCACATGCTCACTGGGGTGGACTGGGCAAATATATGAGCACATCAAGGTCCCATATCTGCATTCCCCTAGCACCAAGGAGGACCTTCCAGGCAAAAGCTAGAATTTTGCAGGTGTTCTGCATGATTGGACCCCCCCTGTGTGTTGGGAGGGGGTGACCCAAATGGTTCCACAATGCTCTAAAAATCACAGAAGTAGACACATATGCCTTGTGGATGCTCAGAAGCATGGGGGGGAGGAATTCAGGATTTTTGGGCAAAGGTCTGGCCCTCCTGTTTGGACATTTCCACATGCTCACTGGGGTGAACTAGGCAAATTGTATGAGCACATCAAAGTCTCATATCTGCATTAAGTTACCAAAAAAGACACTACGTTCCCTTACTCAATATGCCTTTTTCGAAACCCCGCAGACATAGAGCCTCCCAAGCTTGGCTAATGAGATATATGGGAGGAGGGTATCATGGCAGAACTCTATTTCTTTCACTGGTATTCTACCAGGAGTTGATTGGACAATGTTCTTCCCCTGGTCATCGTGATCTCACCACCTTGAAGTTCTTGAAAGGTGCTAGAGACTTTTGAGGATCACTCATCGACAACGTTGGCAACGAAGCCACTGCAATCTTTTCAATCGACTTGATGACCGATGTGGAGTATAGTTTTCTACAAACTACAATCGGTCCGAGACATCTGCAATTGCTAACCTCTGGAAGAATCCCAAAAAGCAAGGTGCACGATGGTTTCCCAGAGTCCTATTCACAAATTATGAGGCTTGGTTGGAGCTCCACCATCTTGAAGGTCAGGTGGTTTCGTCGATCCACTACCATCACTCACGTTTTCTTGAAAGGATCTTAAAGGTTGTTGTTTGGACCATAAAGTCACTCTAGGGTAACCCAGTCGGATGGCCTGGCCTGAAGGGGTACGGACATCAATGGGAGGTGAAGTCTGTTGCGCCGGGGTGCATTGCCCAATCACCCCACATGCTCACCACACCATCCATGTATCTACAAGCATAGTTCATCCTCGCCCCTGACCCGGTCTTCCTTGGAAAAGGGCACCACCTCAAACATGGGTAAATAAACAATAAACATAAACATGAGACAGTAAGTGTTGGTGAATAAGCATGGGTGGGTAAGTGTAGGTTGGTAAGAGGGAAGTAGTGGATGTGAGGTGGGGAGTGTGAGGCAGTGAGAGCAAGTGTAAGGTAGTGATTTTGAGGTGGCAAGCACTGGGTCCAGGATAGAATAGGTTTCTGGGGATTATTCTAAATAATATTCAGAATATAATCAGAATAATAAACATGTCTTATTTTAAACATATTCTAGCCATATCCTAGGATTATTTTATTCAAATCTGATGCCCAGAGCCAACTCTGCTGAGAGTTCATTTGCATTTGCATATTCCTTGAATGTGGGCAGAATCTGTTTTGAAAATAATACATTTACTATTTTAATTATATTCAGAATATTGTTTAGAATAATCCCCCAAAACCTATTCTACCCTGGACCCAGTGAAGTGTGAGTAAGTGTAAAGCGATAGACGTGAGTGAGTGGTTAAAGCTAAGTAGTAGGTGTGGGTAGACGAGTGTGAACCGTAAAGGGTGAATGTTTAGGTTGGTGTGAGGCGTGTGAGTGAGTAAGTGGGTTGTAGTAGAATTTGGATGTTAAGTGTGAGTGAGTAAGGGTGGAGTAGTAAGGGTAGTGGAAGTAGGTGTCAAGGGTGAGCAAGTGTGAGATGGTAGACATGAGAGGGTTGTTGTAGTGTGAGCTGTGCAGAACAATGTGGATGTCTAGGTCGGTGGGTTAAAGAGCGGCTAGTGCGGATGGATAGGCTGAGTGTCAAGTGAGGGGGAATAATGTGGTTGTGGTGTAGGTGGGTAGGGGGTGTGCAAAGGAGGTTGTGGGGGTCTACAGAAGAGCGAAAGTGTAAGCACAAGCAGGTGTGTGTTGTGGAGGTTAGGTTAGGTTGTTCAGGAATTGGAGTAGAGTTGTGCTGCCATGTGTGTGTGTGTGTGTGTGTGGAGAAAGCTTACAAAGCTTGGGAGGTAGTTTTGATCATATCATGACATCTTGACACAAGCCAGGTGAGGAGTGTGCTGTAGAGTTTGTAGGAGACCGGTATGGCTGTGAGAAGGTGTAGAAGGGCAAGGTGTTTGGAGAAAGACAAGTGGTATGGAGTAGAGGGTAGAGCAGGTGGGTTGTACAGTGAGTGTGGAGTTGGCTTAGGGTAGCTGGTCAGCAATAACAGATAGTGTAAAGTTGTGGACTGTGTAGAGTCACAGTAGCGTGTGTGTGAGACTGAAAAAATGGGTGTAAATGCTTAAAAGGGTGCAGGGGGTAGGTTGTGTCCAGCAGGTATGGGCAGTAGCTTGTACAATGGCAGGTGTGGTAGGAGTGTAAGTGTAAACAAGAGTAAAGTGTGAAAAAACGGTGGTTGCGTAGAAAAAAAAAGGCATGGGGGAGTGAGGTTGTGGTGGGGGTAGGTGAGTGTGAGTGAGTAATTGTGAGGAAGTGAGGGTAGGTGGTAGGTGTAGCTTAGTAAGCGAGAAGTGGCAAGGGGTAAGGTGGTGAATGTGGGTAGTGAGCGTTAGTGGAGTAACAGTGAAGTTGTAAGTGTGAGGTAGTAAGTTCAAGGCGTAGGTGTGAGGTAGAGTACTTGTGGTGTTAATTGTGGGGTGGCAAGTGTAGAGTGGTAAGTTTGAGCAAGTGAGGGTAAGGTGGTAGACGTGCGGAGGTAGTGTGAGTGAACAGGGGTGGAGGGGCAATCACAAGGTAGGAGATGTGAGGTGGTAAGGGCAAGTGAGGAAGTTTGAGGAGGTGAGGGCGAGGTGGCAGGTGAGGGGTGGTAGGAGTGGAGTGGTAAGGGTGGATAGTTGAGTAATCAAGGTTGAGGTGGGGTAATAACCGTGGCTGGCAAACTAGTCCTATTATGCCCAGACGGCCCAACGGGCCGTCGGGGCATAATAGGGAGTAAGGCTAAAAATAGATTCTGCATGCAAATATATCCATCTTCATCAGCCAAACTTGGGTCATGTGACCAATAGTCAGAGAGATATTGCCTGATCATTGTGGAAAGCCATATCCCGTCGGCAACGCCAACGAACCAATAAACACCCCCCATATAATAGACAAATGTTGTAGATAGACGTTAATTACATGCCCCCCCGGTTTTATTCTATTGTCTAATGTTGTTTACATGCGGAGATACCCATTTTTTCGTGTTTTTCGTGTTTTTAGCAGTTTTATAGAGGATGCGTGCCAAACGACCCAATTGACCAACCACCTTTTAGTGAACAAACTTGTAGAGCAACAAAAACCGCATATTATCGCGCTTTGAGTTGAATATTTACCGCGGATTACAAGGCAAGAACCGCGATCGATTGTGTTTTCGAGCCGAAAACCGTCAGCAGACGGCAACGACAGTCGTTGATAATTCATGCATAATATGTCGGTACTAAATCAGGCTATCTATGCATATAATAACTGCGCGGTGAGGCTTTTCCCATAGATTATTTGTAGGGGGTGGTACATCGCTCGCGATCACCCACGCGAATCGAACATTGGTGGCATCCGGCAACGACGGGTTCCACTCTGGGTACCATACTACAGTGAGGTAAAATACTCGTCCATACAGCACCTGCAACCCCCCGCTTAAATAATTGTATCCAACCTTTCCGGTCCTAAGACACGATGGCCTCCTCTCCTCAACTCAGTGCCACGCGGTGGCAACAAATTAAGAGAAAAGAGCTAATAAACACCCCACAAGTGGCAGAGAACAAACACAGCCAGACGTCACCTACATACTCCGCCGCTTTTATTTTATTGCCCAACATTGCGTACACTCGGAGAAAATTCATTTTCAGCGATTTTGGGGGCCTTAGCAGCTCCATAGAGGGTGTACGCCGAACAACTGGATCAATCAAGTATGCCATGGTGAGCAAACTTGCAGAGCGACTAAAAATGCACATTATTGCCCCCCAAGTTGAATATCCTTCACGAATTACAAGGCAAAAACAACGATCGACTGCCATTTCCAGCCGAAAACCGTCAGCAGACGGCAACGACAGACGTTAACGGTTTACGCGTAATACATTGGTACTAAATCAAACTATCTATGTACACAATAGCCTCCCGCTGAGACTTTTTTATAGATCACTCGTAGGGGGTGGTACATCACTCGCGATCACCCGCGTAAACCGAGCGTGGGTGGCACGCGGCAACAACGGAAGTCGAGCCGGGTACCATACTATAGTGAGAGAAAATATTCACACGCAAAATAACTACAACGTTCCGCCGAAAAGACTGTCCCAAATGCTATGGGAAACACGATATGACGGGCCCCCCTGCTGAGCTCAGTGCCACACGGCGCCGGCAAGAACAATGAACGAATAAACAAGCAGCATACCATAGATGAAAAATGTAGCCATACCTTACCTACATATCCCCCCGCTTTTATTTTGTTGTCTAATAACGCCTACTTGCGCAGAAAGTTGTTTTTTCGGCGTTTCTAGTGCTTTTCGTTTGTTGCAGGGGGGGCGCGTGCCAAACAAACCAATTAATCAAGTATGCTACAGGGAACAAACCTGTAGAGCGACCAAAACTACATATTATCGCGCTTGAAGCTGAATATTTTCTGTGAAAAATAAGGCAAGAACTACGATCAATTGTAACTTCGAGCCCAGAATCGTCAGCAGACGGCAACGACAGTCGTCGATAGTTTATATCCAGTCTATCGAGACCAAATCAAGCTATCTATGCTCATAACATCTCCGCGCTGAGATTCTCCCTATAAACTATCTGCAGGGGGTGGCACATCGCTCGCGATCACCCGCGCGAACCGAACATTAGCGGTGTTCGGCAAGGACGGGTTCAAACCTCGGCACTATACTGTAGTATAATAAAATACCTGCATATAAGGTACCTACAACTTCCCGCCCAAATAAACCTTCCAAATGGGACGGGAGACGCCACACTCCAGCCTAAGCCATCTAGAGGGAAGACCCAGGCAGAATCCCCGCGGGACGAGCGACCGTGGGAATACGCGAGGTAACTGCCGAGAGTCACGCCTCAGGAATGGTGGCGCGAAGCCGTGGGAAGCCACACGGAAACTCCCGGAACGACACCCCAAGCAAGAGAAGCGTGCGGCAGCACGGAACAACGCCAAGACAAAAACCGAACATTGGTAGGATCCGGCAACAATGGGTATTAGCCCGAGCACCACACCACAGTGGGACAAATTGATTGTATATAGGGTACCTACAACGTCCCGCTTAAATATTTGTACCAGCAACTATTGGTGACGCAATACCACGATCACCCTTCCTCAGCTCGGTTCCACACGGCACCGGCAAAGAAAATGAGTGAATAGAAACCCCACATACAGTAGAAAAGAAGTGTAACAAGACCCTAACTGAACACCCTCCCGCCTTTCTTTTATTGTTGAACGTCGCCTACATGCGGCAAAAATCGTTCTTGGTGTTTTTTATATATACCTGTTTTATAGAGGGCGCGTGCCAAACAAACCGATCAATCAAGTATGATATAGGGAGAAAAGTTGTAGAGCGAATAAAATTACATATTATTGCGCCTCAAGTCGAATTTATTTCGCGGCGCATGAGGCAAGCACAACAATCAGAACACTTTTTGAGGTAAAAATGGTGGGCGGACGACAACGAAAGTCGTGATGCTGCACACATATCAGATTAAAACAAAATAGAGCTACTCATGTATAAAACAGCTCCGTGCTGAGACGTTTTCCATAAATTATTTGTAGGCAGTTGTACATCGCTGCGTTCACCCACGCGAACCGAACGTTGGTGGCATCCGGCAACGACGGGTGTCAACCCGGGTACCATAGTCCAGTGAGACAGAGCACTTGTATGTATAGTACTTACAACGCTCCGCTTACAAAACCTTCTCTTGCATGTGAGGGAACGCCACATCACAACGTAACCTCCTTTGAGGGAGGACACTGCGGCAGAACCCGCGTGGGATGAGTGATCGTGGGAATCCGTGTGGTAACCGCCGAGAGCCACTCACGGACAGCGGCCCAAGCCCGTGGGAAGCCGATCGGAAAATGCCGGACTGAGGTCTTGAGCGAGAGAAGTGTATGGAGCGCAGAGAGGAAAAGGCAACCTGTCGTCTGATTGCCCAAGAATGGCGGTAACTATCAGCAGTGTCCGGACTGACCTGTCCGCAGTGCTATCAAAGCGCCAAAATCCACTGTGGAACCTAACCCGGACGTTAGCAGTCGTGGGAAATCACAGATGCCAGAGGAAATCTGGGCATTGACCTCCCGAACGCTACCTGAGGCCAATTTCGACCTCCCCCAATATCCTTCAACATTCTAAGCACGCCCGCAGCCACTCGCATACACCGATTCAAACCTCACACAGTCAAATTGAAACGCTAACCCGTCAACTGTCAAAAACCCCACTATCGGTGATCGTAGCTGCCTCCGAGGCAGGCCAAATTCAGGTCCAGGCACTGTTCCGCACGAAGTGATTATTGCGATGCCGGTGGACACCTCGCCCTGTAGGCTGCAAGGTGAGCACTGTTTTCTCTTCGCTAATCCATCCGACTCAATATCATGCTATGCAGATCATGATCAGTTCTCTACCGAAGGATACCAACGAGTGCACAGGAAACGGATGGCTCACGTATGGCCATGCCTTATTCGATCAAGCCTTCGAGTAAGTTCCATATCTCTGAATTCAACGCGAGTCACAGGCACTGACCGAACTCAGGCCCTCGCGATTGCTCCTCCCTCGCTCTTCTCGCCACACTCATCCCCTCCCCCCCCGCTCCTCTCCCCCCAGGGCTATATCCTTCTCGTTATCCTGCCACTCGACAAACCTGCCCCCACGCACGATCTTATCTACGCCCCTCGTTTAGATAAGAAGATGTTTGAAAGGTTCGCTTTCTCCCCACTAGAGGAGATGAGATTGTTCACATTCGCGTTTATAGCCCTGAGGAACGCGTAGAAGATTTCGAGACCCATCAAGGCCTCCTCCGGGATGGGATCCAAGTCAAAATGCGTGGTGTATCACCAACGATCTACCGAGCGGAGGACAAAGCCCTCCATTGTCCCTACGCGGGGTGCAAGGTCAAAATGTCGAACTCGTGTAACTTCCAGGTTTGTGCCATGGTATTACTTTATCACCCCTAATCTGAAGACGGATATACCAGGGACATGTGAAGAAATGCAGATACGCCGTGTCCGGTGTAGGCGTCAAAACCGCCTCAGCATACCCGACGCCAACACCGGAGATCCAATCCCCCTACTTTCCTGACGAAGACATTACCATGGAAGAGGCCGACGAGATGTACAACGACGACCCGACACTATTCGACATGCCGATGGAGGAAGATTTTTTCGACGACGCGGATGAAACATTGGTCGAGATCCCGGGCGCCCCCGATGAAGATGACGACGCTCAAGGTCAAGATAACCTCCTAAACATCGACACCCATGAAGACAACGACGAGGACGACGACGAATTTACGGACCACAGCACGGACGAAGAACGATCTGGTCCCCTACATAAAGATGCGACAGCAGCCAGGTGGTCAGAAGACACCATTCAGACTGAAGCCATGTCCCGGCTCGGGATCTGCGTCAACACAGCTGCAAGGGTTCTGATATGTATTGCTTGCGCTTCTGCCATCAGGCCTCTCGAATTACCCGGACACCTCATCACCTCTCACCCTCCCATGTCGACCAGCACTGCATTCTCCCAAGAGCTCGCAAACACGTACGACCTCCGCATAGACCTCGAATCACGACCTGGATCCATCATCACCGCAATCTATGGCCTGGACTTAGTAGATGGGTATCTCGCTTGCGACACGTGCGGACACGCCTGCAAATCCCGTGACTCGATGAGAAGGCACATGAGAGCGATTTCTGGTTGCAAAACCTTCCGAGAACGCCTTGTACAAACCTTTCGTCCCAAATCCAAGCGACTTTATTTCGGCGTCAACCTCGATCCCGAGCCCAGAGAAGAATTGGCTGACTCGGCTTCCCTCGATCCCCTCGTCTACCTCAAAAAAAAGTACGCGCCCATACCCTTCAGCGACATCCCGATCAAGTCTCTGAAGACTCCAAGGGACGCTCACCACTTCCTCGCCCTCGAAAAATGGGACGTATACGTGGAGGGAAGGACTGGGGCAGAGATAACACATGCCGTTAGGGAACGAGAGCCTGAACTTCGAAGCGAAGTCCGGATCTGCGTGGATCGGTTTGCGGTTGACGTCACCCAGAAACTGAGCACAGCTGATCATCAGACGAAAGCTGCTATGGGCGACTATGCTGGGTAAGTAGACCGTCGACTGCTATGGTTTCAAACATCTCGGCTGAATATCATATTAGAATTGGCCTCACCTCAAGCAAGTTCAAAGACTTGCAGAATGAAGAGACGAGGAAGGCGTATGGGAAGGTAGCGACCGACCTCGTCGTCTTCTGCCTAGGCGTCATCACCGGCGAGATCAGCCAATTCCGGACAAGCTTCACTCAAGAAATCGCTGACGCCGGTACCAAGTTCTTGGCCACGCTGCAAACAACCTCTACCTCCGATCAGGATGGGGCCCTTCAAACATTCCTCTTCTTGCTCTTCAATCAGAAAAGACGCGGCGAGGCCGACAAATACACCTTCCTTGCCTTCTCCTTTCTCGTCCTGTACTCGTTCAACGAAAGCGGAACTCTCCGGCCGTGCAACGTCTTCACACAATTCTTTTCCAAGACGATTTTCTTCGCTCGAGGTGCAATATTCAATTGCATCACCTCCGACGCCACGACGGAAAACAAGGGATTTTTTGAGTGAGCTTAATTCCGTAGATCGAGACGCGTCATCTCACCTTGTACACTACAGAGTCTACGAAACCTACAAACACCTGCTTCTGATCCGATCCGATTATCCGCTGTCCTCGATCTACACCACGAAGAACCTGGCGAAGAAGGTCTCACGTGACCAAGAGCGGGAGAACAAAGTGAATTTTGTTGGACCTGGGAAAGAGACGGCTATAATGGGGAAGATTGCGGTCAACCTCGGGAGTTTCGGCGAGTGGTACCGAAAGCTGTTGGAGGAGGTAAAGAGGATGCAGTCGGACCTATTCAGTGGAATCGGCTTTGAGGATGAGGAGTGGCTGTTGGTCACGGTACCAGAGGTTCTCGTAGATGAAGTCAACACAAGCAACCCGGGGTTTTCCTTTGGAGACATGGAGAGGAACGACCTGTCAAAGTACGAAAATGCTGCTCTGAGGACCCTCTTCGAGCACCCTCGCCTCAAGGGTCGGTTCGGCACCATACTCCCGGGAGGAAGATTCATTCTCAACGCCGTCGGCTGTCACGAGTTTCTTCAAAGGTCCTCCCTCACCCGAACGAAAATGGCAACCCTTCTTCATATCTCAGGTGGTGGGCCTGCGCGTGGGACAGAGTTCACAGCAAGCTACCTCCGGAATCATCCCCAGGGTGACATCCGAAACGTGAGGGTCATTGACAACGAACTATGTCTAGTCGGATCGTACAACAAGACATCGGGCATTGTACGTTTATTCCTCAAAGCGGTGAGAACCACGTTGATCGTGTTTGTTTTTTAGACCGAGAGGCGAAAGAAGATATACCGGTTCGTTCCGAAGAGTCTTTACCAACCCTGCATCATCGACTGGTTCATCATCCGGCCGGTGGAGATCATCCTTGCAGGAGCTCTCGGGCTAGATTCCGCGGTGGAGGAACTACGGTACCGGCTTTTTCCCGGGGTTTACCATCCGTTCACTTCAGAGGTCTTCTCTAAATGTCTGAAGAGGGACTCGCATCTTCACCTTGGTCAAGGGATTGGACTCTCGGACTTCCGAGACCTTCAATGCAACATTGTCGATCAGCACCGGGACCCGGAGGCGATCAAGCTCAAGAGTTCGGACAACGTATCTGACCTTCAACAAGGTCATTCCCCCTCCATGGCGGACGAATATTACCTCCTAAGGCCCGATCGTCCCTGTGACAGGGGCGCGATCGCAGCATACCATCGTGCCTCAAGTTGGTGGCAGCACATCACTGGTATTCAGATTTCAGTTTTAATGAGAAATCACACTGACGTTTCTTCTCAGGAATCCAACCGATAGAATCCCCTTCCAAGTCCAATCAAACAAACGCCCACCACCAGATAGGCCACGTGCCATTCACCTCGACGCCGGGGCTCGAATCGGAAATAAACCGGTTGGTGAGTCAGGTGGCGAACCTCAGTATCAGCCTCCGTTCAACCATCAACGATTCGATCGGGAGCGCGCTTGCCTTACAAGAGAGGAGGGGGTTGAACACAGAACCTTCGTCTCAACTTCAACGCGAACTTTATGTTCCCCACCCGTCACTCACAAGGCTGCTTCGGAATTTCCTAGGCAACGGCTCAGCCACGTTCAAGACCCCGGAGCAAGCGGAGGCGATTGAATTTGTCCTCGCGCACGAACGTCATCTCCTGTTGGTTGGACCAACTGCGATGGGGAAAACACTTGCTTACATGCTCCCCGCTGCCAACCGCGATCACGGGATCACCTGCGTCCTTCTCCCTCTTTCCGCTCTCCACACCGACTTTGACCGCAGGTGTACGGACCTGAAGATTGAAAGCTCACGATGGACGCCACAGAACGACCGACCGAGGACGAAGATCATTTACGTATCACCTGAACATGCACAGACTAAGCGGTTCAACGACCACGTCTTTGAATTGCATCGACTCGGACTCCTCAAACAATTCGTAATCGACGAGGTTCATCTTGTGAAAAGTCACTCCGACTTCCGTTTTTGCTTCTCGGCGTTAAAACCCCTTCTCAGCTGTGGTGAGTCTGAAAACCAACGTTGTACGGTGAAGTCTAAGTTCAGTTACAGGCGTCCCCTTCTTGTTGATGACAGCAACTTGTCCGCTTCCCCTTCGATCCGAGATCTTGGGCGCTTTAGGAATCAGCGATTGCCACATCATCCACGCCCCCACAGACAGGCCCGAAATCTCTTACCGGGTTGACATTTCTCCAACTCTCGATGAAGCAAAGGAGAAGTTGGTGGTGGCTGTCGAGGACCGGCTTGCCAAGACAAAGTCGACTTCGTTCCGAGGGCTGGTCTATTGCCGAAGTAAGAAGGATGTTGACGAGATTGCTGAGAGGTTGGGGTGCGACGCGTTTCACGCAGGACGACCGGTCGAGGAGAGAAAAGCCAGCTTCCAGAACTGGGTCAATGGGAAGAAGAAGTTTATCATCTGCTCGTCGTTGCTGGGCTGCGGTATCGATATCGAAGGTGTGGCCGTCGTCTTCCATTTTGGAACTCCCTGGTCAATCTTGGACTTTGCTCAGGAGAGTGGCAGAGCTGGGCGTGGAGGCAAGGCCTCAATCAGTGTTGTCTACGCTGCAATGGATGAACGGGAGCCTGATGACGGGGATGAAAATGCTCTCTATGGCAAGAAGACAATGAGGGAGTGGACACTTCAGAACTCGATCTGCCGTCGGGTTACTCTCAGCTCCTTCTTGGACGACCGGCGCACCACGTGCACTCTCCTCAAGGGTGCGGTTCCATGCGACGTGTGCTCTGCAAAGTCGTTGGAGCCACACCCAGGACTCCTGGTTCCATTTTCAACCCTCACAATCCCCTCTGAGAACGCTCCCGAGGCGATGCACCTTCCGACCGTCCCACAGTCTTCTCTAGAATATGTGGTTAGCGAGAACTCACTGCCGACGACCAAGTAAGTTATTTTTTTGATCTCTCGAGGCTTGCGCTGATGCGAACCTATCCAGATCACTCACGTCGCATCCTGAACTCGTCACACCCGCCAATCAAGGACCAGCCCCTTTGAGCCAGCTAAAGCGGAAGCGTGATGAAGAACCAAGGTGAATTTATTCCTTAAACGTGCCCTGCACGATGCTGACAACGAATTCTCTGGGAGTGGGGCAAACAAACGACAGCGGGTTAGCCAGGTCACAGGCCCGATCCAACCTTCCGAGACAGTGACGGTACCGCGGCGGACGGAGAACCCTCTCCTCGAGGACATCGAACGCAAGGCTTTGGCGGCCATCCACGAGCGAAGGAAGCACATACCAGCATCTTCGACTGTCTCGGTCTCAAAGAACATCTGGGCGAACGAGCTGGTGCTTGAGATTGCGGCACAGATGGTCCACGAGGTGAGAGCTGATGTCACGGAAAACTACCGTGGGTGCTCGCCTTGCTATATGATAGCAGGTGAGGCGGGCACTACCCATCGGTCTGGAAAGGGATGTCCCAAGATGCCGCTTACCCGATCAACTGTGGGCTGGACGGATTTCAAGGATAACCTGAAGTTTGCAGAAGGGATCATGTGTTGGAATTGCCTCTTGCCGACGGTAATTTTGTTGCCACATTTTGAACGCCCCGTTGACTAGAGATCAAACAGAATGAAAAAACGAACATGGCCGGTGCCGTCTATCATAACACCGATGAGTGTACTCTACGGCACTACATCCGCCCTGTCCTCTTCGCGTTTTACCAGTACGGCACGGATGATCTCAAGAAGTTTGTAGAAGAGAACCTGGGTGTATGCCCATGGGGGCAGGGTATCGATTCGTACATCGAGTGGCTGACAGCTCAACCAGGGAACGATATCCCAAACCATCTCAGGTTGTATTGGTGGACTCTGATGTTCTGGAGGATGTCGCGAGGGTGAACTGATTAGTTTGCGTCCGCTATCACGCCGTCGTAGTGCCCTTTGTACAGAGTTAGGTTACTTTCGAACAGAGCTCTTGCACTCTGTCTGTTACAGCTGAAGTCCGGTTGAGGGGATCTGGTATGACGGGCGGTCTGTCGAACCACTTTGGCGGATACACACGTCACGCTCTGGAGAAGATACAGACGCTGGAACATTTTAGGAATTAACTGGGTCCATTCAATACCATACATGCACCTCGGACAGTTAGGTTGGGTGAACTAACCCATCGGCCAGTTAGGTTAGGTTAGCTAACACTTCGGACAGTTAGGTTAGGTTAGCTAACCCATCGGACAGGTTAGGTTAGGTTAGCTAACACTTCGGACAGTTAGGTTAGGTTAGCTAACCCATCGGACAGGTTAGGTTAGGTTAGCTAACACTTCGGACAGTTAGGTTAGGTTAGCTAACACTTCGGACAGTTAGGTTAGGTTAGCTAACACTTCGGACAGTTAGGTTAGGTTAGCTAACACCTCGGACAGTTAGGTTAGGTGAACTAACCCATTGGACGGTTAGGTTAGGTTAGCTAACACCTCGGACAGTTAGGTTAGGTGAACTAACCCATCGGACAGTTAGGTTAGGTTAGCTAACCCATCGGACAGTTAGGTTAGGTAAACCAACCCATCGGACAGTTAGGTTAGGTAACCTAACCCCTCGGACAGTTAAGGGTTAGGAAGTTAGGGGTTAGGAGGTCAGGGTTATGAGGTTAGGGGTTAGGAGGTTAGGGGTTAGGACAGGTTTATTATCTCTCGGGCCCGCGAGAGCGGGCCCTTTGCACCACACGGCCCGAGAGGGCTCCATTGTATATAACAAAAAAGCTGGGATATCTACCAAACCCAATAATGGAATGATTCAATTTACACCGGGTCGCAACTGTGGGAAACTCACTGCCCAATAACATTTCAATGTTTCAACGTTCACATGGATCGAATTCCTGCACAATGCCTAAGACCTAATCTAAAGGGGAACGACACACACCATGTGGAACGTAGCACTGAAGAGCAGATGGCAATCTCTACGAAGTGTGTAGCTCCCATTAGGGAATGAATAGCACAGACCAAGGAGGACATAGCACTGAAGCGTAGATGCCAATCATTAAAAAGTGTGTAGCTCTTATCAGGAGACGAATAGCACACGCCACAGGGAACGTAGCACTGAGGACCACATAGCAATCACCAATGAGCATGTAGTTCTTACCGGGAGATGAATAGCACACACCAAGGGGAATGTAGCACTGAAGAGTAGATGCCAATCATTACGAAGTGTGTAGCTCCCATAAGGAAACGAATAGCACGCACCAAGGAGGACATAGCACTGAAGTGTAGATGCCAATCATTAAAAAGTGTGTAGCTCTTATCAGGAGATGAATAGCACACGCCACAGGGAACGTAGCACTGAGGACCACATAGCAATCACCAATGAGCATGTAGCTCTTACCGGGAGATGAATAGCACCCACCAAGGGGAATGTAGCACTGAAGAGTAGATGGCAATCATTACGAAGTGTGTAGCTCTCACTAGAAAATGAATAGCACACGGCACGAAACATGTAGCACTGAAGCATAGATGCTAATCATTAAAAGGTGTGTAGCTCTCACTAGGAGATTAATAGCACATGCCACAGGGAACGCAGTGCCAAAGAGTAGATGGCAACTATAATGAAGTGTGCAGCTCCCACTAGGAGAAGAACAGCACACCCCAAGGGAAAGACACCAGCATACCATCAACGGTGCCACATGAGCACCCGCACCCCATTCACTCTGCACAATCTTACTGATTTTTCTTCGAGCTCAGCAGATGAATCAAATTCCTACAAGATGCCTAGGATAAGTAAAAGTCAATCAAGAATGATAATGTACAGAATTTACAGTCCCAACATATGATCAACAGAAAGTGGTCGTGCAAAGTAGTCACATCAATATCCAAACCCAGATAGGTAAATGGATTGCTCGGAAAATAACATCGCAGATGCTGCGTCTTGTAAGCAAGCAGCCACAGCCTCAACAAGCCCCTGCTGAAAGTCTACCTGCTCATGGTATCCAAAGGTGGGAGCTGAGCTACTACCACCAACACCGTCTTGACTAGCTCCAGAGGTATCCGGTGCTGGAACAAAGATGGCGCTCTCCTCATCCAGCATTGGCCTATCTTCCATCATCTGGTAACACTGCCCATCGTCGTAGTCGTCGTCGTCACTGGAGGCGTTGCGGATCTCGCCGTCATTGCCGGATAAGAGGGCGTCAGCTTTAGCCCTGTTATCGTTGTCGTTGGAGGCTATACCAGCTAGAGCATCGTCGTCATCATCGGAGCTGTTGAAGATTTCACCATCGTCATCTGGAGAGAGGGTGTCAGCCTTAGCCCCGTCGTCGTCGTCGTTTGAGCCAATACCAGCTACAGCGTCGTGGTCGTCGTCGGAGGTGTCGAAAATTTCACCGTCGTTGTCTGAAGAGGGGGCGTCAGCTTCGGCTCTGGTGTCCTCGTTGTTGGAGCCAACACCAGCTGTAGCATCCTCGTCTTTGCCGGAGACGTTGAAGATTCCACTGTCGTCGTTGGAAGGAGGGGTGCCAGCTTCGGCTCTGGTGTCCTCGTCGTTGGAGCCAACACCAGCTATAGCATCCTCGTCTTTGCCGGAGATGTTGAAGATTTCACCGTCGTCGTTGGAAGGAGGGGTGCCAGCTTCAGCTGTGTTGTCCTCGTCGTTGGAGGCGATACCAGCTACAGTGTCATGGTTGTCGGAGGCGTCGTTAGGCATTGAGGAGGAGGAGCAACCTGGGGCTTCGACCATCAGACTTTGAAGGCTGTGATCAAGGTAGCTTGTCCCAATACGTTCGCTGACGATAGAGTACACCGCACCCCAATACCCACCCCTCCCAGTTTCTTCCAACATCCTCTGAGTCTGCACCGCCGCTTCTTTGGGCTTCCCACGAACGATAGAGCCTTGAGTGGTAGGCACATCTTCAGCCTCATCGTAGGTGGCCTCGGGGACAAATCTGCGAGTCGCGAGTCGCTTCGGCCTGGCAGTCGTCTTGACTTCCTCCACGGTCAAAGTAACCTCCCTGCGTTTTGAGGCTTTTGGCCCGCCCCCACCATTTGGTCCTTTTCCGGCGAACAAGTCAGGTGGCAAGGATCGAATTTCCCCGGACAAAAGTTTCGCCACAATCTCCTCGTCGATCTTTATGCCACGGCAGGAGATGTAAGGTTCTCTTTTCTTCCTACAGCAACTGCTGCAGTTGCACTCGTTGCAACAGGAAGGACAAACGAAATCATCCTTGAATTGCTCAAATAGGATATTGTGGTATCTAGTATGGGCATGGATAATCCAGTCAAAATCCACCCACATTAACACAGAGCAGGAGTACCTCTTAGCTATGCACAAAACACAGTAGTTCCTTGTACAATCGCGACAAGACATCTTGGGACGCGTGTTCGAGCTTCGACATTGGTGACAGGAGGTGGGCTCGGAAAGTTTGACGTTGCGGTAGGGTCCCTCCGCATTTGCGCTGCCCGTCCGTTCCTGCAAGGAGGTTGTCTCGGTGCTTGTTACACGAGGCACCGGAGCATCCGAGTCGCTGCCATGTCCATCGACCATGTTTGCCACCTCACTGGTTGATGCAATGGACAACGTAAGAGCACTGCCACCTACGGTAGGCCCTGAAGCACTGAGCTCGGTCAGGGGGGAATCCGGCACTGGGTCGGAAGGCAAACAATCACCGGCAGGAATGCTCGAGGTTGTCTTCGCAGAGGTGCTCCTTCGACTCTTGGACTCCAACGAGTGAGGGGAGGCTCCCACCGATTGCAACCTCGCATGGCGCGCAGGAATCCGAATGGTCAAGGGCCTTGGGTGGAAATCCGGGGATGATGCAGAACTCGGAGCGGGGGTAGGGGAACACGGCTCCAAGAACACAGGGGTCATGCGGAGGAGAGCGGTATCGATGGAGATATCTGGGTTTGGTCCCCAAGGCTGTTGGTTGACACTGGGGGCAGAGGTTGGTTTACTGAGTCAGTAAACTGTGAGTAAATCACAAGTAAATGGAAAAAGAACCTAGCAAAATACTTGCCTGGCAAGCACAAAGCAAATTCACAATTTACTGAGCCAATTTACCTGCAATTTACTGGGTTCAGTATGTGCTCAGTATGTTTACAGTTTACTGGGTCATGTGACCACAGTTTCCCCATTAGGTAAACCTCGGAAAAATTCACAATTTACTGAATAAATTTACCTGCAATTTACTGAGCCACTTGCCCAATCAGTATGTTTTTAATTTGCTGAGTGGTTTGATCATGGTTTACTGAACTCAGTAAACTGGAAAAAAACCAAACTGGTTTACTGACAACATTCCTGATTGGTCAATTCTAAAAATAACCGAAAATTTACCTGGACGTGTCATTGTCAGTAAACTGCAAGTTTTCTTTCAGTAAATTGGAAATACACGTCAGGTAAACTGGGAAAACACATAATGATTTGATCGTGGTTTACTGGACTCAGTAAATCAGAAAAAAACCTAACCGGTTTACTGACGATGTACCTGATTGGCTAATTTGAAAATTTACCAGGACGTGTCCTTATCAGTAAACTGCAAGTTTTCTTTCAGTAAATCACAATTACACGTAAAGTAAACCAGAAAACACGTGTAAACTGCGAGTAAATCCAAAGTTTACGTGTTTTCTGGTTTACTTTACGTGTAATTGTGATTTACTGAAAGAAAACTTGCAGTTTACTGATAAAGACACGTCCTGGTAAATTTTCAAATTAGCCAATCAGGTACATCGTCAGTAAACCGGTTAGGTTTTTTTCTGATTTACTGAGTCCAGTAAACCATGATCAAATCATTATGTGTTTTCCCAGTTTACCTGATGTGTATTTCCAATTTACTGAAAGAAAACTTGCAGTTTACTGACAATGACACGTCCAGGTAAATTTTCGGTTATTTTTAGAATTGACCAATCAGGAATGTTGTCAGTAAACCAGTTTGGTTTTTTTCCAGTTTACTGAGTCCAGTAAACCATGATCAAACCACTCAGCAAATTAAAAACATACTGATTGGGCAAGTGGCTCAGTAAATTGCTGGTAAATTTGTTCAGTAAATTGTGAATTTTTCTGAGGTTTACCTAATGGGGAAACTGTGGTCACATGACCCAGTAAACTGCAAACATACTGAGCACATACTGAACCCAGTAAATTGCAGGTAAATTGGCTCAGTAAATTGTGAATTTGCTTTGTGCTTGCCAGGCAAGTATTTTGCTAGGTTCTTTTTCCATTTACTTGTGATTTACTCACAGTTTACTGACTCAGTAAACCAACCCCTGCCCCCAGTGTGATGATCTCGTCCATAGTCATAATCGAACGTAGATCGGTGACAGGAACCGTATCCTCCAAGCTGAGGTCACCATAGTTAGGCGCGCTTAGCCAATCCCACGGCGCTTCGGCAGATCGAAAAGCATCCGATGGTGTGACCTCATCGCCTGGACCCTCGGAAGCGATAGCCGACGATTCAAAGAATTCGTTCAACACGGCGTCTCCGGGCTCTTCGTCAGACTCAACCTTACAAATTCTTCCGATGATATGCCCGGTAACGAACCGTGCTGATAAGTGCTCAGAAATTTCGTCGTTGGGATAATTAGGGTAAGCGGGTATCTCGTATGTTTCTGCCGTAGGATCGTTATCAAGGTCGTACGCAAGCACAGGCAGGTCACTGGCGTCTACATCCGAATCCGAAGCCTCGAAAGGTTGAGAGTGGGGTGTGGGACTCGAGGTGTCCCAAACAGCAAGGTAGGCATTCTCACGGACAGGAGTGGTCATGTGTTGATCAGAATGCGGGTTAGGGGGGATTGATTCGGAGGCTGTCTCATGTGTCCCATCAGGGAACGCTTCTCCTACTGCACGCGCCTCTGATGTTGACGCAGCTGTGGATGATGACTGGTCGATCATGATCTCGATTGGCCAAATTTTCCCTGGCAAAGACAGCGGCAGAGACTCACGGAAGATACGGGGGACGTCTCGGAGCGTTTGGTTGGAATTTGGGGCAAACGGGATCCCTTGGTCGGGGAGGGCTCGCCAGCAACGATCTCAACCTCCATGGAACTGTTGGTCAAGGGGGAGTCTTCGTCGATGTCAATGATACTCTGCGCACGCTCGGGGTGAGGAGTAGATGACCGAGAACCGAGCTATGGGCAGTTGACGTTAAACAGTTCGAGACATCCGACCACAGGTTCGGTGGACATACCATCTGGGCGTTAGCCACAGGCATCAGGCGCCACTGCGGGGATTCACCATCACCGACAGTTGGATGATTATTAATCTCCGGTTCTAACGGCACTCGTTCGACAAGTCCCGTAGCCTTCAAGACGATAAAGCAAGAAATCAGCGGACTTCGGAACAGGAGAAGAAGGGCGGCTGACCTCGTGAATGGTTGCGTTCGATTCGATATAATCCTCCATGAACACCCGAGCGCTAACTTGTGCGGATCGATAGGTTGAAAAGACGTGCGGCGCAGGAGATAAGAAGAAAGGGTTAGGTAGGCTTTGGAACGATCCCTTGCCTTATATGACACGTCACAACGAGGCGTGACCAGAAGCAGGCCTACCCTGCACGCCCACCCTATAGATGAGGTGTACAACGCCAAATCCGATAGGGAGGTCCAGATGCGAACCACGTAAGCAGCGTGACTGATGAGAATTTCCTTTTCGGGACAGAGTTCCCGGTCTCACCGAACCAAGTCCTCCGTCATCACGACAAACTCCATCACGCTCTGGCCTTTCCTGCCATGTACGGATTCCACCGTGCCCCATTCTCCCTCCATGCTCTCCACGCCTTCTCGGCTCATCGCCCCACCAATCTTCATCGCCTGTTTGCACGCTCACTGGCGTCGCCACGCCTCGGTGCTGGAGGCAAAAGGCTTATACCCCAGATCAACGTACGTCCATCACTTGAATGTTGTCGGATGTCGGAACACCGACTGCCACGACGACAAGTAGCGACAATGATGGTGATGGTAGCAACATCTGCCCGTGAGCCATGTCCCACCTGTATGTACGCTCCCTCCCTCTGGCTTCTCGACTCAGGCGACGTGCGCGAGCCTCACTTGCACATGTCCTCACTCAACACTGTTTCTCCCTTGTTCTTTGTAGCTGCAGCCTTCTAGCTCCACCTGGCTCGCAACCTCTGCCAGCGCCCCCTCTACCATTTATTCCAGCCATTAGTTTTCCCTTCTCGCTTTCCATAGAATTGTGTCGTATCAGCCAAATATATGTACCGACCGTGTGGAACATACGGACCAGACAAAATTGAGAAAAACTAAGCCGCGTAACCGGACGCTCTACCAATTTCGATTTGAAAAGAGATAGCACACATACAAACACAGCTCCAAGTCCATACAAAACAAAGGTCCACCGGCTACAAGACGCACAAGATTTCTAGGCAACGGACCCCCCGACGTCGCCCAAGTCGTCGACACCGTCAAAGTTGTCAGCGCCATCAAAGTCATCAACATCATCAAGGCCACCAAAATCATTGGCATCTACATCGTCAAAGCTTTGTCCATCCCCGAACATGTCGTCAAAGCTTTGTCCATCCCCGAACATGTCGTCAAAGCTTCGTCCATCCCCAAACATATCATCAAAGCTCCCGCCATCCCCAAACATATTGTTAATCTCGCCATCAAGATTACCTATGCTGGAAGCCTCGTCGGCGTCACCAGCGGTTTCTTCCACTCCTTCACCTTCACTCTCACAGCTCTTCTGACCTTCGTTGCCGTTCCCTGTCGCTGACTGTTGCGACTCCTCTTCGAGACGTTCGATTAATGCCAACATTTCACCCATCTCTGCCGAGACTGCATCCAGGCCCTCCTTCAACTTTTCCTGGCGGGTGATGAACTTCCTGGGCGCCTTGACCCCTTTGATAGAACAACCCTTCCTTTTGCTCCTACAACTGGTGCACGCATTTTCGGGAGCAGACCTCGGGACCTGGCAAGCGGTGCCAGCCTTCAAACAGAGCTCGCATGGGCTGTAACCGGATATCAGGTATGGACAGAGCCGTATGCGACATAACTCACTTTCTAACTGTCAAAAGCTTGTGATCTTTTCTTCCCAGATCGGATACGAGTGCAGAGCGCATCATAAAATATAGGAGCGATGGCCGGGAAGAAACAGTAATGGATACGATGCAAGGAAGAGAGCAGTTCCAAACCGGGGGGCAAAAAAAATGGGGATGGTTGCATTAAATACATTCACAAAACCTTATCTAATCAATTGCGAGCACCCGCGTCGGGACCCACAAGGTGTGAGCAACCGTGTGAATTGTGAACTTGCACCTGATGGCTTGTTCAACTTGCCCCCAACGTAAATTCCCCTCTGCTATATACGCTTGGGTGAATCCGGGCCAGCTGCACGGGCCAGAAATCCAGCCCCAGCTCAAGATGAAACACTCCTGCCCAAGTCCTGCTCTCGGCGGTCGGAATTCTGCCCCAAAAAGTCTGAACCCACGGTGTCGATCACCCTGCTCTCGGGAACGGTGATTGGGCGTCGGGCCTTGGGGTAGACCCCGTTTACCCCACACATCTGTTGGAGCACGTGTGCCCCGTTACCAGTCCTCCGAATCACACTTCGGAAGGTCCACCAGAAGTCTTTCCCGAAGAGTTGTCACGTGGGTGAAGGGATGACCCAGGATGACCCGGGATGACCCGATCTTTTTATTTTTATTTTTTAAAGATGACCCGATCATTTGCACCCGAAGAACCTCCTCTACCCCCATGGGTTTAATCTTGAGCGTTGAGCGACCCCCCTGTCGCTCCACTCGGTTAAACCCTCGAAACACCTCTCCCTCCTCCATGCACTGTGAGGTGGAACGTACGTTGGTAAGCGGTAACGCACAGCCTCCTCCTTTCGCTCAGTACTCAACTCCGCTGCATTGCTAGGGCGCCCTCACACGGTGCGAACACCAAAACCCCCACCCCTCATTTCGCAGCGGATAACACCCCGGTCAATGTCGTTGCAAACATCTCTGCCTTGGCAACGGTTGCCCGGCTTTCAACAACGCCCATCAGGGCTGTACGCCATCACGACCTCGGTGAGTCAGCTCACACATCTCAGGGTGTATCACCACCACACTCATAACCCACACAGCTGCCCCATATCAGCCCATATCCCAACAAGAGTCTTTGGCCTGCTCGGCCATGACGCAGTGTACATCTCCAATTTACCTCATACCGAAGATCACCCTGTTGAAGGTTCGTGCCCGCACCCTGTCGGATGGGATTCCGCGACTTTCCTACAGGAACGACCCACCGTACGTGTCATCAGCATTGGCTGATTTCCACGTTACTGATGTGACCGCCAGGTGGAGCTTGCTGTACAACTTTTATGCGGATAGGCTGCTCGGCTTGACCGTGCTTCCGCCGCCCGTGTATCGGGCTCGTGAGTTCTTTTGTGAACAGACAGTATTGCTTCGATTTTAACATTCGAACCACAGAGACGAAGTGGTACGCAGTTAGACTCAACCAGCACGGAATCAGGCTGGACAGCAGGTAATTCACCCCGCCCTATGCCTCACACAACGTCTAACCCCACTCATCACGACAGATCTTCTGACGCCACAACCGGTCTGCAATTCGAAAACCGGGCACTCTACATTGGTTCACATACAAGCCCCTTCAAACTGATCGGCAACTCTGGACAGGTGCCACCGGGACGGATTCGTCACTTCAAACAACCATGATCAGCCTCGTCAAGAAATACGTCACCTGTGGGATAAACAGGGGGCCGTTCGCAGACGAGTAAAACAGCGTGAACGGTCAGATGGCAACTTTTATGTGGCACACCGTCGTCGGTGGCCATTTCGCCCTCGTGAGTCTTTCTTGGCACCTTTCTTGTGTCGGTGCTGATCCATCTGATGCTGCGTTCTGCGAAGCTTGCCGTTCCTAATGTCATGCAGGGTTAGGTTACTGTGGGAATGGTACCAGCGGAAGCAATGGCGATGAGAGTGGTGCCGTAGCAGCTGCTGTCTCTCTGCCTCGTACCGTCGCTTTCACATCACTTGTAACGATTCTCTATACGCCGTCGCAAAGACTGAACACTAGGGATCGGCAGATTCTCTCGCCAAACCTGCGGATCAAACTGTCAAATGTGCTCCGGCACCTCAGATCCACAACCGCTCCCCAGAATCCCCCCACAAACGGGAAAAAGAACGGAGAGGGTGCCGCTAATTCTAATTCAGTCGGTGCTTTGTCTTGTGCCAATTGTGGTACGAGCGCTACTTCCTCGTGGCGAAGGGATGATGTTGGAAATAACTCTGTACACGTGCGGTGAGCAATTGGTCCCCCAAACTCTATCCTAATCTTTCCGAAATCTAATCCTGATTTTTCCCACCCTGTCCGTCCAATGTCACTCTCATCTTCAGGTATCTATAACGAGTTGCATGCCACGCACCGTGCAAACTCTATGAAAAAGACCGTTATCAAACGCTGGAAGCGTGTGCCGGCTGCCTCCGGGCTAGCGCTTATACCGATACCTCCCCTACCGCCAACACTCGTTTGACCAAACGGGCACCCGCCGAGGTCCTTGTTTCTCTTTCAAAAGCTTAGGAGCGTGCTTCCGGCGAAGGGAGAGCTGTCAATGATGACGAAGATGAGGAGGAGGACGAGCCCAGAAGGAAGCGCGTCAAGTGAGGTGCCAGCGATAACACTCCCACTTATCTTGCTAGGCGAAGGAGCGCAAGGACCAAGCCTTCCACTCGTGAACCTACTCCCGAAAATAAGGATGACAAGGATGACGACGCTGACGCTGATAGTAAGAGGCAAAGGAAAGGGTCTCAGCGTGATATCTTCCTGGCAGAGAGCCGCGCGGGAAGTCTGTCCCTGCCCCAATGGTGATAAAATGTCTCCGTATGTAGCACTGTAGATTATACCCTATACTCGTAAACATGCGCATGTGGCACGCCAGCAAACAAAAGTGAGCTAGAAATGGACTCGGACCGGATGATGTCACCCGTTCTGATAAGGCGTCTTTTTTATCGGAGCGCCCATCAGATCGGGACAATCGACACGGCCCCGATCGTTTGCAGAGATAACGATTAACTTGCCACCCTGCCTCCATATCTCATCTGATGACTTGCTCAACTCCCTGGGTCCCATCGCTAAATGGGAATATCCTACCCCCGTTTCAGGCACTCCAGGAGGTCGAGACTCAGAGACTCAAGCCAACTCCAGACGACCACCCGCCCTGGGCGCTCAGAACCCTGCGAACCCAGCTGTCAACCGTCCCTGAGGCTGTAGATACGGTATGGGAATCCGTGTTGGCGCTGTGGCACCTCAAGTACCTGGAGGCTCACCTCAAGACTGCACCACAAGAGTTCATGGCTAGTTGGCAGTCATACGTGTCGGCCTGGTTGGTGCGTCCCCTAAAATATTTGCATCGGGAAAAATGAACACACTTTGTGGCCCTCAGCATCGTCATCGGGACGTATGCCGATTATACAAGCTCGAGCCGTGCAAAGTCGTCACGGAATACGCTATGCACTTGGAAGGGGCCAAGTTGTTGAAACCTGGAACTAGTCGACTGTTCGAGGAGGAAGACACCCATGGGATCGACAACTCTCCCCCTGAGAGTACCCTCACAGGCAGCGAGACGGGCCCGAAGGGGAAACAAGTCGATCGGAGCGCACTGTCCGTCTCCAGCACCAAGGTTAAAAAACCTGTAGCTCCTTCCAGAAAACGAGATCTGGCGACACGATCGCCGGAGAAGGTCGATCCAGCCTCAAAGCGAACGCGGATCTCCACCCGGTCAATGTCCAAGGCTATACCTGAGGATGAGGTGATTGGGAAAGTGGACATCATAGGACCTCCGGCACTGCCCCAAGACCCCAGGTCAAACAACCAGACACCAGCAACCCCTCTACCGACAACGAGGACAACAGCCACTAAGACAGGGGCACCCCAACCATCTCCGATACCTGCTGGACCAAGCCATGGAGTCCAGCTCACGCAAACCACCATCTGGTATGCCGACCTGGCCAAGTTCGACGAGCAGGCTTCGGATCCAACCCTCTCGGCGGTGGGGTTGGAGAATCTTCGTTCCGAAGCTCGGTCAATTCAGTTCAGGGAGAAGTCTGAGGCAGAGGGGATTATGATGAAGATGAAGGATCGTCGGGCCATCTGGGAGGGGGTTCTGGCCAGGTTGAACAAGCGGATCTCAAAAGCAGGTGGTACAGTGCTTGTGGAGGCTATGAGGAATGAATAGAACAAAGCAAGTAGAACATAGCATTAAGGACTAGATGGCAACAATCAAGGAGTATGTAGATCTTATTGGGAATCGAACAGCACACACCAAGGAGAACGTAGCACCAAGGATTACATGGTGGTGATTAGAAAGTGAGCAGCCCTTACTGGGAACTTCATAGCATACGCCAAGGGGAAAGTAGCACCGGAGACTACACGGTGATCACTAAGGGGCACGTAGCTCCAATTGGGAAGTGAATAGCACATGCAAAAGAGGACGTAGCACTGAGGATCACATGGTGATCATTCCAAAGTGTGTAGCTCTTATGGGGAAGTGAATAGCATACGCAAAGGAGGATGTAGCATCGAATATTACATGGCAACCATTAGACAGCATGTAGCTCTTATTGGGAATTTAATAGCACACAAAAAGGGGAACGTAGCACTGGGGATGACATCGTGATCAATAAAAAGTGTGTGGCTCGCATTGAGAACTGCATAGCACACGCCAAGGGGGGCACAGCACTGAGAATTACATAGCGATGATTAGAAAGTGAGTAGCTCTCATTGGAAATCCCATAGCACACACCAAGGGCAACGTAGCACCAAATATTACATGGTGACCATCAAGGAGTATGTAGCCCCTACTGGAAATTGTATAGCACATGCCAAGGGGGACGCAGCATTAAGGATTACATGACGATAATCAGGGGTATGTAGCTCCCATTGGGAAGTGAATAGCACACGCAGAGGAGGACGTAGCACCGAGGATTACATGGTGATTATTAAAGTTGTGTAGCTCTTACAGGGAAGTGAACAGCATACGCCGAGGGGAGAAACAGCACCGTATATTACACAGCAATCATTAGAAGGAGCGTAGCTCTTACTGTGAATCGAATAGCACACACACAAGGAGAACGTGAGCACCGAATATTACACGGCGACCATCAAGGAGTATGTAGCCCCTACTGGAATTGTATAGGCAGCTACAGCCAAGGGGGATGGGCAGGTCATTAAGGATTACATGACAGATAGATCAAGGGGTATGATAGCTCCCATTGGGAAGTGAATAGCACACGCAGAGGAGGACGTAGCACCGAGGATTACATGGTGATTATTTAAAGTGTGTAGCTCTTACAGGGAAGTGAACAGCATACGCCGAGGGGAAAACAGCACCGTATATTACACAGCAATCATTAGAAGGAGTGTAGCTCTTACTGTGAATCGAATAGCACACACCAAGGAGAACGTAGCACCGAATATTACACGGCGACCATCAAGGAGTATGTAGCCCCTACTGGAAATTGTATAGCACACGCCAAGGGGGACGCAGCATTAAGGATTACATGACGATAATCAAGGGGTATGTAGCTCCCATTGGGAAGTGAATAGCACACGCAAAGGATGATGTAGCACTGAGGATCACATGGTGATCATTCCAAAGTGTGTAGCTCTTATGGGGAAGTGAATAGCATACGCAAAGGAGGACGTAGCATCGAATATTACATGGCAACCATTAGACAGCATGTAGCTCTTATTGGGAATTTAATAGCACACACCAAGGGAGACGTAGCACTGGAGACTACATCGTGATCAATAAAAAGTGTGTGGCTCCCATTGGGAATTGCATAGCACATGCCAAGGGGAACGTAGCACTGAGGATTACACAGGGATCATTACAAAGAGTATAGCTCTTATTGGGAATTTGATAGCACATCCCATGGGCAGCGTAGCACCGGAGACTACATGACATTCATCAAGGAGTATGTAGCTCCCATCAAAAAGCAAATAGCGCATGCCAAGGAGGATCCAGCACCGAAGATTACATGGCGGCGACCAAGGAGTATGTAGCTCCTACTGTGAGTTGTATAGCACACGCAAAGGTGGACCGTGGCACTGAGGATTACATAGCGTTCATTAAAAACAGTATAGCTCTTGTTGGGAATTGCATAGCACACGCCAAGGGCAATGTAGCACCGAATATGACAAGGCAATCGTTAGAAAGTGTGTAGCTCCCATCGAGAAGTGAATAGCGCATGCCAAAGGGGAGGTAGCACTGAGGA